>BSBN01000192.1:2400000-3600000 GCA_027924645.1 Cunninghamia lanceolata
AATCTTTCAGGGTTGAGGGAAACAGTTTGAGTTTTTGATTATCTAATCCATAATCATAAGTTTGGCATACCACTTTGAATTCAAACAAAAAATGATATAGATCCTCAGAAGCAAGACCCCTAAAATTTGGCAAATGTGTAGGTGAAATATTTTTCATAGCGGCATTACCTCCAACAGCCAAGACAATGGGATATGAGAAGGTTCTCAGAGCCTGATTTTCCTCCTCTTCATGATTGTCATCCATGTCTAATACTAGTTCTTCTTCTTGAGGTTCTGGCAAAGGGTCTGCCTGGAATTTTTGTTGTAATTCTTGGATATAGTCAACGAGTGGAAGATTTGGAGGATTTAAGGGATTATTGGATTAAGGTGCAACTTTCAAGGTAGGTTCTAGATGTCTCTCTTCAACAAGATCTTGTGCCACTTGACTGTTTTGTCCTATAGTCTGTTGATGGGGTGTCTATTTTATATACCTTCCTTTTGAATCTCTAGTTCTAACCATACAGATCTATCTTAAAACTATTTAGCTAAGTTTCCCTAATTAACACAGTAGATCCCCGGCAACAATGCCAAAAATGACAAGGGTCGTTGTACCTCATCATTTAATCATATTTCTTTTGTCAAATCCAAGGCTATGTCCTTGGTTATCTGCAATTAGGAATCCTATAATTGCTAGTTTTATCTAACTAACTCTAATGACCTTTATTACTTTTAAAGAAACTAATATTACTGATCAATCTGCTATGAAATGAATTCCAAGAATACTTGAAAACAAAAACTGAATAATTAATTGCTTAAAGTAAATCTATATTATTCCTTTCAACTAAAACATGCATTTATTCTATGGAAATAGTAACTATTTTCTTAAACAGAATCTGAAATAACAAAACAATAGTACTAGCCTTCTGCCTTAGTGGTGAGAGTGGGCTCTTGCTCCACACCCTTAGGGATGAAGACTAAAGTAAAGAATCAGCACAAGAGAATAATATCACAACTCAATTCAGTCCAATTCTATCAGCTTTGTATTTAGGAAATATTTGTGTCAAAATAAGATTATAGAAATCAAAAAAATAATCGCCTTCTTTCTGCTGCTACTTCTGTAAGTTTATATCTAAATATGTGATGAGAGATCACTCCCTATTCTACTAGTTCCTCTATGAGATAACATCAATCTCTTTATTCTACTAACTGTCTAACTACAAAATAAATATCCATGCAATGAAAATAGATAGAGTGGAGCAGAAGCCTACACTGAATCTGAGTCTTAGTTTTAAATACACTTGGGCAGCGAGGCCCTAAAATATAGGTATTTAAATCAATTTATCAATAATTCATGCAATATCAAAAAGAAATAAAAACTTCCAGTAGTTAACTATAGACTACCCTTAATTACTCAGGTGATGATTTGAGTAACATCAGGAGCATCCTGATCACCACTGGAAGTGTCTAACCGACAGTTGTGCTGGAAATTTGCAATGTTCTAAAGAGGTGCTGGAGATGTATGTTTCAGTTTGTAACTCCAGAGATATGATTGTGACCTTCTTGTTCAGCTTTGGAGATGCTCAAGACTTTAGTCCAGCTCTGGAAATGATTCACCTCCTTATCCCAAAATCTCTCCAATCAAATTGGAAACATTGGGGACCAGTCATGGCATTCTGATGTCGGCTCTGGAGATCATTAGGACTACCTCCAGAGATGCACAAAATTGTCTACCTGAACACCTACACCTATTGATTCAAAAAGAGAAGATTTCTGCATATTTCCATCAATTCAATGCACATTAGTCCTTCAATCAGAAATCATTATTCTAAGTAATTCATCTCTTATTAATCATCATTAAAACAATCTTGTTAGCCTATTTTGGTGCAGTCATTGGGACAATGGAATAAGAAGGGAGAAAAAGAGAGGTAAAAAGGGGTGTATGTCATGGGTGCTACCTGGCACTCATCATGTACCTCACAAAATATTCTTCAAAAACCAAGTAATTGGACTTTTCACAATTACTATCCCATACATATGTCCACTCTTGAAGAGGATATACCTGACCATGTTCATCTGTCATTCTAATTTTTAGCATTGGTAGCCAAACATTCTTCTCCACCCCTACATACAATAGCATATCACACAAAAGGGAATAATATTTGAAGTGATGAACAAAGGGGTGTTCCTTTAGGCCCATTAGGGTTTTTTTAAGTTGACACTCTATGTAAGATGCATAATCAAAGTGAGTATTCTCCTCCCACTTCTGAATATCGGTTATTAGAACCATAACAATAGTAGGCATTAAGATAGTAGCATCCAACCCCATCACTTGGCACATAGCAAAATAGGTTTTCTGAAAGTAGTCTTCAAAGATATCATAGTTGAATGGTTCCTTTTCATTATCCTTAAACTTGTACAATTCGCCACCCACTTTAGGCATGTGGCAAGGGAGAAATTTCACCCTATAAGCACCACCTGCCCTATTATATTCTCAGAGAAAAACTTCCTTTCTTAAAGGCACATTCAGGTTGGAATTTAAGAAGAACACCTGACTAATATACCCATGAACCAAGCTTACCAAGAGGCTGCCATTGCTACCATATATAAGCTTATCCTTGGGAGAATAGTTCTTGGCCATTGCCCTTATCATTTCAATGTTGATGAAAACATATGGGACTACTAGCTTAGCCAATCTTGACATCCAAGGGTTACTCATAGGGCTCTTTCTCATGCATTTTTGAAAGTGGTATTTGAACAATGAATACCCATCAATTGGGGGAAAGCATTCCTACAACTTCTATGAGTATCAGAGAATCTGTCTGCTAGTATGGGGCCTCTTAGTAGAACTAGGTAATTGGATTAGGATATCCTCATTAAATTCTCTCTCTTTTCTTCTCTACCCTCTTTACAACCCTTTTAGATGAACTAGCCATGATAGATATATGAGGGATCTAAATTTTTAATTCCCTAAGCTTTCAGATAATTATACAATTATTTGGGGCAACAATGCAATCCCTTTGAATGGGCTCCTACCAGCTAGTCAGCTGCAACAATTATTTGCTCTCAAATAGTAATCACAGCTTACAAGAAATCTAAAACTAGTTCATGCAAGAAAGTGAAGAGCACCTACAGGTTACAGGTGACAATTCTAACTCCAATCTGATAGATTAGCCCCTTGTTCAATGCAGTAAACTAAATAATTCAGGCTAGAACATGATCATAGAGCTCAAAGACTAAAAATGCACACTCAATTATGCGAAACAATGAGTAGGAAGCCTCATAAAACCATCCCTGGTGACATTAATGTTGAATGTATGAAAACATGCAACCATTCTCAGCTTTGAATATCTACCTTAGATCTCCCCAGATCAACGGCCACCATTGGAGTTTGAATTTCCCCCAGCATGCCAAATATTTTCTCATAATTTGACTAGTATCTTTTTACGTCAAGGTGGTAGTTTTGCAAGCTCACAAGGACCAATTTGGATACCTAATGAAGTGTATGCTCTTGGCGAAATGTTGATACTAGTTTCCACCATGGATGAAAGATGTACCATGGATAATAGTTGTCCCTTATTCTTCACTGCCCTGTTGAAAGCCTCAAATGCCTTCCACGAAGGTTAAAACCCCTGCAAAATGCCAGGTCAACACATGAAACACTACCTTGGGCTCTACAGTCCTAAATTTTCTTTCAATATCTTAAACATGTTGTCCATGCAGGCTCTGCCACATCAGATAATAACTTGACTTTTCATGATCCCATGGAGACATCACATAAGTCCCAATGAAGATAAACCCCTCCATGAAACACCATTGAGAGATAGAACCCTAGCCACGTCACCTTTGCCTCTTTGCGGGGAGGATTTAAAACCTCCAGCGAAAGCCTCGATGAAACAAACTATATTGCGAGACACATCATGAGACATATACATCCACACAACCTTGTGGGAAGCTATCTTAAGGCTTGACAAAGTTGCTTCCTTTAACAAAATATAACATTGACCGTGGAGTATGCTGATTGGGCATGACTTAAAACTTAAAATTGGCACATGCATATAAGTTGTTTTAAAAGAGGGGTTGTGCTAGGTTAAATGAACAAAGGGGACATGAGTTAAAAGCACACCTATTATCCAATCATAATGGAAAAAGATTAATTCAAATGAATCAGATACTTAGGGCCATGGGATAAAAGGGTAATTCTAGGCATGAGTGGTCATTAATCCAACAACAAAGAATACTTAAGTGACAACTTAAGTGACCAAGACCGAGCCGTGGGAAATCATCAAAGGATTAAAATGAGAGGGCAGAAGGGAAAATGTGGTAAGGATCTAAGATTTAGGGTTTTTCAAGGGTTTTAGCAGGCTTAGAGATGAGACATCAAGGGCTAAGGCATGCATCAAAATGTAGGCCCAAACAATGGCTCTAGTTGAGGATAGATGACTGCAAGGTCATCATGAGGATCCAGAATCTCCATTTTCTAGTAGACCACACAAAACAACAAATAGGGGAAGCAAGCCAAGGAACAAACTTATTTATAGTAAAAATAGAAATGTGCATGGATATGATCAAGTAAAGAATTGATTAAAGAATTATCCATGCACTGACACTTCTTGGATTTCACCATTTAGGGTTTGAATGAAATATGAATCCTTTCCATGATGCTCTGTTGTGACATAAGGTCCTAGCCACAAGGCCTCAAGTTTCCCATGTTTACCTTTCTCTTGTGCTCGAGCATTCCACATCAGGACCACATCATTTACCTTGAATTTTCTGTCAGAAGTTCTCTTATCAAACAAATACTTAGCCTTCTACTACATTTTGAGGTTCTTTTTCTATGCATCTCTCCTGACTTCATCCATCTCAGTTAACTATTCGAAACCTATCTCTCATTAGTTCAAGGATGTCCATGTCCTCCTCTTGGATGAATTTGTACATCTAGGTAGGAGATTATTTATTGGCAGCCTGGCCTAAGTGCCATAAACTAGCTCAAATGGCGATTTACCAATAGCTTTCTTGATAGTCACCCTATTAGCCCATAAAGGTAGACTCAACTTAGAATCCCAAACCCTTTTGATTTTATATAATATCCTCTTGATGATCTTCATTAGGCTTTTATTGTTGGACTCAGCTTTACCATTTCCTTGGCCTGGTGATAAGGAGAATAATATGACATCTCAATGCCATATGTATTGCAAAAACTTATGAAGTCATCAGACCTAAAGCACATAGCATTGTCCATTACTAATCTAACTGGTGCTCCAAATCTTATAATAATGTGATTTAAAATGAAATCCATCACTACCTTGCTTGTGGCCTTCATAGTAGGGACAACCTCTATCCACTTGGTAAGGTAATCTATAGCTACAAGGATCCATTTATGACCTCTACTAGACCTCTCATTGATCTCACCAATAAAATCCATACCCCACTAATGGAAGGGGGTCTCAATTTGCACAGGGGTGAGGGGAAGTGCACCTGAATATTTAAGTTTTCCAAAAAACTTCTGATAGGCCTCACATTTTCTTATAAATGCATGGGAATCTGAAAATAGTGTAGGCTAGTAATATCCCACTCTCAAAATCTTATGAGTTGTTGTCTTAGCTATGAAATGACTCCCACATACTCCAACGTGCATTTCTAATAACATGTCTTCAATCTAGTTTTTGTCTAGAAGCAAAACAAAAGTACACCATCATTATTTCTTTAATACAAATCCCCCTTTAAAAATACATACCTCATAGACTGTAGCTTTAAAGTTCTCTATTGATTCACAGTGAGCCCAACTGGACACTTGAGATGTACCAAATAATAGATGATGTCAGTGTACCAAGATGTCATTTGTAGATTGCATATCACCTTCATTTCTTCTTCGACAACATTGATATGAGCATCTTCCAAGTTATCCTCAGCCATTAATCTAGAAAGTCCTTGTCCTCTGACCAGTTTTGTAATCTAGACATCAATATTGAACTCCTGGATCTTGTTGATCCATCTACATCTCTGGCTAGTGATCTCTTGCTCGACCAACACATCTTTTACTACTGCATTAGGCACATATGTCTCTACCCTTGCACCAACCAAGTAGGGCCCAAAATTCTTGATTGCTTTAACCAGGGCATACACCTATTTCTCTGCCATGTCATATTTTAGCTTTGCAACCTAGAGAGACTTGCTAAAAAATGCAATAGGCTTCTCAAAGCTCTCTTCATTTGTTTGCAACATAACTGCTATGATGGTATGGAAAGAAGCAAAAGAGAATATCTAAAAAGGCTTATTAGAATCTACGGATTTCAATATTGGTGCCTCTTTGATAGCCCTTTTTATTGCTATAAAGGAATTAATAGTATCATCATCCCACATAATTTTGGCTCCTTTCTTTAGCATCTTCGAAATAGGTTTGACACTCTGTAAAATTTGAAATAAACCTTCTCACAAAATTAATCTGACCAAAGATTGTATTGCCTTGACAGTTTTAGGGATTGATATTTTATCAATAGTTGTAACTCTTTCTAGATCTATCCTTACTCTGTCTTTGGACACAATGTATCCTAGCAGCTTCTCTTCTGATACTGCAAATGTGCACTTATTAGGATTAAGGGATATCCCATATTCTAAGGCCCTTCTAAAGATTTGTTCAAGATGCATGCAATGATCTCCAACCCTCTTTGAGAAAGTAGTTAGGTCATCCTGATATACAACCATGATTACATTAAATACCCCAGAGGGTAGTGAAAGTTGTTTTATATTATTCTGATTCCTTTACTTTCACTTGATTATATCTTGAGAAACCATCCATCATGGATAGGAACTCATTCCTCGTAACCCTTTGGAGCATTATTTCCATGTTGGACAAAGGATAATTATCCTTCAATGAGGATATATTTAGATTTCTAAAGTCTACACAAAGTCTTAAATCTCCATTCTTTTTCCTCACTGGCACCAAATTTGAGACCCATGTAGAATACCTGATTGGTTTGATGATTCCACCATCCTTCATCTTGGCTAGTTCCTACTGCATTTTTAAAATCAACATTGGGTTAACGAGCCTCTTCTTTTTTTGAAAGGCTTGGCATCTAGTTTTAGAGGAATCTCATGCTGGAACAGATCCTCTCTATAAGCCTTCAAATCATCATAGGACCAAGAAAAAACATGCTTGTATTTTCTCAATACAGCAATGAGCATTGCTCTCACTTTAGGGCTGATCCTTTTACCAATGTATACATTCTTTGGTGAGGCAGCAGTTCCCAAATTAATTTCCTCTAAGTCATCCCTATGGACTAGTACATGCTTCTGCCCTTTATTGTCATTGTTGTCAAATACTCTTTCTAAAGCTACTAGTCCCCTTGGGATTTTATTTGTCTTCAACTTAATCACTTTTATCCCAAAAACAATATCCTTATCATTGACAACTTCCACAAATGCATTAAAATCTATTTCTTGTGAAAGGTACTTGAATCCTCACACCGAAAGAACTTTAGTAAATCTGCATCATCATTGAAAATCTGCCAGTTACAGATATTGTTTGGCACATATGGTCTGGTTCTAACCTCAACTTTAGAGATTCTAGATAGACTAATATCATCACTCCTTAGGGGTATATTGGCCAAGAAGTTAGCCATCACATTCTAGCTTCTTTCTACATAGTTAATGGAGAATGTGTCTAGAAATTCTATGGTGTCCCACTTAGCATGTTTATAATGCTTAAGTCTTCTTTGTTTTGTCAAATATTTATCTCTTACTTGTGAGATGACCAACTCAAAATCTCCAAAAACTCTCAATAATTTATACCATGCTTGACTTCCATGTTTAAGCCAAGAAGTAATTCTTCATACTCTATAGTGTTATTAGTGCACGAGAAATTTAGCATGAATGAATGCTTAAAAGTTTTACCACTGGGTGCAATGAAAATCACACCTAGTTCTGCTCCCATTTTAGAGCATGCACCATCAAAGTACATCTTCCATAATCCCTTTTGATTAGCTTGAGCCTTAGCTTCTAAAGGATCAATGCAAACTGGAGCTTCCTAATCTAGTTCTACTCTGAAGTTATCCATATCACTATTGCAAAAATTGACTTGTTGTTCAAGGTAATTAGGACTGTCAATATGTTCTACCACCGTCTGAAACCTAGGTTCCCCATCTAATCTGACTTCCTTTCCATTCATTAGTATAGTGGCACAAGATAAGTCCAACTATATATTCCCCAAATTGCAGCAATCCACTATCTCAACAAGAGCATCCCATATTGAGGTGGGATATCCACAACAGTAACATCCATTTTGTACATTTTATTAGGGAAGACAATGATCTTAGGTCAACATCTTTCATTATCACTAGAACTAGGACAACTCTATTATTCATAGTATAACATTTACCATAGCTCGTATCAACCCATAGCCCTAATTCTTTTATAACTTCCAGAGGCATGATGTTAATGGTAGCTCCTAAATCTACAATGCAATTTCTGACCATTTGGTTGTTTACGAGCAAACTAACATAAAAGGAATCAATTTGAGAGGGGTAAATGGTCAATGCTTCTCCCACATACACTTCAAGGATTCCCATTTCTCTGCATTTGTCTCCATTAATTCGTACCTCAGATGATGCTTGAGAGACACCTGTGATCATCTTCAGAGCATTGTTCCTATGCTCATCTATCTTCATCATCTCTAGTAGAGGAACATAAACCTTCATCTAGGATAAAATATGGGTCATATCAAACATGGGAGTTGTTACTGAATCACAAATAACCATACCCACTTCTACTTTCTTGGCTTTCTCTTTTTTAGTAGATGCATGAGCTTTGATAATACCAGACTTACTTACCTCCCTTTCTGCTTTTCCATCCTTCTAATATGTCTTTGATATATCAAACTAAACTTTTTGTTTCCTCAAAAACTTGCCCTTTTCATCTGAGACTTTCACATTTTCAAGATTTTTGGCCTCTGCAGATGTCTCTTTGATAAATAGACTACCTAGTTTACCCTAATTAGAATTAACCACTATGTTCCTTAAATTGTAACTGCTTCTGGCCTTAGCAATAGTTGCTAAAGTCAAAGATTTAATTTCCTCCTTCGAGGGTCCTCTCAGATTAATCTTTCCTACTACAACATCTGTAACATTTACCCTCACATGTTCTATACCATTATCTTTGTGATCAAAAAAGACTTGTTGATGATAATTTTCTCCATGGTATCTCTAGTTGTCAATGTCAAGCTCAGTGTAATCTTCCTTAGAAGAAGCATATTCTAATATCATCATAAATGGCTTAGATGAGAACATATTAATTGTATGATCTTGATTGTATACATCCTCCTCATATTCATCCTTAGGCATGCCAGACTCCTGAAGTGACTGGGCTACTACACATTGAGCAGGGAAATGAGGCAACTGACAAGCTATACACCACAGATTATCCATGAAGTTTGCTATATGGGGATAGGATTGATCTAAAGTTTTCTATCAATGAAGTTATAGCCATCAAAAAAGCCATCAATGAGATAGTAGACGATTTAAACAACTGCTTCATCATGACCATGAGAAAGGTACCTCCTCATATGAGACCTAATGAATCTATGTGTTTAGTTTTATACTGTTGTGTCTTTGATTCAAAAAATGGTTATTGTTTGAGGGACAAGAGTCCACAAACATTAAGAGAGGCATATACTATAGCCATAGACATAGAGAATAATATGAGAGATTCTGGGAAGCATATCAAAAGGTTTGATATCAAATTGTCCCATCCAAATAATCCATCTTTCAACAAACCTCTCAATAGTAATGAAAAATTAGACAAACTCATGGGGGTTGTAAAAGATTTATCCTACAAGATTGCTAGAAATGACAAAGGGTTGCCACCTCAGGGTGTTGCAACACATTTCAATGAAGGTCAAAGAATGCATAATAGGCCTTATAATACTAATTGGTCTAAGACAAACAAGTTGCACCCAAGCATGTAGGTTTGAAACAGCCTGAAAAGGACACTCCTGATCCATTGAGAACAGATCAAGTCAATTTTCAAGATGAGTCTTTATGGTGCTAGGCTTACTTCCTTCCCCACCACCCAACAAATTATGTGGTTGCTCATTCATTGAACAAAGAAGAAGAATTTTCAAATGAAGAGGGTGTAGCTGAGTATTATGAAGAGGGAATAAATCATTTTGATGTAGAAGATTATAAGCAAATGGGTCAAGATGCTAATTGTGATAGCTATGAATAAGACGATCATATTTTCTAATATGACTATGATGAAGGTCCAAGGAGATTATCAACTCATGATTTTGGGCACTTGAGGGATCTTATACAGAAAAAAAATCAATAGTCCAAGCCTTCAAAAAAGGACATGAAAGCCTTAACTGATGCAGCTATTTTGCAAGTCCAAGGAGGCTATCAATTGAGAAATAGGATTGTCCCTGTGCATAATGCCTCTACCAAGGAATCAAAACAACAAGGATTGAATGGGGATATGAACAAATGTAAGGGGAATGTGGAGCAAAAAAGTAGTAGCACTCCAAAAAAGAGTGTGCTAGAAAAGAAGAAGGTTCCAATGCAACTGTTAGCAACAAAGAAGAAGTATGTACAAAAGAGTCCAGCACCAACCACGCAATTAGTTACTATACCCATTTTAGGGGTTGATTATCCAAAAGGCAATTTAACAACCATGTTCAACCTCAGGCACAAAAAGAACTAGAAAAGGAGAAGGAAAAAATAAAGGAAAAAGGTAAGAATATTTAATCTAATCAAGAAATACATTACATTCCTTGTGCAAATGATGTAACTATCTCATGTAATAATCCTTTGCCCAATTATAACCCTATTGATATGGCTCAAGTCGTTAGCCAAATCAAAATTTTAGTGCCTATAGGGGAACTCCTTAGAATCCCTAAACATAGAGATAGGGCAGCATCATTTGTCATTGTAGTAGATGCACAAAAACAACTTGTTGTTATTCCTAGTGGTAATGATGAAGATAAAGCCCATGATGAAATAGTTGAGGTTTATTTAGGGTCATCTATGGTTAACAGTAGGATGGGAGTAGACCCTTTTTACACAACATTGATCATAAATGGTTGGCTATTACACAATTGTATGCTTGATTCAAGAGCATCTAGCAATGTCATGTCACTTGAAATCGTGAATGATTTGGGGTTCAAGGTGTCCAAGTCTTTTGGAAAATGCTTTGCCATGGATTCTAGGAAGGTTAATGTCATAGGTCTAGTTAAGGATGTTGAGGTCAAACTTGCTTCTTACCTAGACAAGTCATTCTTGATGGATATAATTGTTGTGGATTGCCCTGCCAAGTGGGGTATGTTGTTATCAACAAAATGGGCAGCATCTATGGGTGGGAGCATTTAGATGGATCTATCATATGCCACTATTCCATTCCAGGGCATGGAGGTAAAGCTGTATAGAGAAAATAAGGTGGAAGACTAGAACATAGAGGATAAATATAAAATAGAGAAAGATAACACCAATTTATTTGACACTGATATAGACCATTTTATGGGATATTGTAGTGATGACAGTCATAGCCTGGATGTTTTACCCTCTGATCCTATCACTTGTATTTGCGTTACATCTAATTTATGGACATTGTATTTTGATGGTGCGTACTCAAGGGAAGACTTAGGTGGTGGGATTGTTTTAATATGCCTAGCTGATGAATAGTTTGATATGTCTTTTAGACTAGATTTTCAATGCTTTAACAACATAGCTAAGTATGAGGCATTGTTGTTAAGTTTAAATATTGTTCACAAGCATAAAGTCAAGTGCCTGAAGATTTATGGCGACTTAGAATTAGTGGTGCAACAAATTAGAAATAAGTTTGCTACAAATGATAGTAGGTTAAAAGCATACAGGAATGTTGTATGGGACACTTTGGATCTATTTGATGCCATTGGCATTGAATGGATTGATAGGACAAAAAAAGAAGAGGTAGATTCCCCAGCTGTAGCTACATCAAAATTTAATCCTCAATTGAACTTTCCTCATGGACATCATGTTGTAGAAGTGCTTACAAGGCCAACAATCCTTGATAACATATACAGTTGGTAGGTGTTCAATGACAATAATCAGATTTTTATTTTCCTCAATTGCATGGATAAGTTTGATAGTCAAGTGATTGATTGGAAGCCTATGATAGAGATGGAAAATGACAAAGAAATGTTGTTTGGCAGTGAGGTAGTGCAATTGAAGACAAATACCATTCCCAAGGGATTGGTGGCACTGGAAAGAATGTTTGATAATGCAGACCACTAGAAGAGTAAAGGTAAACCTATTGAACAAGATAGTGTTGAAGGTGTTAACCTTGAAGCTTTAAGGAGGTACCTAATATGGTTTACATAGGTAGGAAGTTGAGGCCTCATGAAAAGAAAATGTTGGTTGCTTTATTGAAGAAGTTCAGAAAGTGTTTTGTATGGTACTATGATGAGATGAAAGCTTATAGGGAGGACTTGTTTCAACATACCATTCCCCTCCAAGTTGATGCAAAACCTTTTAGGAAAAAAAAAAAGGCCTATAAACCCCATTATAGCTCCCAAGATGTAGAAAGAATTGTGAAAATTTAAAGAGGGAGGTATTATTAAAGCAATTAGACATTCTAAGTGGGTGTCTAATCTTTTCCTAGCAAGGAAAAAGAATGGGGAGATTAGGCTATTGTAGATTTTAGAAATCTAAACATCAAATCCCTTAAGGATAATTATCCTCTTCCAAGTATGGATCATCTTTTGTAGAGGGTTGTTGGTTTAGAGTTGATGTCTATGATGGATGGGTTCTCAGGATATAATCAATTGTTGGTCAAGGAATCAAAACATTACAAAATAACATCCACCACTCCTTAGGGGACATATGTTTATCTGAGAATGCCATTTGGATTGAAAAATGTAGGATCAACATTTCAAAGGGCAATGGATGTGGCCTTTGCTGGCCTCATTGATGAGATCATGGTTGTATACCAAGATGATTTTACTGCATTTTCTAAAGATAGGAAAGATCATTGCAAGCATTTGTAAATGATTTTGATAGATGTTTGGAGTATGGGATTTCTTTAAATCCTAAGAAATATCAATTTGGATTAGAGGAAGGAAAGTTGTTGGGACATATTGTGTCTAGGGATGGGGTTAGAATTGATCCTAAAAGAGTTAAGGTTATTGACCTCATCCCTCAGCTTAAAAAAATCAAGGGTGTTCAGTCCTTCTTTGGGTAGATTAACTTTGTGAGTAGATTTGTTCCTAGCTTCGCTGAGAAGACTAAAGCAATTTCCAAGATGCTCAAGAAGGAATAGTCCATCACATGGGAAAACCAACTAGCTGAGGCTTTTGTTGATATAAAGGAGGCCCTAAAGAATGCACTAGTGTTAGTAAGCCTAGATTATTCCAAGTCCTTATAGCTCTTCTCTTTTGCTTCATTTTATACTATTATTGATGTGTTGTTGCAAAAGAATAAGGATGGATTTGAGCAACCAATATGATTATTTAGCAAGTCCTTATAGGATACTAAATTTAATTATCCCATTAAGGAAAAGCATGCTTATGCTTTGGTTAATGTAGTAAAAAATCTTAGACCATACCTTATGGGTGCAAAGATAATTGCATATGTGTCCCATTCAGTTGTGAAAGATATTTTCACATAGCAGGAAGTTTCTGGAAGGAGATGCAGGTGGATCAATAGGATCTAGGAGTATGGCATCAAGGTGTAGGTCACCAAATTAGTTAGAGGCTAGGGTTTAGCTAATTTTATCACTAATTCTAATTTAGAGGCTACTGAGGTAAATCATGAAGTAGATGTTGTTTAACTTGTTGATGTATGTATGTTGATAGATGATCAATGGTATAAATATATTATCTTTTATCATGTCAACATGCAATGTCCCCTAGGCATGAATGTCACTTAGCAAAGGACCCTTAAGCTCCAATCTCAAAATTATTTTTTGATTCAAGGTATATTAATGTGAAGAAGTCATGAGGGACTGCTCTTGAAGTGTCTAGACGAGAGACAATCTGAGGAGGTGGTTAAGGAATATCACTAGGGAATATGTGGTGGGCATTTTCATGCCAAAACCACAGTGCACAAGATTACCAGGGTAGGCTTTTGGAGGCCAATTTTCTTCAAAGATGTTGCAATACAGGTTAGAAAATGTGATTCTTGTCAATGTTTCTTTGGAAAGATGAAATTTGTTGGAGCATTACCCCTTTTTCCAGTCATAGTTGAGGCACCATTTCAAAATGTGGCATTGATTTTATAGGGGAAATTCAAGAGAAATCCAGTAATGGATTTAAGTGGATCCTTGTGGCCACTGACTATTTCACCAAGTGGGTTGAGGCTATCCCCACTTGCAATGCCACATCCAAGGTAGTGATTGAGTTCCTTGTTAACAATGTGATAACCAGATTTGGAGTGCCATCCAGAATTGTTGTAGACAATGCCATGTGCTTTAGATCTCAATATATAATGGATATGTGTTCCAAGTATGGAATCAATTTGATTCACTCATCACCTTACCATCCCCATATCAATGGACAAGTTGAGTCCAACAATAAGAGTCTCATGAAAATCCTGAAGAGGACTCTAGAAATTAACAAGAAAAGATGGGATGACAAGATGAAATATGTAGTTTGGGTAGATTGGGTCAAATACAAACATGCTATAGGAAAGAGCCCTTTTGAACTGGTATATGGATTAGAGACAAAAAATCCAATGTCATTGGAATTGCATGTGTATCAATTGTTGTAAAAAATAGGCAAAGATGGGGATGATGCTTTGACATTGAGGATGCATGAGTTGACTCAATTGGATGAAGCCAGAAGATTGGCACATAATAAAAACCTACTGCAACAACAAATGATTGAGCATTGGTTCAACAAGAAAACAATCAAGAGGAGCTTTCAAATTGGTGATTTGGTTCTTCTTTGAAATGCAAAATCAGAGGACAAGGGAAAGCATGGTGTTTAGTATGGAAAAGGGGGATGAATGCATGCATGTGTACAAACAAGATCAAAACCCTCTTCCACAATAAAATTCAAGGACAAGATTGAGCTAAATCACAACCAAGAAGAAAGTGGACTTGGCTACATATCTTGTACTCCTGTTTTCTATGGAAAGATGTGTTTTAACCAAGATTTTTATCAAACCCTAGGTTAAGTATGAGTAAAACCCTAGTTATAAGATAATTATCTTATAACAGATAAGTAACAATAGAAACCTAGAATCTGAAAGTACAGAGCTGATCAGGAAGATATTAGAACCTATTTCATGGAAGCTAGAAAGTTAGAGGATGAATTCGGCAACCACCCAAGTCCAAAAGTGAGAACCTACGGAGGTTAGAAATGAGAATATGTTTTAACTGACACTTAGAATTCAGACAATCACCCAAGTCTTATTGGAGGAATATTCCAAAACTTCCTTTGGATCCTGAAACCTTGATTCATGCACTACCTTCTTTCAACTTCACTTTCCCTAAAACCTGTACCTTTAACCTACACATAAGATGAAAAGAGAGGGGTTTGGGGGTTGTGGTTTTTAGGGATTTGCCTCAATCACATCTTGGGTTAGCATTCAAGCTTTCCCAACACTATTGTTAGAGAGAGAGAATGCTCTTGCAGGGCAGAGGCTAATGATAATCCTAATGATGAAATGATTCAAATAGCAATGATGTTACCTTGGAGGTGAAGTCCTTAGGAGGATGAATATTCTTCAACTCAGAAGGATATGGATGATGATTCTGAACCTGCAACAAACACACACAATACAAATACAAATCTGCAGCAATAACATAATGAATGCCTTGGATGCTCTTTGCTCTAGTATCATAAGTTTGCAATATCCATGTAGGTTCATAATGAAATAAAAAACTCACTTATATATGCTTTCCCACTAAAATTCATGAAATTAAATCACAAAAGTTGACAAAGAGGAACATTTTTAAAGGTCATATGCTTGCATATCATAAATTAGCCCCGACCAATCAGGGGAGACTTGGGTGATTGGTGCCCAAGTCTAGGGCCCCCTTTTTAGTTCAAGGTGATTTTAAGGAAGGACCCAAGGTCCCAAATTTGCATTACTTTTGGGAAATCTCTTCAAGATGATCAATTATAATGCATAATGTTATAATGGGGACCTAGGAGCTAAACTAGGAGATAAAAAGGCATGTCTCCACTTCTTACTCCATAACATTTAGCCCCCACTTTAATGTGTGTATGATCTTACAATTTAGTACATGCATAAAAGTATGGTCAAAGAACATCAAAAACATCAAACATTAGAATGAAGACACACCCTAAGTTTGAAAGACTATTTCTAGCCCCCAAGCTTAGGCAAACATAAGAAAACACTTAGCAACCATGCAAGGCACAATGAAGATAGTAAGGAAGCATGCAATACATGAAGAAGACATGAACGCAATCATGCAAGACACAAATATGATGTGATGAGAAGACATGATTTAAATAATTACATATCCATATATAATGCTAACTAAGAAAAACACACATCGTGGGGGAGCTCATCGTTACATGTCTTTAGACCATGCAAAACACATACAACATGGAGGGAGCTCATCGATACATGTCTTTAGACCATGGCACAAGCATGCAAGACACGCAAGGAGAACACATAGGACACATGGAATACATGAGCGTCGTATAGTATGTTGTCGACACACTATACGTCTTACATAGAAAACATGGGTGATAGGGAGGAGCTCATCACTACTCCACTATCTAAAACACAACAAACAAACAAGACAATTGAGCTATATACTACAACTGCCAAAGACACACTTAAGGGTGAATGACTCAAGATCTAACCCCACCTCATGATGAGGACTTTGTTTAAAAGGATGTGCACTAGCTCAAGAGATACACCATCCCATCTTCTGTAGAAGAGATTTTAAAATGCAATCCAATCCGCATCACAGAGATGCCTTATAGTTAAAAGGAAGTATGTGCTCAAAGTATACAACCACACCCATATCATGGAGATGCCTTATAGTGAAAAGGAGGTATATGCAATAGATAAAATACACAACCCCACCCGCATCATGGAGATGCCTTACGGTGAAAAGGAAGTGTACATAAACACGCTTTTTCAATATAAAAAAGTAATCAAGTAGTTACCATGATATATGCCCCCACCTTAAAGTGGTTGATCCCGCTTGCCGGTATCAAGCACATTTAAGGTAAAGTGAAAACATGCAAGGGAACAAGAGCTTTTGCAAAGCCCATGTCCCAAAGTGATATGTGCCACGATTGCCAAATGTTCCCAAATACACATCAATATCATTTGCTAACATAACCAACAACATAAGCTTTGGTTAGAAAACCTTACTCTAAGATAACAACCAAATCAATTCGTGAAATCTATATAGAAACATATTGCATAATAGACCAAGGCTACACTTGTAGGTTCAAAACTGAGTATAGTTGTGAGGTTATACTGTATCTCAAAACTGAGTGTAGCTACAAGATGAGATACAAAACAATCCAAAATGTATAGAAGTAGATTTAGAGTATTGCAAAGGTTTGTTACAACAAATTTCACAACACATTACATCACACGGGGTGATTCTATTAGTCCACTTTTCTTCCAGACCTTGTTTATAATGAACCAAATCTATCAAGGACATAGTAGGTCCAATGTTTGCTTGGAAGTGTTGCAAGAATTAATCAACTAGTTGTGAGAAGGAATTTATTGAATTAGGACATATAGAGCAAAACCATTCCAAAGCAACATCTTTGAGAGATCAAGGAAAGAGTTTTTCTAACAATGCCTCATCAAAGAAGAAATCATTGCACATCATTGTCAATGCTGCCACATGAGTACTAGGATCACCTTTACCACCATGCTGTTCAAAGCGAGGAGTCTCAAATTCATCAAGCATTCGAGTTCTTAGAGTTGCATAGGATAAGGGACTGTGAGCATGATATGTTGGCAAATTATGTTGAGAGGAAGCAATAGTCAGGTTTGTCACTTTTTGCTGTAAAGAAGACATACTTTGTAAAAGATGATTTAAGAGAGCATCATTAGGTGATGAGGTGGTTTGTGGAGTTGAGAAAGGAAGATTTAATGTTGCAGTCAAGAAATTAAAAAGGTTGTTGGTAATGAGTGGAGGTGATGGGTGGTTGAGAATGGGTATGCATCGGTATGGATACATGAGGTGTGGAGTTTTGATAATTAAATCAAATAGATTTGTAATTTCTAGTAGATGTTGCCATAGTAGTGGTAGCATTACTACAAGCATGTGGATTGGTGGTGAGAATTGATGATGTAAAAGTGGATATTCCAATAGTTAGTATGGGTGTCGAGACTGGTGAAGTTATATATGCCAGTGTTGATATATTTTCAATGATATTTGTGTGGCTATCTATTGGCATAATGTTATGTTCCACTATGTGAGCTAATACATGGAGCATATCAACACCTTCTTGACCTTCTTGTAATATTCCTCTTGTACCTTCAACAATAGGTACCATTTCTTGAGCTAGATGTGTACATTCTACAATTTCTTGGAATTCAGCTACTTGTGTGTCCAATTTCTTAATTTGTTCATCAGGCACATGTGGAACTACATTAATCACATCTTCAACATCATTAAATGCTTGTTCTTCCATCATAGTGGTATTTATGATATCTTGCCAAGAAGTTGATTCACCTTTTGTAAAGTAGGTGTGTAATGGGTTTTCCGATGTTTACATATCATCGATATTGAAAGCATTAGAACCCATTAGTCTACGAATTCTCCTTACAAAGATGTTTATATTTGGGAAGTGGGTTATACAACTCATGCAAAGTCCTATAACACTGAATGCACAAACTAATAGAATAATCAAAAGTATTAAGGTAGTTATGCTTGTTGAAATACACAATGTGTAATTACAAACATTGGAATTTTGCTTGCAAGGATATCAAATGATGTAACACTACAATTAAAAATCAGATTTGAATGAATGTTTATGAGAGCAGAAAAATCTGAAATAAGATTTTGACTACCAACCCTAGTTTTTGCAAAAAACTAGGTTATATGAAAAATGCAAGTTTTCAATCAAACCCTAGCAAATGAGATCTTCAAATGCAAGATGTGATATTATGAAATCATTAATTTCTATGATTTAGAACAGATCTAATGTAAAAAATTAGAATTTCAAAATGCTTTAATGATGTGCAATGAAAATAATGCAAAACTATGCCTTTATACGAGCCTAGAATATTTTATTTTTCACTTTTTTCAAATTTATGCAAGATTTTTCAATGTAAAATGATGAGTATGATATAAATTAAAGAAATATTTGATTTCAACATTTAACAAGATGCAAATTCTTAATCCTACAGGTTCACCAAAATGTTTAGTATGGAAAAGGGGGATGAATGCATGCATGTGTACAAACAAGATCAAAACCCTTTTCCACAATAACATTCAAGGACAAGATTGAGCTAAATCACAACCACGAAGAAGGTGGACTCAGCTACAGATCTTGTACTCCTATTTTCTATGGAAATATGTGTTTTAACCAAGATTTTTATCAAACCCTAGGTTAAGTATGAGTAAAACCCTAGTTATGAGATAATCAACTTGTAACAGATAAACAACAACAGAAACTAGGAATTTGAAAGTACAGAGATGATCAAGAAGATATCAGAACCTGTTTCATGGAAGCTACAAAGTTAGGAGATGAATTTGACAACCACTAGTGTCCAGAAGTGAGAATAAACCGAAGGTTAGAACTGAGAATATGTTGTAACTGATGCTTAGAAGTCAGATCTAGAGCCTGAAATCCCAGAAGAATAGGGCACCAACCATCCATGTCATGTCAATGAAATATTCTAGAACTTCCTTCAGATCTTGAAACCTTGATTCTTGCACTGCGTTCTTTCAGCTTCACTTTCCCCAAAACCTATACTTGTAACCTGCACATAATATGATAAGAGAGGAGTTTGGGGGTTGTGGTGTTTAAGGATTTGCCTTAGTCACATCCTAGGTACTCAATATTTTCCAATACCGTTGTTAGAGAGCGAGCATGCCCTTAGAGGGAAGAGACTAAAGATAATCCAAATCATGAAATGATTCAAATAGAAATGATGTCACCTTAGAGGTGAAGTCCTTAGGAGGATGAAGATTCTTCAACTCATAAGGAGATGGATGATGATTCCAAACTATAACAAACACACACAATACAAATACAAATCTACAACAATAATGCAATGAATACTTTGAATGCTCTTTGCTCCAATATCATAAGTTTGCAGTATCCATCTAGGTTCATAATGAAATCAAAAACTCACTTATATATGCTTTCTCTCTAACATTCACAAAATTAAATCACAAAATTTGATAAAGAGGAACATTTTTAAAGGTCCTATGCTGACATATCATAAGTTAGCCTCGACCAATCAAGGTAGACTTGGGCAGTTGGTACCCAAGTCTAGGGCCCTCTTTTTAGTCTGGGGTGATTTTAATGAAGGGACCAAGGTCACAAATTTGCATTGGTTCTGGGAAATCTCTTTGGGATGATCAATTATAATGCATAATGCCATACTGGGGACCTAGGAGCTAAACTAGGAGGTAAAAAGGCATGTGTCCACTTCTTACTCCATAACACATGGAAAATTTGAACCATTATGGTTTGGCCCTTATCAAATTGATGAAAGAGCTAAACAAAATACCTTTTACATCAGAAACATGGAGGGAGAACTTTTGGAGTTGCCCATTCATGGACAACATCTGAAGCATTATTTTTCATAGGTAATGGTTCATTTGAATTTTGAATACAGTCAATAGTCTTTTGTGCTCTAATGTTTATGACTATATTTTGTCATGTATATAAGCCTTTGTTGTAAATACGTTTTTGTTTTTACCTTTTATGTGTTTTGTGCCTTTTTGGTATGCCCGGAGATTTGGATCCTCATTGTGACATTTTTTGCCACACGTCCCCAACAAGAGCCAGTGTTGGCACTTATAAAAGTTTTCTCCAAAACATGCATTATTGTTGCCCCAAAATCCAAAAATCCTAATTAATGCTAGAATCCCTTGTTTAGATCCAATCTGAGACATCCTATAGGGGTTTTATTTTAAAAAAGTATAATTTTCTTCATTAATTTTCTTCTTTTCTTTGAATAAAATGTTTTATTCAAGGCTTTTGTCTGCAAATTGAAAAAAATGAGAACTGGCGAACTAGTTTAGAAGTTCACTTTTTTCCCGATTTGCCGATTTTCCAAAAAGGTGACAAGGCAAGAAAAGAGGTGAAGGAAAGAGCACTTTCTTCATCAACAAAGAAAAGTCCAAAGTATTTAGTCAGTGAAATTGTAGGTTTTCAAACCAATGAGTTCGCCGACTTGAGTTTTCACCAACTAAAGAAAAGAGAAGGAAAGTTCGGTAAAAGTTTCTAAGGAAAGGAAAGTGAAGTGCAAGTTTTTATTGGCAAAAATTATGGTTCACAAACTGGAATTTTCATCGACAGCTCAAGACAAGGTGAAAGAATGAAAAGGGAAAGGTTCACTATGGGGCATTTTCTTGACAAAAGGAAAAGGGTTCGCAAACTTGAAGGTTCACCGATAGGGAGTTTTGCTAACAGAGGATTCCCTAACTGAAGACAAGGAGAGAAGGCCACGGAAAAGGTAAAAAGGCAAAAGTAAAGATAATTTGGTTGGCCATCAGAGGATTTTTCTGATAAGGAAACCTGTAGAAAAAACAAACAAATGGTTAAGGTAAGTTTTTATCAGTAGATGGCTAGGTCAGCGAACCACTTGGTTCATCGATAACATAGTTTGTCGACGGGCCTTTTTTCCAACAAAGGGAGACAAGAGATAAATAAAAGATAAAGGAAACAAAGGTTTTCTTTAGGCTAATTTCACCAATAGGTAATGTGGTCGACTAAGGAGACAAAGGAAGTTCATGAAAAGAAAAGATTGTTGATAAGAAAGAAATAAGGAAAGAACAAAAACAAAAAGGAAAGTAAATAAAGTTTGTGAAATTTGAATTTCACTAACTAAGAAATAGAAAGGGAGAAAAGAAAGAAAATGACTAAGGCAAAGATAAGGAAAGGATTTATTTGGAAACTATATGAAAATCAAACTCACCAAACAATTTGAGTTTTCCAAAGTTCATCGATAAAGAGATTAGCTAACAAAGCAAAGAAGAAAGGGGAGTTTCTTCCATGGTTCGTAAAAAGTGAAAATCACCAATAAAAAGGAAGAAGATATAATTTAAAGAGAAAGAAAGGAAGATTCGGTTAGTTCTTTGATTTGAAAATTTGTCGATAAGGCAAAAGGAAGCTGATAGAGAAGACAAGGCGGAGACAGGTCCAAAGTTCTTAAAAATGACAATTCATTGACAAAGTGAATATTTAAGTGGGATTGAATTTAATGTGACCAATGAGAAGTTCATGAAAAGGAGAGTTTTTTGATAAAGTGAATAGAAGAAAGGAAAATAAAATGAAGGAAAATGGTTGATAAAGATAGGAAGATGTGCCTATTGTAGAAAGGTACAGTCAGAGTTAAGATGGCCCAAAAGAAAAATTGAAAAACACTGTTAAAGTGTTATAGAGGCTTAAAAAGGTGTTATTCCCTAAAAACATGCCATGATTGTAGGATTGTGCAGGTTGATTTGTACCCAAAATTTAATGATTATGTAGAATAGTGCCATGTAGGTAGTTGGTAGAATGAAATTCTTCAATGCATAGGTACATTTGGATGATAAATCAGATAAGTCAGATGTTTTAGGTGTTAGGGAAAGGATTAGAACCTTCCCTCTTTATTGTTCCATGTACTTTAAGAGTGCAAGCAATCTTCTTCTAACAGTTTCAGAGTTGTCAGAGAATGGGCAAGCTTCCAAACGTGCAGATTTCCTGACATTACAGTGGGACTAAATTTAGCAGTATGGGTGTAATCATTGACTGAGTGTAGTACTTAGAATGATGCAATGAATTGTGATTCTATATATGCATATGTTTTAGATGTT
Organism: Cunninghamia lanceolata; assembly: GCA_027924645.1. Classification (NCBI taxonomy): domain Eukaryota; kingdom Viridiplantae; phylum Streptophyta; class Pinopsida; order Cupressales; family Cupressaceae; genus Cunninghamia; species Cunninghamia lanceolata. The sequence continues at coordinate 2,422,927 of BSBN01000192.1, forward strand.
ATATATTCATATGAAATGTATGTAATAAATTTTACAAATCTTTGTATCAAACCACTATTTTTCTCCACTATTGTAGGTGTTCTTTCTAGTAGACTTAATCGTAGTTATAGTTTGATCTTGCCACATTTAGTGGTATGAATGTAAGCTCTGATTTGAGTGAATGTGACAGTCCCTAATCCATTTTCAAGCTTTTTTAAATGGTCTTTTTAGTATTTCATAAGGAAGAACATGACCTATGATATTGGATTATTAAGCATTCTTAGTGATTTGGTATTAATTTTCATGCATTTGATTTACCAAATAGGTAGTCGTACATTTCCTTTTGTTTGTTTTTCCTCTGTTCAATGTTAGACTCTGTAGCTCAATGGATAAGCACCAATCTAAGTATCCCTAGATCACCCAATCTTCAAAATGAAACAATACATCTATCATTTAGGAGTAGTAGTTTTCATGCATCCTCAGTGTGTAGGATTGACTTTATCAGCTATATAGGGTTTTTGTACCAACCAACTATTCTTAGCTTGGTGACAAATTTGGGGCTAAGAAGGAGATTTTGATTTGGTTGTTCATATATTTTAGTTGTTCATCTGATTTTGATTTTAATACCTGCTTAGGTATACCCCTTGGAATATCCCTCTAGAGTTTAAGCTAAGATCAAAGAGTAGAGGAGTCTACCCACTCCTGTTAGTTGGCCAAAATTGTAAGGCCCTTACCCACTCCTTAAAATATATCCTAGTCCATATTCCATTCCTTGTGGCTCTTGGTGTATTGATGTATTTTGCGAAGAACTGGTGATGTTAGTTGTTACTTTCTTGTGATGAAGAATAAGAAATTCTAGATCTTTAACAAATTACTTTGCAAAGCACATTCCTTTAAATACATACGTTATCCATAATATGTTTCTATAAGGGCTAGGAAAAGTTGCATATGTAATTAAACATCTTGGCTACCATAAAATGGGTATGAGACCACCTTGTTTTGCCAAAAAGCCTACTATAGTATTGTTCTTATCATTTTGTATTATCTAGATACATTGTATACTCTATGTTAATGTGTTAGTATGCTACTTTAGACTATGGTTTCAGTGTAATTATTTTGCTTCCGCAACACTCAGGTGTGTATGACTATTTTTGCTACAGGAGATTTGTGCATTAGTTACAGTTGTGATCATGTATACGTATGCATTAGTTATGGATGTGGTGATGAATATTTGTATTGTCAAGTTCTATTTGGAAACCTCATGTGAAAATGGTGATTGTAATTATTATGATTTTTCGTTGTGTAATGTTGTACATTGAGAAATGCAGAGTTTTTATAATAACAAAATGAAGTATGTTAGTGAGTTATGAGAATGATCAAATCAATGATGAATTATATGCCTTCCTATTTTTGCTTCAACTATTATTATTTTGATTACAACTTACAACTTGAAAAACAAGTGTGCAGGATAATTTTAACTAGTGGAAATGCAGGGAAAACACTTGGAGACCCTCTTGTGATTTATCAGTTAAGCTGATCTAGTCTATTTGAAGAGACTTAGGTATTCTATGTTGTCATATGTGTTGTCATACGTTATGATTCGGTGCTTGGGGTGTGTGTATAATGTGTTATCATATGTCCTAGTTGTTCTTATGTTGTAACATGTATGGTGTTGTGTAACCTAAAATTAATTAAATTTTCTCTTCAATTCCCAAGGTGTAAAATAGTTTAAAAAGACACTGAAATCATAAAATTAAATTCTCAAAACTAAGACTAAGGTCTAGGTACATTTTTTATGGAAAAATTTACAAAAAAATTAAGTTTTGAAAAACCTAATTTTCACCGAAAATAGGGTGACAAAAAATTAAAGTGGTGATGAGTCATAAGGAGAGTTGTGAGCTATAAGGATCTGAAGAGCAGAAGTGAAAGACTAGATTATAATAAAAACAAGTGTCCTCAAAAGGGGGACAAGTGTGTTCCTCCCAGGAGAAGTGGTGTCAAGGGGGGGATCTGCAGCAACTTCATACCAGATGCTGTAAATTCTTCCTGGGGGGAGGAACTAGGGGATTAGCTGTTGTAATATGTTTATGGTTGTATCTGAAATGTTTTCATGGTTGTAGCTGAAAATGTTTTATGGTTGTAGCTGTAATATTTTTGTTGTTGTAGCTGTAATAATTCTGTTGTTGTGGTTGTTATATCTCTATTGTTGTAGACATTTCTACTGTGGTGTAAGTGAAAAGGGGACTATAAGAAAGGGGAAAAGATGGAGAAGAGGGGGTGGATTTTTGGTTTTATTTAGTCTACATCAATCCATTCTAGCCAGCAAGGTAGGATATTAAATCCCTTAAAAATCTAAAGGAAATTTTTATAGTTTGGTAATGTGTTTTACTTAAATCCCTTAAAAATCTAAAGGAAAATTTTATGGTTTGGTAATGTGTTTTATTGGATTTTATTTTCTGCTATGCTGTATATTTGTGTGCTTGTTGTATGATGTAAATTTGAGTTTGTGATGTTAGGAATTGTCTCCTTATGGTGAGCATTCCTTGTGAAATCTCAGTGTTTCAATATGTGTGAAGTATTGTGTTAAACCTAGAATGATGTTCTGAGTGTTTCAATCTATCTGAGGTATGTGTGTTTTTAGTTGTTATTGTGTCAAGCTGTGTATTGTCAAGCTATACATTTATGTTTTGTGGTGATACGGTTGTATAGATGTGAAACCTTGGTCTCCCTGTGTTTTCCCCTAGTTCAGGGGTGGATAGTTCCTATCCTAGGATGGGAGGTGAGCACCCCACTGGTTTTATCAAAGACATTGATCCATGTTACAGGATTATAGGAGGTTGAAGGAAAGGACTAAAGAATGTGACTATTTAGAACACATGTTGCAGAAGAGAGAGTGTTCCTTAAGTAGTGGTGAAATCATTCTACTGTCAATGTCTATAAAAAGGGGGTTAAATTTTCTGAGAAGATGGTTGTTTAAACATGTAATCATTTTATCACTCTCCATATATAGATTCTATGTAATCTATTTTTACATTCCTCATTTGATAATCTAGGAGGATTAAAGGTTTGAGCTATTTCTTTCCCCTGCAAGATCAATGATAGCTGATATCTTTTACAAACTAGTTAACAAATATTTAGCTACAAATAAATGTTCTATTTTATGTCATGAATAATTCTAAAAACCAACACGAATCATTACCTTGAGTTACAAACCAATAGATCACTTAAATGTGTTCACTCCATCTCAATTAGTTTGGTTACATTAGAATGATTGCTAGAGAAAAGGGAAAAGTAGAAACCATAGGAAGCAATGTATTGCATCTCAAATAAATGTATTTAGTGAACACAATAATTATTTAGCAAAACTAAACTCTTCAGATAAAAGTTAGTGGAATTAGTTAATTCACTAGCACTAGTTATTTTTTTTTAGGCTCTTATTTATTTGAAGCCTTTGCCTCCAAATTGGTTACTCAAAAAAATTCTTTTGAAAATGATTCACTCTGAATACTCAGGATACTCCTCTTGAACTCAATGAACTTCTTGAATAGAGGAAGATTTAAATCCATGAAAAACTCTAATTAGAGAAAATTAAAAGCAAGAGATAGACATGGGAGAACTATGCAAAGTTGGAGAAATTGGCGTGGTATATGAAGGCAGCAGTAATCAAGGGAAATCCATCAAAGTGTAATAAAAGCGGAAAATTCAAAACTACTTTACAACTCTATCCAACATGAATTAAAAAAAATAGTATTACAATGTAAACTCTAGAGAAAAACTCAAGCCCAAAAGGATTGATGATTTTAAAACATAATAGGTGTCACTACTCTTGAAGCCTATGGATACAAGCTAAATTATGAATTCAAAGCCTTAATAAGACAAAAGGAGTAAAAGTAGAAAACTCCAAATAAGAATAACCACTTCAAACAAGAAATAAGAGCTATGACAAGAAGATCTCTATTAGAAACCTTCCAAAACCAAATAAAAGAACTGTCAAAAATTTAAACCCTCAGCCAAATGATTCTGTCGCAAAACAAAACAAAGCAGATCAGAATAGCTAAAATTCTAGGAAAATCCCTACGTAAACCTATCAAAATAAGTGAGGAAAAGCATAGTTTTGCATTAAAACATGAAGATAACCCATGGATCCATGTTTAAGGATTTTCACCTGTCATTGAAGGAATTTGGCTTTGCTAGCCAAGGACTTAGTCGCTTATAGAAGTTCACCCCTGTATCAAAACCCCTGGATAATGAGATAGATAAACCACCAAAAAAAAGAAGAAAAAGAAACGGTGAAGGAAAAGAAAACTAATTTTCCCTATAGTAGCAATATCAAACCCAAATGGGCATGGCCGGCCAAGAGAGGCCACGACCCCTCTAAGTCTAGTGAGATTTTTCTTCAAGGGTGTTTCTACAAAGAGGGATTATGTAGAAAGCAAGAAGGAAGGTAGGAGTAAAGCATCCATGCCCTTGTCTGGTACCTCACCTATTTTATTTCTCTACCGCTAAACTACCAAAGAGGTGTTTGAAAAAGTCTAGTGAAGATAATTACATGTTTTAGGGTATTGGAATATTAGGGTTAGGTATAAGAAATAGGGCGAATCAAATCCATCACCACCATTGAAAAATTAAAAAAAAACATTTCTTTCTTTTTATTTAATCTGATATGCCCTATGTCATTATTTATTTTGACTTAGCTATTTTTAAATGCATGTTAGCTAAATGTTAGATTGGGTGTTCATTCTTTTCTGTGTGATCTGGGAGCCACCAGGGTTTTTTCCAAAACTAATGGTGTATTTTGTATTTTAATAACAAAGAAAATAATAAACCTAATCTTTGACTAAATTCTTATGAAAGGAGATTTAATTTAATTAAGAACTTAATATCATTTTTAACATGGCCGAAAGGCAACATTATTAACATAGATGAAAGTAATTTTGTTTTACAAGGAAGGTTATAACAAGAGAAGTTATTAGCATTTACAACTAAAGGCATTTATATTTCCTTATGAATTTAATACATCAGATAAATAAATCTTCCTTAAGGATCAATGCACTAAAGGAAGAAAAACATAAATGGTGTACTATAACAAGAGACTTTACCCATTAAATCATAACTCATATTTCCATCTAGACCATAGTGTCAATAACTAACTCACACCACAAATTGCACATATATATCTAGAAATGACTAAAACAATGATAGGAAATTCACTAAAGTCATGAGGAAGGAATTCCTATTTAATTCTGAAACATGTGTGTTTGTTAGCAATCTATTTAAAATTCTCTCACTCAAACCATTTGATGTAATTGTAAATGATAATGTTCGCCTTGCATTGTTAGTTACACATTACAATTAGCCGATAGGATTTTATAACATGTGAGTCATTTCTATTGATCTTACACACTAAATGGATATTTAGGACATTGCCACTTTTGAAATTGTGGTGAATGTTTGATCATAATCTCTAGCATCCTTCTAAGAAGTAAGCATATTTTAGCCAAGTACTTTTGTGATTCTTCATCAAAAGAAATTCTAGATTTGGTATGCCACTTGAGTATGGGATTATTGTCTATCACCATGCTTTTATTTCTTTTTAAGAAGACCATACAAAATTTGGATATGGTTGGCATGGGTGATCAAGGAGTCTTGAAGATTCTATATTATGACCTTGTGGTTAATATAAAAATTCAAGTCAAAAAATCTTTTGCATTAGAATTTATCTAAGAGTGTCATAGGGGCTAGTAAATGGAGTGAATTTATTATTAGCTTAGGGTATTATAAATGATGAAGACTTTAATTTTTTTTAAGAACGTTGATGCAACTTCAGAATCCATCTTAGACCATAATTTTTAACATAATATTTTAAACCAACCAAACTAAACATAGGAGTGCATGATATCAATCTTTTCTTTTGAAAAATGGTCATCTTAGTGATCATATGGTTATATTAGAGTGTAAAAAAAAAAGTGGTCCATCCATGTGTGGGCGTGATATTAGGTATCAGAGTGAGATTTTTACAACTCTAGGAACTCTGGGAAGTATTTGTATGGGCTAACCTTGAGAGTGCACATGTCTTGTTTGTTTTGTAGTCCTTGTATGTGGACTAGGATGATGATATGTCTTCTCATGTGTTGTGATTATTTTCATTTGGGTTAATCATGGATTAGTATGTGCACCCTCTGGTATTAGTGCATGCAAACTTTAACATACTAGATAAGAAGTTTTAATTACTACTATATGCATCTTGTGAAACCTTGCCTATTGCATGGGGGTAACTCCATGGTACTATATTTATGTCTTGTATGCATGTACTATAAAGAGATGCCTTGGTATATTGTATAGTGAATTTACTCTACTCATGTTAGAAAGGATAACACTAAGTAATGTGATAAGATTATTAGGTAATATTGCTACTTTGTTCTTTACACTTAGTTATTGCCCTTGTGTCTGGGTGTTTCTGGATCAACTTTGTTGTAAGTTATGTTTATTATGTGTTGTGTCTAGTTTCATTTGTTAATTAATGTATACCAATATGAGTGCCCTTGTAAATTCTTTTGGTAGAACTTTTAAGATAAGTTGATTATATTGTATAGTGATTGGAAATTAGTCCTCTTGAAAGAGTTTTGTTATGCCTCTACATTATGACCTATTGAATATTTCTTTGAGATAAGTACTAACCGCATAATAGAATTGCATGCAAAAATTTGGGTTAACATTATGTCACAAACTAGAAAAAGAGTCATGTTTCTTGCACTATGTTGTCAATGCGAGTGGCCACCTGAGTAAATTATCCTAGATGATGTTGTGGTAAGGTACCTATGTAATGTAAATATGTCTTGTGTGAGTATATACCAGTAAACATTGTGATCGTACCTCAAGTACATGATACATGGTATCCAGCTTAGGGAGAAATATTTTTTATTTGTGGACATAATGCATGATCCACTCATGCATGCCCTTTGTGATAAGTGTACATATGTGTGGATAATTATTTTGTCCTAGCATGTAAATGTTAAAAGAAATGTGTTGACATGTGATATTTGGAGATGTGCACAAGTTACTTTTTATGTTATTATTTGTTGTGATGATTTAGTTTCACCTTAACGTCAGCCCTCATAGTCATAGTGGAGTGCAGTCCCTTTTCTCCCCCATTTATATTAGGATCACACTAGTTGGTTTGTAATGTAAAACTCATTCATTGCTATTTGTTCCATGGGTTGAGGATTGACTCTAATGTGCCATGAGCCTATATTCTTTTCTAGCCATAGACACTTGGTAGTTCAGTTAGAATGAGTACTAGAGACAACTATTGGTTTTGGAAAAGTTGACGTGATAATGAATTCCTAGTTGGAAAGCTACTATCAGTTACAAAATACTACCGCTACACTGGATACAGATAGTGTTATAGCCTTTGATTTCAAGATTTAAGATTGGTTGTGGATAAATGAGATCTGGTAACTTCTGGCATTAGCACATTATGTGTTATTAGGATGTACAGAGAGATGATAGTCATGAATTATGATAAGTGTGACACAATATTTTAGATGGCAACTTGATACAATGATAGCTTGTGCATAAAGAGATAATAGTAATTGATACTTTGTTACAAGGTTGACATGACTTTTGATGTGGCTATCAATACAAGTATGAGGTGTACTGTTATCTACTTGGGGTAAACACAGATGAATTTATACATGTGTGATATCTTAGACTCATAGTACATGATAACCATACAGGCATGTGGATTCTCTTTTGTGAGGTGGGTGTCAGATCCTATATAGATGAATCATTTGTGGCACATGTTACTGGACCTTGGTATGATGGCAGGTTCTAGGTTGTGTAGGGCATGAGACTTTTTGTATGGATTTTTCATGCAAATATATGATCAGGTTGTCCCAAGTTGTGTGGGACATGCTTATTATGACATTCTAATTTATCATTAATTTTTACGTGGTTTGAGACCACCATACTATTCTATGTGGTTTGAGACCACCATATTATTTCATGTGGTTTGAGACCACCATATTGTTTCATGTTGTTTTAGACCACCATATTATTGCATGCTATTATCTTATGTGGTTAAGACCACATTATGATTTATATAATTTGGTGGTAGTAAGTCCACCCAATTCCCCTCCTCCCCTTAGGTGGCCTTGTTGCAAGGTCTCATGGTGATCGTAATGTGCTATTTTTGAGAGACTGTTCGATTATTTATTTGTGTTGGAAATTATTCCTTATGTAATAAGGCCAGTCGTTTTTTGTTACTTTAGCCTAATTATCCATTTTAATGTTGAGATAGTCCTTTTTCCTCAAGGACATGTTCTTGGATAAACTTGGGATGATGCAATGATTGTTATGTTTTTTAGACTGCAGGAATCAGGTAGCCCCCCTATAAACTGAAGTGCACCTCCTAAACCTTTTTTCACGTGACCAGTGATGCTGGCATGACACACCCTCAGACACCACAGGGACAAGGGGGAGAGTGGACCTCGTGACCTCCTTACCTGCAAGAGGAATTCTTAGTCAATCGATCCAGTGCCCCCGCCCTGCAATTATTGTTATTTGATCTCCACTTCTTTTGTGATTTATTTTATTTGAATTCCTTTTATTTTATTGAGGTTTAACATATGAGCTTACTTTACTTTTTCATCTTTCTTTTTTTGAAGCACTTTAATGTTGTAACTGCTGGTATGTGTTGAGTAATGTGACTACTATTTACTGTCATATCCTAGAGGGATCACTGGCAGGCTGTATAGGGGAGTAGATGGCTTGGGGAATCTTGTTCATAATAGGATATGTATGGTGGGATCCTTGAGAGGACCTTGATACCATCTTTCCTAATTAGTTATTTGGCACTATGGTATATATGATATTGGTATCCATTGGAGGTGAGGTTATATGGTGTTATGCTACTTGGATATTGGCACAATGATTCTACATAGCATGGTTATTCATATATTGGTTATTTGGCTCCATGGCACTATGGATTACTCAGTGGTATATTAGAGATGTCTTCCTCATAATACCCATTCTTGTTGAGCCTTGTGATGTGAGTCCTATGATGCCTTAGTGATAAGTATAGATTGATACATGTGAGTATGGTCTTCATTATGTGTTTCACTTAGGAGAGGTATGTGATGTGGAAAGGACTCAAATTGAATGATGTGTTATATGTGGAGTTAAACTTATGTAACATTTGTGTTATTGAAAATTGTTGAGAATCATATGTTAGAAATTACTGAATTAGAATGGGATATGGAAACTTAATTCAATTCCATAGATATAAATTGATATATCCACGATAATAGTGACGATCCAAGGATATGACTAATATGATGTATGTGGATTAGTATGTATTGATGTGACTTGAGATAATATGGATGCTTAGACTTTTGCTTCTTTATTATATGATGTGGTAAAATAAAAATCATGTTGATCCTAGTTTTGTTGTGTCCAAGTGGGTAGTTCCCTTCTCTTAAGGACTTCTAGGAGGAAGTATATGCAAGGGGGGAGAATTTAAGGACCTTAGCCACTCCTTAAAATATCTCCAAGTCCATATTCCATTCCTTGTGGCTCTTGGTGTATTGATGTATTTAGCGAAGAACTCATGATGTTAGTTGTTACTCTCTTGTGATGAAGAATAAGAAATTCTAGATCTTTAACAAATTACTTTGCGAAGCACATGCCTTTAAATACATACATTATCCATAATATGTTTCTATAATGATAGGTTAGGAAAAGTTGTATATGTAATTACACATCTTGGCTACCATAAAATGGGTATGAGACCACATTGTTTTACCAAAAAGCCTACTATAGTATTGTTCTTATCATTTTGTATTATCTAGAGACATTGTATACTTTGTGTTAGTCTATTAGTATCCTACTTTAGGCTATGGTTTTGGTATAATTATTTTGCTTCCGCAACACTTGGGTGTGTATGACTATTTTCACTATAGGAGAGTTGTGCATTAGTTACAGTTGTGATCATGTATATGTATGCATTAGTTATGGATGTGGTGATGAATATGCGTATTGTCAAGTTCTATTTGGAAACCTCATGTGAAAATGATGATTGTAATTATTATGATTTTTCATTGTGTAATGTTGTACATTGAGAAATACAAAGTTTTTATAATAATGAAATGAAGTATGTTAGTGATTTGTGAGAATGATCAAATCAATGATGAATTATATATCTTCTTATTTTTTCTTTAGCTATTATTATTTTGATTACATCTGACAACTTGAAAAACAAGTGTGCAGGATAACTTTAACCAGTGGAAATGCGGGGAAAACACTTGGAGACCCCCTTGTGATTTACAGTTAAGCCATCCTAGTCTATTTTGAGAGACTTAGGTCTTCTATGTTGTGATATCTATTGACATACGTTGTGATTCGATGCTTGGGGTGTGTGTATTATGTGTTAGCATATGTCATGGTTGTTCTTGTGTTGTAACATGTATGGTGTTGCGTAACCTAAAATTAATTAAATTTTCTCTTCAATTCCTAAGGTGTAAAATAGTTTAAAAAGACACTAAAATCATAAAATTAAACTCTCAAAACTAGGACGAAGGTCTAGGTACATTTTTTATGGCAAAATTTACAAAAAAATTAAGTTTTTGAAAAACCTAATTTTCACCCAAAATAGGGTGACAAAAAATTAAAGTGATGATGAGTCATAAGGAGAGTTGTGAGCTATAAGGATCTGAAGATCAGAAATGAAAGACCAGATTATAATAAAAACAAGTGTCCTCATAAGGGGGACAAGTGTGTTCCTCTCAAGAGGAGTGGTGTCAATGGGGGATCTACAGTAATTTCATACCAAATGTTGAAAATTCTTTCCAGGGGGAGGAACTAGGGGATAACCTGCTATAGTATTTTTATGGATGTAGCTGAAATATTTTCATGGTTGTAGCTGAAATATTTTTATGGTCATAGTTGTAATATTTTTGTTGTTGTAGCTATAATAATTATACTTTTGTGGTTATTTTTGATAAGTTCAACTGGAAACCAGGGTCCAGATCCCTTTAAAAAAATAGCCCCAAGGGCATCAGGCCTCTAATATGCCAAAAACAACAGATTGACAGCACAGAAACAACAGACCAAAACAACAGAACAATACCCTACGAACGACAGAGAAAACAGAAAACAGGAGAAACATGAAACTATGGGCTGTCAGTTGCCCCAAACTTGGCCAAGAACTCCACCATCTCTTTGTAGTCACCCAAGTTGTCAATGCCCACTTGTTTAACCTTGTCATCTAGATCCTTCACCACAACGAAGATGGAAGTCACCCGGTGCAAAGCTTTAGCCACAAATTATGTCATGACCTTCCTTTTCTTCTGCATAGAATCCATTCTTTTCTATAGGTTCTATATATCCTCTGCATGTTTGACACAAAGAGCACATTTCCCCTTACTGGCTTGATTAACGACCTCCCCCATAGTGTCCTTCCCAACAGTAGCCTTATTCATGCCTTCCAGACTTTTCAAGCTGCTTTCATTTATTGAGGCAAAGTGGCTAGTGCCCTCAACTTCATGCATAGATTCAGTAGGAGTCTCCTCCCCCTCTTCATCCACCGTCTCTTCCACAAACTCAGAGTCCTTAGAACCCTCCACCCCTAGAGAACTAACCAGAGGTTTCCCAACAATCCTTTTAGAATGGCAAATGCTTGGAAGAGCAGTCTCCCCACCTTTGCTACTACCCTTAGTTTCCATAATAGTATCCAATTTCACAATTTTCACAAGAGTATCCTCCATGTTAGCACCCTTCCCTTCCTTCTACTTTTTCTTTAGAGTCCCCTCCATTTCCTCCACCTTGTCTCTCTTACCATTCTTCCTTCCCTACACTGGAGTGGTATGTTTTTGTTTTTTATTTTTAGCAGAAACGTGGGCCTTAATAGGGTTCCCTTCCACCACACTAGGGTTTCCCTTAATTATAGGAGTCCCCATGCTAGTTTTCACTTTTCCCTTACCCCTGTGTGAAATGCCTAGCTGTGGGTCCTCCAGAATCTTAACTTGAATAGGTTTAGGTAGACATAGGGCAAGATGGAAATGATATAGCCTCAATATAAGGCCTTGATGTATTGGAATGAGAGGGTGACTAGCATTCCTAGCCCTAAGCTCCCTTATAGAATTAATGGAATTATCTAGTGAAGAGAGTAAAAAGAAGGGAAAGTTAATCTCAACCTTGTTCCTGAAATGATTTAAAAGAGCAAAGTGATAGTGGTAATATACCTAGAACCTTCCTTCCAGCATGAAGAACTTCATTATCATGAGACAGATTTGTCCCCAAGGCTCCAACAATTCCTCTTTCTCGAACCCTCCATGGAGTTTCACAGGAGCCTCACCCTCACGAAAGAAGAGATTCATGTGCTCTAGGTTGGCCACTCTGCTTCTCCTTGAATGCTTTTTTCCTTTCGTGGGTAAACCAGTGGCTTGCCCAATGACCTCCTTAGAAACTGCCTTGACAGATTTTCATCGTGACCTGTCATACCTTTGAGAAAAGGCACCACCTCACCCTCTTGGATTATATGCCAAACGATGGGATCTTGCTTGAATTCCTCAACCGAGCTGGGTTCAATTTTCATTATGTCCCCTCCCATCTTACTAGTCTGAGAATAGATAAAGAGACTGGACTGGATTCGTTCAGAATGGAAATATTCACAAGTGGCAGCCTTGAAATTAGGAAAGAGACTGCTAAAATAGCAATAATGCTAAGTTGTAATAATGATGGTGGTGTAATTATTATTTTTAAAAGCCTTAAAATCACCACCTAGATACATCTCATCAAGGGGAGTAGTTAGACACCACCTTGTGTGGAGATAGACAACACCAACCGACATCTTAAACCAACCACAATGGATCATGAAATTAGCCATCACATCCATCCTCCATAGCCTAGCCACCTATCCTCTCATCATCCTTTTTGAGTTGTAAAATCCTGACCCCGGATCTCCACCAATACTGAAGTCCTTGCACCTTTTAGCAAGCCAACCAAGCTTTCCCATCAATCTCCTCTTTGTACTATCATCAATGTCATCCCCTATGTCCCCGTGGACCCCTCTTCCCTAACTCCTGTTGATATAACCTGGTTGACTCGACCATGGCCCTGCCACCTCATCCTATAGGAGATTCTTAACAATCCCACTAGAAATAATTTGAAATTTTGAACTATTGGCACCGCCTTCTCCGAAGGAAGGAACTCTAGCCTGTCTCTCTCCCTAGTGACACCAGGGGACAATAACCATCACACACCACTTATATTTCATGTCCCTTTCCATCTTGCTCAATCAAGTTATGAATCTCTTGGGACAAACTTGAGACATTTCTCCAGCACCGCCATCCATCCTTGCCGCTTCCTACATTAGCCAGGGCATCAACCACGGCGTTTCCTTCTCTGTAGATAGGAGAAATCTTATATTCCTCTAGACCATTAAGAAGGATCTTGATGTCCCCCATGATATTCTCCAAGTTCCACCCTATCTGAGAAAGACCAAGGGTAGCATTCACAATTAGCTGAGAGTCTCCTTCGATATGCATCCTTTTGATATTTATGGAGATAGCTAACTTGATACCCCATAGCATAGCCATGGCTTCCATTTCATTATTTCTTTTAATGCCAATCCATCTAGCATAAGCAGCAACACACTCTCCAATTTCCATTCTTAAGATACCTCCACCACTAGTAGCACCTGGGTCCCCTTTAGCCGTGCCATCGAAGTTCAACTTAACCCACCCTTGCTATGGTGAAGTCCATTTGGTTCTAGCCCGGGCTAACATTTTAGTCATGTCCACCTTATATGAGTTTAGATTCCAATTAATTATCATGTTTAGTTCTTCTCTCCTTGGGTGGCTATCCGTGGCTTTAAACTAAAAAGAATTGATATTTTTAGCCAACAACTTGACAAAGCATTGAAAAACCTCTAGAGGGGTTCTACTCTTCTCCCTGAAGATTCTATTATTACATTTCTTCCATAGGCTCCAAAATAAATGGGGAGGTATCTGGTTCTAGAGTTCTTTCGAGATTGGTAGAACCAGGTTATAGGGGTGCTTCCATTCCCAAACCAACATTTCCATTTTAGCATTCAAGATCCAATTAACATTCAGCTTTTGGAGAGTGAGTCCCCAGACCTCCCAAGCAAAACCGCAATGAAGAAAGAGATGGGCTGAAGATTCCTCCTCAGATTCACAAAGAATACATCTAGTTGGCATTTGGAATCCTCTCTTTTTTAGATTGTCCAGAGTCAGAACCTTATTATGCATTAAAGTCCACCAAAAGAAATTAATCTTCAAAAGGAGTTTAGGAAACTAGATTTTACTCCAAACTCCTCCTTCTCCATGGTTTAACAACAAATTATATGCACTTTTGACAATAAACAGACCCTTCTTATCCTAATCCCAGACTATCTTGTCACTTTCGTGGTTGTTATATCTCTATTGTTGTAGCCATTGCTACTGTGGTGTAAGTGAAAAGGGGGTTGTAAGAAAGGGGAAAAGATGGAGAAGACGTGGTGGATTTTTTGTTTTATTTAGTCTACATCAATTCATTTGAGCCAGCAAGGTAGGCTCTTAAATCCCTTTCTAAAGGAAAATTTTATGGTTTGGTAATGTGTTTTATTTAAATCCCTTAAAAGTCTAAAGGAAAATTTTATGGTTTGGTAATATGTTTTATTGGATTTTTTTTCTTCTATGCTATATATTTGTATGCTTGTTGTATGGTGTAAATTTGAGTTTGTACTATCAGAAATTGTTTCCTTATGGTGAGCATTCCTTGCAAAATCTGAGTGTTTCAATATGTGTGCAAGTATTGTGTTAAACCTAGAGTGATGTTCTAAGTGTTTCAATCTATGTGAGGTATGTGTGTTTTCAACTATTATTGTGTCAAGTTGTGTACTTTTGTTTTGTGGTGATATAGTTGTATAGATGTGAAACCTTGGTCTCCCTATGTTTTCCCCTAGCTCAAGGCTGGATAGTTCTTGTCTTAGGCTAGGAGGTGAGCACCCCACTGGTTTTATCAAAGAGTTTGATCCATGTTACAAGATTATAGTAGGTTGAAGGAAAGGACTAAAGAATGTGACTATTTAGAGCACATGTTGTACAAGAGAGTGTTCCTTAGGTAGTAGTGAAATCATTCTATTGTAAAAGTCTATAAAAAGAGGGATTAAATTTTCTAAGAAGATGGTTGTTTAAACATGTAATCATTTTACCACTCTCCATATATAGATGCTATGTAATCTATTTTTACATTCCTCATTTGATAATCTAGGAGGATTAAGGGTTTGAGCTATTTATTTCCCCTGCAAGATAAATGATAGCTGATTTCTTTTACAAACTAGTTAACAAATATTTAGCTACAAATAAATGTTCTATTTTTTGTCATGAATAATTCTAAAAACCAACATAAAGCATTACCTTGAGTTACAAACTAGTAGTTCACTTAAATATGTTCACTCCATCTCAATTAGTTTGGTTACATTAGAATGATTGCTATAGAAAAGGGAAAAATAGAAACAACAGGAAGCAATGTATTGCATCTCAAATAAATGTATTTAGTGAACAGAATAATTATTTAGCAACCCTTCAGATAAAAATTGGTGGAAGCAAAACTAAACTCTTTAGATAAAAGTTAGTGTAATCAGTAAATTCACTAGCACTAGTTTTTTTTGTAGGATCTTATTTGTTCGAAGCCTTTGCCTCCAAAATGGTTACTCAACAAAAATTCTTTTGAAAATGATTCACTCTAAATACTCAGGATACTCCTCTTGAGCTCAATGAATTTCCTGAATAGAGGAAGATTTAAATCCATGACAAACTCTAGTTAGAAAAAAATAAAAGCAAGATATAGACACAGGAGAACTATGCAAAGTAGGAGAAATTGGCATGGGATATGAAGGCAGAAGTAATGAAGGGAAATCCATCAAAATGTAGGAAAAAGTAAGAACTACTTTCCAACTCTATCCAACATGAATTAAAAAAAATATTATTACAATGTAAACTCCAGAGAAAAACTCAAGCCCAAAAGGATTGACGATTTTAAAACATAATTGGTCTCACTGTTCCTGAAGCCTATGGATAGAAACTAAACTATGAATTCGAAGCCTTGACAAGACAAAAGGAGCAAAAGTAGAAAACTCTAAAGAAAAATAACCACTTCAAACAAGAAATAAGAGCTATGACAACAAGATCTCTATTAGAAACCTTCCAAAACTAAACAAAAGAACTGCTAAAAATCTTAACCCTTAGCCAGATGATTCTACTACAAAACAAAACAAAGCAGATTAGAACAACTAAAATTTAAGGCAAATCCCTACGTAAAACTATCAAAGAAATGAGGAAAAGCATAGCTTTGAATTAAAACATGAACACAACCCACATATCCACGTTCAAGGATTTTCATCTGCCATTGAAGGAATTTGGCTTTTCCAGCCAATGACTTAGCTTCCTGTAGAAGTTCACCCCTGTATCAAAACCCTTGTATAATGACACAAAGAAACTACCAAAAAAAAAAGAAGAAAAAGAAATAATAAAAGAAAACAAAACTAATTTTCCTTGTAGCAATGATATCAAGCCCAAACGGGCGTGGCCAGCCAAGAGAGGTAATAGCCCCTCTAAGCCTAGAGAGATTTTTCTTCAAGGGTGTTTATGCAAAGAGGGATTTTGTAGAAAGCAAGAAGGAAGATAGGAGTAAAGCATCCATGCCCTTGTCTGGAACCTCACCCATTTTTTTCTCCACCGTTGAACTAGCCAAGAGGTGTTTGGAAAAGACTGGTGAAGAGAATTGCATGTTTTAGGACATTGGAATATTAGGGTTAAGTATAAGCAATAGGGTGAATCAAATCCATCATCACCGTTGAAAAATTAAAAAAACCATTTATTTCTTTTTATTTAATATGATCTTCCCTATGCCGTTATTTATTTTGACTTAGCTATTTTTAAATGCATGTCAGCTAAACATTAGATTGGGTGTTTATTCCATTTTGCGTGAGCTGGGAGGCACCGAGGTTTTTCCAAAACTAATGGTGTATTTTGCATTTTCATAACAATGAATGTAATAAACCTAATCTTTGACTAAATTCTTATGAAGGGAGATTTAATTTAATTAAGAACTTAATATCATTTTTAACATGGCTGAAAGGCAACGTTATTAACATAGATGAAAGTAATTTTGTTTTACAAGGAAGGTTATAACAAGAGAAGTTATTAACATTTACAACTGAAGGAGTTTATATTTCCTTATAAATTTAATACATCAGATAAATAAATCTTCCTTAAGGATCAATATACTAAAGGAAGAAAAACGTAAATGATTAACTATAACAAGAGACTTTACTTGTCAAATCATAACTCATATTTCCATCTAGACCATAGTGTCAATAACTAACTCATACCATAGATTACAAATATAGATCTAGCAATGACTAAAACTGATGTAGGAGCATCCAGTGGTGTAAGGGCAATCTTGAATCACCCAAAAAAGATGATGATTCAAAATTGTTGATGTTTCTTTCATTTCTTTTCAAAATTAGTGTTTCTGGTTCCATAATCGCTTGAATAATGATGTAGAACTTTCAGTTTTTCCAAATTGCTAAAAATAGCAAGCTGCTATTTTTTGAAAGTTTGCATTTGGGAACGTATTAAAGTGAAAATTTATAGGAAGATTCGTAAATGAAAAATAAGACCTTTGATGAAGGAATCAGGCAAAGATCATTTGTGAGCTGAAAGATATTAAAGTTTTCATTTCTTGAAAAACTCTTGAAAATTACTCAAAGTTAGGTTTAAGGCACTAAACAATCTTGTACAAGCCCAAAAATCGGTGGAACCAATAGAGTGTTTCTTAGCGCATAGAGCACTCCACGATCTTTTTGGTGCTTCAAATGATTTGTCAATCAGACACCTGGATCAAAAGTTATGGCTCCCGGAAGTTGACCTATTTTTGGAGGGAGATGTAAAATTTGAAATTTGGCTGCAGGCCACCAAAAAGGCTATTTATAACCATTTTTGGGAACCCTTGGCAGTAGTAGAGGTAAGGGGGAAAGTGTAGAACCAAGAAAAGGTAGGAAAATAGAAACCCTAGCTGATTTGGGGTTACAGAAGGCGGAAGGTTCTAGAGCCTAATGATAGGTAGCTATAATGTGTTGCAGCCTGTGGAGTATTTATCCTCTGATTGTATTTGAGCTTTTGTGATTTAATGAGTTGTCCAAAATCAATAAAAGAATATTCTATTTTCTATATGTAATTTCTATTGTTGTGTATTTTGTGATTTACCTCCTTCAAGTGGTATCAGAGCAAGGGTTCTTGAGTGTGTAGACATATCGCTGATTGTGAGGCAGTTTGCACCAAGACCTGAGGTTGTGGGTTTGTTGTAGAGATCAAGATGCCTCCATGAAGAAATCATGTTGGAAGAAATACTTTGATGAAAGAGGGTTTTAGAGCCCTACAAAGGCATATTGATGCATTGTAAGAGGAGCTACAAAGAGGGTTTGAGCCTTTAACAAGAAAAGAAATTGAGGATGAAGTTGAAGAAGAGCTATCTAAGGAAGAACAAGAAGCTACAGGAGATCCTGTAGAAGTTAGGTTTTTGAGGGCCATTTCAAAGATCAGAAAGAGGCCCAGGATCAAAGTTTCTACCTATTTGGGAGATTTGAATCCAGAACAACTTATTTATTGGATCAATGACATGGAGGAATATTTCGAGTATGAAGACATGAAGGACCTAGATTAGGTCAATTTTGCAAAAACAAAGTTGAAGGGGCATGCCAGTATTTGGTGGAAGTCTAGTTGGAGAGAAATAGAAGAGGAAAAGGAAAGATCACCAGATGAGATCGGATGGTGGACAAACTAAAGAAGCAGTTCATTCCTGTGGACTATGAGATGGAGTTGTTGAAGAAGCTTGAAGGATTGAAGCAAGGTAACAAGTCTTTCAAGGAGTATACAGAATATTTTTATAAGATTACTATCAAGACAGGCCATGCAGAGACCAACAAGGAGAAGGTAGCTTGTTATATTAATAGCCAAGTATTCAAGAGGAGATGAGCCTGGTCAGAATGACCACCATAGAAGATGCATACCAGTTTCCCTTGAAGGTGGAAGAGAAGTTGAATAAAAGATTTGAAAGAAAGCAAAGGGGAAGAGGTCAAGGTGGAAGGACTAGTGGAAGATCCTCTGGAGGCCGAAATGAAGATCCAAAGAAAAATGAAGAAGCTGGCACCAATCAAAATTAGAGAGGAGATAATGCCTACCGCCCTCATGACTAGAACAATGGTGAGCAAAGAGGAAGAGGAACAGGCCGTCCTAGGCAAGGATTTGGAAGAGGAGGTTTCAGAGGAACCTGTTTCCAACGTGGAGAAGAAGGGCATCAAGCATACGATTGTCCGCAACATCAAGGAAGGATGAATAGAAGACCTGAAGGCAATGCACAAGTTGCACATGTAGATGAAGATGCACAGTCTGAACATTCTGAAGATGCTGAAAGGGGAGAAACCCTGGTTGTCAGAAGAACCTTGTTGAATGAGGAGAAAGAACCAAATCAAAGGAAGATTTTATTCCACACAAGATGCCTGTGTGAAGGTAAGTGTTGTGATATTATTATGTATAGTGGAAGCACTAACAATCTTGTTTCAGAGGAGATGGTTAACAAGTTGAAGTTCACAAGAAGAAAGCATCCACATCCATATCGGATCACATGGTTGCAGAAGGATCATAGATCTTTGGTCAATGAATAATGTTTAGTCAAGTTCAAGATTGGGGACTGCCATGATGAGGTGTTGTGTGACATCATAACGATGGATGCATGTCATATGTTATTGGGAAGGCCATGGCAGTTTGATAGGTGTGTTATCCATGATGGCCATGCAAACACATATTCCCTAAAAAAGGATGGAGTTCGTCATAAGTTGAAGCCCTTGAAGGAGGTGGAAGAAAAGGTGTGTAGTACTACCAGAATTTGCTTGGTAGTGTAGCTAGGGTAAAAATTAGGGCTAATGCATAAACAACAAACTATCAAACCCTAACAAGCACAATGAAGTACAAGATAGCATAGAAATCAAATGACAAAGAAAACCAAAACTGAAATCCACGCTAAGCTTGGCTTGCCTCCATTGCTCTTCTCAATCTTGCATAGGAATTCTTGATTTTGAAGGTTGAATGTTGGGTGCTCACTATTTCAGCAGCATAAAAATGGCATGAGGATGAATGATGAGAGGCTCTAATGTCATTTTGATAGCATAAGGCTACTTGAAACTCATTGTGCAAATGGCTTAGGTGACGGTTGATTTATAGGAAGTCGGTTATTTGAATGAAGGGCTATGATTGAAAGTTGGTTTCAATGATGTGGACGACTAGGATCGAATAGGGTTTCCCACACCATGAGGAGTTGTAGTCATGTGACAAGTGTGTGAAGGAGAATAAAGGAGACCCAATTCAAATATTTTATTTGAATTAGTTTAGACATGTGAGGTGTATTAAATGAAAAATGTACTATGTGACATGTGTTTGAATGTGATGAAAGGTGGGGGAATAATTCAAATATTTTATTTGAATTATTTGGGACATGTGAAAGGGGGATTAATTAAATAAATGGGATTTATTTAATTAATTGGAAAGTGGGATAAGTGGGATTAGGAAAGAATGTCTTATAATGTCTCTAATAATGTGTTTGATAAGGTGTTGCAAGATATGGACAAATTTAGGTGTCTACATTTTGCCCTTCTTTGAGACGATGTTCGAGATGATGAGATTTATGTCAAGTAACCTCATTTCAAAGAAGCTAAGGTATGGATAGAGGAAAAGGATGATGATGTAAATGGGATGATGATGCCCCCTCGAGAGGATAGGCGGGTTGGACAAACATGGGTAGGCTCTCAAAATGAGATGAAAGGGATTGGTCAAGGAAGAAATATGAGGGAATGGATAGAAGAAGTGAATGATGCGTTATGCTATAATGAAGGTGAGCAACCATGAAGTTTGATATAGCACTAATTGTTATGCACCAAGTTATAAGGACCAAGGTGATGATATGTCTTGTGCACCCAATGTAATACAACTTTGTCTAAACGTATGAGGAAGAAAACTTAGAGCATTAAATTCCTAATGCACAAAAGGTATGACATGACCTTAGATACAAAGGTTAATGCAAAAATCTATTCCAACATACACAAGATATGAATATTAGCTAGAAATGATTTTGATCTGATAAAAATGTAAGATAAAATGATAACACACACAAGTAAGCAAGAAAGCATTCACAAATGCTACAAAAACAAGAAAGGTATTTCCCTTGTCAAGATGTAAACCAATGATTAAGTGATTGATGATTGATGATTGTTGTGTCTGGTTTCAAGAAATGAAACATGTCATATAAGATGCTTGATCTGGTTTCTACAATGCAATATCATGTATAAGATAATTGATCGATTGATTGACACTAGTGTTGTTGGCCATGCGAATCAACACCAGGATTTGATTAATGATTGATTGATTTGGTTTACATCAAGATTAGGATCAAGACCATTGAATGTAAATGGATAATTTGACTTGATTGATTCACTTGATTGGTATGGATTAAGGTTTGACTTGCATTTGGATCATTGCATGGATTGACTTAAAATGATTTGAAGAGTTGGATTGAAGAAATGATTTGATTTGATTGGATGAATTGAGTCGATTGATCAATTTGAAGAATTGAATTGATTGAAATGATTTGAAGAATTGAATAATTGAATTGATTGATTGGATGGAATTTATTGATTGAATTGATGATTGGATTTATTGCTTGGATTTTGTTGGATATTTGATTTTTTTTTATGGGTAAAACGCTGAGGCCATAGATATATTTTATTAGATAAAAAATTTTAAAGTACATCTCTGTTCAATGCGAGCACCGGTAAGAAAGAATATAGTGAAGAAAACCTCCGGTCTTGCTTGAGACTCCTGGAGTCCAGTACATAATTTGAATAACATATCTTATTGCAAGAAAGTTCAAATTGAGAGTAATCCTCATTTTACAAAGAGTGGACCATAATCATAGCCCTTGCTCTACATATGAGCTAGTTCTCTTGTTGTTCCTTGGAAATTTCTCTTCTTCCATGGTGACTTTAGACAAATTTATGTTGTTCTTGTTGGGCACCTCTTATTCGAGTTCTCGCATGACTCTACTCAACATGTGTCTATTTCCTTCATTGCTGCGCAAAACATCTGAGGATTCTTGTCACACAAACCAATATCTTCCCTAGCTATTTCTCATGTTAGCAAAGATTCCTGCATCACCCTTGTTAGCTCTTCTTTTATCAAACCATAAAGAAGTAAATCTATTTAAGATAATTACAAAAATCACCAACAAAACATCAAAGTGGTGACTCTAAGATAATGTAGGCTTAAAAAGAGTTGGTGTAAAGGAACATCTTACCTTTATCTTCAATTTAAAAATACCAAAGCGTGTGTATATGCAACTGTTGTTTAATTATATTGAGAAGAAACATGATTTTTTTATCTTATTTGAGCATGGTTGGCCACAAGAAGTATCTACTCATTATAAACTTACTTCAATCTATCATTAAAATTGAATCGTAAGATAGATCCTTAACCTGTCATAACAGGATAATTCTAGAGGAGGTGAGTGGCTATCAGACAAAGGAAAACATCATAATACTTAGTGATGATTTAGGTGTTTTGAATGTTGTGACAACTCCCATTAAGTCTTATGCATGTAGGCCTTGATTTCAATGATTATAAAGTATGTCTTTTTGCTACTTAACTACTTCTAGCCTGAATCTTTGAAGGATGAGTAACCATAACACAATCTTCATCTCTCAGAAATGAATAGGCACTCTTAACAAAATAACACCCCATCATAGATAGTCTCATCCATGTTAAGAATAGGAATGTTAACTTGAATGTGACATCCAGGTGTAATCCATGAGAGAGATGTGAGTATTTGTATATATATAAACTAGAGTGTGGGCATTAATTAGAGCTAGCAAGGGTGACACGATTTAGGGCAGGCTGGTGAAGGTAGAAGGAGCAAAAGACCAACAGGATTAAAACTAGCATTAAGTAGAGGAAAAGTCCTAAGGCTACCCATTAGATTCAATGCTAGCAAGATTCACAGTGATTTTTACTTTAGAGGCTGTCATTTGTTGTGGGATGGAGACACCAGTAAGGTTGGTTAGCACCAAGCAGCAAATGGCTTTCCTTGGACCTGTGACAATGCTTTACCTACAGCGCATGCTTCGACGCTCAGATGAGCTAATGGTAGGAGCCATCCTGATGATAGTCGGGAGGAGGTTAATGGAGGAAGCAAAGAGGTATCGAGTTGATACTAACATAACTTCCTCGATGCTAGCTATGTTATTGGAGTTGGAGGTTGGAAAAGTGCAAATAGAACAAATTATGCAGGGTCTATTTTATCCTGAGCACCTGGGGGATTTGGGGAGAGCTTTGGGAGCTGCGAGTGAAGGGATTGGGATACCTAGGCCTCGGGATATGGCTGACCTGAATGACCCAGATGCATTAATCAAGATTTACCCGTTCATTCTTGACCTTAAGGGACCGGACCTGATGGTGGCCAAAGAGATGGCGGGGATAGCGGTAAACTTTATCATAAGAGTCCTGGGGTTGTTTGCAGAAGAGGGGTTTGCGTGGGTGGGAGAGTTTAACCGCCAGCTGCTGGAATATGATGGAGAGTAAGTCTAACAAGTTTATTTTGCTATAATACTGAATGAAATCTTATAAGAAGCCATGAAGAGGCTTAATTTTGTAGACCCTGCATGTTCATGAATACTTTGTAAAGATATTTTAGTAAAGAAACCATAGGGTTACAAATAGAACTTATTCTCCACTATTTTTAAAGCTGATTAGCTGAAGGAAGCTATTTTGTATATCAAACTCCTGTTTACCGATTATGAATATGAATATAATCCGAATGAAGTGATAAAGTATGAACTTGTGAAACACTGTGTAGATAAGCAAATAAAGGGTTAAGTGTGATTAAGTTAAAAATAGGGGAGGAAAATAAGCAGAACAACTCAGATAAACCTATATGTCTGAAATATATATATACAATACGTTTGTGTATATATATATGTATGTATATATAGATATATATATACATACATATATATATATGTATATATATATCTATATGTGTATACATATAGATATATATACACATATATATATATGTATACATATCTATATACATATATATACATACATACATATGTATATATTATATATACATATGTATGTATGTATATATATGTATATAGATATGTATACATATATATATATATACATATATATGTATACACACACACATATATATATATATGTATATATATATATATATGTATATATACATATATAGATATATATACATATATATATATATATGTGTGTGTGTATACATATATATGTATATATATATATATGTATACATATCTATATACATATATATACATACATATGTATAGATATATATACATATATATACATATAATATATATATAGATTTATATAAGTATATATATATATAGATATATATACATATATATAATATAAGTATGGGTATGTATATATATTTAGATATAAAGGTATACACAAAAAGTGCATGCACATTCGCAAACTCAATTGAGGGCAAGATTGGCTTAGATTAGACTAACTAATTTGACTTCTTTAGCCTGGGGGGCAGTGGTAGGGCACTGGAGCTGTTATCCTATATTAAGGATTATGTTTAATGGTTAGGCAGGAGCCATCGACTCCTTTATTAGCTAGGTGATCTGCTTTGACGTTACCCTCTCTGAAGATGTGATTAAAGATGCATTTTCTAAAAGAGGTAGTTAGGTCAATGGCCATGGATAGGAGGGAGTTGAGCCTCTAGTTAGGCATGCTCCCTTGTCTTAGGGCATTTATAGTAATTGCCAAGTCTCCTTCCACTTCAAGTTTTTTGATTTTTAGCTCTTTACACAATTTGAGTCCCTCAATTAGAGCTGATAATTCAGCTGTGTTATTTGTTGCATTGTTTAGGGGTTTGGCAATAGCTACAATTTCCTTCATTTCCTAGTCATGAATTACACAGCCTATACCTGCAACTCCTGGGTTGCCTCTAGAGGTGCCATCAAAGTTTAGTTTCAACCATCCTTTTTTAGGAGGTTGCCATTTACATTCTTTTCTTTTGTTAGAGGTTTTGTGGTTACCTGGACCCACAAAGGGGGGTAATTTTTATCCTTCCTATCTACCCCACATCTTTTCATCCCAACAAGACATTTTGGCATCTTTCTCAGGACTATTCAGCATCCTGCTGTTCACAAATTTCTCTAATAATAGCTTCTATCTTGGAAATAAGTTGTGCATAAGTCATCTTTTTCTCCTTGAATATTCTCCTATTTCTCTCTTTCCATAGCTCCCAGATCATGATCAAGGGGGTTATTGTCCACAGTAGACTATAGATGCTTTGTTTATGAATGTCTAGCCAACAAAGAAACAAATCTAAAATGTTATTAGGAAGGGTTGTTACCCAGCCTAGCTTTCTCCTTAACCAACTCCAGTGTTTGACCAAGAATTGATAATTAAGTAGAATGTGGTATGTTGTCTCCTACTCCTTCTCACATAAGGGGCATCTACTGGGTCCTTCAAAACCCATTTTAGTAAACCTTTCTACTGTTAGGATTTTCTTCTGTAAGGCTAGCCATGAGAACATCCCAGCTTTTGGAAGGCAATTCTTACCCAGCACAGTCTCAAAGGTAGTGTCATTTTAGGTCTTAGCTGTTGTTTGATAAGAATTTTGTATCCCTCTTTTGTGTTATATGCTCCCGATTTGGATCCATCCCATACCAATTTGTTGATACCTTTTGAGAAGGATATATTCCTCTCATTGAGTATACCAAGTAAAATTCTTTTATCATTGACTGGGATGTTCACATTCTCTAGTGACTTCCATTTCCATCCTTGGTTAGCATCCCTATTGGAGAAATCTATGTAATCTCTTACATATTTCCCCCATTGGGATTCCAGAGTTCTTTTTGCATCTTCCAGGTTGACCAGGCTATTAATCGTCTCAAACCCACCCCAGGAGTCTTCCCAGAAGAGTGCTTGATTACCATCCCCCAGATTCTAGGTCAGTTTGTTCATGATGAGTTTCCTACAGTCCATCGTTTCCTCGTAGATATTTGTTCCTAAGGATTTTTACCCATTTCAGATCTAGTTGTTTATACATTCTCCAAATTAGTTTGGCTCCTAAAGCTTTGCTTTGTTCCTTTATGTATTTCAGACCCAAGACCCCTCATCCTTGGGTATACATATTTTATCCCAGGCTACTAATGCCATTCTTTTCTTATGCTTTGTTCCTTTCCATAGGAAAGTTCTTAGGATTTTGTTAATTTCTTCTCGTTTTTCTACTAGGAGGTTAATGCATGAAAGTTGATAAACTGGTATCGCTGAGAGGATAGATTTTAACATTGTGACTTTTCTAACTGAAGATAACCATCCGCCTTTGCATGACTTCACTTTCTTTCTAATCTTAGAAGTAATATGGTCCCATAAATCTTTAGTCTTATTGTTTTTGTCAAGCGGTAGACCTAGATACTTACAAGGCAGTTCTCCTCTTCTAAAGGTCAGAATTCTACATATTTCCCTCTCAGTTTTAGGGTCTGTATTAAAGAAGAAAATTTATGATTTGTTAGAGTTGATTTCCTAGTCGGAGGCCAGGGTAAAGGAGTTTAGGATTTCTTTAAAGGTTCTTGTTTCTTCTATGTTGCCTTTACCATAGATCATGGTGTCATCCACAAACTATTGGTGTGTTATGGGGCTTAGTTCAGATGTGATTTTAATTCCTTAGATCTTACCTTCTGCCCTGTAATTGGTGTTCATCCTACCTAGAGCTTCTACCATTATAATAAAGAGGGAGGGAGACATTGGATCTCCTTGTCTTAGTTCGTTGACTAAGACAGAGACCTTGGGACTAGAAATGCATTCATAAATGAGGTTTATCCATTGCTTTGCAAAGCCGAATGCCTCTAGGGTTTTACAAAGGAAATGCCAATCAACCTTGTCATAAGCTTTGCTGATATCCAATTTGATTAACATGCTAGGGATTTTGTTGTGCTGAATGGAGTGAATGGTTTCTTGGGCTATAATTACTCCATCATATATAGATCTGCCTGGGACAAATCTAGTTTGTTCATCGCTGATAATGTCTGGAAGTACCTTCTGCAATCTGTTGGCTAAAGTCTTAGTGAGTATTTTATAAATAGTATTACATAGAGAGATAGGTCTTAAATCTCCAAGACTCTTCGGCTTTTCCTTTTTAGGAATGAGTGTGAGGAATGTGTTATTTACTTCCTTTAGGAGGTTACTAGAATTCCTCACACCCTCAAGTGCTTCCACTACTTCATCTCCTATAAAATGCTAGCATTTTTGGAAAAAGATGGCTGGGAAGCCATCTAGCCTAGGGGATTTATCTGGCTACATTTGGGAGACTGCCAGTTCGATCTCAAATTTGGTAAATTTTACATTTAGGGTTTTATTTTGGTTAGCAGTTATGAGTCTTGGGATGTTATGTAAAATGGCCTGTTAGTGAAACCTACATGAACCTTAACTAATTGTTTCTACTGCAATTTGTTGTGGGTCTTTGATCCAAGTATTGTTATCATTCTTAATTTTAGTTATTCTATTAATGTCCTGGTGAGCTTTAGTGCTATTATGAAAAAATTTCATGTTCTTGTCTCCAGCTTCCAGCCAGGTTTCCCTGGATTTCTGATGCCAGAACATTTCCTCTTTGGCCAATATATCTTCATAATCAGATTTTAGTTGTTTTTCCTTTAGGTATAGGTCTCCATCCATGCCATCAGCAATAACCTTTCGGTTAAGGTTTTCAAGAGCTTCTTCTATTTTGACTTTAATCTCAAAAATGTTGCCAAAGTTATTCTTATTCCAATCGAAAAGTTTGCTTTTTATAGTTTTCATTTTGGAGATTAGACAAAAGAGCTTGGATCTAGAGACCTTAGTTTCCTTCCACCATTGTTCAATTAAAGTTAGAAGGTTATTATCTTTTAGCCACATTAGCTCAAATTTAAAGGGGCAACATTTGGGTTGGTAGTCTTCTAAGATACATAGCTGGACGGGATAATGATTAGAGCCCGAGTATGGTAGGATCTCTGCCGAGAGATTAAAAGGAAGACGAGCTCAATTACCTCTGAATAAAAATCTATCAAGTTTCTCTGCTATATTGTTGAAGCCCATTCTCCTATTATTCCATGTGAAACCCTCTTGAGCAGCCTTAATTTCCATAAGATTATTTCTGTGGACCCATTCCTTGAAGTCATAAGTAGCTGTGGATAGCTTTGCTAAACCTCCCGCCTTTTCTCTGGGGTCTAGGATGGCATTGAAATCTCCACCCAAAATGCAGATCTGACCTTGTAGAGTCATCATAAACTATTCTATCTCTTTCCACACTGTTCTCTTTTCTTGGTTTTGGGTCGGACCATAAACATTGATGAGTATGAAGTTAAGACTACTTCTGATGCTTTTGACAGAACCGCTCATCCAATTCTTTCTACTGCTTATTGCTGAAAATATGACAGCCCTTGGATCCCATATTATCCCCAGACCTCCTGAAGCTCCTTCAGCTGAAACTCCAACTAGCTCCCAAATGCCTAACCTCTTCTTTAGAGTCTCAATTTCTTCATTATTTAGTTTAGTTTCTTGGATCATTAGTATTTCAGGTTTATTGTTTGAAATACAACATTTTAAGATCCGTTGTTTGTTAGGGGCATTAATTCCCCTAATGTTCCAAGTATTTATTCTCATGGCACTTGGGGAAGGCACTTCCCCTTCCCATCATTAAAAATTTCAGTGATCTTGATTTGATTTGTTGCCCCTCCATCTTTCTCTCTCAGTTCATAAAGTGATTTCTTTCCTCTCTTTTTATTGTTTTTGGTGCAATACGGGGTTTCCTTGCTGTAGTCAGTTAGAGCAATTCACAGTTTTTGATCTATTTTCTCCTTCTCCTTGTAGTCTGGTTCCATTAGCACTTCTGTATAAATATCCCGTTCCTTCTCCTACTCCTCAAGCTCCATTATCTTCATGATTAGATTTTCTTTCTCTTTGTTTGCTTCTTCTATTACTACTTCCTCGATTGTCTTCCCTAAAATCTCATCACATATTTCTTCTAAGTCTATGTGATTATTCACAACTGTAAGTTTCATGTGGTCTTTGGGATCAACAAGGCTGTCCTCTTGTGCATATGTGTTTGGGACCTAGTCAGGGGTCTCTGTTGCCTCTAGTTCTCCCCTTTCTTCCTCTCCTGTGGGGCTGTCAAGACTAGGAATCCCTTTTGGCACTTCCCCTTCCTCGAGTACCAACCTTCCCATTTCTTTTGAGTTCTTCTTTTGAGCTCTATCTTCTGAGGGCATGCCATTGCTATGAAATTTAATGATCCCTTTGTTTCCTAGGGTAAAATTTAGGCAGATCTTGGGCAGAGACACCACCATACTTGGGGGCTGATTGAGACCAGTTAAGTTCCTGTTGTTGATAGGGTTCATCTGTGATGATGGAAGATCAATCTTTAGTGGTTCCACAATGAACCCTCCTTTCTTATCATTGAATTTGATATTAATACCCATAGATTGGGGTTTTTGGTTTTTCTTAGTAGATTTTGTTGCTATCCTATTAATAATGTTGTTATGGATCAGGCCTTTAGAGAGCACATGGTTGATGTAATAAGTGGTGAAGTTGGTTTTAATTTTGAAGGGTTTTAGGTTTTGTTTGCTAATGTCCATTTTAATTAAAAGGGTAACATCTGAATGGGATAGGAATCCTTCTTCTAACCCTACAAATTCACCCATGAGGTTACCAATCTCCCTCAGGATTTTGCTATGAATAAGCTCTACTGGGAGGTTTGGTAACTTAACCCTTCTAACCATTTTGAGTTCAAGTTTGCTAGGGTCGAAATTCAGGATCCAATCTAGATAATCAAAATTGTATCCTTTATAGTGTAAATTTTTCCTAAGCATGATTTCCTTTTTTAAATTAGCATTTTTACAATCAATGAAGATAAATCCTTCAGATATGACAGTAATACTTACCTGGTCCCTGTAGAGAGCATGGAGCCACTCAACAATTTCATTCACGGGTGCCCCAACACCACACCAATGGACAAAGAGACCATGATTTTTACAATGATTCCCTAGCCCCTATGTGTAAATGTTGTTGATGTTTAACACCGTTTAATCCTCCTTGGCCACAGAGTTTGGGGAAATCTTCTGTCATGTTGTCACAAGGGGCCTAGGGTTTTTAGGTCATGAAAGGCTTCCCGGTCGTAGCTCCTCTCCTCGCAGCTGGGGATCATATTGCTAGGTCTAGGGTTTTTAGGAAGTGGTCTCTGGAGATGAGCCACTCGGTCCATTCTCCTAATCAAGTTAGGGTTCATAATCAGATGGGGATTTCTGGGGACTGATTTTAAAAAACCCTCCACATTTCTTTGTAGTGGATGAGGTGGCTAAGAAGCCGAAGGTAGTCGAGCTCCAAGGATCCTTTCCCGACCTAGGGCAACACAGCTCACTCTAGATGTGAATGTGGGAGTTTTGGAGGTGATTGGGATAGCCCATACTCCTAATGTCCTAGCTTGGTTCAGTTTCTCCGTCGATGCCCCCCTTGCTTTCTCTATCTTTTGAAATTTCCTGCTCTTCACTGTTTACCATCCCTCATCCTCATTGTGCTATGGAGGGGGAGCCCAGTCCCCATGAAAATCCTCTCCTCTCTGTGCAGAGTGTCACGGGAGATTGGAGCCTTTGCTAGGAAATTTTGAGTGTTCCGATGAAAACCGAGCATTTGTGCACCTACTTTTTTTTTGCTGTTTCCAAGACATTTTCCCAAATCTCATTAGATATTTGATTTTTTAGTATTTTGAGAATATTTTGATTTCTTTTTGGATTTTGAATTTTGAATTTTTTTTGGGATTTTGAATTGTTTTCATTTTTTTCTTTTCTTTCTTTTTTTTTTGAATTTTGACATGTTTTGGGATGGCATTGGATGACAATTTGAGCAGCCTTTGTGCTAGATACCAATGATAAGGGGAAACCAAGCCTAGGTGCAATTGGATGAAATGACAGGTGATAATGGATGAGATGGATGTATGCATAAGAGAGCAAGGATGTGACCTCCAAGGGCTATGTCGCATAGGAATAATATGCCCCATTCTAGGTGTAATACTTAGGATTTTTCATGACAAGGCTCACGACACTAGAATGATGATAAAATGAAATGGAAAGAAATGAGGTATATAAAGGGATATCCAAAGCATTTTTCAAAAATTTTCCCCCATATCATTATCAAGATCAAAAGAAAGGTAGGATGAATGGACTCAATGTGATAGGGATATGTATGTATAATGGCTAAGTATGGTAAGATGGTACATGGAAATGATAGGTTGGAATGGATGAGACAATGTGTCCCCAAGTGTAAGTGACACAGAACATCAACCTACACATGATGCATGTTTGCCAGGTTTTCATCATGGTACTTATCCAAGGCACCACCAAGGATGGTTTTCACCATTGGACAAAGGGATTTCTCTTTACTTTTTTTAATTTTGGAATACTTGGATGGGATAGGTGGAATATGGAAAGGGAGGACTCAAGTGTCTAGCTGCATGAAAGGTGATAGTCCCATTAGAGAGTGATGTCATCACATGGACCATGTCATTATGCTCATCGATGTTGGTAAGGGATTGCGTGAAAGGGAAATGGATTAGGTAGATAGTGGATTGTGAAAGGTTTACACATGTAAGGATAGTGGATTATGGAGGATTTATGCACGAGGATGGATGAAAGGCTTATGCAAAATCTTGGACCATAGGAAGGTGATAGGGAAGATATGTAGGATAGTGGATGAATGATGGGGAGATGGAGGTATGTGGGAATGTTGTGTAATGGAATGGAACCATGACCAATGGCTACACACACTGTGATGAACATTGAAGATTTTGATTTAGAGGAGGTGTATGAATTAATGGAGATGTTTTCTTAGGATATGGTTGATGTAGTGCTTTAAGTACCCACATAGACTTAGGGTTTTTATGATTTTTGCTTGACTTATGGGATGAAGGAATTTGGGATTTTTGGATGGAATGGGATTTTTGAATGGGAGAGGATAGTTGGAATTTTTGAGATGTGGATGCCTCATTTGACTTGATTGGTTTTTGCTTAGGGATCCAAACCATTTTAGTTTTGGACTTTTCTAGTGAAGGTATGGGCTTAGGTAGCCTTTTAGATGTACTTTGCTTTGCCTTTTTAAATTGATGTCCTAAGGCATGAGGATCCTTAGGATTCTTGGCTTTATGAATAGAGGCATCCAAATTTTTATTTTTAAATCCAATGGGTTTGGTGGAAGCTTTTTGATTTGTCAATGTGTGCATTTGTTGGTCATGATTAGGAACGTGAGGGAATTTACGAATGGATGGATAAGGCGATTGAATGATACAGATATTAGGTGTTGGAAGCAATGGAGGTAAATTAGATGGAGGGATGTTAGGAGTTGGAAGAAATGGAGGTAAAGTGGATGGTGGAAGGTGTATGGTCACATGCTTTTGACATTTGTAGGATAATGGAGGTGGAATGGCAAGATATGATTTGGGAATATGATAGGATTTGTGATAGAAAATGGTGGACTTAGGAGGCATGGAGAAAGTGCCAACATCTTTAGATTGTATACCTTGGGGTGTATATCCAAGGCCATATGAGCATGGAGGGACCTTGACATGGATGGGCTCCAAAATTCCTTGTTCATGAGGGCCTAAGCCTTTGCCTTGATAATTCATGTTTTGGAGGATGTGATGACAATATGACTATGTGTGTTTTGGATACTAGACTTGAGTTCCTTATTTGATGGAGAAGGTAAAGTGGAGGACAAAGGTTCTTGTTGTCCTAAGGAGGAAAATTTATGGATGAAGGTGGATAGACCAATAAGATATGTTGGTGGATTTGAAATGGAATCGATGGTAGAAGACGAAGGATCATTAGGATCTTGATTATCACGATGTTCACTAAGATCCAAGGTATTGGTTTGATATTCTATGTTTACTTCGGAGGCAAGTGTCTCATCATGACAAGTGCATAATATGGGATCATTAATAGGACTAGTTGGAGGATAGATAGGAGAGGTGATAAGATATTGACCATGGAATGCATAAAGTTGGCTAAGAGGATCATCATGGCCTTCTTGATCATAAGTAGGATCTTGATCATATATGGGAGCTTGATCATAGATAGGATTAGGTGTGATAAGGATGGGTTGGATGGAGGTGATTTGACCTTGATTAGAATGAGGTCTTGATGTTTCCATGTGCTTAGGATCATATGCTTGACATAACGCTTGTAGGTTAATGGAAGTGGAAGTGGATGACTCTTTAATTGGCTTTATGGTTTCTGGACCACATGATGGGGTTGAAGGGATGGACATGATGTTTGAGGACTCTTTGATTGGATTAAGGATAGGTGTTTGACATGTGGGGATGGCTTATTGATTGCTAGTAGCCCTTGGATCACATACATTATAGGTGGATGGGTGGATGAAGGGTTCGATGGATTATAAGGTGGAGGGATCAATGGATTAGGACTAGAACATGGTAGCTTTAGGATAGCCATTCAATTAGATGGTGGTATAATATACTTATAGGTCCCACAAGCTAGAATGTTGTCTCCCTTGTTAAAGGCATGAGGATTTAAGGGCACTTGATATTGTTTCAAGGGGTGACTTAGGATCTCATGTTCTTGTTGGGGTATGAACGGATAGGTTGATGTAGGATTTACATGATAGGTGGATGGATTTGGTTGGTATGAAGTGGAGGGGGATGACACATAAGATTGATGTGGAATTTGTGGTCAAGGTTGTGTTGGTTTAATTTGACAAGTGGCTATGAATTATTGGGCTTGGGATAGGAGGTGTTCTATTTGAGGTGGTTGGATTTGTTGAAATTGTTGAATGATGGCATGTAGTCATTGAATGGTTTGTTGTTCTAGAGGTTGAGGAATTTGGTGAAATGTTTGGATGAGGTCTTGTAGTTGGGGTGCTAGGACATTGTTTTCTAGTGTTGGCATGGTTTTGGGTCTAGGATTTGTCTCATTATTAGGATTAGAGGAAGGGCCTCCTTGAAGTATAATTTTGGGCTTAGGATTGATCTCATCATTAGAACTAGAGGAACAACCTCCTTGAAGTATAAGCTTGGGTCTTGAATTGTTCTCATCATTAGGATTAGAGGGAGGGCCTCCTCGAAGTATGATCTTGGGCCTATGATTTTTCTCATTACTAGGATTAGTGGGAGGGCCTCCTCTAAGTATGAGATTGGGTTTTGAATTTGTTTCATCATTAGGATTAGAGGGAGGGCCTCCTCTAAGTATGAGTTTGGGCTTATGATTAGGATTAGGCTTGCTAAGAACCAAGACCATTTTGGCAATTAGTTGACTAGGACTAGTATGATGATGATGTGGAGGGATTAGGATATGATAAGATGTGATTAGGTATGAGGTGATTAGGATGGAATTGATGATGATGTGTAATGATTAAGAATGATTAGGATCTGACAGGTAGGATGAATGTGTTGGAAAGAATGTTTAGAATGACTTGTTTTTGTGTTTGTGTTTATAGCTTGATTTGGCAATTTGCAAATAAATGATTACACATGTACACACATGCATCACACATGCAAGACAAATAATGAAGTTTGACTTTGAAATTTTGAATTGTGATGATTAAGAAAGCACTTGAAGACACATCAACAACCCTATGATTAGTCAGGTAGGTGTGGCCAATTAGGTCTTAGTCTAGGATGCACAAGGTTGACTAAGGATATCCCCATTATACTTAAGGTACGAGGGGCCCAATTCCATGAAATGAAAATGAAATAATGTAACACAGTTGGGAGAAAGGGGTAACCCACCCTTCACCTTCACTTCCACAAGGTGTAAAGTTCTTGGGGGCTTACCCTGAATGACAATATTTTGACTTCCAAGAGGGTGTCTTTCAATTCACACCTGGTTTTTTATACTCTACCAGAATGCTAGAGTTGAGGTTGTCCCTTGGAGCAGTGTGTCTCCAAACAGGCATCCTAGGAAGGGTATAACAAAAGCAAACCAATTGGGTGTTTTTGATCTCCAAGGTCAACTTGCAGTGCGAGGAGAGGGATCATCCCACAATAATGGGTTACACTTTTTGGCCAAACTTGACATTGAAATCAACATTTTGAGCTAAATCTTCACTTTCTAACACCTATAGCTGCCAAACCATTAGGAATTCGAAGATGATGTGAACTAGTGATTTGTGAGATTTTATTTGTAGATTCTAAATATTTTTTTTTTTAAACAATTGGAGTTAAATTGTAAAAAAAATTGTGTCTCCTTTGATAACTAGTTTTTAATAGTAAACAACATTTTTTTAAAGTGATGTGTATTCCGTAGGACATAACTTTTTTTCTACAAAGGATAAATTCTTATTCTTTTGAATTTAGATTGGTAACACTCATATATAGGGCATGCATTTGGTTTCATAATGTTTTGTTGAATATAGTTTTTTCAATTAAGTTTTGAAGTCAAACCAATTATAATTTAGACATAGGCATATTCCGTAAAACATAACTTTTCTGTATGTATCGAAATTCAAAAAAAAAATTTAGTTGAAACAAGGACATCAATACCTAGGGCATAGATATTTTTCAAAAAAAAATTTCACTAATTTACTAATTTTCCATGTGTTTAGAACATAGAACTCGATGTTTGGTGAAAAACCTACATTCACAAGAAATAAAAATAAATATAATAATCAAATTAAATATATTTAAAATTATACTTTTTGGGAAGCTTATAATAAGGACTACATACTTACAAAACATAAATTTTAAATGAATTCATTTGATCCCCCAAAAGGTAAATCAAAAGTAGTTTTTTATCAGCATTTTGATAGGTGTAGAAGAGACTCCATTATAGGTATGGTTTAAAACTAGTGGGGTTTTATCCAAGGGGGTTTGGATCTAAGGGGGTTTGATAAAACCCTCTTCAATTAAAATCCTTTAAATGGAACCTTTCAAGG
The DNA here is from genome assembly GCA_027924645.1 of Cunninghamia lanceolata. Taxonomy (NCBI): domain Eukaryota; kingdom Viridiplantae; phylum Streptophyta; class Pinopsida; order Cupressales; family Cupressaceae; genus Cunninghamia; species Cunninghamia lanceolata. Next base: position 2,458,983 of record BSBN01000192.1, read on the forward strand.
CTTAAATCATTATATTTTCTAAAAATATGTGATTTTAGCAAAAATTAGGATGTCCCAGAAAGTGTAACCCATTATTGTGGCAGCACCCAGAGAGCATACACACGCACACTTGATTCATGCTCACACTTGTTAATTTCCCTTAGAAATGAAATGTGTGGTGTGAAAATGAATGGATGAGAGGTGTTTTTGATTCTCAAGATTGCACAAAGCGCATGAGAAGAGCATACACACCTTCGATCACATTCAAGTTCACCAAACAATGCAAGCACTTGTTTTTTTTTAACCAAAGCCAAAATATGTGAGGGAGGACACTAGTTTGTTTTAAGCCCAATTTTAATGTGAATGAAGACAAGAGTTCATTTTAAGCCCAAATCAAATGTAAGAGCAAACAAATGTTCTTTTTAAGCCCCAAATTGAAATGTGAGACGAGCAATGATTATGAAGGAATGAAAAGAGATGAAAGATGAATGGAGTTCACCTGAATATTTTTGTCCTTAAATTTTTTGTTGTGACTGATGCAAACACTGCTACAGCTCTATATGATCACCTACAAGCCACCAAAACCAAGAAGGAACAAGGAAACTTACATAGAAATGTGTTTATGTGAAAATGAAGAAATCTAAGAAATCTAATGTAGACAAATAGTGATAGGAAAATGAAAAGCATGAATAGAAACTAGAGAAAATTCTATGTATTTTTTTAAAAAAATTGCAAAAATTGGATAATTTTTGCAAGAGATATGAGCATTTGAAGTTCAAAACTAGGGTCAACTTTGACTAAGGAAAAGAAGGTGAAAATAGTACAATCACCTAATGAAACCTTTGCCACTGCAAAGTTGGGTGAACTAGCTCTCCAACGCTGCAAATTTTGTGAAAATCCACATCCATATGTGAAAGTTATGAAGAAAAGAAAAAAATTCCCTATTGGGGCATGTATAAGGCAATAGGCGTGCCTGAGGGTTAATGTTAATTGCTAACGGTTAGAGAAAAGTGGTCACATGAATAGTTAGCACTATTAGTTAGACTGGGTGGTTAAGGTTTGAGGCTTAGGGCCCCTGGTCACCCATGTGACCAGGGAGCCAGCGACTGCAAAAAGAGAGTCAAAGGGGAACAGGTGGCCACGTGGGCAGTCTGGGGCTGGCGGCTATGTGTTGGAGTTAAAGTTTAGGTAGATCATTGGTCATACCATATGACCAGGGGCTTCTGAAAAAGGAAAAAAAATATAAAAAGAAAAAAGAAAATAAAGAGGAGAGGCTGAAAGGTGAGCCCCAAGCCGCTAAAGGAATCAAAGGCAAGGGCGTCAGGGGGACACAAAATTTCAATGGGAGGTTAGTAGTGACCATGGATTTAACAGTGGTGGAGAAGAGCTACTCGGGCGAAATGTAGGAAACATCAACGAGGCAGAAGTTTAGGGTTTCCTCCCATCGACAGGGTGGAAGAATGGTGAGCAGAGAACTAGCAGAGGAGAATTTAGGGTTGAAAGAAGAGGTGACTAGTATTATATGGTGGTGACAAGGGTTTCAAAATGATGACATGAGGGTTTGAATGGTGGAAAAAATAGTTTTAAATGGTGGCAGACCAATGGAGAATAGGTAGTGGTGGCAACGGGGATGAAGACAAGGTGGAGGAATGGCAAAAGGATGTCGACTTGGTGAAGGGGTACAGTCAGCAAGGGTTTTAACAGAGAAGGCCGAAGACTCCTTTTGATTTAACAGTCAACCTACAGCACAAAAATAGTTCCTGCAACATACATCAAAACCCAAGTTAGTATCGACAAGGTGTTGCAAGACAAAATGTCTTATAATGTCTCTAATAATGTGTTTGACAAGGTGTTGCAATACATGAACAAATTTAGGTGTCTACAGGTAGATGGTAGGAAATTTTTGGAGGGTATGAAGCATGAGTGTCTTTGCTTTGCATTGATTCCTAAGATCAGTCAAGAGAGATGTAAAGATGTGCCTGCAAAATTCTCAGATCTGTTGGAAGAATTTCAAGACATTGTCTCTGATAATGTACTAGAAGGTTTGCCACCGATGAGGAAGATAAGTCACCAAATGTACTTGATACCAAGAGCTAGTTTGCTGAATAAGGAAGCCCACAGAATGACTCCTGCAGAGAATGAAGAGATGAACAGAAAAGTTCACGAGCTATTAAGGAAAGGACTGATAAGGCAGAGCCTAAGTCCATGTATGGTACCCTTAGTACTAGCACCAAAGAAAGATGGAGAATGGAGAATGTGTATAGATTCCTAAGCCATCAATAAGATCACGATCAAGTACAGATTTCCATTGCCCATAATGGATTGTTTGAGTGGAGCCAAGTACTTTACGAAGATTGATTTGAAGAGTAGATATCACAAAATTCGAATCAGAGAAGGAGATGAATGGAAGATAGCCTTCAAGGCAAAGGAAAGTTTGTATGAGTGGTTAGTCATGCCATTTGGGCTAACCAATGGATCGAGCACATTCATGCGGCTCATGGATGAAGTATTGAAAGAGTTCTTGGGAAGTTTTGTTATTGTTTATTTAGATGATATTTTAATTTTCAGTCAGACTTGGGATGAGCATCTGATGCATATCAGAAGAGTTCTAGAGAAGTTGAGGGAGGAGAAGTTGTTGATTAATCTGAAGAAATGTAGTTTTGCAAAGGAGTTGGTATACCTGGGATTTGTTGTCTTAGAGGAAGGTCTTAAGATGGACCTAGAAAAAGTAAGAGCTATCATTGAATGGCCTACGCCAAGGAATGATACAGAGGTAGGATCTTTTCATGGTTTAGCAAGTTTTTACAGAAATTTTATTATGAATTTTAGTAGCATTTGTGCACCCCTAACCGAGACAATGAGAGGGGATAGAAAAGAGTTTAGATAGACTACATGAGCAGCCAAGAGTTTTTATACATTGAAGATGAAAGTCACAGAGCAACCTGTTTTGGTACTTCCATATTTTAATAAGGTATTTAGGTAGATTGTGATGCTAGTGGCAGCGCTATAGGAGTTGTTTTGAGTCAAGAAGGTAAGCACATTGCCTATTTTAGTGAGAAGATTAATGATGCCAAGAAAAAGTATTCTTTTTATCATCAAGAGTTTTATGCTATAGTCCAGGCTTTGAAGAAATGGAGCCATTATTTGTTTCCTAAAGAGTTTGTTTTATATACTAATCATCAGGCTTTGCAGTATCTTAATAGTCAAGGAAAGTTAAATCAAAGGCACTTAAAACAGGTTGAGGTTTTGCAGAGTTATACTTTTGTTTTGAAGCACAAAAGTGGGAAGTCCAATAGAGTTGCAGATGCCTTAAGAAGAAGGAAAAATTTGTTGATAGAAATAAAGATAGAGTTTGTTAGGTTCGATGAGCTCAAAAGTTTGTATCCTAAAGATCCATATTTTACAGAGGCTTGGAAAGCTTGTTTAGAACCTATTACTTTGGACATGATGAAATGGTTGGATTTCATAATCCAAGATGGCATGTTTTTAGAGGAAGCCAGTTGTACATTTCGAGGAGTTCCATGAGAGAGAACCTGATAAAGGAAAAGCATAGTGGGGATTAGCTGGACACTTTGGTCGAGATAAGACCATTGCTATTATTGGTGAGAATTATTATTGTCCACAGTTGTAGCAAGATGTGAGGAAATTTGTGTAGAGTTGTAGAGTGTGTCAGATGGCAAAAGGAACAAGTCAGAATATAGGGCTATATCAGCCACTACCTATACCAGAAAAGCCATGGGACAATATTAGTACAGATTTTGTTCTTTATTTATGAAGGACACAAAGAGGACATGATTCCATTTTTGTGCTAGTGGATAGATTTTTTGAAGATGGCACATTTTATTCCTTGTAAGAAGAGTAGTGATGTTGTTCATATTGCAGAGTAATTTTTTTGAGAGGTGGTAAGACTACATGGTCTACCTAAGAGCATAGTTTCAGATCGAGATACCAATTTTGTTGGTTATTTCTAGAGGACATTGTGGAAGAAGTTGAAGACAGATTTGAAGTTCTATTCTACACACCATCCATAGACTGATGGACAAATAGAAGTGGTGAATAGGAGTTTGGGTAACCTCCTATGATGCTTAGTAGGAGAGAAGCCTAAGGGATGGGATTTGATTTTACCACAGGCAAAATTTTCTTACAACAATTCTATCAATAGGAGCACTGGTAAATCACCATTCCAGATGTATATGGGAGTAGTCCAAGAAATGCTTCAAAGTTAAGGAAGATGGATGAGGGAGAAAAGATAAGTGTTGAAGCCGAAGACTTTACAGAACAGCTGAATAATTTGCATGAAGAGGTGAAAAAGCACATTAATAAGATGAATATTTAATACAAGGCTAAAGCAGATCAGAAGAGGAGATATAAGAAATTTCAGGTAGGAGATGAAGTCATGGTTCACTTGAAAAAAGAGAGGTTTCCAATTGGAACATATAATAAGTTGAAAATGAAGAAATTTGGACCATGGAGGATTCTAAAGAAGCATGATTGAGGAAATGCATATGAGTTAGAGTTGCTAAATGAGATCAACATTTCGCCTGTATTCAACATTGCTGATTTAACAGAATATCATGAAGGTGGAACAAAGGATGGACTAATAGAAAAACAATGGAGTATTCTGGAATCTACTTCAAAGGAGGAGATAGAAGAGATCTTGGATAGCTGTGTTGGAAGAAGTACTCGAAATAGACAATATGAAGAATACCTAGTGAAGTGGAAAGGAAGGCCTATTGAAGATTCTTCCTGGTTATCTAAGGCAGAAGTAGACCGTTTAGAGTTTTTCTCAAACACCTGAGATGTGACAAGGTCACTTCTCATAATTACCCTGTGTGTCTGATGTAGGAGTATCCAGTGGTGTAAGGGCAATCTTGCATCACCCAAAACAAATGATGAGTCAAAATCATTGATGTTGTTTTCATTTCTTTTCAAAATTAGTATTCTTGGTTCCATAATCACTTGAATAATGATGTAGAACTTTTAGTTTTTCCAAATTGCTAAAAATAGTAAGCTGCTATTTTTGGAAAGTTTGCATTTGGGTACGGATTGAAGCAAAAATTTACAAGAATCTTTGTAAATAAAAAATAAGACCTTTAGTGAAGGAATCAGGCAAAGATCATTTGTGAACTGAAAGATATTAAAGTTTTTGTTTCCCAAAAAACCCCTAAAATTTTTTCAAATTCAGGTTTGAGGCACTAAATAGTCTCGTAGGGGCTTGAAAATGGGTGGAACCAGCAGAGTAGGTTCTTAGCGCATAGAGAACTCCATGAGCTTTCCTGCACTTCAAACGATTCATCGATCAGACACTCGGATCAAAAGTTATGGCTCCTGGAAGTTGACCTATTTTTGGAGGGAGATGTAAAATTTAAAATTTAGCTGGAGGCCGCCAAAAAGGCTATTGATAACCATATTTGGGAACCCTTGGCAGTAGTAGAGGTAAGGGGGAAAGTGTAGAACTAAGAAACCCTAGCTGATATGGGGTTACATAAGGCAGAAGGTTCCAAAGCCTGATGATAAGTAGCTGTAATGTGTTGTAGCCTATGGAGGATTCATCCTCTAATTGTATTTGAGCTTCTGTAATGTAATAAGTTGTCCAAAATCAATAAAAGAATATTCTATTTTCTGTGTGCAATTTTTTTTATTGTGTTTTTTGTGACTTACCTCCTTCATCAAAAATAATGATAGGAAATTCGCTTAAGTCGTGAGGAAGGAATTCCTGTTAAATTCTGAAACGTGTGTTTGCTAGCAATCTATTTAAAATGTTCCCACTCAAACCATTTGATGTAATTGTAAATGATAATGTTCACCTTGCATTGTTAGTTACACATCACAATTAGCCGATAGGATTTTATATGTGAGTCATTTATAGTGATCTTACACACTGAAAGGATATTTAGCACATTGCCACTTTTAAAATTGTGGTGAATGTTTGAATGTAATCTCCAGCATCCTTCTAAGAAGTAAGCATATTTTAGCCAAGTACTTTTGTGATTCTTCAATGAAAGAAAATCTAACTTTGGTATGCCGCTTGAGTATGGGATTATTGTCTATCACTTTGCTTTTATTTCTTTTTAAGAAGACCATACAAAATTTGGATATGGTTGGCATGGGTGATCAAGGAGTCTTAAAGATTCTATATTATGACCTTGTGGTTAATATGAAAATTCAATCTGGAAAATTGTTTGCATTAGAATTTATCTAAGAGTGCTATAGGGGCTAACAAATGGAGTGAATTTATTATTAGCCCTGGGTATTATAAATGACGAAGTCTTTAATTTTTTTTAAGAGTGTTGATGCAACTTCAAAATCCATCTTAAACCATAATTCTTAATGTAATATTTTAAACCAACCTAACTAAATAAAGGATTGCATGATATCAATCTTTTCTTTGAAAAACAATCATATTAGTGATCATATGGTTATATTAGAGTGTAAAAAAAATTGTGTTCCATCCACGTGTGGGTGTGACATTAGGTATCAGAGCGAGAGTTTTACAACTCTGGGAACTCTATGAAGTATTTGTATGGGCTAACCTTGAGAGTGCACATGTCTTGTTTGTTTCGTAGTCCTTGTATGTGGACTAGGATGATGATCTATGTTCTCATGTGTTGTGATTATTTTCATTTGGGTTGATCATGGATTAGTATGTGAACCCTCTGGTATTAGTGCATGTGAACTTTAACATACTAGATAAGAAGTTTTAATTACTACTATATGCATCTTGTGAAACCTTCCCTGTTGCATGGGGGTAACTCCATGGTACTATATTTATGTCTTGTATTCATGTATTGTATAGAGATTCCTTGGTATATTGTATAGTGAATTTACTCTACTCGTGTTAGAAAGGATAACACTAAGTAATTTGATAAGATAATTAGGTAATCTTGTTGCTTTGTTCTTTACTCTTAGTTATTGCCCTTGTGTGTGGATGTTTCTAGATCAACTTTGTTGTAAGTTATGTTTCTTATGTGTTGTGTCTAGTTTCAATTGTTGATTAATGTATACCAATATGAGTGCCCTTGTAAATGCTTTTGGTAGAACTTTTAAGATAAATTGATTATATTGTATAGTGATTAGAAATTAGTCATCTTGAAAGAGTTATGTTATGCCTCATAGAATTATTGGGCACTACATTATGACCTATTGAATATTTCTTTGAGATAATTACTAACTGCATAATAGAATTGCATGCAAAATTTTGGGTTAACATTAAGTAACAAAGTAGAAAAAAGAATCATGTTTCCAGTACTATGTGGTCAATGTCAGTGGCCACCTGAGTAAATTATTCTAGATGATGTTGTGGTAAGGTACCTATGCAATGTAAATATGTCTTGTGATGAGTATATACCAGTAAACATTGTGATCATACCTCAAGTACATGATACAGGGTATGGACAGCTTGGGGAGAAAGTTTTTTCTTGTGGACATAATGAGTGATGCACTCATCCATGCCCTTTGTAATAAGTGTACATGTGCAAATAATTGTGTTGTCCTAGAATATAAATGTTGAAAGAAATGTGTTGACATGTGATATTTAGAGATGTGTGAGTTACTTTTTATGTTATTATGTGTTGTGATTATTTAGTTTCACCTTAACATTGGCCCTCATAGTCACAGTGGAGTGTAGTCCCTTTTCTCCCCCATACATTAGGATCACACTAGTTGATTCATAATATAAAACTCACTCATTGCTATTTGTTCCATGAATTGAGGATGGACTCTAATGTGCCCTGAGCCTATTTTTTTTCTAGCCACATACACTTGGTAGTTTAGTTGGAATGAGTACTAGAGACAACTATTAATTTTGGAAAAGTTGATGTGATAATGAATTCCTAGTTGGAAAGATACTATCAGTTGCAAAATAATAACACTACATTGGATACAGATAGTGTTATAGCATTTGATTTTGAGATTTAAGATTGGTTGTGGACAAATAGGATTTGGTAACTTTTGGCATTGGCGCATTATGTGTTATCAGGATGTTTAGAGAGAAGATAGTCATGAATTAAGATAAGTGCACAACATGGTAATTTAGATGGAAGCTTGATAAAATGACAACTTGTGTGTAAAGAGATAATAGTAATTGATACTTTATTACAACCTTGACATGACTGTTGATGTGGCTATCAATACAAGTATGATGTGTATTGTTATCTACTTGGGGTAAATATAGATGACTTTATACATTTGTGATATCTTAGACTCATGGTACATGATAACCATACAGGCTTGTGTGTTCTCTTTTGTTAGGTGAATGTCAGATCCTATAGATGTCTCATTTGTGGCACATGTTATTGGACCTTGGTATGATGGTAGGTTCTGGGTTGTGTGGGGCATGAGACTTTTCATATAGATTTTTCATGCAAATATATGATCAGGTTGTCCCAGGTTGTGTAGGACATGCTTATTATGACATGCTAATTTGTCATTGATTTTTATGAGGTTTGAGACCACCATACTATTCTATGTGGTTTGAGACCACCACATTATTGCATGCTATTATCTTATGCGGTTGAGACCACAATATGATTTATCTAATTTGGTGGTAGTAAGTCCAACCAATTCCCCTCCTCCCCTTAGGTGGCCTTGTTGCAAGGTCGCATGGTGATCGTAATGTGCTATTTTTGAGAGACTGTTAGATTTTTATTTATGTGTTAGAAATTGTTGCTTATTAAAGCTAGCAGTGTTTTGTTACTTTAGGCTAATTAGCCATTTTAATGTTGAGATAGGGTAAGTGCAAGAAGTTGGGTCCATATAGAGGGGAAGTCGCTGGCAAAAAAAAAATCTTGACAGAAACAGGTACCCATTTAGGAACGAGTGCCCAAGCCTAAATGGGTACCCACTTAGAAATGGGTACCCATTTAGGAACGGGTGCCCGATCCTAAATGGGTACTCATTTAGGAACGGGTACCCGTTTCTATAAACATATTTGAATTTGAAAAAAAAAAACCCTACGTGCTTTTTTTTCCCATACAAAAGGAATGGGTACCCGTTTTAAAACCGATACCCATTCATAATGGGTACCTGTTTTAGAACGGCTACCCATTCCTAAAATCTTAGGCTTGGGAAAAGCATGGTAAGCCAACCCTTGCCTTGAACCTGCAAGTTTTTTTCTAAGTACAGGACAAGCGAAAAGACTGAGTTTACCTATATGGCTGATGACATTTTCTTCTAAATTTTTTTACGAGATTAAATCCCATTACAGATGACAGTGTCTAGTTTTTAAATATGTAATTTTTTTTACTGGACTTTTTTTTCTATTTATTATTTAATTTATGAGAAACTAGTCCAAAAACTTGAAATGACAAGTGTTTGTATTTTTTTAATAACTTTTAATTTTTAATTTTTTTTTAAAAGAAAATTATATGTCATCAATCTACACATCATTCTTTACACAATGAAAAAAAAAATTATTTTATGATTAGTTTTGCTCAAATTATGTTGGTCGTACACAAGGGTTTTTGAAAACAGTAATTAGGGCCAATAAAAAATTAATAAAAAAAAATTATTTAGAAAAAAATTATAAAAAAATATCCTCATCAAACTTCACTGTACTACACATCTTTCCTCAAAAGGGTTTAAAAAAATACTTTTATTTAGGTCAAATTATGTTAGCTGTACACGTGCATGGTATGGTAGAAAAAAGTGACTTTTAAAAAGTGGTTTTTAGAAATACCTATTGAAAATCAATTTGTATCATCTAGGTATTAAAATAAATTACATGTTTGGAAACTAGACTCCGAGTACTACATTTCATATTACTAACTTCTTTTATGATTCAATCTTTAAGTGCCTCAAATGTTCAGGTCAAATGTGACAAATTCTAAAAATCAGGGAAAACACTTCCACTTTTTGGCCAAAAAGTGAACCCAACTTCTTGCACTGACCCGATAGTCCTTTTGCCTCAAGAACATGTTCTTGGGTGAATTCACGATGACACAATGATTGTTATTTTTTTTTTTAAATGCACCTGGTAAACTTTTTAACGTGACCGGCGATGCTAGTGCGACATGCCCTCCGGCTCCACGTGAATGCTTTTGCCCGGAGCAATGAACCAGTGAGGCCACAACATGGGGGACCTCATCCCCTAGCAAGAACACTTCAAACCCGCAAGCTCATTGGCCCAGTGAAGGCGTAAAGCCTGCGAGCTCGTTGGTCCAGTGGAGGTTTGAACTCTGGTGGCCGCCACTACAATCGAGTGACTTAACCACCGAACCACGCCCTTATCGGCCACAATGATTGTTATTTGATTTCCACTTCTTTTGCTATTTTATTTATTTGAATTCCTTTTATTTTATTGAATTTTAACTTCTGAGCTTACTTTACTTTTTCATTTTTCTTGTTTTGAGGCATTTTAATGTTGTAACTACTGGTATGTGTGGAGTAATGTAACTACTGTTTACTGTCATATCCTAGAGAGATCACTAACAGGATGTATAGGGGAGTAGATGGCCTAGGGAATCTTGTTCATACTATGAAATGTATGGTGGGATCCTTGAGAGGACCCTGAGACCATCTTTCCTAATCAATTATTTGGCACTATGGTATGGATGATACTGGTATCCATTGGAGGTGAGGTTATATGGTGTTATGCTACTTGTATATTGGCACAGTGATTCTACATAGCATGTTTATTCATCTATTGGTTATTTGGCTCCATGGCACTATGGATTATTTAGTGGTATATTAGAGATGGGCCCTCATAATACCTGTTCTTTTTTAGCCTTGTGATGTGAGTCCTGTGATGCCTTAGTGATAAGTATAGATTAATACATGTGAGTATGGTCTTCATTATGTGTTTCACTTAGGAGAGGTATGTGATGTGAAAAGTTCAAATTGAATGATGTGTTATAGGTGGAGTTAAGCTTATGTAACATGTATGTTACTGAAAGTTGTTCAGAATCATTTGTTAGAAATTATTGAATTAGAATAGGATATGGAAACTTAATTGAATTCCCTAGATATAAATTTATATATGCATGATAGTAGTGACGATATAAGGATATGTTACTTGATTAAGATGATGTATGTGGATTAATATGTATTGATGTGACTTGAGATAATATGGATGTTTAGACTTTTTCTTCTTTGTTATATGATGTGGTAAAGTAAAAATCCTATTGATCCTAGTTTTGTTGTGTCCAAGTGGGTAGTTCCCTTCTCTTAAGGACTTCTAGGAGGAAGTCTATGCAAGGGACGGAGAATGTAAGGCCCTTACCCACTCCTTAAAATATCTCCTAGTCCATATTCCATTCCTTGTGGCTCTTGGTGTTTTGATGTATTTAGCAAAGAACTAGTGATGTTAGTTGTTACTCTCTTGTGATGAACAATAAGAAATTCTAGGTCTTTAATGAATTACTTTGCAAAGCACATTCCTTTAAATACATACATTATCCATAATATGTTTCTATAATGATAGGTTAGGAAAAGTTGTATATGTAATTACACATCTTGGCTACCATAAAAGGGGTATGAGACCACCTTGTTTTGCCAAAAATCCTACTATAGTATTGTTATTAAATCATTTTGTATTATTTGGAAACATTGTATACTCTATGTTAGTGTGTTAGTATCCTACTTTGTCTATGGTTTCACTATAATATTTTTGCTTCATGTATACGTATGCATTAGTTATGGATGTGCTGATGAATATGTATATTGTTACTTGTTCTATTCAAAAACCTCATGTGAAAATGATGATTGTAATTATTATGATTTTTTCCATTGTGCAATGTTGTACATTGAGAAATACAATTTTTTTATAATAACGAAATAAAGTATGTTAGTGAGTTGTGAGAATGATCAAATTAATGATGAATTATATGCCTTCTTATTTTTTCTTCAGCTATTATTATTTTGATTACAACTGACAATTTGAAAAACAAGTGTGCAGGATAACTTTAACCAGTAGAAATGCAGGGAAAACACTTAGAGACCCTCTTGTGATTTACCAGTTAAGTTGACCTGGTCTATTTGGAGAGACTTAGGTCTTCTATATTGTGATATATGTTGTCATACGTTGTGATTAAATGCTTGGGGTCTGTGTATTATGTGTTATCCTATGTCATGGTTGTTCTTGTATTGTAACATGTATGGTGTTGCGTAACCTAAAATTAATTAAATTTTCTCTTCAATTCCTAAGGTGTAAAATAGTTTAAAAAGACACTTGAATCATAAAATTAAATTCTCAAAACTAGGACTAAGGTCTAGGCACATTTTTTATGGAAAAATTTACAAAAAAATTATGTTTTGAAAAATCTAATTTTCACCCAAAATAGGGTGACAAAAAATTAAAGTGATGATGAGTTATAAGGAGAGCTGTGAGCTGTAAGGATCTGAAGAGCAAAAGTGAAAGACTAGATTATAAGAAAAACAAGTTTCCTTATAAGGGGAACAAGTGTGTTCCTCTTAGGAGGAGTGGTGTCAAGGGTGGGATCTGCAGTAATTTCATACCAGATGCTATAAATTCTTCCCAAGGGGGAGGAACTAGGAGATCAGCGGCTGTAATATTTTTATCGTTGTAGCTGAAATATTTTCAGGGTTGTAGCTGAAATATTTTTATAGTTGTAGCTGTAATATTTTTGTTGGTGTAGCTGTAATAATTCTATTGTTGTGGCTGTTATACCTCTATTGTTGTAGCCATTGCTACTATGGTGTAAATGAAAAGGGAGTTGTAAGAAAGGGGGAAAGATGGAGAAGAGGGGGTGGATTTTTGGTTTTACTTATTCTACATTAATCCATTCGAGCCAGCAATGTAGGCTCTTAAATCCCTTAAAAATCTAAAGGAAAATTTTATGGTTTGGTAATGTGTTTTATTGGATTTTATTTTCTGCTATGTTGTATATTTGTGTGCTTGTTGTATGGTGTAAATTTGAGTTTGTGTTGTCAGTAATTGTCTCTTTATGGTCAACATTCCTTGTGAAATCTAAGTGTTTCAATATGTGTGAAAGTATTGTGTTAAACTTGGAGTGATGTTCTAAGTGTTTCAGTCTATGTGAGCTATGTGTGTTTTTAGATTTTATTGTGTCAAGCTATGCATTTCTATTTTGTGGTGATACGGTTGTATAGATGTGAAACCTTGGTCTCACTATGTTTTCCCCTAGCTTGGGGGTGGACAATTCCTATCCTAGGCTGGGAGGTGAGCACCCCACTGGGTTTATCAAAGAGTTTCATTCATTTTACAGGATTATAGTACATTGAAGGAAAGGACTAAAGAATGTGACTATTTAGAACACATGTTGTAGAAGAGAGAGTGTTTCTTAGGTAGTAGTGAAATCATTCTTCTCTTAAAGTCGATAAAAAAAGGGGTTAAATTTTATGAGAAGGTGGTTGTTTAAACATGTAATCATTTTATCACTCTCCATATATAGATGCTATGTAATCTATTTTTGCATTCCTCATTTGATAATCTAGGAGGATTAAGGGTTTGAGCTATTTCTTTCCCCTGCAAGATAAATGATAGTTGATTTCTTTTACAAACTAGTTAACAAATATTTAGCTACAAATAAATGCTCTATTTTCTACTATGAATAATTCTAAAAACCAACATGAAGCATTACCTTGAGTTACAAACCAGTAGTTCACTTATATGTGTTCACTACATCTCAATTAAAGTTTGGTTACATTAAAATGATTGTTAGAGAAAAGGGAAAAGTAGAAACAATAGGAAGCAACGTATTACATCTAAAATAAATGTATTTAGTGAACACAATAATTATTTAGCAACCCTTCAGATAAAAATTGGTGTAAACAAAACTAAACTCTTCAGATAAAAGTTAGTGGAATCAATAAATTCACTAGCACTAGTTATTTTTTTGTAGGCTCTTATTTGTTTGAAGCCTTTGCGTCCAAATTGGTTACTCAACAAAAATTCTTTTGAAAATGATTCACTCCAACTACTCAGGATACTCCTCTTGAGCTCAATGAACTTCCTGAATAGGGGAAGATTTAAATCCATGACAAACTCTAATTAGAGAAAATTAAAAGCAAGACATAGACACAGTAGAACTATGCAAATTTGGAGAAATTGGCGTGGGATATGAAGGAAGCAGTAATGAAGGAAAATCCATCAAAGTATAATAAAAGGGGAAAAAGTCAGAACTACTTTCCAACTATATCCAACTTGAATTAAAAAAAATAGTATTATAGTGTAAACTCTAGAGAAAAACTCAAGCCCAAAAGGATTGATGATTTTAAAACATAATAGATGTCACTATTCCTGAAGCCTGTGGATACAAACTAAACTATGAATTCAAAGCCTTGACAAGACAAAAGGAGCAAAAGAAGAAAACTCCAAAGAAGAATAACCACTTCAAATGAGAAATAAGAGTTATGACAACAAGATCTCTATTAGAAACCTTACAAAACCAAACAAAAGAACTGTCAAAAATCTTAACCCTCATCCAGATGATTATGCCACAAAATAAAACAAAGATCAAAATAGCTAAAATTCTAGGCAAATCCCTACGTATAACTGTTAAGAGAAGTGAGGAAAAGCATAGTTTTGCATTAAAACATGAACACAACCCATAGATCTGCGTTCAAGGATTTTTACCTTCCATTGAAGGAATTTGGCTTTGCCAACTAAGGACTTAGCTACCTATAGAAGTTCACCCCTATATCAAAACCCCTGGATAATGAGACAGAGAAACCACCCAAAAAAAAGAAAAGAAAACTAATTTTCCCTATAACAGCAATATCAAACCCAAATGGGCGTGGACGGCCAAGAGAGGCCACAGCCCCTCTAAGTCTAGCGAGATTTTTCTTCAAGGGTGTTTCTACAATGAGGGATTCTATAGAAAGCAAGAAGGAAGATAGGAGTAAAGCATCCATGCCCTTGTCTGGAACCTCACCCATTTTTTTCTCCACCATTGAACTACCCAAGAGGCGTTTGGAAAAGTATGGTGAAGAGAATTGCATGTTTTAGGGTATTGGAATATTAGGGTTACATATAAGCAATAGGGCGAATCAAATCCATTGCCACCATTGAAAAATTAAAAAAAACATTTATTTCTTTTTTATTTAATCTTATCTGCCCTATGTCGTTATTTATTTTGACTTAGCTATTTTTAAATGCATGTTAGTTAAACATTAGATTGGGTGTTTATTCCTTTTTACGTGAGCTGGGAGCCACTAAGGTTTTTTCCAAAACTAATGGTGTATTTTGCATTTTAATAACAAAGAATGTAATAAACCTAATCTTTGACTAAATTCTTATGAAGGGAGATTTAATTTAATTGAGAACTTAACATCATTTTTAACATGGCCAAAAGGTAACGTTATTAACATAGATGAACGTAATTTTATTTTACAAGGAAGGTTATAATGTAAGGGAAGTTATTAACATTTACAACTGAAGGCATTTAGATTTCCTTATGAATTTAATACATCAGATAAATAAATCTTCCTTAAGGATCATTGCACTAAAGAAACCCAATCACTCTCAGAAGGCTAGAACTTCTTCAATGCTTCAAACACCCGATCTAAATCCAGAATCTCCTTATATGAAAAACTTTGAAGGCTTTCAATGGTAGCTTTGATCTGGAATTCCAATTGTGCGAGAGGTTGTAAAACTATTTCTACCTCCATGATATTTGGTGTTTGACTCAAATTGGCAAATGTTGTCTGATCATTCTGCCTATTTATCAATAGGGCTTTACTCCGCTCCTCTGTTAGAACTATAGAATCATCGAGGAATGGTGAGGGGAGTCCTTACTGGACCAAGTTTTCAATGTGTCCCTTAATTGCACTTGCCACCTGCTTCAAAGCATCCAAATAGATTTTGCACTTGAGAGCCACCTTGTTCTAACTCAAAATTTCATTCACTTTCACCACTGCAATCCTTTTATTTTCTACCTAGCCACCAATAGAGTCTCTTCAGAGGAGCTATACAAATTTTGTACCAACATTTGTGATTCAGATATCTTGGGAGTTACCAAGGATAGAGTCTGTTCAATAACAACATCTACATTAACACTAAGGCTCTGAGCATTTGTAATGAATTTGAGTGTCAGCTTAAGTTTTGAGACATGTCTTCTTCGAGAAGCGTCTCTAGTATGATACATACAACTCTTGAATCAGAGGTAACACACTCGTCATGGGAGGTTGCTGTGTAAGCTCTTTTTTGAGCTAGAGAAGTTGTTGATCTTTTTCTTGAATCTCCTCCCGCAACTATTTATTTGCATCTCTCTCCTCTGTAAGGCTTTTATGCAACTGTGCCAATTCATCTCTACTATCATTGAGACTCCTTTTGACCTAACTCTTCTCCTACTTTAGGGTATCAAGATGAGCTTTCACCATTTCTAGCTCCACACTTAGCCCAACACTCTTGGTCTATTCTTCTATCCTTAGAAACCAAGTTCCGCACTTCAACAAAGAGACTGGAGAGTTCTGCATCCTTAACTTTCACTGAGCATCCTAAAGTCAGTCCACCATGCCTTTAAGCCAACCCAATTCCTATTCTTTCTTCTCATATCTCCGACCCCTTTTTATGTAGCCTATCATAATAGACATATGAGTTTCCTCCATGTTAATTCCACCTTATCTTGAGGCCTGACTTGAGCAAGGTTCAAACCTACAACATGGATGGAATAATCCTTCAGTTACATTTGTTCTTGAGGCTTCATTACCATTGGATTCATGTGGGCAATCATCAATGATTGTTGAGGATGATCATATAGGGAGCGCATCCCAGTGATTGTAAGGGCTCGACCTTCTTTCTTCCTTTTCTTGTCCAAATGGGCCTCTCAGGCCTTGCATTTAGTTTCAACCTGTTGGTGGAAGGCGGATGGGGATGGAATCACCCCACTGGAAAAAGGAACACCTTGAAGTAGACCATGAGGAATGGTTACCTAGTACTGCGCCGAAGTAGAACTAAAGCCCAGGGGTTCAACTGGAGAGTGCATCATTAGAACAAAAGTGGAGAACAATGACAAATTGTCAAGAGGCAGGGCTATTAATTGTGTTGTAGTAGGTGTAGAAAAGGAGGGTGATGGATTCATAGGCAGAGTAGATGAAATAGCAGGAGGATGCACTTTTCTCATAGGTAGAAGAGGAGGAGACAATGTTTGCAAATGACACATCCACCTCAAGGATCCCTCAAATCCAGTCTGATTACTACACCCATTCGAAGAGGAGAGTTGTTGAGGATCTAGTGAACATGCCGCAACCTGAAGTCACCTTCAAGAAAAGTTTGATGTTTCAAGCCACTCAGCTATCAATGCAAAAATAAATTGTCGACTCTGTAGTGGTGCCAAATATTAGTACTACGACTCAGCTAGTTGAAAGAGCAAAATTCTTAGGAGCGTACCAAATATTACCAACTCTAGGCCCTCTAAATGTGGTAGAACAATTAAAAAGAGCCCCCACCAATGTTTCCCTTTGGGATGTATTGTCAATTCCAGAACAAAAGACTGCTACAAAATGCATTGAACACACAAGAGACACCCATGGCTACACCAGTCTCAAAGGATGCTAGGGAAAAGAAGCAAGTGACATTTGAAAATCCCTCTCAGCAAGATCCAAAGGTTTTCTTGGTGATTCCACCCAAAAAAGATGATAATGATAGGACCATTACATTCCAAAGTAAATTAGTAATTTCTATAGTCATGCCAAACTAGTGTTCATTTAGATTTGTCTTAATTATGTATGTTAAAGAGAGTTGAGCTACTTTTAAAATAAGCAAAGAAGTGTCCCCCATGAATGAAAACTTTAAGAGTTCAAATTTAATGCTCATATATGCATTTGATTTGTATTGTGACAAAAAGGAGGGATACAAAAATTTAGTCTAATTGAAGCTTTATTCATATTTGTTTGTTATGTATTTGAAGCTTCAACATATTTATATTATTCCTACACTCCATTTTTACATCTTTCCAAGTATTATTGTTATTGGAAGAATATATAAAAATTATTATTTATCCACCATATGCTCTCACCGTACCCTCACACGATCTAGGTGATCAACATGTGGTGACTCTTTTATATTAAAATTTATCAAGGACATTGTAGTGGTATGAGAGATTTGATCTTTCTAGCCTAAAGGTAAATAAAATTGTGTCAATGCTACCTAGTGAAAAAGAAATCATATATCTAAGAAGAGAACAAAGAAAGTTGCAACAAACCCTTGATCAAGCTCAAGGTCAAGATACCCCTTAATGGGGTGGGTGAAGTAAATCACACAAAAGGAGAGATGAGGCTAAATGGGAACTACCAGAAGAAGGTTGGCTTAAGATGAATTTTGATGGGGCTTTTAGGGGAAATCCAAGAGAATCGGGTGCATGGTGCATCATCAAAGATTGGAAAGATAAGGTGGTTGGTAAGGATGCAAAGAAATTTGTCAAAGGATTGAATAATGAAGTAGAATTGCAAGAATTAGTCTTGGGAATTCAATATGTAACTCTCTCAATCTGAGGAAAGTTGAAATAGAAGGGGATTCTCAGGTTATAGTAATTAGGAATAAAAATTTGCAAAATTGGAGGTTAAATTCCCTACTTGATGAAGTCTTAACCTTATTAGAAAATTTTGATGGATACACGATAAACCATATTTATCAAGAGGTGAATAACAAATCGAACACCCTTGCTAATTTAGCCATAGATGATTGTAACAACTTCTTTTGGGTGATGATAGAGGAATGATGAAAGGAAGTGGAAGACATTGGAGGAATGTTGATCAGATGTGGGAGACATCAGAGGAATGTTAAGTTATCTTTTCATTTAAGTAATAGTGAGGTGGTGAAGTGTGTTAGTATTAATGAAGAGAGGTATTCTTCAACTGGTGTTGAGAAGAAATTTGGGCATTCAAGCTTTTCTTCTAACAAAGAATTAGCAATGAACACACTAATATTCCTCACTTCTACAAAACACCAAATGGCCTTTCTAGGTGGCATCTCAGTGAAGAGATTACATTGAGTGTTTAAGTCCCAAAGCGGGTTGGTGTTGTTTGCAGTGAAATGGATTTTAGGGGAAGATTTCATGGGTGGCGGATACAAATATCAAGTTAATTCAGATATTTCTTCAATGTTTTTAGCTTGTCCATTATATTTAGGGCAAAACAAGAATCTGGTGAAATAAATTATGCAAACAATGGTGGAGGAAGAGTTTGCAAAGGGATGGGATGAGATGCTCGAGGTGGTAAAAATTGGTGTTGGGATCCCCCATTTGGATGAATTTCACAAAATCAATGAGGCAAAGGATTTAGTGGAATGGCTCCCATTTATTTTAGAAGCAACACCTAGTAAAGTTGTGACTTGGAATCATAAGGTGGCAATGGGAGCAAGCTTCTTAAAGAAATTCATGGGCCTAGAATAGGAGTTCAAGTGGATGCAGAATTTTATCAACTTTTATTATGAGGTGGATTCGAATGCTTGATTCTCTCACAAACTAGGTAGTTTCTATTTATATGTTATGCAATGTATATACAGGGTTTTTGTTTATATACCCTGGTAGTGGTAGGAATACGTAGGATAATTCTAGATAGGAAGATAGACTGATATATAGGGTTTTTGTGTATTTACCATGTTAATATTGTCACTTTAGTTGTTTGGTTGAGCGGTATATGTTTAAACTGTTAAATTTTGGTTAAATATAATATAATGGGAGCAGTCCCCATGACTGCAATTCGCTGATAAAAAAAAAGCTCAAGATCAAGAGAAAGAAGAATATATGACAAAAGGAGGAAGACAAAAGAATAAATTAATAGATGAATAAAAAATAAAGTTCTTCCATGAGACACTAATTAATATCCATCAAGGACAAGAGAGATTGGTAGACCTAATGGCATAAATTATGTTGCACTTTCAAAATAATTTGAGAGATCCAAACCATGAGCTAAAACATCTCAAAGAGAAGGGAATACATCTAAAAATAGTCAATTCATGGTTAGATTCACACTGAAGTTGTCTAAGCCTATGTTTTTGTAAAAAGATGAGAAAGAAGAAAAAAAATCTAAGGTCCCTCCTACAAAGAAGATGGATAGAATTTTTGAAGAGTATCAAGGTAAATTAGAAGATTTCAAACATATGGCAATCTTTATCAGATACCTGGACATCCCTAGAAAAAGAATTCATAATGGAAGAACCATAAATGAGAACAAAAACAATGAAAAGAAAGGTTTGCAATAAAAAATAAGTTAAATACGCCTACCTTTGATGGAAACAACAAGATTTGTGGTTGGGCATGGTTGCAAAAATTATGAACTTATTTTATTCTCAACCCTATGGAGGAGGAATATTTCATACAATTTTTCACATTACATTTAGAATGTGTATCTTATTATTTGTGGAACCATGGTTTGGTCACACAAGGACATAACCTTGTGCAAACCTTTGATAATTTCAATCAATGGATTCTAGACTTCTTTTAGTGGAAGGATAAGGATGAATATTTTAGAGAGTTTGCAAGAATCAAACAATAAAACTTAGTATAATCTTATGTTTTTGAATTGCAATGCATTGTAGTCATGACCTACCTAACATCATTGAAAAGAGAATCACTTTTCTCTTTGTTGAAGGTTTGTTTGAACCTCTCAAAGGTATTGCTAAGGATTTTAGAGGGCTTTCACACTTGACCCATTTGTGCAAAAAAAAAAAAAAAAAATTCATATCAATGTAAGGCACCCAGCATTGGTCAACATAAATGGAATTTATAGAAAGAGGGATTTCATTCATGTTCAGAAAAAGCACACCACCACTATCTACAATAAAGTTCACTATATTTTGTCAATCTTTGTTGTTGATATAGATTCTAAAGAACCTAAGTCACAACCACTCATAGAAGAATATGAACCTAAAAATTTAAAGGATAAAGATTCAATCACACTAGTAGATTTTTTCAGAAGCACCCTAATATCATCCTTTTAGAATTTGAAGAGTACTATTTGGACAAAAGATCACAATATTTATTGATATCAAGGATACACAAAAATTCATTGATGAAGTCTTAGTGATTAAGAGAGTACTGAAAGATGAAGACTTTGCTAGTTTCAATGTCATTGTTACTAATGGATTCACCTTCCCATGCACCAAAATAATCTGACAACCCAATCTTTCTATGAGTGATCATAAGGTATGTGATATCTCTATATTATTGGATTAGGAGAAATGGATATGGTCTTAGGTGTATAGTGATTGCATTTCCTTATCAATTTTTCAAAAAGAAATTAAAGAGTACAAGACACCCATACTGAATTAATAAAGCTTAATTACATAGTTTCGATCAAAGGAAAGCAGCAGATAGGAGCCGATACACAAAAAAGTCACCAAGGTCACTGATCTGTTATGGGCCAAGCAAAATAACAAAACAAAAATACTTAACAACCTACAACTGACTCCAAGACCTATCAGTCGGGGCAAGAATCATTTTTCTCTAACGAAGGGAGAACAGCAGGTGGAAGATGAATAATGGGCAACACCATTGACGAAGGATCTGGTGCTAGGTCTAGGGAATGTAGCCACAAATTAATTATGGCACCAAAGATTTCTTTTTCCTTGGAATCCAAGCTAGATGGAAGTTGAAAATGGTGGATTTCCAAAGCACCGTGCAAAGTGTCAACACAACTAGAGCGGAGCCCTTTTCTAAAGGCATGATAGATACACACCATAGCCGGGGAGGAGAAGAGGAGGTTAATAGGAAATAGACCATCGATAGTTGCTTCACTGTTGAACAGATTATACCCTTCCAATGAACTCTTCCACTTATCTATGTTGAGCAGATACTCGTAGATGAAGTCAAAGCTAATTGATGTCACAGACTCTACCTCTTGAACTAGGTCCATGATATTGGAGAAAGATAGAATCCACGTCAGAAATTATTAACACCTGGGAGGAAGCTTTGAGTAGCGAGTTGTCGATGATAATCCTCGCTGCAAACTCCACATGGGGGCCATCAATGTCAAAAGCTTGTCGCAGCTTCACCGTATCATAGGCACCTTGTTCAATAGGCTCCCAATCCAGTGGAGGAAGAGAGATCTAGAAGTTCTTGGACCAATTATCTATATGCGCCATCATGATAGACCACCTCCACACAACAAAAATGCAAGAAAATAAGTGAGAATATAGTAGAATCAAAATGACAAATATTAGTATTCTTGGAGTGATAAATACTCGTAATTTACCCATTTAGCAAGGAAAGAGGTGGCGGAGAGTAAATGTGGCAAATAATATCGCCTCATGTGAAATGACTTCATTATTTGTTTCCCTACCAAAATTAATGAAGAAGAGTGTGCTAGTTGTACTGTTGATCCCTACAAGTTGATTTACTAACGATGCTTGGGGTCCAAACGAGTAAATGCCTTCTACATCATCCAATTTAATGAATGAAATTTGCTTATAGTTTGGTGTTAGATATGATTCATTTCAAGACGTTGGCTGGACGGTGATAGCTTGATGATTATGGCGTAAGGCAAGACTAAATGTATACCTCCATTATCTCAACAAGCTTTAAATTTGAACAAGACATTTTATGTTAACCTCAAAGATTTAAAATTACCAATGTTCTAATTAATATTTTGCATTAAACCTTCTATGTCTACCTTGATGAAGTAAATATAAAAGTGTAATGATTGCTTATGTCTTTGATCACCCACCTGAAATGTTATCTTTTTGAAGCACTAGTTGAGGAGAATTCAAAACTTTATCCCACTCTATCTGATATTGGAGTCATGAACGAAGGTTCTGTAAACTTGAATTCAAAGCTTTAATACTTTGATACTGATCTATTGCTAGATTTGAAATCCAATCTACAACTTTGTTTGCCTCCCTATAACACTGAGAGCATTGATAAGTATCAAGTTTATCCATGCTTTTCTATACATATTGAAGTATGTACTTAATTTTCCAATTAGACACACTTTTGGTCTTCAAATCATTTATTATCAACATAGAGTCTCCTTCTATCCATATCTATTTTACATTATAATCTTTTGTGAGGACCGGATCGAACATGAGTGCATAGGCTACTACTTCATTATTTGAACCCTAGGGCAGTTTGATTGCCTTTTTTGCGTAAAGATTTGCGTGGGGATCCCTAAGAATGCAACCCACCCCAGATACCTCGGGATTGCCTCGAGAGGCCCTATCAAAATTTAATTTAATGAAAGGGGCAGCAGGATGAGATCATTTAATTAGACTTCTGTCCACCTTACTTCTACTATTCTAAATCGAACCATGGGAGGTAGGAGGGTGCAATTTTTGCCACTGTTTTAGCAAGAGGTTATCCCAATTTGTGAATTTACCACCAGGATCTGTACTCTTAGTGATCTTTGACATTACCATTTTTGAGATGGCTCCTTTTATTTTGGTAATTACCTTGGATATGGGAGGAGATTTTATAAAGATTCTCTAATTTCTTTCTAGCCAAATGTGTCAAATGACCAATGAGGGGCTTACCTCCCATATACAAGAAAATGTTGATTCCAAATAGATGACATATCATCCTTTAAAATGATCAAGGAGAGACTTAGGGAATGGGGCTTCCCAATTCAACTTTGCACACAAACATTTACAATATTTTCTACTAAAAGGGTAATTCAGGAGTATATGATCCACATCTTCTTCTCCACAAAGTACACACCTGAATTATCAATCCATGGAATTGAACTTTAAATCTAAAGGGAAAGATGTGGTATGTAGAGTTATTTCTAGTGGATTGCCAAAAGTGGTTACAACTAAAAGAATGGAGAGGTCTTTGTGCAAGGGACAAGTTGCTCGAGCAACAATTTGTTTCATGATGCCTACCAACTCATCCATGGGTAAGCATTAGGGTGAAAGAACAAAGATGAGTATAGATTTTGCGGAAGTCTCCCACGGATGAAAAATGCCGCTTGGAACAGGTACCCATTTTGAAAAATAGGTACCCATTTAGGATCGGGCTCTCGAAGCAAACGGGTACCCGATTTCAAAAAAAAATTTAATGCCTATGGCTAATTTTTTTTATTTTTTAGAAATGGGTACCCATTATTTTTAAAATGGGCACCCATTTATAACGGGCACCCGTTATGAACAGGCACCCGTTATGAACGGGCACCCATTTATAATGGGTACTTGTTTCTAAAATTTTGAAATTTCAAACCCGCCAATTTGCATTGGTTTTAGACTTAGAAACCCAAGCCTTAGCTTTGGACCTGCAACTAAGAGACCATGAAAACAACAAGAGAAAAAACTAGTTTCACCACTATGGCTGATGACTTTTTTTTCAAAATATTTTAACAAAATTAAAACCCATTATAGATCTGAAAGTCTAGTTTTCAAATATGTAATTTTTTCTACTATTGAACATAATTTTCTATTTATTGTTTATTTTCCAAACAAACTAATTCATAAACTTGAAATAACATAGGTTACTATTTTTTAATAACTTTTGATTTTGAAAGTTTCTTGAAAAAAATTATGTCTGACCAAACTAGACATCATTCTCTACATGATGAAAACAAAATTTTAGTGAATTGATTAGTTTAGCTCAAATTATGTTGGTCGTACACGAGGCGTTTTAAAAAACACTAATTAGGACCATTAAAAAATTAATTTAAAAAAATATTTATCAAAAAATTACAAAAAAATATCCTAACCAAAATTCAACATCCTAAGAATCTTTCCACAAAAGGAATTAGAAAAATACATTAATTTAGGTCAAATTATGTTGGTCGTACACATGCATGCTTTTGCAAAAAATAGGAGACTTTTAAAATGCCACTTTTCGTACATCCAATAGAAAACCAAATTGCATCATCTGGGTATTAGAAAAAAATACATATTTAAAAACTAGAAACAAAATCCTACATTTCTTATTTTTACGTCATCTTAATATTTTATGTGCAAGTGCTTCAAATTGTCACTCCAAGTATGACAAAATTTAAAAAACAGGAAAAACCACTTCCACTTTTTGGCCAATAAGTGTACTCATTTTCTTGCACTTACCCATTATGATTATTGTGTTGATATTTTGAATATTTTGGATAAGCTTAGTATGGTGTTTAGTGATTTACCTCTAGGATTCCAACACATCTTAGAGTTGGAATTAGGATCTAAACTTGTCATTAATAGTCCTTACCACCACCCTATGGTGTACAAAGAGGACATAGAGAAGGATATAAAGGAGCTATTAAAGATGGGTCACATCAGGTCTAGTTTTAGCCCATTTTCATCATGAATGGTTCATGTGAAGAAAAAATATGGCATCATGAGGATGTCATTGACTACAAAGCTCTAAACAAGAAACCCCATTCAAGAAATGTATGAAAATGCTATACTTGCATACAAAAAGCTTGTATGTATGGAGGAAGCATTTTCTATGTTACAGCCGATTAACTTTTATTTGGGGTATTGGAATCTTGCTTAGATTTGGGCATCTAGTTTAGCTATAAATCAGATGCTAGGATGCTTATTCTAATTTTCAATGTTATTGTCGATTAACTTTTATTTGGGGTATTGGATGCTAGAAGTACCTAAAAATCCAAATAAGGTGCAAACATTGTTGTGACATATGGGTTATAAATATTATCAATAATTATGTACACATCTCCACATTGTTGGAGGAGCTACTAAGAAAGGATGAGAAGTTTTCTTAGATTGAACAAAATAAAAAGGAATTTAAGACCTTAAAGGAAAGTTGGCCACTTCACCAATTTTATAGTTTCCAACTTGAAACACTTTGTTCCATGAACATGTCAATGCATTAGGCACTACTATTGGGGCGATACTTGTGCTACTGAGAGAAGGTAATGTGGATCATCCTATCCATTTTGCTAGTTGCATGTTAATTATAGATAAGTCTAACTATACAACCAATGAGTGTAAGGAACTAGTGATGCTATATGTAATGCAAAATATTCACAAGTATCTATTGACTAAACTATTTATTTTCTTCATTGACCATAGCCCTTAGAGTACTAGCTGAAAAGGATGGTTTTACTTGGATGGGTTTGTAGATGGTTGACTCTTTAAAAATGATTTTAAGATTTTGGTGCACCTAAGAAAGAACCAAATATGCCCTAACCATTTATCTCAAATTAGTTCTAACAAAAAGGTAATTATACCCACTAATGATAGCTTAATAGATGCATAAGTATTTTCTATGCATCCTATAATAGATGAGATGGAGAATATTGTGGCATATCAAATGTCTAGGAAAGGAAGATCCTCATACGAAACCATGCAAAAGTAGTAGTTTGTTGTGTGATCCATACCCTATCATGTGATAAATGGAAACTCTATAAAATAGGCCTTGATAAACTGTTGCAAAGTGGTGTATCTAATTATGAATAAAGTGATCTATGGCATGAGTTTCATGAATGGAAAAATAGTTGACATTACCAAGGCCACACAACTATACAAAATGTGGTGCATGTAGGACTTTTTTTTTCCAACAATTAGAAAAAATGTTCATGGTTGTGATATTTTCTAAGGGATGGAAAGCCCAATCAATGGGATGAGATATCAATGGCACCCATTTTGGTATAGAAACCTTTTTGAAAAATGGAATATTGCCCCTTTTGTGCAAACAAAGTGCATTCTATATATTACAACAATAGACTACCTCACCAAATGGATTGAAGTAATACTAACTAGGAACCATACAGTGGAGACTATTTTGTTCATTATATTTAAGAATATCTAAGGTTGGATACACATTAAGCTTTCCTAGTGACCAAGGCACCTATTTTATCTCTAGAATTTTTTGGTGCACATTCATCGTGCAACACTATAGGAGCATATTGTATCACCCATAGGATAATGGGATGGTGGAGGCATTCAATAAAATTATTGGTAACATACTAATCAAAAATTTGTTGTAGGGCATAAGAATTTGGATAAGTGGGTTCCTAAAATGCTTTCAATATATCTAACTACCTCCAAAATTGTAATTGGTTATACACAGTTCCAACTAGCATATGGAAAGGAGATTATGAATCCTATAGAATTTATGATGTGAATTTTGTGCATTACTTATGTTAGTGTACTACCTTAATCATCTAGGCATACACATAGGCGTTAAGCCTACTTAGAAGACTTGGCACATGTCTATTTGAAAGTGTCAAGGTTGTTAGAGTCATTTTTGAGATGTGTCAACTTACTTCAACGCCTCACGCTATGTTTGTGGGAGGTTACTCGCCACAACTCCATGATAGAGGAGTCCTATCCTCTTTTCATGGAGTTAGGGTTCCTCAACTTCTCTTATTTATACTCGCCTAAGTGGCCAATACTACTGGTCGAATTCATTCTCATTTGTGTGCTTGTTATCTATTTCATGATTCTGGATTTCTACATGGTATCAGAGCATTTTGGAATTCTACAACCTTGACACTTTCAAATAGACATGTGCCAAGTCGCCTAAGTAGGCTTAATGCCTATGTGTCTGCCTAGATGATTAAGACCCACCCCCCCTTAAGCATAGATTAGGTGAGTATCATGAAAAATGGGTCTCGACTACAAAACCTAGTGAGGTACCCATGTACAATACAGAAGAAAAATGAGTCCCGACCATGAAGCCTAATAAGGTACTCAAGTACAATGCAATCTCTCATAAACAGAGAAAGATAGAAAACCCATTATGCAGAAGAAAAATGAGTCCCGGCCATGAAGCCTAATAAGGTAGTCAAGTACAATGCAATCTCTCATAAACAGAGAAAGATAGAAAACCCACTGGGTTTTCTATCTTACTCTATTTTTAAAGAGTTTGCATTGTACATGAGTACCTTATTAGGCTTCATGGTTGGAACTCATTTTCTTTTGCTTTGTACATGGGTGCCTCACCAGGCTAGTAGTTGAGACCCATTTCATCCATGCCCACCTAAACTATGCTTAAAGATGGGTGTTAGTGTGTGTGTGAGAGAGAGAGAAATAAAGTCATCTAACATGACTAGAAAATCACCAACAAGTTCCATGAAAGAGAGGAAGTTAGATAGGCATGAAATGAACTCACTCATTGAAACATGATGCATCATCAATATGAAAGAAGGCTGCCATTTCATAAATGATCAAAGAATATGAACCAATGAAACATGAAAACACCTTATAATTTTCATATATATACATGACGATAATATGAAGACAAAAGTTCATAAAAATCCATGATAAATATATAACAATAATACACAATCAAAGGCCAAATAAATATTAAATAATGAAGGCCCGATCCCTAAGGAGAAAATGATGTGACACAGATCTAAGGTCTAATGTAAACTCATAAAATTAACGTAGATGAAATTCAACAACAATGTACCTTTTTATGCCAAAGTGGCCAAAGCAGTTGATTGTCATTAATTATAGTGTGGATTGCATGTACAGAGAACGACGTTTGTCATCGTGGTACTGTAGATTTATTGTGACAGAGAAACCAGAACTAGTTTAGGAGCTAGCCAAACAGGCCAGGGATCCAACTAGTGGAGCGTTAATGTAAGTAGCTGGCTCAGAATGCGAATAGTCAGGGCGCTCATCCTTGAATTGGTCATTCTCATCTGGCCCTCCGACAACTGCTCCAACTAGAATGTTTGGATTTGGCGAGTTGCTATAAAACCCCAAGTTGAAACCATCGTTGCATGATATGGTCTGAGGATGGTTATAAATTGAAGGCAACGACGATCCTCTGTGATGAATATGCTGTGGAAACTTTGCTCCGTACCCCACCATGTATGACATTCCCAGGGGATTGTCTCCTAGAATGTAATCGACCTGAACCAAAAAAGATAGTGAGATAGTTTCAATCAACATTCGAGCAAAATATAAAACAGATATTGATTATTTACCTGTCTTTTTGCAATAGTGCGTAGTCTGGAGGGCTTGACTAATGTATCACCGCATCTCGGTACTTGTTTAGAAACGCTCAGGTATTTTGCGTAGGTGAAGAGCAAGAAGGTCGTGGAAGTAACATATTGCAAGTTACTTTGATCAGTGGGGCCGTTGAAAAGAAGACCACCTACATACATTAAAAAATTGTCATGTAATCTATGGAATGATATAACGATAATCTTACCCAATATAGATTATACTCAGTGTGACCTGGCGAGTATCGTGCTGAGGACATTCCAGGCAACAGGGAACAAATAAAGTTGTTAGCAAGGCCTTGATATTCGTCAAGAGACTTCACTTTGTTTATGAGAACCTCCTGCCAAGAACAGGAGTAAGAAGATATGAAATGGCTCCCAATGTTTGAAAAGGCCAGGAGTTTATGATTTTAAATGTTCGTAATGACCTACCCGAGTCAAAAGAATTCGCGTGCCTAGTTGTTTTTGGTCCCAGCTCAGAACGTTGACGTTATCGCGATAGCCCAGAGCCGGACCATTTGATTGTATGTAGTTAAAATATTTTTGATCTCTTGTGGCTCTTGCCAACCACGCCGCACCCCACAACAGTTCGTCCTGGAAGAAAAAAATCATTTCTATTACTGTCTGATTGTTAATGAAATTGAATTATAAATATAGTTATACTTACGCGGTAACCAGAGTAGGAGCAATAAAATGGGCAGACTTCAGAGGCGAGGAAGTCACTGTAAGCCCCTCTATGCTCATCAGCAAAAGCAAACACCTGATGATCATCATGGTATTTAAGATTAATAGCTGAGTGCAATAAGCGGAAAATTAGAGTAGTCTAATATTGTAGGTTTGCCGTTACACCAAAATTTGCAGGTATTAGTGAACTTTCCAAACTAGCACCTTCACATAGACCTAGAGTGATGGTTAGTCTACTATGTCAATTATGAGAGGTGTGGGAGTTAATCCAACACCCCCGGTCCCCCTCCCATGCAACTCACTAGAATTGAACCTGGCTCTGATACTATTTGTAGGTTTTCAGTTACACCAAAATTTGCAAGTGTTAGTGAATTTTCCAAACCAGCACCTTCACCTAGACTTAGAGCACTCTACTTAAACATCATCCACTTTAATGGTCAAACAGTCAATAGCAATTTTGCATCTCATCCACACCAAAAAGTGGTAAATATTTGTTCTATTTGTATTGGCCAAAATTGGCATTTTATTATTGAAATGGATGATGTTTAGAATAGCCCAACCGGAAGTGGCAGTTTGTCCATAAGATCAATTTCCAGAGGTGTGACAATTAGTCCAACAATTACAACACAAAGGATTTATAGATAAACTTTAGTAGAAAAAAATCAAAATAGGGTAACTATTAACCACTTTTAGAGTTGGATGAGGTATACAATTGTCATTCACTGAAATAAATCGACCTCACCCGCACTGCAGTTTGGAGGAGAAGCCGAGAATAAGGGCGGTCTGTTGATCTGAAAACCATGGAGGCCGCAGTAAGCGCCGCAGCTGTTTCAGAAGCAACATCCGAGCCTGGATTTTGAGAATCTATTTTGTACACGCTGCGAGGAGTGTCCATGTCTTCAGGCCTCTCCCAGCACTTGTGATCCATGTTGGGTTCTCCCACCTTTCAATGTACAATTGTATTTAATTTTGTTTCTCCAATAATCAATTTAACCGTTTAATTTAAATATCACGCACGTTTGTAGTGTTAAATAAATCAAAATACCCTAATTTTTGTATGGATACCTGCACGTATACAATGCCTGGATAAGCGGTGACTTTGAGCAAGTAATCTGTAGCCCAACGAATGGCTTCCTTGGCATGGTGGAGATCGTTTCCCATTCGTCCGCCAAACTCCAAGACGCTCCATGATAACATGGTGGTGGTAAATGCCATTGGGAAGCCAAATTTCACATTATCTCCTGCGTCATAATAGCCTCCCGTCATGTCCACCTGAAACCAAAAAACATTCTTTGTATATTTATGTTAGAGCGTGTGTTTGTAGTGTATGTGAACACATATGATGTTTAATTTGAGATGTGCACTTAGCTTAAATATTATTGCATTTGCAGTCAACCATTACAAACTTGCATGATGTTTAAAAAGTACAAACAAGCCTGATGTTTAACCTAATTAAATAAGTACTGAATATATACATGGTAATCAGCTCCATCAGAAAGGCCAGAATCTCCTCTCCATTTCATCCTCTGATTGAAGGGAAGCTTGCCGGATCTCTGCCCTTCAAAGAAAAGAATGGATTTAGTGAGAGCATCTCTATAGTTATGAGCAGCCTCTGCCCCAGCCAATACTAAAACTAAAGCTAAGGCTACCAAAGCTATCTTCCCACTCATTCTCAGAGCCTACCACAAACTCCCACTGAATTTCTTACAGCTATGCAATGCACCTTTCTGTCCTTTTTATAGATGTTTAAGAATTTAAAGCAAGTTTAAGATATTCACTGTTACTGAACTTTCAAAGAGTGCAATGTTAATGGTAGTTACGCAACTTATCAATAAAATACAGTTAAATAGATAAAGCATTTTATTAAGCAACACGTCACTCCAAATTTGAAACATTTTTTCTGCGTAACTAAATGCGTACACAACATATGCTATGATTTCGAATCTCAGACATGGAGCTGAATCTAATAAATAAATGTACTAAAACAATTAAAAAATGTTTCTAGACAGAAAAATATCATACCTGAATGTTAAAAGACTAAACCAAATTCATGTACTCTTTCACGTTTCCCAATTAACGTTGTGGATAACCATCAACCACAAGATTCATTCTATGCTTTGATAAATCTGTGGATTCGAATCGCAGTGGAGTTTTAATTTGTATAGTTGAGAGAGCACATGAACTGAAAGATTAAGATAGTATTCACATTATACTCCACACACGAAAACCCCATTGCTTTCAAAATTGACCACACTTTGACCTTGTAATTTATTGGGGGCGTGAAGAAAACAAGTATCTGAATTAAGGTGGGCTTTGAATTCAACTATAAAGTATAAAGCATATGAAGATTTAGTATCAAATTATATTACTTGAATTTTGAAGATTTAGTATCAAATTATATTACTTGAATTTTAAACGAGGGAAAATAAAGAATAGAATACTACGAGGTTTTAATTTAAGAATCAAAGTTAAGCAATTTTCAAAAGACGGAACATTTTATTTACACAGAAATATATTCGTAGTTTTGTCTATTTTTAATTAATGTAAGATTGGGTGCCATATGGCTTGGTTTGGGATGAGATTCTTACTATGTGTATGTGTTTTAGAGGGAAGGTCGTGGATTTCCTTGTTAATAGTCAAACCCCTTAGGAATGTTGTATAGGATTTGTAGACATGCCAAGCAATAGATGCAATGCCAAGGATGTTGATGTAATGTAATAAAATATGCTTTAGATTCTCTATGTGTAGATGTGATTACTATGATCTTTTAATTTGTTCATAATTTTTTTATGAGAATGAATGAACTAGGACTGTCTATAAATACAAATCCTAGTCTCTCAACTCAAGGTATTTCACATGTGAGTTGACACATGGTGACAATCAAATTACAAAAAAGTCCAATTTTAGGAGTGAGAGATTTGGGACTTGAATTTTGTAGACTATGCGGTGCAATATAAACCAACACCTAGATAGAGATATGATATGTGTTCTAGTCTAGATTGGCAAAGGCCCTAGGAGATCAAACTCATCCTAAATAAGGTAGTGGATATAAAGATTCTAGGTGATGGATTCATGATTGGGGCCATTCTATGTGCCAAACAATTCAAGTTGAGCACTACAACAATCTACTTATGACAATGTCCAGAGTAGTGTAATAGTGTAAGAAGTGCACTTTTATCCCTTAAATTTTCCCCACTTTGGTGTGCATTAGAATATACATTCAAATCATGCGTGCCAAAGAAAAATATGCATTAAATGAAATAAGAGCCAATGTATATTATTAGATGATGCCTCTTGATTCTATGTGTTCTTGTGAAACAAATTCCTCTATAACTTCACAGAAAATTCATTAGTTGTATTTGCAAAACATTGTTAGTACACAAAAATCTATTATCATTAAACATTACATTGTTATGAATGTGAGGTGAATAATATGTAATGTGATATATGTGTGTCATGGTGTATAGGACATTGTGGAGGTGTGGAAGGGTTCCCCCCATAAATATATGCATGGCATGAGGTGTGAAAAGAGATGATGATACTTAAGGAAATTGTGGAATTCTAATTGATTTTCCTCTCAATGTATGCAAGCATGATTACATTGTAAAAGTGGGACATGAAATTGAATCATGATATGTAATGCAATCATGGAGTTGTGACCAAGTTGGGCCATATGACGTGTACACGATTGAATCCATGTAAACCTAAGACATAATGAGATTATGACGCAAAGGCCAATCATGGAGTTGTGACTAAGTTAGCTGCCATAATTTATGCAAGAATACAACCATGCAAAGCATAATGTGAATAAAATTATGTACAACTCAATCATGGAGTTTTTAGTGATTTAGCCCCATGACACATATTTACATGAAACCACATAAACTAAGAAAAAGATAGAGATTATATGGCCATCTTAAATTGAGTGCATAACATCATTGTTAATTTATTTTCATGGAAGGAGAAACATGTAATAGCCAAATTTGGAAACGTAATGGTCATAGATGTGAATTTTATGATCTGATCATTATAGAGCATGCAATCATTAGCAAGTAGTTGCCCCTAATATGATGATAAAAATTTATGTAAACAAGGAATAAGTAGTGTTGACAAGAGGCATATAAAAATACCAAATTGAGGTAGTAAAGATTAGTTATGAATAAGAATGGAGGAACAAAACAAAATTGACATAGTAAAAAGGCTCTCCCTTCAATGGGATAAGAGAAAAAAATAATTTTAGAGAGATGGCCAGATTGCTTAGTCCCCCACGTATTTATTGGAAATTTAAATTCGATGGGGCCTTCTATGGAAACTTAGGTACATGGTTGGAATTAGAATTATTCTTTGAGACTCCTTAGGAACTTTTGTGCATGGTGATTATTTCTTTTTGAGAGATTATTTTAATAATGAGGAAGAGTGGATGGTGGCATTTGAATGTTTATCATTGGTCTAACTTATTTTGGATGTACAAGATTGATTATGGAAGGTGGATATATGATTGTTATCTTGGGTTTACTTAAGAAATCTAATCCTAGTTGGAGAAGTAATGGTTTGGTGGAAAAAACTAATACATTATGTCCACCCTTCGAAGATTTTTTTTAACATATGAATTTAGAGAAATAAAAAATGTGGCTTAGTTTTAAGCTAATCAATGAATAGATCAATCCACTTTCTCATAGGAGATTATGAAGTGCTGCCTCAAGTAATTGACTCTGTTGAACCACCATCACTTCCAGATCATGTACCTGTACCTGTAATGACACCAGGGAAAATTATGCACAAATCTTGAGAGATTTGCCCTCCCGCAATGGATTTGCCATTCAAATCTATAGAGAGTAGGAAACATGTAGATGGAAGAAGTGCCATTCAAACATTCATAAATTAATGCATATAAGGAAAGGGGTGTTGAAATATATCTTATTGTTAAATTTATTTTGCACACCTAATGATATCAACTTCCTTGGGATAGTTTGCATTACCAACAAAAGGATGAAAATTATATGCATCATGTTTACCCAAACAAAGTCTACTTTTCCATGGTCATGAATTAGTGCATGTATTATAATCTTGTGTTCCAAAAATCTTGCCACTAGAATCTTTTGTTATACATATACTCTTTGGGATGATTTGGAACATATATAACTAACTATGAAAAGCACCTTGAAGTATGCAAGTTAGACAATCATGAAATGTGAATTCTTCCACTATGTTTTATGTGTGGGTCATGCTAGAGTAGACCCTCTTTGGTTATAAATATTGTGTACTATAGGATTTATTAATAAATATTTCCTATTGTTAAATTTATTTCTGTACATCTAATGATATCAA
This sequence comes from Cunninghamia lanceolata, assembly GCA_027924645.1. NCBI lineage: Eukaryota > Viridiplantae > Streptophyta > Pinopsida > Cupressales > Cupressaceae > Cunninghamia > Cunninghamia lanceolata. Next base: position 2,493,732 of record BSBN01000192.1, read on the forward strand.
GTTCCCCAAGATAGTATGTATCTCACACAAAAAGGTGAAAATTATATGCATCATGTTTACCCAAATAAACACGTTCACACATAATGAATGCCAAAACTAAATTTCAAACCCACCCACCCACACTCTGAAATACAGAGTTCATTCACACAAAAATGTGAACACATAGTGAATGTTAAAGCTAACTTTAAAACCCATCAATACACATGCAATGAAAGCCAAAGTTCATTCAAACACATACATAAAAACAAAATTATTTCTTTCAAGCACATTCCACATAAAGTTAACATCAAAGTTCATTCGTACACTCCACACAAAATGATATTTAAGGTTCAATTGTACACATAAAAAAATAATGTCAAATCGTTTGATTGCATTCCACACAAATTGAGCTTCAGAGGTTGTCCATGATATACACTCCACAAAAGGTGATAGCTGAAGTTCATTCATATACAAAAAAAAAAAAACAAATGTCAAAGTTCTTTCAAGCTCACACACACAAAAAATGCCAATGTTAGTTCAAACACACATACCATAGAAAGTGAATACCAAAATTAATTTTTAAACATGCACATGCACGCACACAGACACACAAAGTGAATGCCTAAATTAAGTTTCCCACACACACACACATGCACAATTTACATAAACAAATTTACATAAATAAAAAGTGAATATGCCAATGTTCAAACATAATTCATTTACACAAATTTACTACAAACATGCATGAACACTTAATTTCAAACATTCTAAATTAAAAAAATGCACATAAATTCAGTGCCAAAGTTGTAAAACATGGTAAAGGGCACACACACACACACCACCCAAAGTGAATACCAAAATTAAATTTTAGATACAAAATGAATGTCAAAGTTAAAACATACACTTCGCACATAGAAAGTGAACACATTCCAAAGTTCAAAAATGCTTCATGCACAAAGTTAGTTCAACCACACACAAAGTAAACACTCAAGCTCAAATATGCCAAAGTTAAAACACACTCTTCACACAAAGTTAGTTCAATCACTTCACACATAGTTTATTCAAACACACACTTAATACATAGACAAAGTAAATGATAATGTTCAAACATACCAAATTTCAAAGAGACACATAAAGTGAATGCCAATGTTAGTACACTCTTCATACAAAGTGAATGTGAAGTACACACACACAAATTAAATGCCAAAGTTAGAACACACTCTTCAAACAAAGTTAGTTCAATCATTTAACAAATAGTTTGTTCAAAATCACATGTTTAATACAAATAGAAGTTTAAAACTAAAGTTCAAACATACCAAAGTTCAAGCATGTAGTAATGCCAAAGTTAGTACACTCTTTACACAGTGAATGTGAAATCTCACACACACAATAAAAGGATCAAATCTAAGTGAAATATAAAATTCATTTACACTTCATACAAAGTGAATGCAAAAGTTTTTTTTTATTAAAAGGGTAAAGTAGGTTTTGAAGGGATCTTGGAACCTTGTTGCATACAACAAAATGTTAGTAAACATGAAGTTGACCCACAATGAAATAGTAGAAATATTACAACAAAGAGCAATAGCCTATGTCACACCTCGTTTTTAAACTAATGTATTTATTTTCATTATTTTCAAGGAGATAGATAGTTAGTCAAAGAAAATTTATGATTATAGTAATGATGGAAAATGCATTTGTTTTATATTTACTTATATGCAAGAAATAAATGATTGTGACATTATTATTTGAACATATGGTTAAAATGATGTAATGGACTAACAACCGTCACGAAAATGAGGTGGATGCAGGAACAATGTTGTTTTTCCCTCCGATATGAGGAGAGAGAGTATCACCGTGGAGAGGATGATAGATCGCGTAAATTCAATGATCCTTATGCCATCTAAAAACTCACACACATATACTTAGTAGAGAGATTGTGTTTGCCGTTGCCAAGTTATGTCGTCATTAAGATGGAGGTTAAATCATTTTCCTCGTTTGATAGAAACTTGATGTATCTTTGGGATGTCAAGCTAACGAGAGTAAATTGACTAAATATTCTTAAATTCTATTGTAAATATATTAGTCGATGTGTGACAATTCTTCGTCGATAATCATGCTTCAGAAGAACACATTTAGTGCTTGAAAGTATGCAATCTCAACAGGGTAAATGCAAGAAGTTGTGTCCACTTAAGGTGGAAGTTTCGGAGTTAGAAAAAAATCTGAAATCGGGTTAACCAAAACGGGATCCCACTTTTTATAAAACGGGATCCCGCTTTTTAAAAACGGGATCCCGTTTTGCTTCGGAATCCCGAGCCAAAAGCGGGATCCCGTTTTCAAGAAACGGGATCCCGTTTTGAGTTTCATAAAAGGTTAATATTTTAACCTTTATAAAACGGGATCCCGTTTTATAAAGGTTAAAATATTAACCTTTTATGAAACGGGATCCCGTTTTAAAACAGGATCCCGTTATTTAAAATTTGAATTTTAAGCTCGGGTTTTGCTTTGTAACCCGGTTTGGGAAATGCTTTGGGGACCCGAACCTGACCTCTGGACCAGGTTTGACTTGCAACTTGAAGGTCCTGTCAATGTCACAACAAAATAGTGACTTTGGGCATATATCTGAAGGTCTATTTTGCAGAATATTTTGACGAAATTAAAACCCATTATAGATGAGACAGTGTAGATTCTAAATATGTAATTTTTTTTACAATTGGATTATTTTTTCTATTTTTTAATCAATTTCTGATGAAATAGGTCCATAAACTTGAATTATTAGGGTTTTTTAGTATTTTAATAACTTTTTATTAACATATTTTTTTGTAAAAAAAATTGTAGGAAAACGTACTTTAGACAATTCTTTTCAATTTAAAAAAAAAAAATTCAAAAAAATGTTAAGTTTAGGTCATCTTATGCGTGACGTACATGATGATTTTTTAAAAGACCAAAAATGGCCAATAAAAAATTAATGAAAAAAAATATATTCAATAAAAAATTACAACAAAATATGGAAAACGTGCTTCAGTGAGTTACAAATCTTTTCCCAAAAGGATTTTGAAAAATATGATTATTTAGGTCAAAATATGGATGACGTACACGTACATGGTATAGTAAAAAAAAAGTGACTTTTAAACAGTGGTTTTTAGAAACACCTATTCAAAATCACTTTCTATCATCTAGGTATTGAAAAAAATTACATATTTGGAAACTAGATTCTGAGTACTACATTTCATATTTAGTGACTTTTTCCAAGATTCCACTGTTAAGTGCTTCAAATTTTTAGGTCAAATGTGACAAATTCTGAAAATCAGGGAAAACACTTCCACTTTTTGGCCAATAAGTGGACACAACTTCTTGCACACACCCAACATCTATTAAGATAAGTAACTTATGCCTATCTATTAAGTGATTATTATTATTATTATTATTATTATTATTATTATTATTATTATTATTATTATTATTATTATTATTATTATTATTATTATTATTATTATTATTGGTATGGTTTATAATTATGTTAGTTTGGAAAGAGTCTCTTTTTCTGCTAGCAAACTCCTTAGATGCTTGGGAGTGGGAGGAGCGGAAACTCCATATTCTCCATACTCTCCATTATTTTATGCATGAAGAGAGAAGCCGCAAAGATAGGAAGAACTATGTAGTGGTTCCTTAAGTGATCCACCATAATATGGAAAATTTGGCCTTAGAAAAGGCAGTGGAATATTTTTGAGATGGAGAGAAGAATATTTGGAAAATCCTCAAGGGAAGAGAGCAGGAGGAAAACATAGGAAACAGTAAAGACCTTCATAGTGAGCTTCCTATAGCATATCACAAATAAGTTCATCAATATGTCATCAAAATAAGGATGATATGTATGATATTGTTTTAAGTATGTTTAAATTGCAAGTAGATTTGTGCAGACAAATCTATTATTGTTTCATCCTCGACTAAGGATTATATCTATGTGAATGAGTTTCGTATCTCATTTGAGATAGAATTGAATGACTCAAAAGTTATGATATTCTTGGTATTGATATATGTATTTTAAAATGGTGTTTATATAAATGATATCTCAGGATATGTGAAAAATGTATATTTATGTTATACCATAGTTATTATTATTGATTATCATATATATTAGAGAAGATATTAACAGTCGCAAGACTGTGAGGATGAACAAGTCATATGTCCAAGTATGATGTTTAATGGCTGACTAAAGAAGTCTGTTGGCCAAATACAGAGATATTGGTTGACTATTACGCCATAGTAAAGCTGATTGTTATGCCATAGTAAGGCCTACTATTATGACATAGTAAGGCTGACTATTATGCCATAGTAAGGCCAACTATTATGCCATAGTAAGGCCGACTATAGGGCCATATTAAGAGGTCAATTGTTACATATTAAGGAGGCTGACTCTATTATCTTTTGAAGGCTGACTTTGTTATCATTTGAAGATTGACTCTATTATCATTTGAAGGCAAACTTTGTTATCTTTTGAAGGCTGACTTTGTTATCTTTTGAAGGATGACTTTGTTTTCATTTGAAGGTTGACTCTTCTATCATTTGGAAGTCGACTGAGTCTATAAATATTTTCTATACATAGGCCAAATGTATTACAACATTGATTCCATTGGTAAAAAGTATGAATTATGTTTTAGAAGAGACCGATAGTTCATTGAAAACCTAGTATTGGTTTAGTAATCCAAAAAGGGTTAGCAACAAACTATTGTAGAACCCAAGAGAAGATCAATTGTATAGTATACATCTCTTACTAGTAGTGGTTTAAGAGGATTCTGAATGTGTTTTTGAAAGCTTAAAAGCTAGAATTAAGACAAGTAATAGTGTAGGAACACTTGGCAATAGATTTATTCTTTTACCTATTTTTAGACTAAGTATAACCACAAGAATGTCTTGAGAAACACTTTTTATTCCATCGATACGTCAGGATTTAGACTATCGCAATATTTGGAATTCTCTCTTTGATATACATAAAGAGAAGTATATAATTTGTATGATTACTCATTTATAGTTTATTATTGACAAATTCTATGTCAAATATGTTGTAAGACAGATAGATTCCATATTTGATAATCTTTATGGCTTAAGTATAAAACTTATATGTGTAGATGACTATGGATGAGCTTGGGATTGGTGAGCAAGCCTTTGAGTAGATGACATGATTTCATAGACCCATGATTGCAAGGATGCATAGAGGGACTTAATATATGTATACACTAGGCATCTAAGCTCTCACCCTAGACTTGTCAAGGATGAATAGTAGATAAGGGTATAAGTATTTATGACTAATGTGGTATAAGTAAGACCAAGAGAGTTGTTTTTGTTCTTTTAAAGAAAGGTGGAGACCACTAGACATAGATGTATTGATATAGAAAAAGGGTTACAAATTATACCCTTAATAACATTGGGTCATAATTATAGAAGCCTTCATAAGGATGCATTCAAAAATCAAAACTAGGCCAAAGGACAGCCATCGTGATAGTCATAAGGACCAAAAGAAAAAACAAGAAAAAGCCAACAACTACCAACCATACCAGCACCATCAACACACCAGTTAGCACTTAACCCTCCACCCTGGATACATCTCCACTCACTACCTCCTCACATTTCCTTTGTAGTAGACCACCATGGCCTCTGGCTACTTCAAGCTAGGACTGGTTGGTATCTTCCACTCCCAAATCATCATCGTCATCGTCGTTGTGACTAACTACTATCTCCTTTGGCATGTGAGGTACCCAATCAGGAGCATTCCCTCTCAGAAACTTTATGGAAATGAATACATCACTGCACCTAGTCACTAGTTCCACTAGGAAGTTATACATGTGAGCCTTCAACAGCACCTAGCTACTCTCTCCAAACACACCATGCACCCACATGAGAGGCCGTGCTACATTGCATGAAAAACACATTCAGCAGCTTGAGACATTTGTAGCAGTTCTATAGGGAATATGCCACCAATCAAAGAATCACTGTCATTAATATTATAGCCTGCATGAGCAGCATTCCACCTTTCAAGGTTATAAATTTGTCCTGCAACCAGACTAGTAGCTATAGCATGGATGAAATGGTTGTCATGTACTATATCCATCATATTAGATAATAGGTGAGAAACTAAGTCTGACCAGTGTAATCTTCTTCCTTGAATCCAACACTAGCCACAAATGTTCCTCACTACAAATTGCACAAGAGTGCAATCACTGTCAAAGATGAGGCATAAATCTATTATCTTTATACGCTTGACTATCTCAGGCTCCCACTAAAATGGAGGGAAGAACAAACATCTATTGTAATCACCATGTGCCATAAGATAATCTAAAAAAGGAAACAATGAAGAAACAAGAAACAATATCGCCAAAGATAGCCAAACAAAAAGAGATAATCAACATAAATAGGCCAATAGACTTGAGGTCGCAACTAAATTGTGATCCAACTGGCACCATGCATCATCCCCAAGCTTGACATTACATCATCACCACCACCTCTATGCTACAGTAAATTAATGACATAGCAGATATGAAAGCTATGATCGTACTCCTTCTTGTAGAACCTACAACCATTAGAAAATACCTTCTAATCTTGGTCATAAATATCAGGACATAACCAATTCTTGACTATCATGTCATCTTAAGAAAAAAAAGACAATCGTACTGGGTGCTTGCAACAATAGCTTCTTGCAATTAATATTCAGATGCTCCTCAAAAGGAAATACTGCCACACAATCCATAATGAATTCAAATTGCCCACCATCAATGAGGAAGATTGCCTGAAAAAGCTGCCATTAAAATGTTTCTAGTTGTATCATTGTACTCTAAGCCAAACATCCCATCCATTTAGTCTAGACTGGCCAAAATGATACACAATGCCCATGTGGAATTAAGAAAGATCTCAAAACTCAAGCCCACTACCTTGTGATGGATGTGACTCAACCCTCCAATTAGATTTAGGCTAATCATCCACAACAAGTCAAAAAACTTACTATGCCAGCTAGGCTATGCCTCACCCAACCATGTCATACATTACCATTCCTTTGTTACAAATAAAGAAAACAAATGAAAAATAAGAATGTTGTCTCCAAGTTGAGAAAAGAGTGAGTGAACATACAACAGTATATATATGAAACTTTGGCCAAAGTAATGCAAAAGTCACTGCTTGCATTGTTGGTTCATGGTGTACTAGATAGCTGAACAATCAGAATGGTCATATATGGCTAGAGCTAGACTAGAGCTATAAATCTAATTGTCATTAGCTAGGACACATCACTGTTTCTTAGATGGCACATGGAATTAGTTGATTCTCATTATCTATTACCCTTGTGAAGGGAAGGGCCATTTCCAGAAAGGAAGGTGAGGGGGGACCATCGGTCTATGGTTGAAGGGAAAGCACCAAGGTGATGCTCTCTCTCTCTCTCTCTCTCTCTCTCTCTCTCTCTCTCTCTCTCTTGTGGTTGACTGGCAAAGACTTGTGAACAAGAGTACATTGCTTATTTTGTAAATAATATTTATAAAAATTGTAATTCATAACAAATATGACCATTTGTTATATGTATAATTCTTAGTCACATGAGAAGAGACCTTCTTTAGATATATGTCTATTGTACTTGGTTTATTACAAATGTAATATATTGATTATGGATATTTCTCTTTATAAATTATTAAAAAAATGTGATTATTTGCTTAATTATGTTTGAGTTTATCTACTATTCCAATTGGGATGTTATAGCTTAAGAGTAGATAACTCAAAAACTTCACAACAACAACAACAAATACAACTGCTCAGGGTAGTTTAAAACCAAATAATTTTCATCCTCATTATATGAGAGATCCCACTCAAATAGATCTCCTTCGTCCAAGCCGTCATCCTTGACATCGTCCTCCTCACCTTCGTCACTACTAGTCTTGCTCCTACCTTAGCAAGTTTTAAAATTTTCCCACTCCTCATCCTTGCACCCATGAGGAGTGTCAAGTGAATGCCAAAGTTAGTTCAAAAACTCACACAAAATAAGTGAACGCTAAAGTTCAAACACACACTTCAGACACACACACAAAAGTAAACATATTCAACATGCCAATTTTCAATTCACACTGAGTGAATGTGAAAGTTCAAACTTACCTAAACACACAAGTAGTAAATAGATCAAATAAGTGAATGATAAAGGTAATTTGCTCAGATTTCATACAAAAAAATGAATCCACAATTAACTCAAATAAATTAAGGTGATGCCAAAGTTCTCTAATGGTTTGTTTATGATTTAGTTCTCTAAAGGTTTGTTCATGATTTAGTTCATATGGTTATTTATTTAATACCATTCCATTATTTTTACTTGAAAAAAATGAATTTCTTATAGTATTTATAGCCTTAGCCACCAACTACTACATGTAATGACTTTCAAATTTAATAAATATATACTTTTTAGCGATAAACCTATATATATCATTTGAAAGCACCTTTGGTGCTTTTACTAGTTTATATATATCTTATGTTTTTTATAAGTTCAGCTGGAAACTAGGGTCTAGATCCCTTTAAAAACATAGCCCCAAGGGCATCAGGCCTTAAACATGCTAGAAATAGTAGATAGACAGTGCACAAAAACAACAGAACAAAACCCTACAAAATGACGGAGAAAACAGAAAATAGGAGAAACAAGAGACTAAGGGCTGTTAGTCGCCCCAAACTTGGCTAGGAACTCCACCATCTCCTTGTAGTTGCCTAAGCTATCAATGCCCACTTGTTTAACCTTGTCATCTAGATCCTTCACCACGACGAAGATGGAAGCCACCCGGTGTAAAGCTTTAGCCGCGAATTCTGCCATGACCTTCCATTTGTCCTACATAGAGTCTATTCTTTTCTAAAGGTTCTGAATATCCTCCTCATGTTTGACACAGAGAGCACATTTCCCCTTACTGGCTTGATGAACAACCTCCCCCACATCTTTCTTACCAACGGTAGCCTTATTCCTGCCTTCCAGACTTTTCAAGTTGCTTTCATTCATCAAGGCAAAGTGGCTAGTGCCCTCGACTTCATGCACAGATTCAGTAGGAATCTCCTCTCCCTCTTCATCCACTATCTCTTCCACAAACTCAGAGTCCTCATAACTCTCCACCCCCAGAGAACTAACCAGTGGTTTCCCAGCAATCCTTTTGGAACGACGAATGCTCGGAAGAGCAATCTCCCCACCTTCACTACTACCCTTAGTTTCCAAAATAGTGTCCAATTCCACGATTTTCACAGGAGCATCCTCCATGACAGCACCCTTCCCTTCCTTCTACTTTTTCATTAGAGTTCCCTCCATTTCCTCCACCCTGTCTCTCTTGCCAGACTTCCTTCCCTGCCCTGGAGTGACATGTTTCTATTTAGTATTTTTAGTAGAAACGGGGGTCTCAACAGGAGTCCCTTCCACCATACTGGGGCCACCCTTAATTATAGGAGTCCCTATGCAAGTTTCACTTTGCCCTTACCCCTGTTTGAACTACCTGACTGTGGGTCCTCTAGAATCTTAACTTGAATAGGTTTAGGCAGACATAGGGCAAGATGGAAATGATACAACTTCAAAATAAGGCCTTGATGTATCAGAATGAGAGGGTGATTGGCATTCTTGGCCCTAAGTTCCCCAACAGACTTAAAGGAATTATCCAGCGAAGAGAGTAAAAAGAAGGGAAAGCTAATCTCAACCTTGTTCCTAAAATGATTTAAAAGAGAAAAGTGATAGTTATATTATACCTAGAACCATCTTTCCAGCGTGAAAAACTTCATTATCATGAGACAGATTTGTCCCCAAGGCTCAGGCAATTCCTCTCTCACTAACCCACCATGAAGTTTCACAGGAGCCTCACCCTCGCAGAAGAAGAGATTCAATTTACTTCTCCTCAAATGCTTTTTTCCTTTCATGGGTAAACCAGTGGCTTGCCCAATGACCTCCTTAGAAACTTGGAGTCCAATCTTCCCAATTCTGACTTCCCTAGTTTCCTCATCCCAAGTCTCCACAAACTATCTTGACAAGTTTTCATCGTGACCCATCATCCCTTCAAGAAAAGGCACCACCTCACCCTCTTGGATTATATGCCAAACAATAGGGTCTTGCTTGAATTCCTCAGCCAAGCTGGGTTCAATTTTCACTATGTCTCCTCCCATCTTACTAGTTTGAGAATGGCTAAAGAGACTGGACTGGATTTGTTTAGAATGGAAATAATCATAATTGGTAGCCTTGAAATTAGGAAAGGGACCGCTAAAATAGCAATTATGCTGAGTTGTAGTAATGATGACGGTGAGTTATCTTATGTTTTGAAACTATTTTGTAGCCAATATTTGTATTATACTATTACAATTGTATACACTAAATTTGTAAAAATTAATAAAGAGCAAAGTTGACAGTTATATATATAAACTTAACAAATAAATAGTACGTCAACCATTTAGTAACACCTTTATTGTTTTATTGATGCCATTAGCTATAGCATGAATTGCATGTACAGAAAGGACATCTATCATCATCAAACTGTAGTTTTATTGAAAGAATGAAGCTACAACTAGTTTATGGGTGAGCCAAGAAAGCAAGGGATCCAACTAGTGGATTGTTAATGTAAGTAGTTGGCTCACAATGTGAATAGTCAGTGCGCTCATCTTTGAATTGATCATTTTCATCAGGCCCTCCAATAATTGCTTCAACCAAAATGTTTTGGTTCGGCCAGTGGGCATTCAATCCTAAGTTGAAACCATTGTTGCATGATATGGTCTGAGAATCGATCATAATAAAAAACATGTGATTTCAATCTATTGACGATTATGAATTCATCAGATCAAATTGATTTTTGAAATTGAATCAGGGTCAAAAATTTCATAAACCACTGACACGACAACGTGTCGGCTATTTACGTGAGGCGTGGTCTGAGGATGGAGATAAATTGAAGGCAATGATGATCATTTGTGATGAATATGTTGTGGAAACTTTGCTTTGTACCCCACCATGTATGACATCCCCAGGGGATTGTCTCCCAAAATGTAATGGACTTGAGCCAAGAAGAAAACAATGAGATAATTTTGTTAGAACTGCAGTTTCTAATTTCTCCACATCACATGGATATTGCATGACTATAGTTAGATTTTACCTTACTCCATGCAAGTTGTTTGCATGAGATCTTATTTTTAGGACAACCAGTTTTATAGATCACATATGCTTATGCATGAATAAACTTTAGTTTAGAATTATTTGCTTTTACTTACAATAATATACTTTTAATTCTTTATTTATAGTTAAGAGATTATTGTAAACCTATATATGTAGAACTATGATCATTGTTTTGAGATATAATGAAAAAGTAGAATCAATAAAAATAATTATTATTGTTGTAGCAATTGTTTTTCCTATTGTGTATTCTTGTTCTTTGTTTTTGTTTTTTATGTCTCTGCAGTCACAAATTGGTATCAAAGCCATAAGGTGCATATCTGAAGTGTTCATGAAAGAGAAGATAAAAGGCATTGAAGCAGCCAAGGAAAAGTGAAGATGTCCCATCAGAGGAAGCCACAGAAGTTTCTAAAGTCAAAGGTGAAGTTGTTACAAAAGCTGATCACTATAGGTGATTCTATCATATCATGGCATCAAGTAGCAATCTCTCATAGACGCAGATCCCTATTTTTAATGGTAAGAATTATGATTTTTGGTCTATTAAGATGAGAACATTGTTTTTTTCACAAGATACTTGGGATATGGTAGAAAGTGGTTTTGTAGAACCAAAGGATCAAGCAGCTTATCAAGATTTGACCAGTGCACAAAAGGAAGAGTTTAAAGAAAACAAGAAGAAGGATGCAAAATCTCTATTCTTAATCCAACAGGCAATGGATGAATCCATCTTTGCAAGGGTTGTAGAAGCAACTACATCAAAGATGGCATGGAAAATTTTGGAGACAACCTATCAAGGAAATACAAAGGTGATAGTAGTCAAGCTACAATCTCTTAGGAGAAATTTTGAAATTTTGCAAATGAATGATTCAGAATCTATAGACCAGTTTATGAGTCAAGTCATGAATATTGTGAACCAAATTAGATCTAATGGAGAAGAAATGACAGATCAAAAGATTATAGAAAAAATTCTCAGGAGTTTACCGAGTAAATTTGATGCAATAATTGTAGCTATTGAGGAATCCAACGATTTGGCATAGTTATCAGTAGATAAATTAATGGGATCTTTGATAACACATGAATCCAGAATTAGTAGGAATAACAATACTTCTTTTGAAAATACTTTCAAGTCTCTGGTATCATCTGGTAGAGGAAGAGGAAGGTTAAACTTCAGAGGAAGAGGCAGAGGCAGAGATGGAAGGAGTGATCTAGATCAAGGTGAAAACAATAATCAAAACTACAACAATAGAGGATGCGTCAACAATCACTTCTGGCAAAATTCACAGAGGCTTGATAAATCTAACATTTAGTGTTATTGCAAAAAATATGGACATTATGCAAATGAATGTAGAAAGAAATAAGAAGATGTGGACAAGTAGAATGTTAATTACACAAATGAATCTAAATCTAATTCTAGAAGTTTATTCCTCACTTGTCATGTTGCTCAAGAAAATGCTACAGATAATAAAGTGGGAAATGACAATAAAGTGGATGTAATGGGTAAAGGAGTAATAAATGTTTTGGCAAAAAATGGTGAAAGAAGATTTATTCCTAATGTTTATTTTGTACTTGGACTAAAGCATAATCTTATGAGTGTTGGACAGATAGTATAGAAAGGTTGCAGAGTATCTTTTATGGATAATGTTTGCACAATACTAGATAGATTTCCAAATGATAGGTTGATAGCAAGAGTGGAGATGACCAAGAATCGGATGTTCCCCCTTTGAATTCAGTGCATCCAAGGAGGAGAGGAAGCCCATTTCAAAACCATGTATTTAGACCAATCATGGCTATGGCATTTAAGGTATGGACATTTACATTTTGGAGGTTTGAGTTTGTTACAAAAGAAAAATATGTTGAAGGGATTACCACCAATAGAGCTGTTGATAACTGAGAGGGGGGGGGTGAATCAGTTATCCTAATTATTTCCTTTATTGAACTTTCCCTTTAATTGATGTAGCATAAAATCAAACATAAAACATTAACCATAAAACAAGAAACACATGACACAGTATTTTTGACGTGGAAACCCTGTTAAGGGAGAAAACCACGGGGTGATTAACCCAAAATTATTCTCTGTTAGAAGAATAGGAAATTACAAAGATGGCACTTGCCAATTAGGGCTCACTGCCCGAGCACACTGCTCACAAGAGGCCCACTGCCTACAAGAAGACACACTGTCTACAAAGTGATGAGAATCACAGTCTTGAACTGATTGGAAGCATCTGCATATGCTGGAGTTCAGTTCCGGTTAGGCTCAGTACACTGATCTGCTGCACTTCATCTTTCCTCTGTTCTTTATTCTGCTATCTTTCACATACCGGATCCTTTTTGCTACCTCTGCTCTTTATCTAGACTTATTCGCATATCTCTCCACAACAACAACCCTTTCACAACTAAATCCATCCTCTATATATATCCGCACAAGTAATTTCATCACCTTTCTAGTCGGCATCCGGAACAGTCTAGTTTCTTATAAACTTTCATTCTGTCGGCTGAATCCTTCCTCACCAAGCAATGCGGATCAAGCATATACTTGTAGATATCATTAATCATGTCGGCCAAACATGATTCATGCCTTCACAACTTCTGTCATCAGCAGTAACCCATCCGGAAAGCAGTCTGATACTCTGCCAGTCAGTTCTTCCTCTGTTTTCACTGTCTCTCAGGAATCCGGTACTCAACCATTCATATCTTTTTCTTTGTTCATCACCGGAGGCTAAATCCTTGGAATATACCACTCAGGGTAGTCCTCTTGACTTTCCCAAATCCGCACTGCACCAAGACACTTCCTCTGAGAGATCCAGACCAATCTGTCAGACCTTGCCACATGCTCTGTTCTTCTTCACCGGACCACAACATTCTTTATTCTGACTTCCGGTAGAGACACATTATGACTTACGGATATGTGGGATGACCTTTGTTGCCATCAATGACAACAACCATGAATCCATATAGTGTCTCTTGCCAACAATCTCCCCCTTTGGCATTGATGGCAACACTTAGTGAAAAATGACTAAGTGTTTTCACTATGCTCCCCCTTTGCTGATGCTCTGTCTTTATATACAATTTCCGGAACTCCCCCTTAGTTGGATTCCTCATTTTTCACTGCTCCTCACTCCCCCTTTGACATCAATGGCAAAGGGTAGGGTCCGCACACCAAAATTTTCAAAAATTTTCTCTATATAGCCGCATATTTACATACTCACATGTATTGAAGAATGTCTGCAAAGGATGTCTGCAATTGGATCATTTCTGTAGCCCAACTTTGCTTCATTCTATCCAAAATTGAAATGTGACCACTTAGCAAAAATGCAAACGCTTCTGCCCGCTTGAGATCTGTCGGATCTTTTGTTTAGGCGGTGGTCTGAGCATCACTGATGGCCTCATGCATGGTTTCCAACTTAGGGATTATAATCCTTCTAAGTTCTCCCATCTGGTTGGTGATGTTCTTCCTTTCCTTCTCAAGATTTTTTATTTCATTCAAGACTGCAATGGTCTGACATTCTTGATTTATTATAGAGGAAGAGAGAGGATCAAAACTTTGAGATAAGCTTTGTAGCTTATCCTGTTCCTCTTTTATTTTCTTGTCAAATGCTGCTGTTGCCTTTGACCAGGATATACAAAATTTGTAGATGTCACCGCCATCCTTAAGAGCATTCTCTAAGCTCCTTATTCCAATGCTTACAATCTTCCTATCCTTAGAGATTAATTCTAATATTTCTGAAAATCTCTTATCCAAAAATTCCTTCCGGACCTTTTCTTCAGCTGATTTTTCTAAAGAATCAAAATGTGTATCAACACTGCTGACTAAGGTTTTTAGATTACCGGAAGTGGAGGCTGTCGGATCTATCTGGATTGATGGCATGATCTTTACAAGTATTCCGGAAGCAGCCTCTATCAACTCACAGTCTTCCATATGAGACTTCAGGAGCTTTTCATTTGCCTTGGCATTTGCAAATGAAGCTATCTTCATTGTTTGTACCGGAGAGAGAGAGTCAAAATCAAATGGACCTTTTAGAAGCTCCGGTTCATCAATCTCTAGAGTTTCTTTACTCAAAAATTGTTGAACAGTTTGTGCAGTGTCACTTGCCGGAGACAGATGTTTCTTTTCTTCTGTAGTCTTAGAACTGTCAACCTCTTTGTCTTTCACCACTGCTTCCTTCTCCTGTAGTTGCTCTTCTTCTTTGGATCCGGAGACTGTAGGGGAAACCGGAGGAGAGATGCTAGTTTGTTCATGAGCCACTTCTTCTGGAGCAGAGGGTCCCAAGTCCTCAGCTGTTTCTGTACCTAAATCCTCTACAACCGGAAGATTGAACCTTTTGAAGGCCTTTCGGAGGATCTCTTCTGTTTCTTGGGCCACTTTGTCAGTCTCGCCAAGCATGAGTTGATTCATCTTGGCTTTGCTTCTGAACTCATCTTTGCAGTCTTTGAAGATAATGTTCATGGTCTTGGGATCAATTTGAGGATATAGCTGAATAGCTATCTGCTCCCGGATCTCAAGATCTTTAGCATGAGCATTATTCTTTCTCACTTCCATTTCCTTTTCTAGGCTTTTAGGAATAAGAGATATTATTTCAATGAAAGCCTTATTATATATGTTAAGATATTTTACTGTGGCCTCCTGCAGAGTCTTTTGGTCGGCCTCACTGAAGTCATCATATGATTTAGTCATTGGTTGAAGGTTTCCATCCACCGTGACCGACTTGATTATGCTCTCTAGTGACAAAGTGGGCTTTTCAACAGTTACCTCTGCCATTTCCTCCTTGTCTTGGCCTGTGGAGGGCTTACCGGATCCTTTCTTTTTCTGTTTCTTTACTTCTCTTACTCCCTCATCTGATTCTGTTTCCTCTTCATCCTTTTGGCTTCCATAAGCCCTTGTGGCTTTTGCCTTTGATCTCTTACCGGATGCCTGAACTTCCGGTTTTGAACTTTTGGTTGTGGAAGGTGCAGGTCTCTTTGATGATCTGGTCTGGGTGGGAGTTTCAACCGGAGCACTTTCTTTGCTTTTCTCTTCTTCCTCGGCCTTCCTCCTCTTTTCCCGGCTGGCATCAAGTGCCTCCTTTGAGATACCTAGGCCTTGAGCAATGTGCTCTACTTCTTTTCTTACCTTTCTTTTAATCTCAGGTTCCCTGAGTTCTACATGTATTTTTACACTCAGCTCCTCAAAGGTTCCAAACCTTTCTGCCTTAGGATCTTTGGGCTGACTTAGCATGTGTTGAACATGCAGCTCCACTATCTGTTCATCAACTTCATACCCCATGGGCATGATCCAGACAGTCCTTGGCTCCACTGCCTCCATTAGGCACTGATCAGTGTCAACCATAAAGCACACTGAGTCCTTGTATTTCTCAATGAGAGACTGGGGAATTCTCTCTCTTGCTTGCATCATGCTCTGAAAGTTTTTGAAGTATCCCCATAGAGCTGTATTTCTCGCTTTTGCATCCCCAAGTCCATGCAAATAGTCTCTTATCTGGACTGCAACAGGTTTGTCATTCTGCCATACCCATCCACTTGTTCCGGGTAGCTCATTCATGAAGTAGAAGAATAGACATACAATCAGAGTACCATACTTAAAGGAATTCTTCTTATCCTTCTTGATTTTTTGTATATTTTCCATTAATTGGCTTAGCAGTAGTTCGCAGAGATCATACTCTGCATTCTTTCTTAGCATCTCATAGGCAGTGTATACTGCAGTTCCGGATACAGAATTCTCCCTGCTGGAGTGGTAGATCTTGTATCCTATTATCATTGATGCATATTTGATATCCGGATCGGAGATGTCTTCAATGGTCATTGCCCTTTTGTCAAATTTTGATCCGGTGGCCTCAGTTACAATGTTGTTCTTGACAGATTTGAGGATAGGTACTCCTCCGGAAGAGTATAGGCCAGTTACTGCTCTAATTGCCTCTTTTGTGATCTTGCAGGGTCTATCTAGCCATAGAAAGTTGTCATGCATCCTGCTCAGTACATACCGGACCCATTCATCCTCTTCAAAACAGGGGAAATGAATAAATTGCTCAAATTGTTTCTTCTGAATATCCTTATACTCTGGTTTAAGCTCAAAAGCATTGTCAATCAGCTGCTTGTGATAGAGGTCTCTTAATTTGAATTCCCCAAATTCCTCAATGTTTGCATGTATGTAAACCCTAATGTCTTCGGTGTGTAAAACTCCGTGGGGAACACTAGAGAAGGCTCCTAGTGGGTCTACCTCCAATGATTTGTAGGGATGTTTCTTGAATGAGGGGTGAGGTCTATCAGAGATCTTAACTATGTTTGGAGTAGCCATTCTTCAAAGATTTGCAGTGAGGTAATGAAAAACGGAGAATACCTTATGCGCCTTCGGTTTGCACGGAGTGGTTGGATTGATTTCTTTATGCAATAGCTTCAGCAGGAGATCCTTGGTGCTTGATGAACCTTGTTGCAGAGCTCCACTTTTCGCTTCTTCTCGAGTGCAGAATGAGCAAATGACCTTTGAGAAATCCCTTAAATTGCTCCGCGAACCCTAATATCTGTCTGCAATAAATGCTTCACCTACATCATTCCGGTTTGCCTTGTCTGGATAGTTTGGAGTATCCCGGATTGGTTCTGATCTGAGGATATCATCCGGATCTTTCAATCATGAATAAATCGAGGTAACATATTACAAGAGCATCCCAAACACTCTGTCCAATCCGCAGAACAAGATAGTGCATTTCTGGATCTTTCCGGACCTTTTTGTAATCCTCTATCATACCGGAGCATCTCGCTGAACAGGTCTTATTTGATCGATCACAGCTTCTTCATAACTCCATGCGGACCTCTGAAAACTTGACTGAAGTATCTCAAGACTCATATCTACAAACCCTTTGATCCGCATCTTGTGCCACATCCGGCACCACTTGTTTGGCTGGGGGAACAAGATTTTCTTTGAGTCTCCCCCTGAGCCTGAGCTCACTTTTTAATTTCCGGAAGAAATATCAGCACCAGAGTCTGGTGCGGATCCAACCTCTACATTCTCTGAACTTTTCTTCACCCAAATCTTGCTCATCTGATTCCTAACCTCATCCGCATTCATCTTTTGTTTACCCTTGTCTTGATTCTGATTATACACCGGACCTCTTTTGTCCTGATTCTTGTTTCTGCAAACTTTAGCATTATGACCGGACCTATTGCAGATTTGGCAAATAACATTTCTTTGCATATTTGACTGATATCCTTTTGATCTGCATTGATTAGCCATATGACCTACTTTATTGCATGTGAAGCATCTACCTTTGAATGATTTGTTTACTTGCATTCTTCTGCATTCATGGGATTTGTGTCCATACCTTTTGCAGTTGAAGCACTGTCCGGAGAAGGATGAATTAATCTGATTCATTCTCATTCTGCACTGATTAGCTTTGTGACCAAAGTGGTTGCAGCTGTGGCAGTATCCATTGAAGGATGGATATCTTTGAGCATTTGGCTGTCTTACCGGAGGTCTTCTAGGCCTGCTTCTTGGATTTTCTGATCCAAGATTCTTCTGACCGGATCCGGAGCTTTCTCCTTTCTCATATCCCAAACCATACTTGTCATCTGTCCTCTTTTGACTTCCAAGGAGAACTTCAAGTTGAGCAGAACTTATCTTGAATTTCTCTTTATATTCATTTGCTGTTTGAAGGTCTCTTTTGAGAGAGGCAATTTGATCCTCAAGTTTTCCTTCATTATCTTTGGCATCTTCAAGATCAGATTCAAGATGTCTGATAATCCTGTCCATCTGGTGGCATTCTTCTGATTTTTCTTTAAGAGATTGTCTTAGATTGTCTTCAGCCTTTCTTTTTTCTTCAATCTCTTGAGTAAACTTTATAGTTCCTGATTCCATTTCATGTCTTAACATAATGACTTCTTTTGATAACTTTTCACATAACTTGGTTTGCTCAGTCAATTCTTCATTTGTATTGCTTTCTTCACTTTGTCTTGCCAACTGTTGAAGCAGCTCCTTTCTCTTTTTCATAGAGAGACTTAATTTGTCTTTTAATTCTCTCATGAATTCATCAGCCTGTTTGAGTCTTTCCTTTAATTCACTGACTTCAGAATTCGACTGTTCAAGATCCTCAAGAGCAGTCTTGAGTTGCTCCCTTAAACCATATGCATCCATTTGAAATCCCAGATCTTCCTCAAGCTGTTAGGCTCTATTAGGAGGAACTTAGCTCTGATACCAATTGTTGATAACTGAGAGGGGGGGGTGAATCAGTTATCCTAATTATTTCCTTTATTGAACTTTCCCTTTAATTGATGCAGCATAAAATCAAACATAAAACATTAACCATAAAACAAGAAACACATGACACAGTATTTTTGACGTGGAAACCCTGTTAAGGGAGAAAACCACGGGGTGATTAACCCAAAATTATTCTCTGTTAGAAGAATAGGAAATTACAAAGATGGCACTTGCCAATTAGGGCTCACTGCCTGAGCACACTGCTCACAAGAGGCCCACTGCCTACAAGAAGACACACTGTCTACAAAGTGATGAGAATCACAGTCTTGAACTGATTGGAAGCATCTGCATATGCTGGAGTTCAGTTCCAGTTAGGCTCAGTACACTGATCTGCTGCACTTCATCTTTCCTCTGTTCTTTATTCTGCTATCTTTCACATACCGGATCCTTTTTGCTACCTCTGCTCTTTATCTAGACTTATTCGCATATCTCTCCACAACAACAACCCTTTCACAACTAAATCCATCCTCTATATATATCCGCACAAGTAATTTCATCACCTTTCTAGTCGGCATCCGGAACAGTCTAGTTTCTTATAAACTTTCATTCTGTCGGCTGAATCCTTCCTCACCAAGCAATGCGGATCAAACATATACTTGTAGATATCATTAATCATGTCGGCCAAACATGATTCATGCCTTCACAACTTCTGTCATCAGCAGTAACCCATCCGGAAAGCAGTCTGATACTCTGCCAGTCAGTTCTTCCTCTGTTTTCACTGTCTCTCAGGAATCCGGTACTCAACCATTCATATCTTTTTCTTTGTTCATCACCGGAGGCTAAAGCCTTGGAATATACCACTCAGGGTAGTCCTCTTGACTTTCCCAAATCCGCACTGCACCAAGACACTTCCTCTGAGAGATCCGGACCAATCTGTCGGACCTTGCCACATGCTCTGTTCTTCTTCACCGGACCACAACATTCTTTATTCTGACTTCCGGTAGAGACACATTATGACTTGCGGATATGTGGGATGACCTTTGTTGCCATCAATGACAACAACCATGAATCCATATAGTGTCTCTTGCCAACAAGAGCAGCCATGAAGTTCATGTAAAAGTTGCATTTTGGCAAAACAACATAGAGAGAGCTTTCCAGTAGGAGTTTCATATAGAGCAAGGGTATTATTGGAGCTAGTTCACAGTGATTTATGTGGACCAATGCAAACTCCATCATTTGGAGGTAGTACTTATTTTCTAATCTTCATTGATGATTTTAACAGGAAGACTTGGATATATTTTCTCAAGGAGAAGTCTGAAGCCTTTGGAAAATTCAAAGAATTCAAATCTATGGTTGAAAAGTAGAGTGGCCATTACATCAAGGTACTTAGATCAGATAGAGGAGGTCAATATATGTCTAATGAATTTCAAGATTTTTGCAAATATCATGGCATTAAAAGGCAATTGACTACAAGGTACACACCACAATAGAATGGTGTAGCAGAAAGGAAGAATAGAACAATCATGGAGATGACTAGAAGTATGTTCAAGGCCAAGCATTTGTCAAATGAATATTGGGCAAAAGTAGTAGCATGTGCAGTATATATTCTAAATAGAATCCCAACAAAGAGTGTCAAGGATCAAATTCCCTAAGAAGTTTGTGTTGATAACTGAGAGGGGGGGTGAATCAGTTATCCTAATTATTTCTTCTTTCTAAACTTTCTTAATAATCAATGCAGCATTAATTCAAATAAGCAAACATAACCATGAAATAGGAATATACATGACACAATGTTTTGACGTGGAAACCTTGTTAAGGGAAAAAACCATGTGGTGATTAACCCAAGATTGTATTCTCTGTTAGAAGAATGGAAATACAAAATGGCACTTACCAATTAGGGCTCACTGCCCGAGCACACTGCTCACAAGAGGCACACTGCCTACAAGAGACACACTGTCTACAATTTATAAGGAGTGTAATACAATACTTGAACTAATAAGGAGCATCAACATATGCTAGAGTTCAGTTCCGATTAGGCTTTGTACACTGATCTGCTACACTTCATCTTATCTCTTTTGTGCTACTCTCCTTTCACATATTGGACCTTCCTTTTTGCTTTTATTCGGCTCTACTGCTTTTCTTCGCACATCATCAAAAACCATGACACACCTCACAACTAAATCCATCTTATATATATATATACGCATAAGTGATTTCATCACCTTTCTAGTCGGCATCCAGAATAGTTAATAATTTCCTCAAACTCTGATCTGTCGGTTGAATCCTTGCACACTAAGTAATGTGGATCAAGCATATACTTGTAGAAGTCATCAATCACATCGGCCAAACATAACTTATGCCTCAAGAACCTTTACCATCATTAGTAACACATCTGGAATAATGTCTGATGTTCTGCCAGTCAGTTCTTCCTCTGTTCACACTGTCACTTGGGAACCCGATACTCAAGCATTCATATTTCTTTAACCTTTCCACACCGGAGGCTCAAACCCTGGAATCTATTAGTCAAGATATTCCTCTTGACTTCTCCAAGTCTGTACTTCACTGAGATACTTATACTGAGAGATCCGGTCCTGTCTGTCGGACCTTGCTGACTACTCTATTCTTGCTTACCGGACCTCAACACTTCTTCAATCTGACTTCTGGTGATGACCTATCATGTCTTGCGGATGTGTGGGATAACCTTTGTTGCCATCAATGACAACATTCATGAGTCCATATAGTGTCTCTTGCCAACAATCTCCCCCTTTGGCATTGATGGCAACACTTAGTGAAAAATGACTGTCACACTATACTCCCCCTTTGCTGATGCTCTATCTCTATGTACATTTACCGAAGCTCCCCCTTAGTTGGATTCCTCATTTTTTCACTGCTCCTCACTCCCCCTTTGACATCAATGGAAAAGGGTAGGGTCCGCACACCAAAATTTTCAAAATCTTGTCCGCATAAGTATATACATATGGAATACTTACACATACTGAAGTATGTCTGCAAAAGTTGTTTTTAATTGAATGAATTCTATAGCCCAACTTTGCTTCATTCTGTCCAAAATTGATATATGACCGCTCAACAGGAATGCAAACGCATCTACCCTTTTGAGATCTATTGGATCATTGGTCCGAGCTGTGATTTGAGCTTCTTTTATAGCCTCATGCATGGCCTCTAACTTAGGGACAATTATCCCTCTGAGCTCACTCAACCTACTGATTATGTTTTTCTTCTCTTTTTCAAGCTTCTTAATTTCATTCAAAACTGCAACCGTTTGACATTCTTGATTTATTATGGATGTAGTAAGTGGATCAAAATTTTGAGAAAGTTTTATCAGTTTATCCTCCTATTCTTTCATTTTCTTCTCAATCTCCACTATTGTTTTAGACCAGGATATACAAAATTTGTATACATCACCTCCATCCTTAAGGGCATTTTCAAAACTTTTTATCCCAATACCCATAACTCTTCTGTCATTTGATATTAACCCTTGTAGCTCTGAGAATCTCTTATCAAAAAATTCTTTCCTGACCTTCTCCTCAGCTGATTTCTCTAGAGAGTTAAAATGTTTGCTAACACTATTGACTAGAGTTTTGAGATTACCGGAGGAAGAGGCTGTGGGATCCTTTTGAAAAGATGGCATGATCTTTTCCAACACTCTGGATGCTACCTCTATAAGTTCACAGTCTTCCATGTGAGATTTCAGTAGTTTCTCTTTGGCCTTCGCATTTGCAAATGAAGCTATCTTCATTGTTTGTACCAGAGATAGAGAGTCAAAATCTAATGGCCCTTTTAGTAATTCTGGTTCATCCATCTCATTAGTTTCTTTTGTCAAGAAGTCCTTGACAGATTCTGCAATGTCTCTTGCCGGAGACAGATTCTTCTTCTCTTCTGTAGTGTCACTTATGTTCTTTTCAGCTTGACTTCCTTCTTTACTTTTCACCTCTTTTTCTTTCTCCTTTATTATTTCTTCTTCTTTAGATCTGAGGTCAACAGGGGAATCCGGAGGAGAAATGTTAGTCTATTCATGGGTCACCTCTTCCGGAGTAGAGGATTCCAAGTCCTTAGCTGTTTCTGCACCGGTATTCATTACCTCTTTTGTCATTTTCTTAGTAGACTCTTCTGCAACACTTGTGGTCGAGGGGTCAGTACCCAAGTCCTCTATAATTGGAATGTTGAATCTTTTGAATGCATTCTAGAGGATCTCTTCTGTCTCTTTTGCAACTTTGTCAGTCTCTCCGAGCATAAGTTGATTCATCCTTGCTTTGCTCCTAAGCTCATCCTTACAATCTTTGAATACCATATTCATTTTCTTGGGATCGATTGAAGGATATAGCTGAATTGCTATCTGTTCCTAGATTTCTAGGTCTTTGGCTTGGGCATTGTTCTTTCTTATTTCTAGTTCCTTCTCCAAGCTTTTGGGGATCAAAGATATAATTTCAATAAATGCTTTGTTGTAGATATTTAGGTACCTGACTGTGGCATCTTGTAATATCTTCTAATCTACTTCACCATAATCATCATAGAACTCAATCATTGGCTGAAGATTTCCGTCCACTGTGACTGATTTGATTATGTCATCAATATGAAGAGTGGGTTTTTCAACATATTCCTCTGTCTTTTCTTCTTCCTCTTGTCCGGTGGAGGGTTCACCAGATGTTTTCTTCTTTTTCTTCACTTTCCTGATTTCTTCATCAGATTCAGTCTCCTCTTCATCCCTTTGACTGGCATAAGCCCTTGTGGCTTTTGTCTTAGTTCTTTTCTCTCCTTTGCTGGATAATTTTGCTTCCAGTTTTGATGGCCTTGAGCTTTTGGTAGTGGTAGGTGCAGATCTCTTTAATGATATGGTCCGGGTGGAAGATTTTACCGGAGCACTTTCCTCACTTTTCTTTTCTACCTTTTTCTTCTCTTCCTCAGCCCTTTCCACCTTTTCCCTGTTGGCATCAAGTGCCTCCTTTGATATGCCAAAGCCTTTTGCAACATCTTCAACTTCTTTTCTTACCTTCCTCTTGATCTCTGGTTGTCTGAGTTCCACATGAATCTTTACACTTAGCTCCTCAAAGGTTCCAAACCTTTCTATCTTGGGATCTTTTGGCTGACTTAACATGTGTTCAATATGCAGCTCAACAATTTTCTCATCCACTTCATACCCCATCGGCATGATCCATACTATTCTTGGTTCCACTGCCTCAATAAGGCACTGATCAGTTTCTACCATGAAGCAAATAGTATCCTTATACTTTTCAACTAGAGCTTGGGGGATTCTCTCTCTTGCTTCCATCATACTCTAAAAGTTCTTGAAATAGCCCCAGAGTGCTGTATTCTATGCCTTAACATCACCAAGTCCATGCAAATAATCCCTTATTTGTATGGCAACCGGTCTGTCATTTTGCCATATCCAGCCACTAGATCTGGGTAGATCATTCATATAATAGAAGAATAGACATAGTATCAAGCCACCGTATTTGAAGGAATTCTTCTTGTCTTTCTTTATCTTCTGTAGATTTTCCAGAATTTGGTTCAGAAGGAGCTCACAGAGATCATAGTTAGCATTCTTTCTTAACATTTCATAGGTAGTATATATATTGCAGTTCCAAGTACTGAGTTTTCCCTGCTAGAGTGATATATTTTGTATTCGATGATCATGGATGCAAACTTGATATCCGGATCAGTGATATCCTCAATTGTCATTGCCCTCTTATCAAACTTTGATCTGGTAGCCTCAGTCACCGTTTGATTTTTGATAGATTTTAGAACAGGTATCCCACCGGATGAGTGTAATCCGGTAACTGCCCTAATGGCATCTTTTGTGAGCTTGAATGGTCTATTCAACCATATGGAGTTATCATCTATTCTACTTAATACGTACTGGACCCATTCGTCTTCTACAAAATAGGGGAAGTGAATGCACTGTGCAAAATGCTTATCCCGGATAGCTTTATACTAAGGTTTGAGCTCAAAAGAGTCATCTATTAGGTGTTTGTGATAGATATCAACCAGTTTGGATTCCCCAAATTCTTCAATATTTGCATGAACATATGCCCTAACATCTTCTACCTGTAAAACCCCATGCAGAATGCTTGAAAATGTGCCTAGGGGATCAACTTCTAGGGATTTATAGGGATGCTTTCTAAATTTAGGGCGCAGCCTATCAGAGATCTTTACAACATTTGGTGTGTCCATCTTAAAAGGATTTAGAATTGGATTTCAAAAGTGGAAAATACCTCTTAAGCTTTTAGGGTTCCCGGAATGAGCTGAAAAGATCGCTAATTGACTTGAATTCCATGATTGATCCTTGTGAGAGATGAAGGAGACTTGTTTGTGAAGCTCTTTTCCTCTTCTACTTGAATGTGAATGTGTAAATGATGAGTGAATGAGCCCTTATACTACTGTGCAAACCCTAATTCTTCATTGCAATAAATGCGCAACTTAAGTTGTTTCAGTTTCTCTGTTTTCTTTACTCTGAAATATGTATCTTTCTAGATCACAGAGATCCATCTGGAGTGAGCAATAGCAATCTTTCTACCTTTCTTCAGACAATCCATTTGTTCACAGATTAAGATTCCTCAATACCGGATCTAATCTGAGAAGCTCCTGTTCTTACTGAAAGAATGATAAACTGGATCAAACTTGAAAGATTTGCCTGATCAAAACTTCTTGCGGATCTTCCACCTCTTTACCAAAGCTATTTTAGATGATTCTCTAAAGACCCTTTAATCTGCAACACCTCTTGTGCTGAATTTTGGCATCGAAGGTCTGGCTGGGGGAAAAGAGTTTTTCCTTGTGACTCCTCCTGAGCCAGAGCACATTTTTAATTTTTAGAAGGACTATTAGCACCAGACTCTGGTGCGGATCCATCCTCTACATTCTCTGTACTTTTCTTCACCCAAATCTTGTTCATCTCACTTTTAACTTCATTCGCATTCACTTTTTGTTTTCCCTTATCTTGATTCTGATTATGATATACCGGACCTCTTTTGTCCTGATTCTTGCTTCTACAGAATTTTGCAATATGACCGGATCTATTGCAAATTTGGCAAACAATGCTTCTTTGCATATTTGATTGATATCCTCTTGATCTGCATTGATTAGCCATATGACATATTCTATTGCATGCAAAGCATCTACCATTGAATGAATTGTTTATTTGCATATTTCTGCATTCATGAGATTTGTGACCATACCTTTTGCAATTGAAACACTGTCCAGAGAAGGATGTATTAGTCTAATTCATTCTCTTTCTGCACTGATTAACTTTATGACCAAAGTTATTGCAGTTGTGGCAGTATCTATTGAAGGATGGATATCTTTGAGCATTAGGCTACCTTACCGGAGGTCTTCTAGACCTGTTCCTTGGATTTTCTGATCCAAAATTCTTTTGACCGGATCCGGAGCTTTCTCCTTTCTCATATCCCAAACCACACTTGTCATCTACCCTCTTTTGACTTTCAAGAAGAACTTCAAGTTGAGCAGAACTTATCTTGAATTTCTCTTTATATTCATTTGCTGTTTGAAGATCCCTTTTTAGAGAGACAATTTGATCCTCAAGTTTTTCTTCATTATCTTTAGCATCTTCAAGATCAGATTCAAGATGTCCGATAATTCTATCCATCTTGTGGCAATCTTCTGATTTCTCCTCGAAAGATTGTCTTAGATTATCTTCATTTTTTCTTTTCTCTTCAACCTCTTGGGTAAACTTCATAACTCCTGATTCCATTTCATGTCTTACCATGATGATTTCTTTTGATAACTTTTCACATAACTTGGTTTTCTCCTTCAGATCTTCATTTGTATCATTGGCTTCACCTTGACTTGCCAATTGCTGAAGTAGCTCCTTTCTCTTTTTTATAGAGACTTAATTTGTCTTTTAGTTCTCTCATGAAATCATCAGCCTGTTTGAGTCTTTCCTTTAATTCATTGACTTCAGAGTTTGACTGCTCAAGATCATCAAGG
This sequence comes from Cunninghamia lanceolata, assembly GCA_027924645.1. NCBI lineage: Eukaryota > Viridiplantae > Streptophyta > Pinopsida > Cupressales > Cupressaceae > Cunninghamia > Cunninghamia lanceolata. The sequence goes on from BSBN01000192.1 coordinate 2,520,983, forward strand.
GCAGTCGTGAGTTGCTCCCTTAAACCATATACATCCATTTGAATTCCCAGATCTTCCTCAAGCTGTTAGACTCTGTTAGGAGGAACTTGGCTTTGATACCAATTGTTGATAACTGAGAGGGGGGGTGAATCAGTTATCCTAATTATTTCTACTTTCTAAACTTTCTTAATACTCAATGTAGCATTAATTCAAATAAGCAAACATAACCATGAAATGGGAATATAAATGACACAATGTTTTGACGTGGAAACCCTGTTAAGGGAAAAAACCATGGGGTGATTAACCCAAGATTGTATTCTCTGTTAGAAGAATGGAAATACAAAATGGCACTTGCCAATTAGGGCTCACTGCCCGAGCACACTGCTCACAAGAGGCACACTGCCTACAAGAGACACACTGTCTACAATTTATAAGGAGTGTAATACAATACTTGAACTAATAAGGAGCATTAACATATGCTAGAGTTCAGTTCCAGTTAGGCTCTGTACACTGATCTGCTGCACTGCATATTTTCTCTTCTTTTGTGTTGCTCTCCTTTCACATACTGGACCTTCCTTTCTGCTTTTATTCGGCTCTACTACTTTTCTTCACACATCATCAAAAACCATGACACACCTCACAACTAAATCCATCTTATATATATATATATATATATATATATATATATATATATATATATATATATATATATATATATATATATATATATATATATATATATATACGCATAAGTGATTTCATCACCTTTCTAGTCAGCATCTGGAACAGTTAATAATTTCCTCAAACTTTGATCTGTTGGCTGAATCCTTGCACACCAAGTAATGCGGATCAAGCATATACTTGTAGAAGTCATCAATCACGTCGGCCAAACATAACTTATGCCTCAAGAACCTTTGCCATCATCAGTAACACATCCGGAATAATGTCTGATGTTCTACCAGTTAGTTCTTCCTCTGTTCACACTATCACTTGGGAACCCGATACTCAAGCATTCATATTTCTTTATCCTTTCCACACCAGAGGCTCAAACCCTGGAATCTATCAGTCAAGATACTCCTCTTGACTTCTCCAAATCTGCACTTCACTGAGATACTTCTACTGAGAGATCCGGACCTGTCTGTCAGACCTTGCTGACTGCTCTGTTCTTGCTTACCAGACCTCAACACTTCTTCAATCTGACTTCCGGTGAGGACCTATCATGTCTTGCAGATGTGTGGGATAACCTTTGTTGCCATCAATGACAACATTCACGAGTTCATATAGTGTCTCTTGCCAACAGTTTGGAGTGGTAAGAAGCATAGTGTATATTATTTTAGAATTTTTGGTTGTATTGCATATTCTCTTATACCATCTGAATTGAGAAGAAAAATTGATGATAGAGGTGAGAAATGCATTTTTATTGGGTATAGTGAAGAATCAAGAGCATATAAATTGTATAACCCCATTTCAAAGAAAGTGATTATTAGTAGAGATGTGGAATTTAAGGAAGAAGAAGCATGGGATGGAAGCATTGATAGAACCATCACAATTGGAGCACCAATACTTCAAAATGAAGAAGAATCTAAAAAACAAAATTTGCAAGGTGATCAATCAACTCCACAAGCAAGAACAAGTACTCCAATAAGAACACCAAGGAACTTAGCACAAGGTGAATCATCTGGTCATGCATGTCATCCTACTTCCAATTCACAAGTAAGTGATGAATCAAATCCTACTCTTGCCACATTAAGATCAAAATTTAAAGGTAATAAAATGAGAAACTTGAATGAGATTTATGATCAAGAAGAAGAGAATTTAGATTTGTGTTCAAATTTTTCTTTTTTCTCTCATGATCATGTGTATTATGAAGAAGCAGTTAATGAGGAACATTGGATAAAAGCCATGGATGAAGAGATGGATTCTATTGAGAGAAATCAAACATGGAATCTAATTGACCTACCTGAAGGTAAGGATTGTATAGGAGTCAAATGGGTTTATAAGACCAAATTTAATGCAGAAGGTAAGATTGAAAAGCACAAGGCAAGGTTAGTAGAAAAAGGTTTTGCACAACAACATGGAATTGATTATAATGAAACATTTACTCCAGTTGCTAGACTTGATACTATTAGAATGGTTTTAGCCATAGCTACTCAAAATAATTGAAAAGTATATCAAATGGATGTCAAATCAGCTTTCTTGAATGGTTTCCTAGATGAAGAAGTGTATTTGAAATAGCCACCAGATTATGAAGTGCACGGACATGAAGAAAAGGTCTACAAATTGAAGAAATCCCTCTATGGTCTCAAGCAAGCACCAAGAACATGGTATAGCAAGATTGATTCATACATGACAAACAATGGATTTAGCAGAAGCAATAGTGAGCCCACATTGTACACAAAAATCAACAAAGAATGTCAGATTTTGATTGTGTGTTTGTATGTTGATGATTTGATTTTCACTGGAAATTTATCTGTAGACACATTTAAATCAGTAATGAATAAAGAATTTGAGATGATAGATTTGGGATTAATGAAGTATTTTTTGGGCATTGAATTTGCACAATCAGATAAGGGAATTTTTATTTGTCAAACTAAATATGCAAAGGTTGTGTTAAAGAGGTTTAAGATGTTGAATTATAATTCAACACCTACACCAGTTGCTACAGGGACTAAACTTAGCAAAGAGGACAAAGGGCCTAATGTTGATTCTACAACATTCAAAAGAATAATTGGAGGTTTGATTTATCTTATAGCTACAAGACCAAATATCATGTATGGGGTTAGTTTTATTTCAAGATTCATGGAGTCACCAAAAGACTCACATTGGCAAGTTGGAACTTGAGGATATTGAGATATGTGGCAGGAACAACAAAATATGGAATTTTATATTCCACAACTAATGATTTTAGTTTGATTGGTTATACTGATAGTGATTTTGTAGGTAGCATTGATGATAGGAAGAGTACTTCTAGATATGCTTTCAATTATGGAACAGGTGTGGTCTCATGGGCATCCAAAAAGAAATCCATAGTGACACTTTCATCGACTGAAGTAGAGTATGTAGTAACCACATTAGCAACATGTTAAGCAATTTGGATGAGGAGAGTATTGACATATTTATTTTAAGCACAGGAGGAGTCAACACCAATCTTTTGTGACAACAAATCAAAAATTGCATTGTCAAAAAATCATGTTTTTCACAAGAGGAGAAAGCACATTGATACGAGATTTCATTTCATCAGAGAGTTAGTGAATAATGGAGAAATCCTTTTGGAGTTTTGTAGATCTGAAGACCAGTTGGCAGATATATTCATAAAGGCATTAGCAAAGGAGAATTTTGAGTATTTATTGATGATATTCCTTCAATACATTTTTTCTTGAGCTCTCCTCCCTACAATTAGGTGGCAAGTACTATCAGTTTGGATTATTAAATCTATTCATATTTGGTCAAACCTACCCCTAGAGTTTTATTTGTACATATATAGGCCATCCATTCTTGACTTTTTTGAGTTTTTATAGTTTCCACCAGTGAGTAAGAAGCATTCAATGCCTATGATGTTCAAATTCTCACTTAACCTAAAATAAATAGGCTTCTCCAACATCTTCAAAATGAAAAATATTCTCGATTTTAAAATAAATAGGACTTTTCTAACATGGTATCCTTTTGAATGTTGTTTGCCTTACTTTAGTTGATGATTTATTTTCCTTTGAAAAAATCTTGATCATGAGACTCTTTATCCAGATTATCTAGAGAATGCAGTCTGTTGATTTATTGATTTTGAGTTTGTTATTGTAATGTAAAGAGTTATATTTCTTGTACTATTTAAGAAATATGAAAATGAGTCAAGAATAATTGTTGCTTTTATTCTTGTGAAGATTTCTTTAATGAGGAATTAGACAATTTCATTTGCATCCTTTTTTTTTAAACTAATTGGGTTGGATTGAGAAAACATGTACTTTGAATAAATTCATGGGAAGGATAGTAGAGCTCTTCAAATAAACCTACAAGAGAGTCTATTATGCAACCTAGTTTAAGATGAGAATGGTGGTGATATTCTCAAAGTTTAATATGATCTTTAATGTTTTTTTTTTGTGGCCCCTGGGTGCCTAACCTAAGTTAATTAAAAAATATTTATATATTTAATATTAATTATTTTGTTTTCCAATTTCTAAAATAAATTGAATGTATTAACATATGGTTAAAAAATTATATTCACCTGCCGTTAAGGGCATGGTTGGGTGGTCAAGTTGCTTGGTTGTAGTGGCAATCACCAAGGTTCAAATCCCAAAGTGTTCATGCTTGGGATGAGGTCCCCCATGTTGTGGCCTCACCGATTCATAGCTCTAGTCAAAAGCTGAGAAAAAAATAAACAAATTATATTCACCATATTTTATAGTAATTTTTTGTAAATACAAGTATTTGACCATCAAATTTAAGCCCTAATGCTATGGTTCTCTACTACAATGAATCACCCAAAATAATAGCCTACAAATGGCCAAAAATATGTGCACCATTGTGACAGAATTAAGAGGGACAAATAGAAACTTCTCGTGCTCATTTCAATCACTATTATAAATCATTCATGATAATTTTCAAAATACATTTTCTTCCTTATTGGTCAATGTTCAATCTTCAAGCCATAAATGACTTAATTGGCATTCCATCAAGAAAGACCATTTTTAGAATCAAATTGGCCAAATTTCAAGCATAATGACATATCAATCAAGAGGATTTCTCTAATACATAAATGTTATAAATTTAGAGTGATAGGCAAGGACATGTATTTGTAGATAGTATTAAGTTATTAGTAAAATGTATCTAAAATAAATAAATTATATTCACCATATTTTATAGTAACTTTTTGTAAATACAAGTATTTGACCATCAAATTTAAGCCCTAATGCTATGGTTCTCTATTGCAATGAATCACCCAAAATAATAGCCTACAAATGGCCAAAAATATGTGTTAGGATACCTCTTGGTACATGCAAAAATGATAATTTAATTTTGGCTGCAAAAAGGGGACACCATTGTGAGAGAATTAAGAGGGACAAATAGAAACTTATCGTGCTCGTTTCAATCACAATAATAAATCATTCATGATAATTTTCAAAATACATTTTCTTCCTTATTTTGAAGTTACAAAGGAGCAATTTTCTCATGTCAAAGCATTGATTATGGTGATTTCAGACAAGTAGAAACAACAAATGGGTTAATAAGTGAGTAGATTTTGGTCAATGTTCAATCTTCAAGCCATAAATGACTTAATTGGCATTCCATCAAGAAAGACCATTTTTAGAATCAAATTGGCCAAATTTCAAACATAATGACATATCAATCAAGAGGATTTCTCTAATACATAAATGTTATAAATTTAGACTGATAGGCAAGGACATGTATTTGTAGATAGTATTAAATTATTAGTAAAATGTATCTAGAAACTAGAAATTGCAAGATTGTTTGGGAAGCACGTTTGATTATAGAGCATTTTAAAGCATCATCCTAACATCATCAAATATCGTCATTTTTCATTGTTTATCTTGTGTGTATATGAAATTGTACAACAACCTTCAAGGGCCTTAAATAGCAATTATGACAAGCTTAGGTCTTCACTGGTCACCTCAAAAGAAAGCCCCATTATGCTTACTAACACAGCCTATTTTGAGGTATATGTTAAAAGACAAGCATATCGATCTATAAAGTTTACATCAACAATTTAGTCTAAGCCCTGCAAGACACAACCATTTCTATAACAATATAATATTTAGTATTTTTTTATCACAAGTTTATAATATCTTATGAATATTACATTTCTTATTATGAGTTATATTTTGTAACATATCCACAGGTCACTACAAAAAATTAAAAATTGTTATATCTTCAAAACTAACCATGCACTCCTTATCCCTCTTCAACTTTTTATTTCCAACTTATTTAATTTAAATCTGATTATATATTCATTATTTAATTATTTTAATTAGATTTATATCATATTATAAAAAAGTAAAGTCGTTATTTTCCTCTGCATTGCTATAGTTGATTTTGCATACAGCACGGACCTAAAAAAGTTTCCATACATTTATATATATATAAAGATGTAATATTATAATATGTATACATGACCTATCTTTAAATAAGATTAGGTTAATTAATAACGTATATTAGAAGAAATAGGAGAAGATGCGATCTAACCTAAAGAATTGGTAATCAGTCTGTAAATGTGCGTTATATAGGCTGAATATAGTGTTACATTCAGTGTAAAGAATTATGAAACGATATTCTAAATGAATTAAACTCTTTTAATGTCTAGATGTTTGCCTCCTTCTACGAAGGAACGTTAACTATACACAGAACGCGAAGTCAATTACAATGTAAAGCTCCAGAAAGCTTTTTATGGTCTAACAGTACCAAAATATCAAATAGATTCTAGTCAACGTTTCATTGTTATGAAAGAGCTTAATAATAATCACCACTTCTCAATGATTTTATTAAATGGAGAAGACATTGTTAGATGAGATAAACAAATCAAATTAGTTTTTATACTCATTAATTCAGCTTTGGATGATCATTATCTCCATTAGTTTTTGTTCTTTTATATCTCATCCATATCAAAAAGTCGTAAATATTTGTCATATTTTTATTAATCAAAATTGACATTTGACCTTTGACCCTTGAAATGGATGACATTTAAGAACAGCCCAACCAGACTGAATCGTCACTAGTACTTCGACCAATGTCTAAACAATACGTTCCTGCTGCGTAACATTCACTAGTTCTTATAAGATAATACTAATTCTGTTTTCGATTGAGAAAAAACATTCTGAAGCAACTTACCCTCTTCGGTCGGAATAGCTACAATGCTTTCAGAAATATTCCCCAACACACTGAAATTCCACTCACAACATGCCAATTAACTATGCATTTTAATGCATGGTCTACTAGATTAGATGAAACAGAGCTCAAAACTTACCTCCTAGAAATTTGATTTAGAAGAAGAATAAATTGCAGGTGAGTGATACAACTGATAAGAATCTGAAGCGCCAAATCTAAGAGGTGGGAGTTAAACACAGAACACGAAGAGAATGAAAAGCTCGATCTGTAGATTTGAGCATTATCCCTTAAATATATTTTTATATATCTATATAACCCTGTATACTATGAAAAAAAAATTGAAGTAATGGTACTTCTTATCTTTCTGTAGGCAGCAACGGAAATCTACTTCCCTATTTTTTTCTTCCACGACCTCCTTCCTCCTCATGTCCTCGCCTCTATCTATTTCATGAAGCCATTCGCTCAAAATGGACAGTCACTAGTACAGTAACTGACAGCGACGACTCCAATTAAAACTCCACGACCTTATAAAAGTAAAACGCGAGCATATTCCACGATCACAGAACTAGGGAAATGTGCAATTGATAACCCCCAACAGGTGTAAAGATAAGAGCAATGGCCTCTTCAATAACCGTCATCATTTACAAATATTCATACTGTGCGTCTCTTATTTTTGGTTTTTGATTTTTTTGTTGGGTTTATTTTTAATTTTTAAAAAATTTGTTGACAAAAAAAGTTGAAGGACTACCAAATGAAGGACTATGGAATGAGTGCACATATAATGGCCTATGGACCAAATGAAAACACATGTAGAAGGTAGAGACAAATGAGTATCTGAGTTTGTTAGTCTCTACACCACCCATACTCTACCTTCTCCCTCCATGATTATAGGCTATATGACTTTCTAAGGTAGGTAACTATTTTTTACTACATTTCTTAATTCTTTTCAAAAAAATGGAATGTTTTAGGATTAAAAATTATATTTTTGTGATTAGGGCTTATAGATTTGGGTTTAAGGTTTAGGGTTTATGAATTAGGGTTTACAAATTTTGGGACCAAAGCAATAAACCCTCATCCCTAAACCCTAAAACCATAAATCATAAACCCACAAACCCTAAACCTTGAACTATATTTATCGATTATGCATTATAAATAAATTTAAATTTAATGATAAATTTTCTATATAAAAGTTAAATCAGTGTTGAACCTTGTACCCAAACAACTATACTAATAATATTAAACCTTAAAGCATAAATCTTGAACCTTGAACACTAAAACCTAAATGCAAAATGTTCTACACTAGGCCTTACCCTTGAAAGCTTACAAAGTTGAAACCTAAATCCTAGGCTCTTGAGCTTGAACTTTAAACCCTAAACACTAAATGTTGAACCTTGAGTATCAACCCTTTAACCCTAAATAGTGAACCTTAGCACTTAACCCGAAATGTTGACATTAAATCCTTAACACTAAACATTGAACCTTAAACATTGAATGGTGGATGTTGAATTTTAAATGGCAAACATTGGACACTATATGTTGAATTCTAAACCTAGGGTTGTAAACCATAAACCTCTAAACATAAATTTGAACAGTAAAACCTAAATACTAAATGATAAACACTAAACCTTCAACAAAGAACTCTAAACCCTCAATCTTGAAACTTAAGCTTTATACCTTAAACTCTAAACCCTAACCCCTAAAGATTGAAGGCTATGCCTTGATTCTTGAACCCTAAACCATGATTGGTATATGTAACACATTTATTTGATGTCAATCCTCTACAAGCTAAACCATGAACAATGAACAAGTTAGACACTAAATGTTGATTGCTAAATTATAACTGTTATAATTATTTAAATGTTGTAGACCAACAACCTATAACCCTAAACATTGAAACATAAACCTTAGATGAACCTTGAACTCTAAATTGGGCTAAACTGTAAATTCTAAACCATAGACCTTTAACCTTTAGTCCCATTCATACCTTATATGTATAGAATGTAACTAATTCTGAAGATTAAATGGTGAAAACTAAAGACAAATAACTAAACATTAATGCTAAACATTGAATGTTGTAATATCAAGAAATATGAAGTTTGAATGTGAACCCTAGGCTTTGAAACTTGAACTCTAAACCTTAAATGTTGAACCTTAGGAATTTAGCATTTAACCCTAAACAAGAGCTTTATAAACTTAACCCTAAATGTGACATTAAATGCTTAATGCTAAATATTGAACCTTAAACATGGAATGATGAATGTTGAATCTAAATGCCAAACATTAAACACTATATACTTGATTGCTAAACCTAGAGTTGTGAAGCCTAAACCTCAAGCCATAAATTTGAACACTAAACCCTAAGTATTGAATGATGACTAAAACTTCGACCAAGAACCCCAAAGCCTAAACTTTGAAACCTAGAAAATATATTCTATAAACTCTAAACCCCAACCCTTGAAGGTTGAGCCCTATCCCTTGATTCTTGAAACCTAAGGACTATTATCAAATCTCGATTCTGCGCTATCTTTGTTCCAAGAGATTTTGGGTTTCTTCTGCGGAAAAGCAATGGAGGCTGCTACTAAAAGCGGCGCGGATCTGGCGGAGCAAAGCGGCGCTGCTATTTTAGCGGTGGGAAAAGACGAGCTAAGGAGGGTTTTCTCAACCTTCGATAAAAATGGCGACGGCCTGATAAGCCAGCAGGAATTGACAGAGTAGCGGGAAAAGCTGGGGCTCAAGGTCGGAGAAGAGGAGTTGTCCGCCATTAAAAAGGTGGATGCTAACGGCGACGGAAACGTGGATTTTGAGGAGTTTGTGATGTTTTACGAGGGGGTTATTAAAGTTGGAGAGGGGGCTCCTAATTTGGAGGAGGATCCAGATTTGGCAGAGGCTTTTGCTGTTTTTGATGGGAATGGCGATGGCCTGATAACTGCGGAGGAGCTGCAGTCTGTTATGTGTTCGCTTGGTTTGCAGGAAGGACGGACGGCTGCGGATTGCCGGAATATGATTAGCCAGGTTGATATGGACGGCGATGGAATGGTTAATTACGCCGAGTTTAAGGAGATGATGAGAAGTGCTTTCGCTAAGAAAACATAACTTGGGTTGAGCTTCAATTTTTTTCTTTTCTTCCTGGGAGTCCTCTTTTGGTGGTTAACTTCAAAATTTAGGTGAAATGCCTATATTTTTTGAGTTTGCGCCGCCTGTAAAATATGACTATCCAGCCTGTAGAGGTAAGGGAAGGTCATGGGGTCGATTCTCATGGCAGGGTGTGATATTACTGATTTGCTTTTAAAATGAGTTTTTTTTTTTTGGTTTTTATCAATATCGTTTCAGCAGTTGTACAAATGCTCTGTTGATATGATATATATAAATTATTTATCTATTTTTTTAATAGGGAAGAAATTGCAGTGTACAAATATAAAAAACAGCAGAGAGAACTTACACAGCAAGAACAGCTACAGAACAATTACAATATAGAAGATACAGATTACAAAGCAAATTACAAAGCAGGTCTGAGTGAGAACAGCATTGAAGCCTCCAATAGTAGCCAGCATGGCAACAGCAAAACAGGACTGCCCTTCCTTGAAAAACATGTAAAGACTTCTCTCAAGTTACTTAAGCGTTCCTTTTTTTAATGTTGCTGCATCTCCTCTTCCTTCAACAAACCAGAAAGCTGGAGCAGCGAATGACAAGAAGAACCTGAACACCGCCTTCACACAACTGAAACAGCAAGACTGAAAATCTTAAAAAACATTAACCAGAACCTCTTACCAGGTGAATTATTTATTTATTTATTTTTAGTTCCGGTTAAAGATTAGGAAATATTTATTCTTTAAAAAATGTGAGAATTTCTTCCCATAGTAATTATGGAAAATAAATAAACTTTATCTTTAAAGTTATAAATTAAATTAGGCTTTAAAAACTTCTTTTTGATAAACTATCATTTTAAAATAGTATAGATATATTAAATAAATATATCTTATATAGTCTTGAGTTATTTTATTTATTCAAGAGTTATTTTATGTAAAAGACAGTGAGAATGTTTGTCAAGTTAATAGATGGGAAATTATATTTTATTATAAAAATATTAATGTTATAGGAAATAACTCTAAGAGTGCCTTTCAACAAATGGACAATTTACATCAATCTTTCCTAACTTTAATATTATATTTATGTTTCTCTTAGGACACACATTTATATATTTTTATAAATGTTGATATCATATTGTATGAATTATTTTTTGTTTTTAGTTCTAGTTAAAGATTACAAAATATTTATTTTGAGGACTGCCCTCTTTGCATGTAATTTTAGCATTGTTCAATACAAAAAAAAAAATTACAAAATATTTATTTTTTAAACTTGTTAGAATTTCAATATCACTTTATCACATAGTAACTATGGAAAATAAGCAAACCTTCTTTTGAAGGTTATAAATTAAATTACATTTAAAAATCTTGTTTTTCATAAACTATATTATTTTAAAATAGTAAAGATATCTTAAATAAATCTATCTTAAAAAATGTGCTCAAAATTATTTTAGTTTGTGAGAACTGTTGTCCAAGTTAATAAGTGGAAAATTATATTTTATTATAAAAAATAGTAGTGTTGTAGGAAATAACTCTATGGATGCCTTTCAACAAATGGGTACTAGAGTTGCCAATAAGGGCACTGGCTCAGTGACCTTAAAAAGTTTACCAGGCGCATTATCTTAAAAAAAAAGTACTAGAAAAAGTCTTTCCTAACTTTAATATTATATTTATGTTTTTTTAGGGCACATATTTTTTTATTTTATTTTATAATTGTTAATATTTTTTTTTTTAAAGTAGCTCCTTATTTAAAATATAATCCAAAAGAATAAAAATGCATGCCCTTGCCACTAGGGGGTGCATCATAGCAGCACAAGGGTGTGTTGTCAAGTATCCTGTTAACATATCACAAAATATTATAGTGTTAATTCGATGTGCACTCAAGAAGACCCCTACCCAGATAAATTTTCATCATGTCCTTTATTTTCCTTTTTTGTTGCGGTCCTTATTTGCATTTGGTGCTTGCCTAAAGGGGACCTTTTCCTCTTGACCTCTGCCCAACCATGCTCTGACTTGGAGGAAATCATAGAAATATGATTCACCTCGTTTAGGGGGGGCATGCTCCTCATATCCTCTATACTAACCTGAGCTGACTGATTATCAATCTTGGCACCTATCTCAACATGCACTATAGAAGAGGCAGCAACAGGTGCTGAAAGATTGGAACTCCTTCTCTCCATGGAGATATTTGTCTCTAAAGGACTAGTACAATTAGAATCTCGAGGAGAAGCCCCAGCAACTGACGCATGGAGATTGTCTGGGAAAGAAGTAGAAGTAGCATTTGAACAAGTTAGCAAAGGGAGGGCAGAAGAGCTCGACACAGTCTGAGAGGAAATTTGGTAATTGTGAGATTTGGCGCCAATCCACCACGTGGGGGTGTTGCAAGAGGCCTGATTAGAGCATCTTAACTTAGGGCATTGGGGCATGTGATGAGATGTAGAATAACACCTCCTACATCAGAAAGCGATCCTTACGTAATCTACTTGCTGCCTCCAGAGTCTCTTGCCAACTTTTAGTGAGATCTCGGCAGGGAGACCCATGGAGAGATCCATATCCACACAAATCCGAGCACATGTGGTGCTTGCATAATTGATTGTCTCCTCTGCAACACAAAAACTTACTCAAACCATTGCCAATGGTCTTCAAACAGTCCAACTCCCAAAACTGGATAGGAAGATAGGAAGATATGGTAAACGAACCCATAGAAAAGTAAAATTGAAGGTCTATGTGTGAGGGTCAAATGAAGGATACCAAGCCTTCATGCATAATAAATCTCCCTAAAACATCCACGATCCATTTTATAAAACCTTTTCCTTATCCTCAAGAGATTCAAACTCGAGGATGAAGAAACCCCTAGCACAAGGGAAGATACTAATCTCATCCTCTAGTCCATCTTTCCACTGGGTAATGATCCATTCATGGAGATCACACAGTTTAGGCCAGGTTTTAACAAATCTACAAATGAGAGCATGTTCGTGGAGTAAATCTTCCTTATCATGGACTGGACCGTTCACGCTGATCTCAGGAACATGCGCAGAGTGAAGAAAATAGAAAGGTGAATGTACCTTGTCACTCCCGACCAAGGCAGAACCAACATCCTTGAGTTGATCAGCGCCAACCTTCATCCCTCAGGCCAAAGCCCTAGAGGGTCTAAGTGCAACAGAGCTTGAATTGCATCCCTGACGAATCCACAAACCCCCATCCGCAGGCTTGGCAGATGACAGGGGAAGAAGGGGCTCCACACCCTGAGTGCCAGAATCATCAGGCAAACCCTGGTAGGAGCGGCGTGAAAAAGGAGGGCACGAGGTGGCCTCAGAAACCCCAACGACATCCCATAAGGCATCCACGGAGTGCTTTCCTGTTGCGCTTGGGGTCTGACCCTGAAGCAACAAGGACGGGTCTATCGCCCTGCGTTGCCTTGCCCTAGAGGCCACCATCATCAGAAGCTTCACCATACTCACATAAACCTTTGCCTCCTGAAGTGTGGGAGTGCGAAAATGGGCAGAGCACAGCATTTCGATAATCTAATGTTGCTTCTTGATTTTTTATTTTGTGCTAATTCATGATTTTATTTTTGGCTTCTTTGTTTCGGCTCCTTCCTTGTTCTGCTATAAATTATCTAATTGTTTTTGGTATTTATAAATGTTCATATTGTATATATGAATTGTTTATTTATTTTTAGCTTTAGTTAAATATTAGAATATTTGCTTTTTGAAAATTGTTAGAATTTCAATCCCACTTTATGACACTTAACTAGACAAATAAAGATATAAATTAAATTAGGTTTAAAAACTTGTTTTAACTATATCATTTTAATAGATGGGAAATTATATTTTATTATAAAAAATATTAATGTTATAAGAAATAACTCTATAGAGTGCCTTTTAACAAATGGGTAATTCACAAAAATCTTTCCTAACTTTAATATTATATATATGTTTTTCTTAGGGCACACATTTATATAATTTTATAAATATTGATATCATATTATATGAATTATTTTTTGTTTTTAGTTCTAGTTAAAGATTACAAAATATTTATTTTTAAAACTTGTTAGAATTGCAATATGACCTTAGCACATAGTAACTATGGAAAATAAACAAACCTTCTCTTTAAGGTTATAAATTAAATTATGTTTAAAAAAGCTTATATGTATTATAAAAATATTAGTGTAGTAGGAAATAACTCTATGGAGTGTTTTTCAACTAATGGGTGCTTTATAAAATCTTTCCTAACTTTAATATTATATTTAGGTTTTTTTAGAGCACATATTTTTTATTTTATCCCATAAATGTTCCTACAATACTATGGAGTGCCTTTCAATTAATGGGTACTTCGTAAAATCTTTCCTAACTTTAATATTATATTTAGGTTTTTTTCGAGCACATATTTTTTGTTCATATTGTATATATGAGTTTATTTATTTTTAGCTCTAGTTAAAGATTACATAATATTTACTCTTTAAAAATTGTTTTAAAAAAATTATTAGAATTTCAATCCCACCTTATCACATAGTAACTATAGAAAACAAACAAACCTTCTCTTTTAAGGTTATAAATTAAATTAGGTTTAAAAAACTTGTTTTCATAAACTATCATTTTAAAATATAGTATAGATATCTTAAATAAATCTATCTTAAAAGCGTTGAAAAATTGGCACACAAAAATATTATAAAAATTAAACCATATTGCTCTCAAGGATGACACTAAAATATATAAATATTATTAATTTTTTTGGGATATTACAATGTATTGTGCAAATTCTTATAAAGCATTGCATTCCCATACAAATTTCCTCATAACTAATAAGACACTTAACAACCTATGGGAAATAACTCCCAACAACTAACTACACCAACAACAATTTATTCAATTATGAGGCATCCCCTTTTGATGTCGGTACTATTTGCTAAGAGGTTCCAAGGTGCCCACTAGGAAAAATAAATTGTAAAGGTATTGAAGGAGGAACAAATTCATATTGGTTAATTGGGCTTGTGTCATTCCAAACGAACTAGAGTCTGCCTGACCATATGTGTAGCACTAGTGACCATATGAGAAGATGTGTATGTCTGAGCGCTAGAAATAGCTATTGGAATATAAAGTTGTTGACATGTGATATTAGAGTGGGAGTCATGGTAGCTTGCTAACGGAGGAACATCATTGTGGATGATGCGAGGAATGTTATGGATGAATTCATGACCATTTGGGTGATTCATTAATATGGCATTGAGGGCATCAATGAGAGGAGCAATGACATTAGACATGCTCTCACTACTCAAGAATTATTGGTAGTCTACTAGGTGCTCTAAGTCATGCACCTAGGTTTGGAAAACACTGCCTAATTGGACCTCAGGGTTGAAAGCCACTTCTGCATCATAGAAACTTGTTATCAAAGGAGTTGAAAAAGTTGAAAGAGAAGGTAAAGTTGCTCTAGTAGGGTCATGCAAGAAGTTTGTGAAATATTGTCTTGATCTAATAGGAGTGGTAGAAGCACAAGATTGAGTCATTTTAGAATTTCGCAAACTTCTTCGAGCGATGTTATCAGATTAAAGGGATTGGGTTGTGAAGCTCATAAACTAAAGCAGGCTTAACAACACATAATCAAGAGTGATGAGAACAATGAGAGATTATTGTTTAAATGTTTTTAGTTTTAGGTTCACCAAAATGTAGGGTGAACCATAATAGAAAAAGAAGATGTTTAAATGTGAAAGAACAATGAGTTCACCAAAATGTAGGGTGTGTTGGTAATTTTTTCTGAATCGGCAGAGGGTTTGCCAGTTCCAATGCACAGGAAGATTCGGCCAACAGATACGGGAGGTTGTGTGAGCTGCCTCCCCTTCACTTCTGGTTCTGCTACACCAAGGGGAGGTATCCCTATAGCTAAAGATTTAACACTTTGACTTACCCAATGACATGAAGATTTAGTTTTTTGATAATAGGCAGAATACTCTCATGTATGAACCAAGATTCGTGTGATAAATCACAAGGTTGGCAACATTCTTGGACATATTTGTCTAGTCAGGTATGAGAGTATGTAGGGGTCCTAATCCTACTCCTACAAACTAACAGGTGGAAGTTATGAAATGGATGGAATTGATGGTTTGGATGCAAGGCAGAGGCTATGGATCATAACTACTTCACAAGGGCAGATCGATGCCTATCTCAGGGCAAGGAGTCACATAGACGTATACATGAGAATGGCTTGCAACTGTCATTCGAGTTTCAAGGGGTTAGATTGATGCTTTCCTTACAAACATCACCCAAGAATGAGTATTTTAACTGTCTCTGCTTATGGATATCCCAATTGACATACAATCTCCTCCACACTCAACCTAAAATGATTTAATCCACTCCTTAAATGGAAGTCTAAGATTAAGCATGCAATACATAAATCTATATTCTAGAATTTGAGAAACCCTTAGCAACCAAATTCAGAAGAAGAAATGCATACAACAAGTGGAGACAGACAGTAAAACACATGCAAGAAGCATTTTTCATATAACATTAACACTGAAACTGAACATATGTGCAAGATACAACTCAGATGCACACATAAACTCCACAGAGATACAACACATAGGAAACGCTCTGTTTTTCATTATTCACACAAAAAATGCCCAAGTCTTCCACCAACAACAATTAGGCACACACCTTTGATATACTCAGAATGTGCCTTCAACAAAACTGTACATGGTCAAATCAAAATTCTACCAATTACAATGCACCAAGAATGGCGCCCAAATCAATCAATGCAGTAGGCAGAAGGAATGGCGAGGAGGAGCTGGACTCGAGCTTTGCGCCGCCATTCGGGGACATTCCTCATAAAATTGGTAGTTGGCCCGTCACTCAGTCCATCGCACCTCTGCAATTAGCCAAATAATGGCCCACCTACCCGCGGGATGCAGCAATGAACACATATGAAGTTCTCCCACCCAAAACAAGTCTGAGGAAGCAAGGAAGACCAACTCTACATCTTTAAAACCTGGCCGTTGATTTTGATTTCATCGTTGAGATAATCGGCTTCAAAAACCGCAAAAAAGCCGAGGGCCAATGATTACGTGCCACGTAGGCACTTCACATTCCTATCGCTGACCTTTAGCTTCTCCATTTTGTCTTTTTCGCCCTTGTATATGCATGAACGGATGCATATACAATCGCCATTGTTCACCTGCCAAAAACCCTTTGTATATGCAAGAGCAAATGCATATACAACTGTTCGTTATACAAGGCGGACCCCAAACCATTATAGAGCAAATTGAAGTTCAAATCAGGTCCGGCTTGCATCTCTATCCTTTGTATATCCGCGATATACAACACATACATACATACAGGCTGCGGACTTCAAATCACTATGCATCAGAACGTATCCCCTTTTGAAGTCTGGCTTGTATCTCTTTTATTGCACATCGGCTTGTATATCGGCATATACAAGCATTTTATACAACCCATGGACTTGAAATATTTATTCACTACATTTTATTCCTCCATCGCGTCCAGGTTATATGCCCCCTTGCTTGCATCCATCGCCTCATACATATAAGGTGGATTTCAAACTTTTATCCGCCGCATCTGACTTCTCCTTCTATTCTGGACTGCATATTTCACTTGTATGCTTTGAATGTACATCAGCATACATACAACTGGTGGGCTTGACCATTTTCTCTCTCCTTTACACTGTTCACTTTGCATGTCGCGAGCCTTTGTATAATTTTTAATGTAGATTCCCTTGCACATACAAACAAGGAATCTTCTCCAGAATATTCCTGCAATGTATCTAACCATTGTATGTGCGCCCGAATGTATATTGCATATACATTCCACCTTGTATATCCACGGGCCCCACCACATGCATCTCTGCCTCGCCACTGTAGCAAATGTATATTTCACTTCCTTTTATATTTTGCTTTGAACATGACTCGATATACAAAGCGGGAATATTACCGGGAATCTGTGAAAGATTCCCCCTTTGTATATGTACCTTTTAGAGCCCGATATACATTCAGAAATGCATCTAACTCAATTTTCCAAAGGCCGATGGAGATTTCTGACCCACCAATGCACATTTGACCTACATGTATATACAAGCAGCCTTTGTATATACAAAGACATGCATTTTAACTAATTTTTTGCATTTTTTAGCACTACAGAGGCCGAAAGACATAGAATTTTTGGATTTTTTGGGAAGGGGCTTGCATATTTGAATGCTTGAATCTTTAGGAAGGTGCCTGTAGATTTAAGCACTAACAGGGTGAACCATAATAAAAAGTAAAGATGCTTAAATATAAAAGAATGGCAGATTCAACAAAATGTAGGGTGAACCAGCAAGAAAAGAAAGTGTTTAAATTTGAAAGAACATTAGGTTCACCAAAATGTAGTGTATGAAATTTGATTCAACAAAGAAAAATGTACTCTTCACCAAATGATTTCAAAGCACTACACTAAGAAAAACTAGCTTGTTTAGGACATTTCTAATCCCTTGCTATCTTAATAGAAGAGAATATTTAACTAGTTGTGCTGAATGTGTTTCACCTTTGAGAAAAACTAGGCTTTCTAATCAAGCCAAAATACTATGCAAATTGAAAGAAACTGAATTTATAGAATTTATAGCTTCAAATTTAATGAAAAATGAACAAAACTATAAATCCAAGATTAAGAGGAACCCATTACAAAATTTTGGAGCCGACTTCCTAGGATGCTAGTGCATCATGTGGATCTCTATGTGTTGCATTGTAGTATGTACGATGCTAGAATTAGAATTTCAAAGTTTGTCTTTGATAATCACGCCCAACTTGCACTGAAATCAATAATAGAATATTGAAAAGATGTATAGACAATAATAGAAAACAAAATGAGGAAACCTAATCTATTTGTTTGAAAATAAGTAACAAAATAACAAGAAGAAGAAGAAATTCACAAAACGCTCATGTGGTTGGAAATCTTCATGAAATCTGTAAGTTGCAAAGAAATAAAAAATTGTTCATCTTGTTTGGGAGCTTGCCTTCAGGTCAAGCCAAGCAATCTAGCATGTATGGAAGAAATGAAAGGAAATAAAGGTACCCATAAAGTGATTGTACACACAACTAGATTAACATAGAGAAAATAACAAAAGAGAAGGAAAATGGAACTCAATCACCTCAAGAAATGAAGATGAATGCTACATAGCTAAGAACAAGGCCCATGTGAGAGCCCATCAGAAGATAGCAGTTTCACAAACTCCATGAAGATGACAAAAACTTGATGATTGATCACATAAAGATTGAATAAACAACTCAATATCACTATATGTTGTAGAATACCAAGAAAGATTGCAAAGAGTTTTGTAGGATGCCCAAGAATGTGAGATAGTGCAATAGAGAACAAAAGATTTGCCCAAAAAGCTTCAAAACATTAGCAAGATTCTTTAAAAATTACCTATTTGGAGGGAAGAATAGGAAAGATGATTCAAAATGAGCCATTCAAATATGACATTTATGTTACACAAAATCACGTATGTAGCGGAAGGTGGAGAGAAATGCTCATACATGATCACTGGACGATAGAGAGTCATGAGATGCTAGCACATCGTGCATATGTCTATGTGTTGCACTCACGTTTAGGTGATTTCAATTCCTAAACTTTCAAAACACCTTAGGATAGTAACAAAAATGAAGCACTTAAAAAGAATTACACAACAATAAGTACAAAAGTTAAAACATAACACAAACACAACACTTGTGGGTGGAAAATAGGCTAAGGCAAGGGCTAAAATTGAGCCTAACATTGTTGCAAGTATGTGCTAATCGGTGTTGTCATTGATGTCAACATATTTGTGTTGTCATTAGTGTCAACTGTGTTTTCTGATATTGTTGTTTGTTGCTTGATTGAGCTGTCATGTTAAAGTGATTTGAATGCCTTGTAGAAGTGTTGATGATGTTGGTATAGTGCTCTTGTTGTTGAGTTTCTAAGTGCTTTTGAGAAAATTTTCTCTCTAGAGGAAACAATGTGTTGCAGAGTATTATGGCTTGCATGATACTATCTGAGTTTTTTCTCTACGTTTCTTTTGTGTTGAAGACTGGAGTGTGAGTTTTGGATATGTTTTAGAGAAGTGTTTGAAGATGCTAAATCCAGAATTTGGTGGTCCAAATCTCTATGCAGTAGAAGTTATGTTCACCAATTTGAAAACTATAATTGACAAAGTTTCTAGGTTGTGCAGAGGTGTCTGGGAGAAAGTATTTTGCTCCGTATTTCTCCACAGAGTAGTTTTAGGTGTTGTGGTTTTGGACATATGTTTATAAGGTACTTAGCTATCTTCATTCCAAAGGATTTGTGATTTGATGCTCCGGAAAGCAAGTTCTTGTGTAGCAAAGTTCGACAGTGTTTGTTGTGAGAAGTCTATGATTTATCTTCAAGTGATATTTGTTGCAGCTAGATTTCTTGGCTCCCAAGTGATTTTATGTTGTTTGTGGATGTCTCTAGAATGTGTTGAAGTCTTGTGCTTGATCCGCAAGCTATGATTGAGTTCTTGGAAGCGTGTGCCTAAGTATTATTGGTGTTTGCACAAGTTTGGCCGACTTGGGTGCTAACACTTTTTGCAGATGTGTTTCGTGGATTGTAGAAGCTTGTTGAAGCATGTGAAGATGTATTTGAGTCTAAGCTAAGGCATGAAGTGTTCTACCTTCATTCATTTTATTCGCAAGATTGTTTAGGTCCATACCTAATTTTAATTATGTATGTTTGTTGACCTTGAAGGTTGTTTCAAATGTTGTAGAGTGTGTTTTCAACCTTGATGTATGTTCCAAGGTTGATCATTGATATAAATAAGTGTAAAGAATTCATGTAAATGGGTGAGGATGCAAAGATGAGGATGTGTATGTTGTGAGGCTACAAAGGAGATATATACTGCGCTTCAATGGAATTAAACTCAGGCATGTGGTAGATGCTATTATATCAGTTCATGGTAGTGAGCCATTCTTGTAGTGAGCCCTATTGGCAGTGAACCCTACTTGTAGTGAGCATTTATTTGGACAATGAGTCCTTGGGCAGTGAGCCCTCTGGAAGTGAGCCTCTTTGTAATTCGGTATTGATATTACTATATATTGTGAGCTAATCCTCACCGTGGCTTCTCCCTTTTAGGGTTTTCCACGTAAAAATATGGTGTTCTCTTGTGCATGGTGTTGATGTGATTAAGTTTTTGTTATCTGTTTTCATGTTTAATCATCATAATAGAATTAGGGCTTAAGTATATTGAAGTGAATGTGATTATGCTTGTGAAGGTTTAAAGTTTTTGATACAACTAATTAACCCCCCTCTTAGTTGTCTTGTGCATTCAACAATTGGTATTAGAGTGAGGGTTCCTTGGAAGAAAGCCTAACAGCTTAAGGTAGATCTAGGATGGTACATAAGAAAGACATTCCTTAGTTTGATGGAACTGACTATGCCTTCTGGAAGGTACGGATGCAAAGTTATCTTGTTTCTCTTGGTTACAATGTGTGGAGAATAGTTAAAGATGAATACACTATAACTGATAATGGTCTAGAGATTAGAATTGAGATTAGGACTTATGAGACTAATGGCAAAGCTAGAATGCCTTATTGAGTTCTCTATCTAACATTGAAATAGCAAAAGTTTTGAATTTGGAAACTACTCATAAGATTTGGGAAAAATTGAAGACAAACTATGAAGGTGACAAATCTATTAAGAAAGCCAAGATCCAGAACTTGAAGTCAAGATATGAAACTATTTGGATGTCTGAAGATGAGAGCATAACAAGCTATATGCAGAAGGTTGATGAAGTTGTCAACGATATCAAAGGTCTTGGTGGAACTCTGAGTGATGAAGAATTTGTGAATAAGGTACTCAGAAGACTTCCCAAATCTTATAGTCATAAAGTGTTTGTCATTGAAGAATTGTTAGATATAGTTAAGCTTTCAAAAGATCAATTGGTTGGTAAATTGACTGCTTTTGAGATGAGATAATTTGGTACTATTGGTGGCCTGTGAAAGTTGAGACTGCTTTTAAAGCTAAACCAGAAAAGGCAGTTAGATCAGATAAGTATGTTGTGGAATTAGATGAGGAAGACTTTGATGAGATTGAGGCAAACTTTGTAGGCAGAATGAAAAAGGGAACCAGAAAGTTCAAAGGTAAGTTACCTTTCAAATGTTTTAGTTGTGGTAAGACTGGCCATTATGCTTCAAGATGTCCTAATAGAACTTTGAAGATCAAGAACGGAGAATGTAGAGGCAAGATGGTAAGGAAAAGTTACTATGTTAAAGATGATGAAGGTGTAACTAATGATGAATTTGATTTTGAAGATGGTAATGCTAGTGAATGCTTGTTTATTGCTATAAAAGAAGAACTTGTTTCTGCTAACCTTGCAATCTGTGTGAAGGAAGTCCAGAAGAAGAAGAAGAGATGTCTACATTTCATACTAATAAGGAAAAGGATGAATGGGTCATTGATAGTGGATGTTCAAATCACATGATAGGAGATAAGAGTAAGTTTGTGAAATTGGAAAAGTATGATGGAGGACTAGTTAGATTTGGTGATGATGTAGCTGGTAAGATTTGTGGAAAGGGGTCAATTACTTTGATGGCAAGCATAATATAGATGATGTTCTTTATGTGAAAGGCTTAAAGCATAATGTTGACGAGCAAGATTGCACCCATTATGCAGAGTTGTGAGGCTCGACAATCCTATGTAACATGGGATCAAACTTAGGCTGTGAGTGACCTATATCGAGTTTGAACCTCCAGATTATGGGCCAGTTCCCTTAAAATATTCTATTGGATCTATGACTTTGATGTGAAAAAGGGGTTTAAAAGGATCTTCTAAAAAACAATAAAACTATAAAAGGTATGGTGATGCAGCTAAAAATGATGGAAAACTTGGCAATCTAACTCACAATAGATCTCAGAAAATCTATCCACACAAACCACTTTCAGCAAATTGATCACAAAATGATTCTAAGGAAGGCTGGAAAAGACTTCTTTTTGAAGGAAAAGGGTTTTTTCACAACATAAAAGGAAATTTCTCCAGTTGCACAGCCTAAGACCTGTGATTTTCAATTCTATTTAACACATGCAAGTATAAATGAGACAATGATTTTAAAGGTTCTGATGTTAAAACATAATAAAATCTCATCATATCATTCACAAAAGTTGTATTAATAGAAAGGTAGACACTTGATTCAACTGAAAAATAAATGAAATAATTGCATCAAAAGATAAAGTATAAACTTGTAACCTACTGTAATCTCTATAAATCTGTAAAAGTGACTTACAAAACCTTCTTTTTCTCTCAAATTATAAAGAGCAAATAAGGTAAGAACTAGAAAAACCTAAGTTTTTCATACAATATATAATATGCTCTCTCCAAGATACCTAGAAGGTCAACTGCCTCTAAAAATAAGCCCTCAAAACTGATCCACAAGCAAGAAAGAAAATCCCTAAAAATAAGGGCTATAACTATCCCAAAATGAACAAAAATAGCTCCAAACTGCTCTCCTCCATGTGTTTGACCAAACAGTTGACCAAAACTCTCCATTTTGACTCCGAAAGCCATGTAAAAGCTCCAAAAATATTTAATTAACTATATCTCTCAATTTTGCATGATTTTGGGATGTGTGAACAAGTAATAAAGTAATCTTTGCATGATTACTTTACTATGAGTTTCAATTTGTCTAATCTCCTTGATTTTATAACTTGTGACAAAATAATAAAGTAATTTATAATGATATTACTTTATAATTTGTTTACATTAATTTAGTTGCACAATCATGCAAAATTGGGTTTATTTGGCCCCTTAGAAGATAAAACACAAAAATAATCCCTTATGTCTCCCTTTGCAATCACATGGCTACATCAATTCATTAATGATAATGCCAAGATAAAACAAATCCTCATGCATGCAAAAGAAATAAAAATATCTCCTTCTTTACCTCTTTATGTCTCCCATGCATACACCATGCTATATTATGCATCATCCATTTCTTTGTCATGCAAAAAGACACCTTATAACTCCCTTGCATACCTTATGCATCATTACATTGCATTCAATCCCTTATTACTCCTTGCAAAATAAATACATTTTATACCATGTATGTTCATCATATCTTATAGCTCCTCATGCATACCTTCCTTAACATAACACCACCTTATAGCTCCATGCACAAGTCACACCATCATACTTCATACCTTAGCATCACCTTTTGACCTCATACATATTTCATACCTTAGCAAAATTGATATAAGGCATTCGGCCTTAACTCTTCATCATTTGTTTTTTTGCCTTTTGAAAAAAATCAAAGAAGGGCAAAATAATCTTTCCCTCATGGGCCCCTTCACATAAGCACTAGGTATGATGATTGTTTTAAGTTTTTGACCACGACAATTTTATGGATAACAATGATTAAAATAAATAAGTCAAAAAAATAAAAATAAACTTGATGCCATCCTTATTTGACCAAAAGGAAGATTGAAACCCTAAGCTCCTTATTTTGAAATTTTTGTTTTCTCCTCATGTTACTCTGAGCCCACCGACATACACTAGGGTTTCTCTGTTATTCTTGGAGCATTTTGGAGGTTTATACTACCATTCTTTGAGCCATTTTAAACACCATCTATGTTCAAGTAAGTTCTCCTTCTGTATCTTTATAATCTCTGCAAAAAAGATGGAAAAAATTACACTATTTGTTGAGCACTCTTATAGCTATCTTCCTTCTGACTTTTGTTTATAGAACATAATGCTGAAAATCTTCTATTTTTCCTTCTATATCCGCTGCATATTTGCCTTTTCTCTGCTTTAGCATAAAGAAATAAGGGAAGATAGGCTGTTTATTTCACTGATTTTCCATAAACTTCACTGTATCACGTCTCTGTATACTATTTCTGCTCTTTTTCGGTCCTGACGGCACAAAAATTGTAAGGGTTTTGTAGAAAAACTCTTAAAAAGAGAAGTTGTGAACTGTATTTTATTAAATGTTTTCTATTTTCCACTCATGGTATGACCGTAACAGGGTAAGGATATTTAAGGTTGTAACTTCAGAAAATGTCTCCTTGGGGGCTTTTCACTCATAAGGTTTAGCTCTCAGGTCTTTTGCATGCATTTAGGACATATCACTTCATAATTTGGCATCCCGATGGAATGAGCCCTAGGTAACATGACAAATGGGACCTAGGAGGACCCCTTGAGATAGACCCTGCCCAAAATAGGGGAGGAGGACTTGGGCACCCACGCCCTAGTCCTGCCTTATTTTGGGGCAGTCCCAATTTTTGGGTGTCAACTTGTGACTGTTATTTTGGTCCTATGCCGACATGGTAAGTTTGAATTTACGAAATCTTAGCAGGAGTGTTTGTAGTTGCATATAAAAGCATATTTAGGCATTCATTTGTAAACTAGATGATTACTAGCAAGCTATTATGTTCTCAAGGTGATTCAAGGCTTTTGTTGTGTTGCAAGAGCAGATTTGTGTGGTTTATGTGTTTGTGTTTATAGATTTTAGCATCCATTTCATCATAGAATGAAGGTCATCTTCCTCCCATAAGATCTTCACTACAAGGTGACATTATATTGTGTTTTCATCATCATTTCCTTTAGTTTTTTACCTCTGCCTCACAAAGGCACGCACTCTTTATTTGACAATGGTGTTTGGGGACTTAAGTGTCCTCTGGAGCTTGACTGAGGCAAGCCTCTAAACACCACAACCCCCTCCCAAAGTTTTCATTGTTGCAGGTTACAAGTTGAGGAGCTGGACAAAGTGAAGTTGCAGGAAGACATCTTGGAGTGTCAAAATTGCAGAACAAGAAGAAAAATAGCACCCTGGACTAGGGTGCCCTCTGATTAGTCCTCTAACTTCCATGATGGGAAAATCTTTGGAACAATAGGAAAGAGTTGTAGATTGAGTTGCTAGATCTTGATAGAAACTAGGGCCTTGGACTTGGGCACCCGCTCATGTGTCCCCAACTTTTCTGCCTTGGAACCCTGAAAATAGGTACTCTGTGATTTAATATTTTACATCCCTCTGCAAGAGCTTTTTCTGTAATTGATCCGTTTACTATCGTATTTGTGAAATTAGGGTTTTAATGGTCAATTAAGCATAAAAGAAGGAAAATTGATAATTAAACATCATAATCCAAATTTCCCTACATCACACAGTGACCTAGGATATGATAGTGCATGGCCACTCTACCCTAGGTCCTTGAATGTTAAGGGTGAAAGGAGGATTCAAACATTTAAACAATTAAATTAAACAATCCCAATTTTACCCTAAACATTTTGGTGAACTCGTGTTTTTGGACTTAAATTACAACTTGCTGAGTGTGTGTCTTCATATTTGGATTTAATTCATTCATTCATATAGTCTTTCATCTTATTGCATTAAGAAAATTATAAAAAAAATTAAAAAATTTGCAAAAAATTGAAAACCCTAGCTTGCATTTTCATATAGATCAGTAAATTGCATCAATTCTTTCTAAATTTTCCTAATTCATGATTTTTGCATCAGATCTGATATAAACTACAAAAAAATACAAAAATTCAATAATTTGCATTGCATTTTCATCATTAATTTTCTAGGCTTTTGTAAAAATTTTGACACTTTTCATATAACCTAATAATTCCAAAATCTAGGGTTGGTAGGCAAAATCTTCTTTAAGATTTTTCTACTAATTTTAGAGGCTCATTCAAATTAGAATTTGGATGTAGTCTTGCATTTTAGTGTAAATTTGCATTTAGATTTAAAATATTTGCATTTTTGCATATAAAATTTCAACAAAAAAAAAGCAATTTTCATGCATTTTCATTAGATTTGCATTGGAATTTTGCATATTAAATATTGGAATTCATTTTCAGATCTGAGAGCATTTCATTTCCATCATAAATCAGACTTCAAATAATTCATATAGCATTTTGTGTCAACATCTTAAACCTAGGGCTTCAAAAACAACAATTTTCACTAGATTTGACCTTATCGACTCTCTAAATTTGCACCATAGGCATGTTGTGAGGGGTATTTTTTGCACTAATTTTTTGTTATCAGAGTAATTATTTTCTTCCCCTCCTAAAAATCTTCACAACAGCCTTTTATTGGGCTCTTGTATTGAAGATTTGGCAAAAAATTGCCTATTTTTGCCCTAGGGTTTGGCTTAGTGTGCACTCCAAGTGTGTTGTAACAAATTTTATAGATTGAGGTGATTGATATCATTACTTTTATTTTCTGCACCTCCTAAAATTCATTACAACACCCCCTTGCTAGGTCTTGGAATTGAAAAACCGTGAAAAATAGTCTATTTTTGCTATATTTTCACTAGGGTTTGACCTTAAGTGGCGCTAAAAGCATGTTGTGAGAGATATTTTGACATAAAGTGTCTGTTATTACTGATATAATTTTCTGTCCATCATTATTTTCCTCACAACACTCTTTGTCATGCTCCTTTTGCATCGAGATTTGGTGAAAAAATTACATATTTTCACTATATTTTGACTTATCGTCATCATAGATTTACATCAAGAGTGTTGTGAATGATCTTATTTCTATATTGGACTGATATAAGACATTATTTTCTACCTCTGATCAATTTCCTTACAACACCTTTTCTTTTGTATATTTGCATTGAAAAAGTACAAAAATCAAACATTTTAAGATCATTTTTGCATATAGTTTGCACTTGTCTTTTGCATACTTTTGGAAAATTGTTAAAATCAGATTTTGCATTTCATTATGGCATCTACATGTTATTCATCTCTGAAATCTTTGTATGAGTATATCCTAGATTTTAAAATTTTCTCTAATTTCACTAATGAGAATCCTCATATTCTAGAACACATAGCTTATATCAGTGGTATTGATGCTTCTATATGTTCTACATATGAATTGCAATTACTTTGTTATACACATGATTTTAGTAGCTTCACTTTACTCATAGGAGCATATCCTTTGATATTAGAATATTTAATCAAATTCATCTCTAGGAATACTCATGAGAAAGATGAGAGTGAAAAGCTCTTTTCCACCACAGAGTATGATGATGATGATGTACCTTCCTCTCATCCTATTGCTCTCCCTAGCCAAGATGTAGCATTAGTGGATGAGAAAAGGTCTCTCACATTAAATCCTTTGGGGATGGATATTGGGTGCAATCAAGAGGGAAACAATGTTAATTCAATACTTATTAATAGACTTGGTAGAACTATTCCTAAGATGGTTGTGCGAGGGGCACGTAATGCACCTTCTTGCTTAAAACTGGTGATTACAGTTCAAGGTGTTCAAAATGTGTTACAACAACTACACCACAATGTGATTGCTCACACATACAACACCCATAATAACAAGCAAAGTAAGCAAGCACCGCATGTGCCTGTCTCTCTTCCATGTTCTCAACCTATGCTCCCTCCACCACCTCGTCTTACTCATAAAAGCGGTCAAGAGTATGATCTTGTCGAATAGCTTCACGCTACTCTAGCTAAGATCTCTCTTTGGGATTTAATACAAACATCGCCTACATACCATGGAATGCTCCAAGAAGCTTTGCAACAGGTGATGTCCCACCTACTGCTAAGCCTAATGATGTAGAAGTTGTATTGGATAGTTGCATGCGACAAAAATGGATATTCTCTTTCAACCACAGGAATTATTGTCAATTGAAGTTCAAAACCAATATGATCCACTTATAATCTTTATCACAATAAACAAAACGTTGGTAAAACGAGTTATGATTGACAATGGATTGGCTCTTAATGTTTGTAGCATTGACCTACTACACAAAATCAAGGTTGACACATCACAAATCAAACTAAATGGCATTAGCATTCGTGGCTTTGATAATGTTGGACGACAATCCATGGGCACTATAACTCTACCTATACAAGTAGGATCTATACTTGTGCCTACCTTGATTCATGTGATGCCTTGTTCTTTTTCTTACAACATGATTCTTGATAGACCTTGGATTCATGCATTAGGGGTGGTTCCTTCCACCCTACATCGCTCAATCAAATTTATATGGTAAACTTTATACTATTCATGCTGATCCTGAACCAGATAACTATTTACATATTGAAATGCAAAAACAAGTTTACAATCATATGAGCTTAAACAATTTACAAGCTAATTCATCAAAGCCTCTAGCTATGAATGATTTTGTGAAATATTCTATACCATCGAATGCACTCTTTGGTGATAATTGGGGCTCATTAGATTTTAATCCTTGCAGTATAGGGGAATATAAAATTAATAGCCTTGACACATCAAAAGTGGCATCGATCTCACCTAAGAAATCTTTTGAAGTACCTAAGAAACCTAAAGTTCCCTTGGTAGAAAATAAAAACAATACTCTCACTTATACCACAAACTATGAGACCTATGAGGCTTCACCATCTTCTAAGGAAATGACATCCCTTTATGGTCAAGGATTCAAAATCCTTTATAACAATTATGAATATGTAGGTAAGGGATGTGGTGTAAATCAACAAGGGATTCGAGTACCTATAGAATTTGCTTCAACACATTACTCAAGCGGCATTGGATATAATCCTTTTAAAGAAAAGAAAGCCTCCCATCATCCTACACTTAATGTTAATTCAACAAGATCAAAACAACATGAGAGATATCCTAGATATGTATGTTCTTAACAATGGTGCTATAGGTAAGTATCTTGAACCCTTTACCTCTCTCGTGATGTGTTTCCCCCGTGATGTGTTATGTGTTGTTTAGGCCTCTTGGGATGACCTCGGATTCTCCCATAAGGTCTGAGATACCAGGAGACCGCCTCTATTGTGACCTTCTTCTATTTGTATCATCATTCTTCTATATTGTCTCTCTGATTTCATTGTTGTGTGTTGCATCTTATGAACATAGCATTGCAGTTGGTTACTTGGGGGCACCCTCCTACGTGACTGTCCCTAAGACACTTGTTTCTCCTCTCTTATTTATTGTTTCCCTTCCTCTAGTGTTTCTATCTAGCAGGCGGATGACGAAAAATATTTATACTAATGCGGACCTAGTGTCCCTTTCGAGAGCAATCAAAAAATGGACTTAGTTCCTAATATGATGATGGGGTTGTATATTTTATCTGATGCTTGTCTAGTGGAAGCACTCGTTCTTTCCACGTAGTGAATTTGATGATGTTTCTATCTCATTTACAAACCTTAACAATACTATTGATTTGTGCACCTTTGATGGTCTTTGAATCTGGCCTTGGTGGTACTCGATTTGGAGAGCTTCGTGATATAGTCCCACAGTTATCCTCAAACTCCGAATTTGTTGTATAACCTTGGCTCTTTGTGTGGTTAATCATATGCATTGACGTTGTTGTTTATCATGATATTGTAGACACTAAATGTTTCTTGCAGGGATGTGTTTGTGGGAATATTTGGCGATCATAAAATACATGTCACCTCTGGAGGGCATGGGCTTTGTGAGAGCTTGTGTTCTCTTGTATGTTTTCTTCCTACCTTAACATGCTTGATATCGATACCTGATATCAACCACCTTAAGGTGGGGGCATATATAAGGTAAGCTATCTATTATAGATGTTAGCTATGTGCTTGTCCTCATATGTAGTTTAAAGACTAGCTCAATGAGTGCTTCCTGCATCCTAAGTTTGTTTGCAATCAATCAATCAATCATGTAAGCCCTCTACGGAGGCGGGATATCGCATATATCCTTTTTTATCTTAAACCCTCTATGGAGGTGGGGATGGTGTATTTCTCATAGTAGATTGCATCATCCTGTTATTTTCAAAAGTCCTCGGTGGAGGCGGGGAATGGTTCTGTGACTAACTCAACCCTTAAGTGTATTTTCGGTGATTGTTATGGCGAAGCCCAATCATCGATGTGTGCCTGTAATGTGCCTAAGACGGTGATGAGCCTAGAAATAGGGAACACACCATCGCGTGTCTGCCGTGTTTTCTCCATGTCTTCAAGTGTGTGTGTTTAGCGTGCTTGCTTTGTTTAGCATGTTTGTTGCCCCATATGCAGTCTAAAGACTAGCTCCATGAGTGCTTCCTGCATTTTGGGAGGTTTTGTGTGTCTTGCGTGTGTGTTGCCCCATATATGCAGTATAAAGCCTAGTACGATGAGTGCTTCCTGCATTATGGGAGGTTTGTTTACTTTCCACTACTTGCATCTGCATTTCATATATATGAGAAAAAGAAAAGAAAAGAAATCATGACTGTCTTCCATGCATTAATGTGTCTTCCATGCATTATTTATCTTCTTTGTGTTTTGCGTGTCTATTACTGTTTTCTATGTGATTGGCATGTCTTTTCCGTGCTTGGCATGTTTGTTATGTTTGTGACTGTACTTTAATGCATTATTAGCTTGCGTTTATACATACATTAAAGTGGGGGCTAAATATAATGTCAAAAAATGTCCCCTTGGGGGCTTTTCTCTCATAAGGTTTAGCTCCTGGGTCTTTTGTACGCATTTAGGACATCTTACTTCATAATTTGGCATCCCGATGGAATGAGCCCTAGGTAACATTACAAATGGGACCTAGGAGGACCCTTTGAGATAGACCCTACCCAAAATAGGGGGGAGAACTTTGGCATCCACACCCTAGTCCTACCCTACTTTGGGGCAATCCCAATTTTTGGGTGTCAACTTGTGACCATTATTTGGGTCCTATGCCGACACAGTAAGTTTGAATTTACGAAATCTTGGTGGGAGTGTTTGTAGTTGCATATAAAAGCATGTTTAGGCATTCATTTGTAAACTAGATGATTACTAGCAATCTATTGTATTCTCAAGGTGATTCAAGGCTTTCATTGTGTTGCAAGAGCAGATTTGTGTGGTTTCTATGTTTGTGTTTGTAGATTTGAGCATCCATTTCATCATGGAATGAAGCGCATCTTCCTCCCATGAGATATTCACTACAAGGTAACATTATATTGTGTTATCATCATCATTTCCTTTGATTTTTTACCTCTGCCTCACAAGGGCACACACTCTTGTTCTGACAACGGTGTTCAGAGACTTAAGTGTCCTTCAGAGCTTGACTGAGGCAAGCCTCTAAACACCACAACACCCTCCCAAAGTTTTCATGGTTGCAGGTTATAGGTTGAGGATCTAGACAAAGTGAAGTTGTAGGAAGACATCTTGGAGTGTCAGAATTGCAGAATAGGAAGAAAAATAGCACCCTGGACTAGGGTGCCTACTCATTAGTCCTCCAACTTTCGTGATGGGAAAATCTCTGGAATAGTAGGAAAGAGTTGCAGACTGAGTTGCCAGATCTCGATAGAAACTAGGGCCTTGGACTTGGGCGCCTGCTCCTGTGTCCCTGACTTTTCTGCCTCAAAACCCTAAAAATAGGTACTTTATGATTTGATATTTTACATCCCTCTGCAAGAGCTTTTTTTTAATTGATCTATTTATTGTCGTATTTGCAAAATTAGGGTTTTAATTGCCAATTAAGCATAAGAGAAGGAGAATTGATATTTAAACATCCTAATCCAAATTTCCCTACATCACACAGTGACCTAGGGTATGGTAGTGCATGGCCACTCAACCCTAGGTCCTTGAATGTTAATGGTGAAAGGAGGATTCAAACATCTAAACACTTAAATTAAACAATCCCAATTTTACCCTAAACATAGGTAAAGAGGTAAAAGCTTTGTAAATCCTAGTAGGGTTCGGTACACAATGTACTCCATTCTTCACTTTTCTCAGCTTCTATACCATTGTAATCCATCTAAATCATTAAATTCCTTCTTGTTTCACCACTTCCTGCCCTGTGTTTGAACACTGTGAATTTGGTGTAGATGCCTCACACCCATTAATGTGAAAACCCTTGTATGCTGGAACAGATGGTGCTTTTCTAACAATCTATCTTCTCAAGTCCCCTTCTTGTGGCCTAGTCATCTGCATTTCATAGGTTTGAGTAGATCTTCATGGGCTAATTGAATGGGTATCTTACTCCCAAGTCCTTGTTCTTGAACACTCTGATTGGAGTATCATCTACAAAGAATACAATCTGATGCAATGTTCCAGAGAATAGAGTAAGAATGATATTGTCTAGTGGGATCAAACTAGAGATATATGTGCTACTCTCTGTCTCATTTCTCTCCACTGACACATTGGTTTGGAGAATGCAGGGCTGCCCAGTCCTATTTCTTAAGAACTTAAAGTTTATCTCATCATGCTTTGAGTTCTGTGAGGATAGATAAAACAACAATTACATCCCCTATAGAGTCCCCTGAAACCATCTTGATAGTCATACTGAAATGTCCAAACAAATATTTCCCCTTTAGATTGAAATCTAGTGCTTGTGTATTTATCTAGAACAAGTTTGGACCTGGTTTCCACCATCAATGTGCCTGATATGATCAGAAGCTCAAGTGAGAACATAGTTATTTGAAAATGGCACATCCACAGGTTTAGGAGGTGAACCAACCATGGCAGCTAGAAGTGCCACTAAAACCTTTGAGAAAGGTAACCTTGCTGGAGCCTTGTCAATGCATGTGCTACTCGAAAAAATGACATAAAATGTGAGCAGACATTCTTCATGCTCCTTATAACTATTTTATACTTCTTTCCTACCTTTGTAACAATCAAACTTGTGGTTGTTTCTTTCTACTTACCTCAAACAGTCATTTGAAATAATTCTTCATGGAATGATTTAAACTATTGTGTGTTGTATCGTTGTGAAAAGAGAGAGCCTTTTGATTTTGTTCTACTGTCCTCATACAAATAGATATGTCTGTGTTCTTGATAGGGTTTATATAATTGTTTCTTTAAGACTTTCTGTATGCTGCTCTATGTGTGATAAACGTTCTTGATTGATGTCCTTATAGTTTACTTGGCCAGGCATCATTTGGGCATCTGTTATGATAGAGCACGGGATCTTTATGGCTGGAAATTATGGCCTTTTATCATCTTTGCTGACTATTATGTTCCCTATAATGATCTAGACTATTTTAGTAGGTTGTTATGAGTGTTTGATGACACTGTGACACTCTTTTATGACAGTTTGATGACTGTCTCACAGTAATACATGACTATCCCATGAAATAGTGGTTTGATCCTAGCTTTTGCACCTTTTATTTTTATTTCTCTACATGATTGTTATTGTTGTTGTGCATAACTATTTTGCTACACTTGTTCTACTACTATAAATGTCATGTTTGGTTGTGCCCACACCTTGTAATCATAGTCATTGTTGACAGAAAACTCTGTCTTTCTATTATGATGTCCCTTTTTGCACTTTCATGACTACATCTGCAGCTCCTTTTGGACTATTTTTCGTTGAAAATGACAGTGTTTAATGATTGATTTCACCTTGCTATTCTATGTGACTGTTTTTGCTGAAAATGACTACTCTTTTGTTGAAATGACTACTCTTTAAAAAGTCTTTTATTTGCTGGGACAACCACTTCCATGACAGTTTTGACTATTAAGAATCATTTAATGACTGATCTTGGGCTATTTTGACAGTCATTTAGGACTGTAGACTACATGCTACCTCTGATTTGATGAGATCATACTCTTCCTCTAAGTAGATAACACCTAATCTAAACAACTACAACAACACCATGCCATCATTGGACAATATAGAAGGAGTATCCTGAAGAGGGGCAGACCTAGGGAATGTGAGCAGTATTTCCTCATTTCTTAGTGATTGTCAACAATCACTTTCCTTTCTTTTTTGCATAATGACTAACCATTGTCACACAATGTTTCCACAAACCCTTGATTCCTTTAACAATCAAGATATTACTGCCTTTGTAATCACAAAGTGTCTTTTTACCATTGGTATGAAAGCTAACCTTGTAATCTTGCATTGGCACTACTCTTTGTCATGACTGTTGATGATGCATCTGTACCTCTATTTTATGCAAAGTATGCTCTTGGCATGATTGTCTCTATTGCTATGGTGTCCTTGTCATTAATTGCATCAACCTTTGTAATTGTTATCTGTCTTTTATGACTTGGATAGTATTATGACTGTTTCTAGGTGTATGTGACTGTTGTTTAGACAACCTCCAATGTTGACAACCTTCATAAAACTCCTCAAAAACTGCCTTGAACTCTTTTGACAGAGATCTTGTAATATCCTACAATATCATGATAAGGTATGTGGAGTGGTAAGTTTTCATTGTAGCAGATATATGTTTGATCAAAACTCACACCAAAGATGCAACTTATCTCATCTTTCTTGGCTGCTACTTATACTCATTTTAGTATGCTAATGTTTTGGTTTTGGCAATCTCTTGATGCTTTTGAATATCCATTACTTGATGCTTCTACAATTGTATGACTGTCCTCTTTGCTCACATGAATACTCATCAATCATAACATCACTATTCTGATTTGATGGCTATCACACAGCTTACATGTTCTCTCTATACCTGCATACTTTATCTATGATGACTTCTTGAGTATGTCACTTTATGTCACTGTCATCTCTATGCATCTTTGCAACTACTTTACTTCATTTGGTAGGCAGTGACTGCCTCTTTTCTTATGTCAGTGATAATATGTATGTCCTTTAATGACTGTAATATTCACAATATGAAATGATAGTATTAATGTGAATTGAAACATCATTAATGATAACAATAACTTTTGTACCTTATTGTACTACTTCCCCTGACATTGGTTGTTTCTCTTATGCTAGTCTTCAAAGAATGACTCTTATAGTAGTTGATTTTTATGTGATTCTAGATTAACTTTAGCTTGAACTCATTCATTTTTCTGTCAAGACTTGACTATCCCATAAGTCTTATGTGATCATTCTTTGATTTGGTGGTGAGCAAAACATCATTGTGCCCTTGGGATTGACATTTTCACAGATATTTGGTCTCTATGCTCTTACAAGTGCTGCTCCTTTGAGGACTGCTTCTGTTGACATTATGCTGACTTATAGTTGTCTACGCATGTCTCCTTCACCCTGTACATTGTTCTGTCCTCATCTTGTTGTCTCTGCTAGCTGTGACTTTTCTTGATAGCTTCATCTGCCTTGATGTTGATCTAATATTGATTGTTTATCAAAGACTTGGAGGAAATGTTGACTATTTATCAAAGACTTGGGGGTTGTCTCATGCTTATCTGGTGTTGCCATTGACTCTTAATCAGAATATGCTCTTATTTGGTTATCTGAAAGTCTCTTTTCTCATCTTATACCCCTCTTAAGATCAAGGGGCAGCATACTGGGCTCAACCCTTGTGGGAGCCACATTTTAATCCACATGCTGAAATGTATTGCATAATGACTATACTTGTACCTACACAGTGAACAAACAAATTAGCATAAGAACATACCTCTTGGAAGTTGATTGATCTCTCTCATGATGATCTGATTTATTGCACTTGTTTGATCTTGATTCAATCACATTAATGCATAATGTTTGCAAGCTTTATATGTCTGTTGATAAAGCATATGATGAATTTGCATATCTGGAGCTTCTAATGGGACTTTTCTCCAATTTTGCAGGTCCAATATCCTGATCAGGAGCAAGAAGATGAAGACATGAAGATCAAGTTGCCAGACAGGAGAATTAACCTTTGATAAGACAATGATGGATATCCATTTTCCTCATGTGTTCTTTTCCTTTTCTTTATCCTTAAATGTATATCTTGCATAATGTTTGCATTGGGTCAGTTTAGTCATTCCCATGGCTTATGTGGACACATTTAAATATTCTTTTAAATATGATCAATTACTTTACCTTATGCAAATGATTTATGTATGTTTTTTGCTTTTATGAATCAAGTGCATAGGATAGAATAACTGAATCTGATTTGAAACATATGTTTTAAAACATGATAATGAAATGAAAGTTTGTAAATACCTTTCCTTCACACTGAATTGTGATATTTGAATAATTATAACTAAAAGATAAACTAGTTAGATACCACCTGTCATTCATTGAATGTCTGATCTCTTGTCATTTGATAGACTTCACTTGTTAGGATGGTTTGACAGTTCTAATTGGACTGTCACATTATCCTGACAAGTGATCCATTGCTGTTCTCTTGGCAAGATATCATACATTTAGCTAATTGATCATACATTTAAAAAAAAAATTATTCCTTTTGTGATAACTGCAACTCAGGCCTAGCTAAATTAGGTGTGAACATAATTTAGTAACATTTTTGGCGACCTCTCAGGGGTGTTTTCCTGCTAAACAAAATAGAACCAGTAGCCTTGCAATTCCATTGGGCATATGAGTCTTTTTATGCCTAAAACTTTGAAAAACCTCTTGCAACTCAAACTGATAGAAAACTACAGCAGTAAAACAAAATTGAAATTGAGACTATTCTAACCTGTTTAGGACATGGCCAGTAAAATGTGCATGTGCACTTCTTGGAAAATGAAATACTAAATTGAAATCCTACTCTACCCTACACTAACCAGCCATGGTTACTGGTCAAACAAACCCATTAACTGGTTTTGTAAAATAACTTCCATTTCTGATTAAGGAAGGATGTTCTGCAAGTTGTTTTGCTACTAATAAGATATGATTCATAAGGACATACCATATAGAATGCTGTAAAACTCTCTAAAAAATGAAAACAAACTCACTCACCATTTGAATATGATCATTGACACTATTGTTATAGGGTGAATAAATGATCTCATTCTACTATTTTAAGGATGTAATCTCATCTTTGGGAATAACAACAATCTATATCTCCTTATTAAGCTCTTTTCCAACTAAATCTCTGATGGGACACCCTCTTGCAATGGTGAACTTTTGGTTAATACTCCTGATATTTTGATTTAGATCTACTGTCTTATTTTCACTTGCAATTTCAATTTGAGTTGGAAAAGTTAGCCCATATGAATGAAAGCTTGCCTCTTTGACATGATCTTGTTGATCATGTACTACTGATTCACATGGCATCAGATCATTATCAATGCTAGAACAAAAATCCTTTATGATACTTGAAAACATACTCTCATCCAAATGATATTCTTGCACTAAATCTTGATGAATTTCATTACTTTGTTGTGCAAAACTAGACATTGTTGTTAGTTCAACCAAGCACTGTCCATCTTCTAAAAGCTCCACCTGCACACTTTCCTTGCTGTCCTTGAACCGATTAGCCTTATATTGTTCAAATGTAAAAGACAAAAGTTTAGAAACCTGCTTTACTTTGTTATATTCATCATTTATTGGTTTATGCTTTTGATCACTATAGGAATCCAACATATTGGTAAGCTCCCTACAAGCTAAACAGTCAGGGTCTTAACAATTAGATATTTGAAAAGATTGAATATCTTCAATTAATTCACTTAACTGCTCTGAAAATAAATCAGATGTTTTATTTTCATGAAGAATGTCATTTGATTTAGTTTCATGTTCAACCTGGTAATCATTCATATGTTCATGCAAAACAAGATTATTAGCCTAAAAAATGGGACTATCCTTTTGCTCTTCTAGCTAAACTGAAGTCTTAACCTCATCCTTGTCCTTATGGACTAGCAATACATCATTTTTTACAATATTATCTAGCTGTCTCAAATCAGCTGGTATTTTGGGTACTTGTATGATGTCTTCATCTTGGTCAACAAAAGAAGGCAATTGATCAAACAAAGAAACCACATCTTCTTCTTTATCTGGTTTATTCTCCATCAGAACATGGGCAACCTGTCTTTGCAATTAGAGATTTTGACCTTCCAATCTTTGTATCCTTCTTTCATTTATCTTGTGAATAGTAATAGAAAACTTCTCAAATGAATCAAAATGTAAAGGATTTGGTGTCCAACACAAGTCAAATTCTTCAACACATGCATTATGCTTATTTTCAGCTAGGGACATAGTAAAAATGGTAGCAAAACCTTCAGCTTCTGGATTGAAACTTGGAATCTTGATTGGTTCTGATTTTACTATCTCTTCCCCTTCCTAATTTTGGATTGGTATGGAAGAGGTAGCTTTAACAAGATTTGGCATTTTATAATCAGGATGCTTGGTTCAAGAAGGCTACCATGTTTGTTCAAAAGCTTGATGAATTAGTTTAGGCACTTGATGTGACTGATACTGAGGATTAATGGATTGATTTTGAATGCAAATAGGTTCTTGAACAAAACTAGGACTTCTAAAACTTGGAATTTGATACCTACTAACCTCATTTTGAACAGGCTAATCTAGAATGCAGCTGTATGGATCTCATGCCTTTGTACTTGTGCAAGCAAATGTTTCATTTGGGCTTTTTTGGCTACAACCTCCCTTACAAGATCTTCTTCATCTTGTTTTCTCTGTATCAACAAGTCTTTTTCATAGAAATAGGCCTGATAAGCCATCTCTTCCTATTGCTGCTCATACTCCCGTTGTTTCTTGATCTCTTCTATCTACTTATTGATTTCTAGTAATGTGTTATTGAGATCAAGTGACATACTCTTTATGCTTGCAATCTCCTCCTTTGCATTCTCTTGAAACTTATTTAGTTTATGTATAGGCTGCCAACAAGGCTGAACTAGGGTGGGTGGGAGGTAAGAGTACTGTGCATGCTGGTATACTG
Source organism: Cunninghamia lanceolata (assembly GCA_027924645.1). Classification (NCBI taxonomy): domain Eukaryota; kingdom Viridiplantae; phylum Streptophyta; class Pinopsida; order Cupressales; family Cupressaceae; genus Cunninghamia; species Cunninghamia lanceolata. The sequence goes on from BSBN01000192.1 coordinate 2,560,310, forward strand.
CTATTGTATGGCTATTTGGGATAAAATTAGCAGCATTCTCAATCTGGTATGGTTGGCTAGAAAGATGCTACTGTTGATTATAATGAGGAAAATGATTATTTGGGGACCAAGAGCTTGGATTTTCATGATATGGTGGAGAATACCCATAATTGATGCAATCTCTTGACATCTTACATGAAATGACTGAATCATAGGACCATCAAAATATGAACATTGAAAGACTACACCAACCTGATTCCTTGTAGATTCCTGGGTTGCTGATCTTAGCTAATATATGCTCAAAGTTGCCATGGTGTTTGATGGCTTTTTCTCCAAAGACTTATTTTTGTTTGAATCTTTATCATGCAGGTTGAAAAAATCTGATCTATCAAACTAAAAACTTAGAGTCACTAGGTACTTGAATTGGAACCTCTAAAAGGTTGTATTTAATACTGCTCATACCAAAATAGGAGAGATATGAGGCTTGACAATCCTGTGTAACATGGGATCAAACTCAGGCTGTGGGTGACCTATGTCAAGTTTGAACCTCCAGATCATGGGTTGATTCCCTTAAAATATTCTATTGGATCTATGACTTTGATGTGAAAAGAGTTTTAAAATGATCTTCTAAAAAGTAATAAAACTATAAAAGGTATGGTGATGCACCTAAAAATGATGGAAAACTTGGCAATCTAACTCACAATAGATCTCAGAAAATCTATCCACATAAACCACTTTCAACAAATTCATCACAAAAATGATTCTAAAGAAGGCTGGAAAAGACTTCTTTTTAAAAGAAAAGGGTTTTTTCACAACATAAAAGGAAATTTATCCAATTGCACAGCCTAAGACCTATAATTTTCAATGTTATTTAACACATGTAAGTACAAATGAGACAATGATTTTAAAGGTTCTGATGTTAAAACACAATAAAATCTCATCAAATCATTCACAAAAGTTGTATTAATGGAAAGGTAGACACTTGATTCAGCTGAAAAATAAAGGAAATAATTGCATCAAAAGATAAAGTATAAAACCTGTAACCTATTGTAATCTCTATAAATATGCAAAAGTGAGTTACAAAACCTTCGTTCTCTCTCAAAGTGTAAAGAGAAAAAAAGGCAAGAACTAAAAAAACCTAAGTTTTTCATTAAATATATAATATGCTCTCTCCAAAAGATCTAGAAGGTCAATTGTAGTCAACTGCCTCTAAAAATAAGCCCTCAAAACTGATCCATTAGCAAACAAGAAAATCCCTAAAAATAAGGGCTATAATTACCCCAAAATGAGAAAAAAATGGCTCCAAACTACTCTCCTCCATGTGTTTGACCAAAAAGATGACTGAAACTCTCCATTTGACTCCAAAAGCCATGCAAAAGCTCCAAAAATCTTCAGTTAACTATATCTCTCAATTTTGCATGATTTTGGGATGTGTGAACAAGTAATAAAGTAATCTTTGCATGATTACTTTACAATGAGTTTCAATTTGTCTAATCTCTTTGATTTTACAACTTGTGACAAAATAATAAAGTAATTTATAATGATATTACTTTATAATTTGTTTACATTAACTTAGTTGCACAATCATGCAAAATTGGGTGTAGCTGCCCCCTTAGAAGATAAAACACAAAAATAATCCCTTATGTCTCCCTTTGAAATCACATGGCTACATCAATGCATTAATGATGATGCCAAGACAAAACAAATCTTCATGCATGTAAAAGAAATAAAAATATCTCCATCTTTATCGCCTTATGTCTCCCATGCATACATTATGCTATATTATGCATCATCCATTTCTTTGTCATGCAAAAAGACACCTTATAACTCCCTTGCATACCTTATGCATCATTACATTGCATTCAATCCCTTATTACTCCTTGCAAAAAAAAATACATTTTATACCATATATTTTCATCATATCTTATAGCTCCTCATGCATACCTTCCTTAACATAACACCACCTTATACCTCCATGCACAAGTCACACCATCATACTTCATACCCTAGCATCACCTTTTGACCTCATACATATTTCATACCTTAGCAAAATTGATATAAGGCATTCGACCTTAACTCTTCATCATTTATTTTTTTGACTTTTGAAAAAAATCAAAGAAGGGTAAAATAATCTTGCCCTCATGGGCCCCTTCACATAAGCACTAGGTATGATTATTGTTTTAAGTTTTTGACCACGACAATTTTATGGATAACAATGATTAAAAGAATTAAGTCAAAAAAAAAAAACTCGATGCCATCCCTATTCAACCAAAAGGAAGATTGAAACCCTAAGCTCCTTATTTTGGAATTTTTGTTTTCTCCTCATGCTGCTCTGAGCCTGCCAACATACACTAGGGTTTCTCTGCTATTCTTGAAGCATTTTGGAGGTTTATACTGCCATTCTTCGAGCCATTTTCAACACCGTCTCTGTTTGGGTAAGTTCTCCTTCTGTATCTTTGTATTCTGTGCAAAAAAAGGTGGAAAAAATTGCACTATTTGTTGAGCACTCTTATAGCTACCTTCCTTCTGACTTTTGTTTATAGAACATAATGCTGAAAATCTTCTATTTTTCCTTCTAGATCCGCTACATATTTACCTTTTCTCTTCTTTAGCATAAAGAAATAAGGGAAGATAGGCCATTTATTTCATTGATTTTCCATATACTTCACTATATCTTGTTTCTGTATACTCTTTTTGCTCTTGTTCGGTCCTGACGATACAAAGATTGTAAGGGTTTTGTAGAAAAACTTTTAAAAAGAGAAGTTGTGAACTGTATTTCTTAAATGTTTTCTATTTTGCACTCATGGTATTGCTGCAATAGGGGAAGGATACTTAAGGTAAAGAGGTACAAGCTTTGTAAACCCTAGTAGGGTTTGGTAGACAATGTACTCCATTCTTTGCTTTTTTCAACTTCTATACCACTGTAATCCATTCAAATTATTAAATTCCTTCTTGTTCCACCACTTCCTACCCTGTGTTTGAACACTGTGAATTTGGTGTAGATGCCTCACACCCATTAATGTGAAAGCCCTTGTATGCTACAACAAATTGTGCTTTTCTAACAGTCTACCTTCTCAAGTCCACTTCTTGTGGCCTAGTCATCTACATTTCACAGGTTTGAGTAGATCTTTGTGGGCTGATTGAATTGGTATCTTACTCCCAAGTCCTTGCTATTCTTGAACACTGTGATTGGAGTATTATCTACAAAGAATACAAGCTGATGCAATGTTCCAGAGAATAGAGTAAGAATGATATCGTCTAGTGGGATCAAACTAGAGGTATATGTGTTGCTCTATGTCTCATTTCTCTCCACTGACACATTGGTTTGGAGAATTTAGGGCTGCCCAGTCCTGTTTCTTAAGAACTTAAAGTCTATCTCATCATGCTCTAAGTTCTGTGAGGATAGATAAAAAACATTTACATCCTTTGCAAAGTCCCCTAAAACCATATTGATAGTCATACTGAAATGTCCAAACATATATTTCCCTTTAGACTGAAATCCAGTGCCTGTGTATTTATCTAGAACATGTTTGGACCTAGTTTCCACCATCAATGTGCCTGATATGATCAGAAGCTCAAGTGAGAGAATAGTTCTTTGAAAATGGTACATCCACAAGTTTAGGAGGTGAACCAACCATGGTAGTTGGAGGTGCCACTAAAACCTTTGAGAAAGGTAACCTTGCTAGAGCCTTGTCAATGCATGTGCTACTTGGAAAAATAACATAAAATGTGAGGAGACATTCTTCATGCTCCTTATAACTATTTTATACTTCTTTCCTACTTTTGTAACAATCAGACTTGTGGTTGTTTCTTTCTACTTGCCTAAAATAGTCATTTGAAATAATTCTTCTTGGAATGATTTAAACTACTGTGTGTTGTATCATTGTGAAAAGAGAGAGCTTTTTGATTTTGTTCTACTGTCCTCATACATATAGATCTGTTCATGTTCTTGACAGGGTTTATATAATTGTTTCTTTAAGACTTTCTGTATGTTGCTCTATGTGTGATAATTGTTCATGATTGTTGTCCTTACAGTTTATTTGGCCTTGCATCATTTGGGCATCTGTTATGATAGAGAACAGGATCTTTTATGGCTGGAAATTATGGCCTTTTCTCATCTTTGATGACTGTTATGTTAATCTATGCTGATCTGGACTCTTTTAGTAGGCTGTTATGAGTGTTTGATGACACCATGACACTCTTTTATGACAGTTTGATGACTGTCTCATAGTAATACATGACTGTCCCATGAAATGGTGGTTTGATCCTAGCTTTTACACCTTTTATTTTTGTTGCTCTACATGATTGTTGTTGCTCTACATGATTGTTATTGCAATTGTTCTATTGCTATAACTGTCATGTTTGGTTGTGCCCACACCTTGCAATCATAGTCATTGTTGACTGAAAACTCTATCTTTCTATTATGATGTTCCTTTATGTACTTTCATGACTACATTTGTAGCTCCTTTTGGACTTTTTTTGCTAAAAATGACAGTGTTTAATGACTGATTTCACCTTACTGTTCTATGTGACTGTTTTTTGCTGAAAATGACTGCTCTTTTGCTGAAATGACTACTCTTTCAAAAGTCTTTTGTTTGTTGGGACAACCACTTCCATGACAGTTTTGACTATTAAGAATCATTTAATGACTAATCTTGGGCTATTTTGACAGTCATTTAGGACTATAGATTGCATGCTACCTCTGATTTGATGAGATCATACTCTTCCTCTAAGTAGATAACACCTAATCTAAACAACTACAACAACACCATGCCATCATTGGACAATATAGGAGTATCCTGAAGAGGGGCAGACCAAAGGAATGTGAGCAGTATTTCCTCATTTCTTAGTGACTGCCAACAATCACTTTCCTTTCTTTTTTGCATAATGACTAACCATTGTCACACAATGTTTCATCAAACCCTTGATTCCTTTGACAGTCAAGACATTACTACCTCTGTAATCACAAAGTGTCTTTTTACCATTGGTATGAAAACTAACCTTGTAATCTTGCATTGGCACTGCTCTTTGTCATGACTGTTGATGATGCATCTATACCTCTATTTTATGCAAAGTATGCTCTTGGCATGACTGTCTCTATTGCTATGGTGCCCCTGTCATTAATTGCATCAACCTTTGTAATTGTTATCCATCTTTTATGACTTGGACAATATTATGACTATTTCTGGGTGTATGTGACTGCTGTTTAGACAACCTCTGGTGTTGACAACCTTCATAAAACTCCTTGAAAACTGCTTTGAACTCTTTCAACAAAGATCTTGTAATATCCTACAATGTCATGATAAGATATGTGGAGTGGTAAGTTTTCATTGTAGTAGATATATGTTTGATCAAAACTCACACCAAAGATGCAACTTATCTCATCTTTCTTGGCTGCTACTTATACTCATTTTAGTATGTTGATGTTTTGGTTTTGGCAGTCTCTTGATGCTTTTGAATATCCATTACTTAATGCTTCTGCAATTGTATGACTATCCTCTCTACTCACATGAATACTCATCAATCATAACATCACTATTAGGATTTGATGGCTATCACATAGCTTATCTTACATGTTCTCTTTGTACCTACATACTTTATATATGATGACTTCTTGAGTATGTCACTTTATGTCACTGTGATCTCTATGTATCTTTGCAACTACTTTACTTCATTTGTCAGGCAGTGACTACCTCTTTTCTTATGACAGTGATAATATGTATGTCCTTTAATGACTGTAATATTCTCGATATGAAATGACAGTATTTAAGTTAAATTGAAACATCATTAATGATAGCAATAACTTTTGTACCTTATTGTACTACTTCCCTTGATATTGGTTGTTTCTCTTATGCTAGTCTTCAAAGAATGACTCTTATAATAGTTGATTTTTATGTGACTCTAGCTTAACTTTAGCTTGAACTCATTCATTTTTATGTCAAGACTTGACTATCCCATAAGTCTTATGTGATCATTCTTTAATTTGATGGTGATAAAAACCTCATTGTGCCCTTGGGATTGACATTTTCACAGATATTTGGTCTCTATGCCCTTACAAGTGCTACTCCTTTGAGGATTGCTTCTGTTGACATCATGCTGACTTATAGCTGTCTACTCATGTCTCCTTCACCCTGCACATTGCTTTGTCCTCATCTTTCTATCTTTGCTAGTTGTGACTTTTCTTGATAGCTTCATCTACCTTGGTGTTGATCTAATATTGACTGTTTATCAAAGACTTGAAGGCAATGTTTATTGTTTATCAAAGACTTGGAGGTTGTCTCATGGTTATCTAGTGTTGCCATTGACTCTTAATCAGAATATGTTCTTATTTGTTGATCTAAAAGTCTCTTTGCTCATCTTGTACACCTCTTAAGATCAAGGGGCGGCATGCTAGGCTCAACCCTTGTGGGACCCATATTTTAATCCACATGTTGAAATGTCTTGCATAATGACTATACCTGTACCTACATAATGAACAAACAAGTTAGCATAAGAACATACCTCTTGGAAGTTGATTGATCTCTATCATGATGATTTGATTCATTACACATGTCTGATCTTGATTCAATCACATTAATGCATAATTTTTGTAAGCTTTATATGTCTGTTGATAAAGAATATGATGAATTTCCATATCTGGAGCTTCTAACAGGACTTTTCTCCAATTTTGCAGGTCCACTATTCTAATCAGGAGCAAGAAAATGAGGACATGAAGATCAAGCTACCATACAGTAGAATCAACCTTTGATAAGGCAACGATGGATATCCATTTTCCTTATGTATTCTTTTTCTTTTCTTTATCCTTAGATGTATAGCTTGCATAATGTTTGCATTGGCTCAGTTTAGTCATTCTCATGGCTTTTGTGGGACACATTTAAACATTCTCTTAAATATGATCAGTTACTTTACCTTATGAAAATGATTTATGTATGTTTTTTGCTTTTCTAAATCAAGTGCATAGGATAGAATAACTGAATCTGATTTGAAACATATGTTTTAAAACATGATAATGAAATGATAGTTTGCAAATACCTTTCCTTCACACTGAACTGTGATATTTGAATAATTATAACTGAAAGATAAAACTAGTTAGATACCACTTGTCATTCATTGAATGTCTGATCTCCTGTCATTTGATAGACTTCACTTGTCAGGATGGTTTAACAGTTTTGATTGGACTATCACATTATCCTGACAAGTGATCCATTGTTGTTCTCTTGGCAAGATATCATACATTCAGCTGATTGATCATACATTTAAAAAAAATTCTTTTATTCCTTTTGTGACAACTGCAACTCAGGCCTAGCTAAATTAGGTGTGAACATAATTTAGTAACACATAATCTTCTAAGTGTTGGATAGATGTGTAACAAAGGATACAATTTGATGTTTAAGGACAATGGATGTGAGATAAGGGAAAGTTTTGGAACAATAATTGCTACTGGTAAGAAGACTCATGGTAATGTTTATCATTTGAAAGGTACTAACAATTGTTGTTTGTTGGCTTAGACAAATGAAAGCTAGTTATGGCATAGGAGAATGTGTGATATTAACTTTGATAGTCAAGTGAGAATAAGCTCAGTTCAAGTTGTAAGAGACCTACCTAAGATTGTGAAGCCTACTAATGCAATTTACAAAGAATGTGAATTTGGGAAGAAAACAAAGATAAGTTTCAAATGCAAAGAACAAACCTCTACTAGCCTATTGGAGTTGGTGCATACAGACTTGTGTGGTCCCACAAGAATAAGAAGTTTACAAGGTGATAGGTATTTCATGTTACTTATTGATGATTGTTCAAGAATGACTTGTGTTACTTTTCTTAGAGAAAAATCAGAAGCCCTAGACAAGTTTAAGGCATTTAAAGCAATGGTTGAAATGAAATGGACTTGAGAATCAAGTGTCTGAGGTCTGACAGAGGTGGTGAGTTTACTTTAAATGAATTCAATACTTTTTGTGAAGAACATGGGATAAAGAGATAGTTGTCTAATCCTAGAACTCCTCAACAAAATGGAGTAGTTGAAATGAAGAATAGAATAGTCCAGGAAGCTGCTAGAACAATGATCAAAGAAGATGACCTTTTGGAAGTATATTGGAAAGAAGCTATTCATACTGTTGTCTACATTCAGAATATAGTACAAGTCAAAGTAAATGGAACAAAGACACCTTATGAGTTGTGGTATGGAAGAACTCCCACTGTTAGGTATTTGAAAGTTTTTGGAAGCAAATGTTATATTAAAAGAGATGAAAAGTTGGGAAAGCTTGATGCTAGATGTGATGAAGGCATATTCCTTGGGTACTCTACTAAGAGAAAATCTTACCAGTTCTATAACAAAAGGTTGAGGAAGATTATTGAAAGTGTAAATGTAAAGGTAGATGAAGATATTTAGAAAATCTCAGAGCTTGATGGATATGAGTCAGATGAGTCTGCTGATATATAAATAGTTAAGGAAGACAAATACAAGGAAGTTCAGACTGATGAAGAAGAAGCTCTAGAAAGAGTTCCTAAGACACCCAAGTATGTGCAAAAGAATCACTTAGAGGATCAAATCATTGGTGAAAAAAATAAAGGAGTTCTGACAAGAAGAAGAGTTGTAGAAGAATAGGTAAATCTTTGTCTAATTTCAAAAGTTAAACCTAAGATTGTCTCTAAAGCAGGTAAAGATGAACATTGGGTCAAGGAAATGAATGAAGAACTGATCCAAATTGAAAAGAACAAGACTTGGGAACTTGTCCCTAGGCCTGTAGATAAGAATGTGATTGGAACAAAGTGGGTTTTCAGGAATAAGTTGAATGAAAATAGAGAAGTGGTAAAAACAAAGCTAGACTTGTATGCAAAGGCTACTCTCAAGTGGAAGGAATAGATTATGAGAAAATTTTTGCTCCAGTGGAAAGACTGGAAACTATTAGGTTGTTTCTAGCTTATGCAACACATAAATATTTCAAGGTATATCAAATGGATGTAAAGTCTACTTTTCTGAATGGTGAGTTGGAAGAAGTATATACAGAGCAACCGGATGGATTTTAGTTATTAGATAAACTAGACATGGTATGTAGATTGAAGAAGGCATTGTATGGACTGAAGCAAGCTCCTAGAGCTTGGTATGCTATGCCAAATTGGATAGGTATTTATTGCAACAGGGATTCAGTAAAGGGTCTGCAAACAATAATTTATATATCAAGGTAAGCAAAGATCAAATTCTGATTATTGAGGTCTATGTAGATGATATAATCTTTGGTGGAAATGAAGGTATGTGTAAGAACTTTGTAGATGAGATGCAAAAAGAATTTGAGATGTCAATGTGTGATGAGATGAACTTCTTTCTTGGACTACAAATTAATTAGACAAATAAGGGCATTTTCATTTCACAATCAAAGTATGTAAGGAGTTGTTGAAAAAGTTTGGAATGGAAGAATCTAAACTAGTTTGTACTCCCATGACAACTAGTTGCAAGATGAGTAAAGATGATGAATCTCCTAAGGCTGATCAAAGTAAGTATAGATCAATGATTGGAGGACTGCTATACCTAACTACCACCAAACCAGATATCATGCATGCAGTCTATCTTGTGGAAATATTTCAAGCAAATCCTAGAGAATCACATGTCATGGCAGTAAAGAGAATATTCAAGTATTTGAAGGGAACTCCAAATCATGTTTTGTGGTATCCTAAGAACAATGACTTCAACCTAAGTGCCTACACAGATGTAGATTGGGACAGATGTGTAGATGACAAGAAAAGTGCAAGTGGTGGTGTGTTTTTTCTTAGAGACAGAGCAGTGTCATGGAAAATCAAGAAGCATGATTCAGTATCCTTATGTACTGCAGAGGTAGAGTATATTGCAATAGAATCATGTTTCACACAAGTGCTATGGATGAGACAAACTTTGAAGGATATCAAAGTTGAGTATGAGGACCCAATTCCTATTTTCTATGATAACACTAGTGCCATTAGAATTTCAAAGAACCCAGTGATGCATTCAAGGACAAAACATATTTCTATTAGATATCACTTTCTAAGAATGAAGGTTGTAGAGAAAGAAGTGAAGCTTGAGTATGTGCCTACAAAAAATTAGATTGCTGACATATTCACCAAGGCTCTTCCTAAGGATACATTTGGGGTTATTGCCCCTCCTTTGTTGAACTAGATGCATAAGGTAATGCATCAGTCCAATATGATTTAGGAATCATTTCTTTTCTGGACTAATTGTGGTGGCTACCTCTCAAGGGGAGCAGGTAGTGGCATTGAAGAGTGTTGCAGTCAGGAGGAAGTATTCAGAATAGTTGATCAGTGCAAGTATGTGAAGTATCACATTCAAGGGGAGAAAAGATTGAATAAGGTTTGTTACCCTTTGCCATTGATGTCAAAGGGGGAGAGAGTTCATGTGAAAAACAAAGAGAGAGTAAGATGTATAAAAGAAAGGGGGAGAATGAGATTAGTGCATAATCATGCCATGATAGTTTTTCACATCATATGTTGCCATCAATGACAAAGGGGGAGACTGTTGCAAGAATGTGCTAATTGGTGTTGTCATTGATGTCAACATGTTTGTGTTGTCATTGGTGTCAACTATGTCTTTTGATATTGCTGATTATTGCTTGGTTGAGTTGTCATGTTAAAGTGATTTGAAGGCCTTGTAGAATTACTAATGATGTTGGTATAGTTTTCTTGTTGCTGAGTTTCCAAGTGCTTTTGAGAAAATTTGCTCTCTAGAGAAAACAATGTGTTATAGAGTATTCTAGCTTGCAGGATACTGTCTGAGTTTTTCTCCATATTTCTTTTGTGTTGAAGACCGGAGTGTCAGTTTTGGATATCTTTTAGAGAAGTGTTCGAAGATAATAAATCCAAAATTTGGTGGTCCAGATCGTTGTGCAATAGAAGTTATGTTCACTAGTTTGAAAACTATAATTGACAGAGTTTGTAGGTTGTGCAAAGGTGTCTGGGAGAAAGTATTTTGCTCCGCATTTCTCCACAGAGTAATATTAGGTGTTACAATTTTGGACGTATGTTTATAAGGTCCTTAGATATATTCATGCTAAAGGGTTTGTGATTTGATGCTCCAGAAAGCAAGTTCTTGTGTAGCAGAGTTTGACAGTGTTTGTTGTGAGCAATATGTGATTTGTCTTCAAGTGATATTTGTTGTCTTCAAGTAAGATTTGTTGCAACTAGATTTTTTGGCTCCCAAGTGATTTTATGTTGTTCATGAATGTCTCCAGAATGTGTTGAAGGCTTGTTCTTGATCCACAACTATGATTGAGTTCTTAGAAGCATGTGCCTAAGTATTCTTGGTATTTGCACAAGTTTGGCCGACTTGGGTGCTAACACTCTTTGCGGATGTGTTTCATGGATTGTAGAAGCATGTTGAAGCATGTGAAGATGTATTTGAGTCTGATCTAAGGCATGAAGTGTTCTACCTTCATTCATTTGATTCAAAAGATTGTTTAGGTCCAGACCTAATTTGAATTATGTATATTTTCTGACCTTGAAGGTTGTTTCAAATGTTGTAGAGTGTGTTGCCGACCTTGATGTATGTTCCAAGGTTGATGATTGATATAAATAAGTGTAAAAATTTATGATGCAGGAGCATCCCGGGTGAACATGTAATCGACATCAACCAAAAAAATAAATTTTAGTTTGTTTTCTTCGATTTTGATGTGTGTGGGGTCTTGGTTGGCATCTCTCGACTGTAGGAACATTGCTGATGAACCTAAGATGAAGGAAGCTCAGCTTGATCTATTCATCTTAGTTGATATTTAGGTGTCAAGTATATATGCTAAGCATGGTGTCTTTCAATGTGGTCAATGAATATTATTTGAAGTATAAAACATCACAATGGGGCAAATATGGTTTCATTTGTTGATTTTATTTTCTTATTCAAAGATCCTTGGAACATTTGAAAATAGTTTTGGTGGCAGCAACTAAAGAGAATAAAAAAATCTCACAATTTGTATACTTTCATACCTTCCCAAAGTCATTTTCATTTATTCTGGGCATCCTTTCATTTCTTATAAATTGCCAAACATAGAAAGAATAGAACACCACTGAAGAGGGACAATTGGCACATATTATAAGGTAGCATCCTCATTTGTTAGGAGTGGTATTGATGCATTTGTTGGGAGCAACCCATTCGTTGGATGTGTTACCTCTAAATCTGACTAGATGCTTATTCCTAGTTGTCCCTACAACGTAGCCATCAATGATCAATAGGATTCCTGGGCCAGCGGCTAACAGTATAGGAGATAGACTCTATAGATATCTCTTCTTCTTTAGGCTTTGCAGAACCAAGGGGGGTATTCCCTATTCAACATCCAAAACGTATGCTCATGAAACTACTCGGATGTTGAAGCAAAGCAGATAAATCCTCTATGATGCAGACCAAAACTGTGAATAAGTGCAAAGGGGCTAGCTTTGGACCTATGCTCAATTGTAGACAGAGGATTTTGGGTCCTAAAACTACTTCTAAATCCTAAAGGTTTGTATTTAAAGTTTGAGTTGGATTTTATGTTTGGATGCAAAACTAGGACTTGGAATGTAACCTCAATACAGGCCCAGATTGGTGCCTATGTTGGGCTCGGAGTCAATAGACATACACATGCACATGTACACATAAACCTGTAGTAATGACTAAGTTTCAAGGGGATTATTTAGCACCTGCCTTACAGATACTTCCCAAAAACTAGGTGCTTAATCATTCATACTTAATGGTATCCCTGCTGCAACACACTTTCTCAATGATTAACCTGAAACATTTAATTTATTCCTTGAACAAAAGTAGGAGATTAAACATTCAATATAGAAAAGTTATACTCCTGAATCATAACAACCCTTAGTTACCCTAATTCAAAAGAAAGAATATGCCCACAACTTGGAGACAAATGATTAAGCACATGCACAGAGCATTTCTCATATAAAACAGCATGAAACTAATGAATTTATGTATTAAACATACAACATGAGACTCATAAACTCACAAGACAATAAAGACAGTGCCACCAATGAGGTCCTATCTCCTTACAACATCAAAAATTTGTCCAGTTTTCAACAACCAAAAGAGTAGCACAGTTTGGCCCTTTATATTGAAACTATGTACTCAACAAAATAATTACAAGGCAAATAAAAAATCCACTAGATTCAATGCATGAGGAATGGTGCTCAGAAAATTCAATGCAGCCAAGGGACAAGGAGGAAGGAGCAGGTATGTTCAGGAAAAGCACCACCGCATGGAGATCCTCTTCCTAAATTAAGTGGTTGAACTTGTCAACTCAACCCATATTTCTCTACACAACCACCACCAATACTTCAGCTACCCGCGGGACGCAACAACAGATGCATCTGGAGATTTTCCCGCTCAAAAATGGCCGCATTCGCCCAAAAAAAACCATCGCTGAATGTTCAAAACCTGACCATCGATCCAAAATCCATCGCTGTGATAAATGACTCAAAACACCCTGAAAAAGTCGCCTACCAGTGAAAACATGCCACGTAGGCACTTCATGCTCCTATCGCTGACTTTTCCTTTCTTCATTTTGCCATTTTCGCCCTTGTATATGCAAAAGCATATGCATATACAACCGCCACTGTTCACCTGCCCAAAAACCCTTTGTATATGCAAGAGCAAATGCATATACAACTATTCATCATACAAGGTGGACCCCAAACTGTTATAGAGCAAATCAAAATTCTAATCGGGTCCGGCTTGCATGTCCATTTTGCTCTTATCACCTTGTATATGCAAAAGCATATACAAGCACCATATATACAAGTCAGACCTCAAATTTTATACATTGCAGTTGATTTATCCCTTGGGTCTGAAATGTATGTCTTCTTTTGTACCTCCATCGTGTATGTTGCACATACAAAAGCAAATATACAAGTCGCGGATTCTAACTCATTTATCAGTTAGATTGGAGAACCTTTCGAATCCAACTTGTATATCATCAAATGTATATTTCCCTTGCATATCCATCGACGGCGTACAAGCCCCTATATACAAGTGGGAATCTTCCATGGAATATACCTACAATGTATCTTTTCTTTGTATCTAATTGTTATATGTCTGAACATACAAACCAAATATACATGCAACCCAATATGCAAGCAGCGAATATTCCTAAGAATCTGTGAAAGATTCCCCCTTGTATATGCAACCCGATATGCATTTAAAAATGCATACAACTCATTTTTCACCATTTTTTGAAGACTGATGGAGATTTTTGCAAGCCTGCCAATGCACATTCGACCTGCATGTATATACAAACACCCTTGTACATACAAAGACATGCATCAACTAATTTTTTGCATTGTTTAGCATTGCAGAGGCTGAAAGACAGAATTTTTGGATTTCTTGGGAAGGGGCATGCCTATTTGAATGCTTGAATCTTCAGAAAAGTGCCTACATATTTAAGCACTAACAAAGGCTCCATTTGGGGATGCATGCCTCTTGCAGGCATGGCGAGAACCTCAGAATCTCTAGGATGCAGACTAGTCCGCTATCCATTGGGCAACAGAGTCAAACATTGCACCAACCTGCATCACCAATCACACTTGGTGGCCTAAGGCCACCAAGAAAGGAAAAACATGTGTCTTCCTTTGTCAAATACCTTGTTTTCATCTGATATCACTAAATCAGGCCTGAAGAAGCTGCCATGATCTGACCACAAACAAACCTTGTCATTTGCATATACAATTATCTCATTGAGCCGGCTCCTCTCAACCTTATGCAAACAACCAACAACATCAGGCAACATGTGAATGCTATATTTGTCAAGCAATGCATATTCATATGGCGTATAGCACTTATTATCATCTATATCAGCAACATGCATTGTAAAATGGTCTCCCAGCTAGACTGAAAACTGAAAGCACTCAAAGTCCATCATGCAGCTAGGAACATCAAGGCTCATCTTATCACAAGCTGACATATGAAAGAAAAAGCTTTCAGATTCACAGTTGTGCACATCATGCACACAACCATCAGCTGGACCAAGCTGGAAAAGATCAGGCTTTGGCATCTCTTTGCAGTAGTTTTCATGATGTATGTTGGTTTCTCTTTCATCAAGATGAGAACTAGAATCCATATCAACATTAGTGCCCAGATTCCCACCATACTCAAACAGATCCTCATCACCATATATGTCAAAAATGGGTGTTCTAGGTGTTTCATCTTCATCATGGTATGCCACTAGTTCATGGGCAGCAGAACATGCATCTTCATTACTAATGGATTCCTCTTGTGGAGGAGTATCAACCTATGTGTCATAAACAAAACTATAATCAGATGAAGAACAATCATGCTCAGCATTAGCACTTGTTTCAATCCCTGATTGCTTTTCATCATCTCCATGTGTCTGAATAAAAGGTACTAATTCAAACATGGGACTACCCCTCTATTTGCTTATTTCTTCTCTATCCTAAGCACAATACTCACAATCATCTCCACAAATCCATTCAAACAGATGTTCATTTCTGTCCATAACCTCATCATTATTTTTAGAACTAGACACCTCAACCTTGCAACAGGGGTTATCATTGATCCTTCTACTGGCATCCTCAACTGATGTATTTTCATTCTCATTTTTATCTTCACCTGATGCCATAATCACTTGGTCATTTGCTGCCTTATAACTGTTATTCATACCAAAACCTATGGATAGGGAATTCAGTATATGTAGATTTCTCATTTTTTCTATATTTTCTACAAACTTGTATGCCATCTACATACTTGTTATCTTGAATTCCCTCAACAATGCACTAGAGCCCTCCTCCAAAGCTTCAAAATATATGCCAACACAGGCTGAAATATCAGGTCTGAAGACTTCTAGGATTGCGAAAGGGCTACTGCAAATCTATGACTGAAATCAGTACAGGGCTCTTTATCTTGTTTTCTAATTTCCATTAACCTTGCAACAAGATCAGCAGGTTCTCTTGCAAATTCTTCTTTGAAACAATCTGCAAGTTCATCCCAATAGGCAAAGGATCTCTTTGCAAAGCTCAAATACCAATCTCTAGCTTTTGCATCAAAGGATCTAATAAAAAACCTCATCCACATATCCTCATCTCTAAATGAGTGTCTCTCCACGAACCTATGAAAATTTTGGATATGTGCACCCCCATCACATACATTGTGACCACTGAATCTAGGCATCTGATTGTAAGTCTGGGTAGGCATACTTTCAATTTTATAGTTAACGCATGACAAATCTAATTGGTCATATAAAGGATCAAAAGGGATGACAAGAGGTTTACCATTTTGATTGGCAGACACAACAGGGTTACTACTATTTAACTGAGCCTACCGGGCTTCTAAGGATATCAACCTATTATTTATCTCTTCAATTTTTTTTACTCAATACATCATCCCCCTCTCGATTGAGTATGGGTGAATACATACTTGGATTCATAAAAACTTCACTCTTAGACATCTTATGTCTATCTAAGACCTAAGGCTTCCCCCTGGCATCTAACTTATGCAATAAAATAAGAAATATAAATGGGAAGGAGCTAGGTACCTTTCCTCATCCAGATGATGAAGCTTTGAATAGAATATTTTTTAGATCTCAATAACATACATCAGCCTTTCATGTGCACCAAAACCTTTTTACAGAGTCACCACCTCTCCAAAGAGGATAAAAATTTCAAACAGCTGAAAGCTCATCAAACATTTTTTTGAGTTCATACCACCAGTAGAGCACCATCATTCACATGAAAGAACCGGATATGCAACAATGATTTCACATTATTTGACTCTCATCCCCAGCAGAGTCGCTAATTTCTGTTACCTCTAAATCTGACTGGATGCTTATTCCCAGTTGTCCCTACAAGGTAACCATCAATGATCAATAGGATTCCTGGGCCAACGGCTAACAGTATAGGAGATAGACTCTATAGATATCTCGTCTTCTTCTTTAGGCTTTGCAGAACCAAGGGGGGTATTCCCTATTCAACATCCAGAACATATGCTCATGAAACTACTCAGATGTTGAAGCAAAGCAGATAAATCCTCTATGATGCAGACCAAAACTATGGAATAAGTGCAAAGGGGCTAGCTTTGGGCCTATGCTCAGTTGTAGACAGAGGATTTTGGGTAAAGAAGAATGTTACACTTGGTGATGATGGAGCAGCGAAGGAGTACGAGGTAAACTATGTTGTTTATGAGTTTTGTGATATTGGGTTTGAAGTGCATGTACCTGATGAGATGAGTAGCATGATAGATAAAATGTGGAATGTGCAGATGTGGTAGAGTGGAGTAGAGATGCCTACTTACAGGTAGAAGTTGTAGAGGATGTGATAGGAGAGATTTGGTGGAGGTGTTCAGTATGCGATTGGTTGAAGCCCACGAAGGTGAAGGATGAGAAGAGAAAAGTGAGGATGTGGAGAGTGAGCCTTTGGTGGAGGAGGATGGTCTACAGTGGATATGAGTCTACAAGGGGAAATTGGAGGAAGAAGCGGTGTTGTTGGAGGGAGGTAGTGTGTGTTCTGGCGCGATGTTTGAAAAGGTGAAAGAAAGGTTGATTTTTGAGCTCTTGGGCAATGAAGGACTTTGCTACAGGTTGATGGCAACTTGGAAGAGTAGTGCAACTACTCAACTCCACCTTTGCAAACTTTTTACCTGGCATGTCTGATGCAGGAGCATCCCGGGTGAACATGTAATTGGCATCAACAAAAAAAAAATATTTCATTTTGTTTTCTTCGATTTTGATGTGTGTGGGGTCTTGGTTGGCATCTCTCGACTACAGGAACATTGTTGATGACCCTGAGATGAAGGAAGCTCAGCTTGATCTATTCATCTTAGTTGATATTTAAGTGTCAAGTATATATGATAAGCATGGTGTCTTTCAATGTGGTCGATGAATATTATTTGAAGTATAAAACATCATGTTGGGGAAAATATGGTTTCATTTTTTTGATTTTATTTGTTCAGTCAAAGATGTTTGGAACATTTGAAAATAGTTTTAGTGGTAGCAACTAAAGAGAATAACAAAATCTCATGATTTGTATACTGTCATACCTTCCCAAAGTTATTTTAATTTATTCTAGGCATCCTTTTGTTTCTTATAAATTGCCAAACATAGAAAGAATAGGACACCACTAAACAAGGGCAATTGACAGATATTATAAGGCAACATCCTCATTTGATAGGAGTGGTATCAATGCATTTGTTGGGAGCAACCCATTTGTTGGATGCAAAATAAAAATAGGAGATTATTACTTCGTGGAAGAGGCGGCATAAGCCACAATTCAAGTATGGCAAATGAGAAATTGCCATCGTGGCATTACTTTCATTAATTCTTCAACTTCGAATATCAAAGGCAATAAGAAATAAAGTGCTCATTTTGAGAAGTTTAAACACCTAAATGGCAGGCTCATAAAAAAAACTGGTAGATCGATGGTTGGTGGCAATAGAAGTTGAAGCACCATGCAGGGATAAGAGAGCACAATAGTGAAAGAAAAGACACAGCGCCAATAACAAAGGAAAATGAGGTAGAGTATGGCATTGGAGAGGAATGACTGATAGGCTGGCTATGTGGATGGAGT
This sequence comes from Cunninghamia lanceolata, assembly GCA_027924645.1. NCBI lineage: Eukaryota > Viridiplantae > Streptophyta > Pinopsida > Cupressales > Cupressaceae > Cunninghamia > Cunninghamia lanceolata. The sequence goes on from BSBN01000192.1 coordinate 2,578,820, forward strand.
TAGCTAGAGTGGCCTATAGAAAATGGTGTTACAAAGAAGATTATGGCTATAGATTGAAAGGAGTATCATGTAGAGAGAAAATAAATTGTTTGTGCCTATGGAGAGGCCATTGAAGGTCAGCAATGTACATAATTGTTTGCAGATGTGTGATTTATTGTTTTGAATAATAACCAAATTTAGAGAGTAATTTTTGTTGTTGTTTGCAATCTTGTGAATGTGTTTTGAGTGATGATAATAGAGGATTTGTCTATGTGTCATGTAAGTAATTGGTGATATGTTTTGTGAGAGGAGAGTATCCCTTGCATCAAATTCATGTAAATGGGTGTGGATGCGAAGATGAGGATGTGTATGTTGTGATGCTAGAAAGGAGATATATACTATGCTTCAATGGGACTGAGCTCAGGCATGTGGTAGATGTTATTATATTAGTTCATGGTAGTGAGCCATTCTAGCAAGGAGCCTCTTTATAATTTGGTATTGATATTACTATATATTGTGAGCTAATCCTCACCATTCTAGCAAGGAGCCTATTTGCAATGAGCATTTCTTTGGATAGTTAGTCCTTAGGCAGTGAGCCTTCTGGCAAGGAGCCTCTTTATAATTTGGTATTGATATTACTATATATTGTGAGCTAATCCTCACCATGATTTTTCCCTTTTAGGGTTTTCCACATAAAAATATGGTGTTCTCTTTTGCATGGTATTGATGTGATTAAGTTTTTGGTATCTGTTTTCATGTTTAATCTTCATAACAAAATTAGGGCTTAAGTGTATTGAAGTGAATGTGATTATTCTTGTGAAGGTTAAAAGTTTTTGATATAACTGATTCACCCCCCCTCTCAGTTGTCTTGTGCATTCAACAAAATATACTAAAGGAATGGACACCAAAGCGAGGGGAAAACATATAGTGAAATTTGCAAGGGTATGCAATTTTCGATGTTACATACCAAAAAATATTACAAGTTATTGTAAACAAAATTTCCTAGATTTGACACCATGTTGACACCTAGCTAGATTTGAACCTTGGATTTGCAATTGAATATGGAGATAAGGAATATGCCAAATAGATGTTTATTCTCCCTTTGCCCATACTTTGCAAACTAAATTTTTGGTTTGCCCCAATTTGCCTTTACAAACCTTGCTCAAAAAATGGCTTGTATTAACTAAAATTATCCTTCTAGTATCAAAATCACTAGGCGTGAAAGATATCCATAACCAATTTATCTCTCATAGATTTGTTAAAAACTTCACTCAAATATGAATTTCCATTTTCCTTGGAACAAACATAATCCCCATTATAAAATTCCCACTACATATAAAAATTTTTGTTCCATATTTTCACTTGCACATGTGAAAAATATTTTATTTCTTCAATATGAATTTCTATTTTCCCTCGAACAAACATAACCTCCATTATAAAAATCTCTCTACATATAAATATTTTTTCTCCGTAATTTCATTGTGAAAAATATTTATTTCTTCAACAAATTCTATAGTTGGCATAAAGCCAAACTCCACAACTTGGCCGTGGTCTCACAACCTAGAAATATGTATGGATGTCCCATAAGGATTGAGTAACATCATCAAACATTGCAGATGCCATTGTAGTGGCAAACTTGCATGCAAAGTGAGGATACACAGAAAAGGTACATAAACTATTTAATAGATTGTCTCGAAGAAAAGTCAGCCAATGGGATACAATGATTATTGGAGTATGCACAGAATGAAATTTTGTGAAAGGTTTTAGAAACCTCTATACAATGCAATTGGTAGAAGTGAGGTCATTCCAACATATTTTCAAGAAAATACAATTGACAGGCATAAGGCAAGACTTCCATGACCTATGTTGTGTCTAATTGGAAGCTATAAAATAGAGAAGGGTTGTGCATGTAGTGGTAGGGGAATTCTTATCAATTATAATAGTTGCAACTGCGTGGTAACCACACATGTAGAAGAGAAAGTATAAACTCCACATACATACAACACTATAACATGCATAAATACAAGTAGTCTCAATACAAACAAGGTTCAAATATAATGTCTCATACCTAGCAAGGCATATATTCCTCCTCTATGTGCTCTTTTTATCATAACCACTACATTCCTCATCCAAAATAAAAAATTCAATAGTCATTCCCTTCTCATGCACCCCCTATCCTGTTGTCATGTAGTAGTCTTCAAGATGTTATTCTTCCTCTAAAATGCATTAATCATTCTTTCTTTATTCCTCTACTTCTATTCCCAAAGCTACTATATTAGTGAAAACCCCTTCTCTCTTTCACACCCCCTCTTCAATCTTCTATCATTTCTTGGAAGATATATTTTTCCTCCTGAAAAAGAAGAGAATGCTTCTGAAAAATCTCCCTTTCCCTGTAATCCACGGCCACCAAAAAGAAGACTAAAGTATCCCCTTTCTATGCCACCATCCCTCTGTAGTTCACTTCATGACTCTAGCTATTTTTAGCCTCCACTTCATGAATGCACCATAATGGCCACTCACCTCCATGTGCTAACTTCCTCTTTATTTATTATCTTTGTCTAGTTTTTAACCTCCATTAAGAGTGAAGTGTTAGTTGGCATAAATGCCCTTAAATCTACTCAACTTTTCATGAAGGAGATAATAATACACATACTAATAGTATAATAGGCATAAAATTGAATATTAGTCATAATAATAATTCTATTGACAAGAATGAAATAATATAGATTAAAATATTTTTAATTCTTAATATAATAGGAAAACAAATATGATATTAGTTTAGGGGTAATAGTAGTTGATTCAAAATAAATAGATAATAATATAATAACTAATGCAAAGGACATTAATCATTTGGCATAAATTTTGTAGGTACACATATAGTAGAATTAACACATACCAACTTGACAACAACTAACTTGGTTATAATCTAATTGACAACAATTTAGATGTAGTCCTATATGTGACCTCATTCTATTATATCACAACTTGTTTAAGTTTGTGTGTGAGGTTCTCAGATTGCTTGGTTTGACTCTGACTCGTCGCCACCTACCATCCTCTCCCAAATGATACTCTCCCACAACACTTGGAAGGGAGTAAAATATTATCCTACATCCATCTTGTTGGGAATTAAGGTGTCTCAACCTTTGCAAATTCCTAGCATTATTTATTTAATTGTATATTTATTTATTTCCTAATATTGTATTTACTTGCACATTCAGTTTGGTCACTTAGTTGAGGTGGCACGGTGACTTGTCATCTTACTTGGAATGTGACTTGGATGGTCAAGTCAAACCTACATGGATTTGGGCATCCCATTTGAGGTGGCACTATTATGCCATGTGTCAGCATTTTGTGGTATGTGGAAGAGGATATTCCATATGATAGAATCTATGACGCGTAAGAGCCAAGTTTGGAGATTCCTATGACAAGTGGGGACAAGTGTCGGTGAGTATCTTTGCATGAGGGAAAGTCATCTTTGGGTACCCAAGTTGGGCTATGACATGTTGTAAGAGGAATTTACTATATTTAGTCTTGTATGAGAGATTCTCTTACAACATTTAAGGTTGTTATGTTGGGAAAATCTATAACAACTGTAAGATGCGTAAGAGCATCTGTCATAGTCTATTTTTAGCATGGAGTGTTCCAATCTTGGAAAGTCAAATCTGCCATGTATGATAGATGTAAGGGATGTATTTGTAGCAAGGACAAGTGTACGATGGTGGGAAGGTGTACTTGGGTTATGATTCTCACCTGAAGATAGTTGGGTAAGGAAGAGTCTTGATCCAATTCCCTGATGGATGAGTGAAGGGGATCAATGGGGTTATGCACATCCCCAGTTTAGCAAGAAACCTACTCTCTGTAAGTAAATTGAATGATACAGGTGTGCAGGTTGTCTTCTCAGGTGGAGGATGCAAGATGACAAGAGGACCTATGGTGCTTGCTAAGGGTATTCGAAGAGGTACTCTGTTTCAGCTGGATGCATGCACTACTTAGTGCAATAGTTCTTCTATTTCGAAGAAAAGACCTTCAGATTCTTCATCCTCACCATTGGAACCCGTAACGAAAAAGACTAATGCTTCTACTTCCAATGGTAGTGCTTTCTGGGTACCTCAGGGTGCTCATGCTATGGAAATGAAACTTCCTACTGAAAAGACAATGTTGCGGCATAAGAGACTTGGTCACATTGGTGAGAAGGGTCTTAGAGCCCTGAAAAATAAAAACCTCGTTGAGGAGTTAAATGATTGTAATCTCAAGTTCAACTTTTGTGAACATTGTATATATGGAAAACAAAACCATGTTCATTTTTACTCTAGTTCTCACAAGTCTTCTGGTATTTTGGATCTTATTCATTCTAATGTGTTTAGTCCTATGAATGTTCCTTCGATCTCTAAATCTATATATTTTGTATCATTTATTGATGATTACAGTAGAAGGACATGGTTTTATTTTCTTAGAAGCAAATATGAAGTCTTTAGTCAGTTCAAAGAGTTTAAAGCTTTTGTAGAGAATTAGACTAGTAAAAAGATTAAGTGTTTGAGAACTAATAACAGTGGTGAGTTTTGTTTCACAGAGTTCGATAAGTTCTGTAAAGAACTTCGGATTGAAAGACATAAGACAAATCCTTATACCCCACAACAAAATGGAGTTGCAGAGAGGATGAACAGAACATTGATGGAGAGGTCTAGGAGTATGCTTAGTGATGCTAGCCTTGAACAAAAGTTTTGGGCTGAAGCTGTAGCCATTGCTTGCTACCTGGTTAATAGGTCTCCTACCTTAATGCTCATTGATAAGACACCCATGGAGGTGTGGTTTGGTAAGAAGCCCTCATTGAGACATCTTCATGTTTTTGGTTGTGAGGCATATGCACATGTACCTAAGAAGAAGAAGTCAAAATTGGAGAACAAGGCAGTTAAGTGTATCTTCATTGGCTATGGTGTCAGTGTGAAAGGGTACAAGCTTTGGGATGCTGTAGTTGAAAAAGTGTTGTATAGAAGAAGTGTTATCTTCAGAGAGCTAACACATTCTTCTATTGTTTTACAACTAGAAGAAAAAGAAAAGAAAGAGGATGTGGTTCAGTTTCCTTCTACCCCTATGAAGACTAAACTGAAAGACCCTGTTGGACCTAATGATGAGGAGAGCTCTAACGTCTCTTAAAGTTTAGAAGAAGAAGTAGAACCTCCACCTCAGCCTTTGAGGAGGTCCATACAAATTAGGAAGCAACCTGAAAGGTTTGGTTATATATTGCTAGATTCTAGTTGTGCTTATTCCTTGATTACTAACACTGATGAACCTAGAACTGTGACAGAGGCTATGGACATGAAAGATGCAGGTTCCTAGAAGGAGGCCATAGAGGATGAGATTGCTTCTTTGGAAAAGAATAAAACTTGGGACTTGGTGCCTTTGCCTAATGGATGGAAACCCATTGGATGCAAATGGGTGTTTAAGAAGAAATTTGGAGTAGATGGTAGTGTTGAAAAGTACAAGGCTAGATTGGTTGCGAAGGGGTATTCACAAGTGGAGGGAATTAATTATGGTGAAATTTTCTTTCCCATCGCAAAGATGACATCTATTCGTTTCCTATTATCTCTTGCAGCAACTTATGATTTAGAAATGGAATAAATGGATGTGAAGACAACTTTCCTTCATGGTGACTTGGAGGAAGAAATTTATATGTCACATCCTGAGCACTACATGGTGAAAGGTAAAGAAAATTTGGTCTCTAAGTTAAAGAAGTCTTTGTATGGTTTGAAGCAATCTCCTAGGATGTGGTACTTGAAATTTGATGCCTTTGTATTGTCCATTAAATTTTTGAGATCAAAATTAGATCATTGTGTGTATTATAAGTTTGTTAATGATCGTATTCTCATTATTGCACTGTATGTTGATGATATGTTGCTGATTGGGAATGGTAAGAATATGATTTCATATTTGAAGTCTTAGTTGTTAGCACAGTTTGAGATGAAAAACTTAGGGGTAGCTAGGTACATTATGGGGATGAAGATCAGAAGAGACAGAGCAAATAGAAAACTTTGGTTAAGCCAGAGTAAGTATGTGAAGACCGTGTTGGATAGATTTAGCATGGTAGATTGCATACCATTGTGTGTTCTTGTTTCATTCGGAACAAAATTATCTGTGAATGATTGTCCAAAGTCTCCTTATGAGATGGAGGATATAAGCAGAGTACCTTATGCTAGTGTTGTTGGTAGCTTGATGTATGCTATTATCTGTACAAGACCAGACATTGCCCAAGTAGTGGGAGTCCTTGGTCTGTTTATGGCTAATCTTGGATAGGCACATTGGGATGCAGTAAAGAGTGTTTAGATATTGCAGGGTACTTCCGAGTATTCCATATGTTATCATGGTCATCCCATAGGATCTTCGTATTCTGTGAGTATTCATGGATTTGTGGATTTTGATTGGGTAGGTGACATTGACAGCAAGAGATCCACCAGTGCTTACGTGTTTACCATGTTTGGTGGTGCTATTAGTTGGATGAGTAAGCGACAACCTATGCTTGTTTTGTCCACGATAGAAGCAGAGTACATGGTAGTAACGCATGCTTGTAAGGAAGCCATTTGGCTTAAGAGGTTGTGTTCGTATGTTGGTGTTGATGCAGGACAGATTACTATCTATTGTGATAGTCAGAGTGCGATTTGCTTAGCAAAGAATCCTACTTTCCATTCTAGAACAAAGCATATTGATGTTCAGTTTCATTTTGTTCAAGATATGGTAGAAGATGGGAAGGTGATATTGGAGAAAGTAGACACTTTGAAGAATGTTGTAGATGTATTGATGAAACCACTGGGCACAGAGAAGTTTAGATGGTGTTCGGAGTCTATGGGCCTCTTGGCCCCTAGCAATTAAATCTTGTCATTTCTTTTGGCTTTTGCAAGGTGTTCGACAATTGGGAGAATGTTGGGAATTAAGGTCTCTCAACCTTTACAAATTCCTAGCATTATTTATTTAATTGTATATTTATTTATAGCCTACTATTGTATTTACTTGCACATTTAGTTTGGTCACTTAGTTCAGGTGGCACAGTCAGATGTCATCTTACTTGGAATGTGACTTGGATGGTCAAGTCAAACCTACATGGATTTGGGCATCTCATTTGAGGTGGCACTATTATGCCATGTGTCAACATCTTGTGGTATGTGGAAGAGGATATTTCATATGACATAATCTATGATGCGTAAGAGCTAAGTTTGGAGATTCCTATGACAAGTGGGGACAAGTGTCGGTGAGTATCTTTGCATGAGGGGAAGTCATCTTTAGACGCCCAAGTTGGGCTATTACATGTTGTAAGAGGAATTTACTATATTTAGTCTTGTATGATAGATTCTCTTACAACATTTAAGGTTGTTATGTTGGGAAAATCTATGATAGCTGTAAGATGCGTACGAGCATATGTCATAGTCTATTTTTAGCATTGAGCACTCCAATCTTGGAAAGTCAAATTTGCCATATATGATAGATGTAAGGGATGTATTTTTAGCAAGGACAAGTTCCTTTGATGCAGGATAATGGCCATGTGGCCAAGGTAGACACCTATCCCAAGAAGCTTCTAGTATTTGTCTTGTAATCTCTATATATTGCATAGTTTGGAGTTGTAGTTGCATAGTGTTTTTACAAGTACTGTTATGCTGCTAGAATAACTCCAGATTTGACATTTGAAGACTCTTAGAAGAACTTGCATTGCAAGTGTATTGTAAACTGTTATTATTTCAGATAATACATTGTGCAGGTTTTAGAGTGTGGGGTTTTTTACCTGAAAAGGTTTTCCCCACGATACATCTTGTGTCAATCTCTTTATGTGTTGTGTTACTGCTATAATTTCTTATGTATTATGTTTAACATTTCTACAATTGTAAGGATTAAAATGAATTTGTATACATTTCCCCTCATTAGATTAGTGTAGGAAGTGTGTTCCACATACCTTGCTTCCTTTTACATCTCATGTCAATGCAAATGCTAGTTAGTCCATTACCTAGATCATAATCTCTTGAGTCAAATAAGATATCAACTGTACAACCAAATCCATCATATCAAATCAAAATTATTCTTCTAAGGAAAATGAGATGCCAACTATTGTAATATCATGGGACACATAATGCAATATTTATTTTTCTCACCTTGAATAATTATTTAATTATTAAAATAATGTCTAAAAAAAAGTGGTCAAAATGAGATGTGATGAACATGCTTTTGAGCTTACATGATCATATCTATTTACAAATTACTTGTTCTCTTCTCCTCTAATTCCTCAAGCATCCTCTACATGCAACCAATTAGAGGGGAAATATAATATCACTTGGTTGTGGACTCATGTTCCCAACACTAAATCATTTTTTTTCCATTGATGGTTCTTTTGTAGCTATACATCATTTTATTTTGGTTGATGGATCTTTTACAACCCTATATCACTTGGTTGGTGGATCCTTTTCAACCATAAATCTCCCTTTTTACTTTTACCCATTATTTGTTGACAATACAATGTAGTTGATTATGCCTATTTCAGATTGCAATTATATGATACTAATAGAATTTTGTGCTTGCAATTCTAATGATGAGTTATCATCACAAGGAGAACATGTGAATCATCATCTAGATATCCATATCCTTTTGATATGTACATGTCTTTACTTTCATACTGACTACTTGTTTTCTTTGACATGCATTATTCATAGTAGTTCACATGCAAGTCAAGATGAAGGAAAAATGTAAGGATGAAAAATACACCCTATAAGGATGAAAAGTACACCCTTGGCACTTTTCCCCATGTGTTTGAATTCACTTTGACCTCTATGTCATAATGCAATAAACTGGTGTTTAAGTGGCATATTTATATGCAAGAGTTGGCATCCAAATTGTATCTCATTTAATTTTGAGATCTTGTTCCCCAAGGTCTAGACCCAACCCTCCTACTTGTCATTTCTTACCCTAATTCAAAACCACAAATATAGCCTTAACCTAGCTAAATATTGCACGTGAAAGATTGAACCCCAAATTCCTAAAATAAAATTTAATGATGATCCAAAGACAACTTTCTTCCAACAATTCATTGCCTCTTTACTCAAGCATATAATACTTAAATTATGGCACTAGGCATGTTGTATAAAAGGATAAAACCCTATTTCATTTTGATGATATAATTTGATCCAATATTTAACAGTTAGAGCATCAATCAACCATTAGAGCATCTAGGAGAATTGCATCAACATATTATATTATAATGACATAATATATAGGTATTTAAAGATTCCTCCACGTCGGCCAAGGAAGATCAGAAACTCCAATGAAAAGTTGTAACGTGTGTACACGGATAGGTTAGCCCTAAATGAGTAGAACTCCTCTGTAAATGAATGCAATGATGTGTGGATCTCAAGGAAGGTCAGCCATGAACCAAACAACATGGAATGATGTGTCATTAAGCTTTGAAGGTTGTGAAATGCTCCACAAGTCTTCTCCTTTAGCTGATTGTCTGAGATTGTCAGGATGCTCTGCTCTGAGAAAACAATCGATCTTCTAATTATGATAACTTTCCAGTACTTGATCTAAATGCTCTAAATTTCAAATATGTTGTGCATGAATGAATCTATATGCTAAGTCTAGCTTTGCAAGGTATGAAATGCAATTGTGGTAGAATGCGGACCAAAATATATAAACTTCTACGGATTGAACTACCTAAACTAAACTAGAAATTAAAGAAACTAACTAAAATGCAAATGTTTTTGGTTAATGCAAGATTGCTCTTGAACCAGGGATGCTCCTGCATCAGACATTTGGGGTTATTGAAAAAAGTGAGTCCCTCACTTTGTTGGGGCTAGAGGAAAACAAAGATGGTTCACCTCAGCCTGAGAAATCCAAGATGAATCTTCTTCCAGTCTACCTTTCCACTTCACAAAATATTCTTTATATTGTCTTCCTCTAGTGGTACGTCCAACTCTGTTGTCCAAAATGTCTTCAATTTGCTCCTGTGCTTGTTGTGGTAACTATTTCTTTAAGTCTTCTTCCATGTTGTCACTGAACTCTGCTTCATGATATTGATATAGGTCTACAATGTTAAAAATAGGTGAAATACCCAATGTCTCTAGTGATTCCACTTCATATGCATTTCCTGATTCAAATTTTTTGAGTATCCTACAAGGTCCAAACTTCTTCATCTTCAACTTGTTATAAGTACCAACTGGAAATCTTTCTTTTCTCAAGTACACCATCGTTTCATCTCCAACTACAAATTCCTTATGTCTTCTTTTCTCATCTGCTTGTTCCTTATATTTTCTATTCATGTCCTCTAAATGCTTCTTCACCTGCTTATGCACTGTCTCCATGTGTTCTTTAAATTCTTCTGCTTCTACACTTCTCTTATCTACCCTACTGATATCTCTGAATTCTGCAATTCCTCTTGGGTTTACTCCAGTAACAATCTCAAAAGGTGTTCTTCCAGTACTCCTATGCACTGAATTATTATATGCAAACTCTGCTTGTGAAAGAATCAAATCCTAACTTCCTACCTTATCTCCAACCAAACATCTCAATAAGTTTCCCAAACTCCTATTCACTACCTCTATCTATCCATCAATCTATGGGTGAAATGTTGAACTAAACTTTAAATCTGTCTTCATCTTCTTCTAAAGTGTCTTCCAAAATTATCTAATAAACTGTGTCTCTATCTAAAATTATGCTCTTAGGTAATCCATGCAATCTCACAATCTCCTTGAAAAATAGGTCAGCTACCTATACTGCATCATTTGTCTTCTTGCAAGGTATGAAATGTGCCATCTTTGAAAATCTGTCCACTACTACAAATATTGAATCATGTCCTCTCTATGTCTTAGGCAATCTCATTACAAAATCCATACTTATGTCTTCCCAAGGTCTCTTTGGTATTGTCAAAGGTTTATACAATCTAGTATTCTAACTACTCCCTTTGGTAACTTGACAAACTCTGCAACTCTGCACAAATTTCCTAACATCCTTATGTATTTGAGGCCAAAAGTAATTTTCACTCACCAAAGCCATTGTCTTGTTAATGTCAAAATGTCCTACCAATCCACCACTATGTTTCTCCTTGATCAAGTGTCTCTCATTCAACTTCTAGGTATGCACAACTGATTTCCCTTGAACAACATATCTTCCTAGATAAAATAGTCCAACCACTTACTCCTATCTGTCACAACAGGTTCCTTACATGCTTTCCAAGGTTCTACAAAATTAGTGTCTCCCTCATACATGTTCTTCAATTCATCAAATCCTATCACTTCAACTCTCATCTCTATCCACAAGTTCCTTCTCCTACTCAATGCATCTACAACTTAATTTGATTTTCCACTCATATGCTTCAATACAAATGTATAACTCTACATGAACTCTACCCATCTCATATGTTTTTGATTCAACTTTCCCTGACTATTCAAATATTGCAAAGCTTGATGATCTGTATACAAAACAAACTCCTTAGGCAACAGGTAATGTCTCCACTTCTTCAAGGCTTGAATTATGGCATAGAACTCTTGATCATAAACTAAATATCTTCTCCTTGCATCATTCAACTTATCATTGAAATATGCTACTGGTCTACCTTCTTAACTTAATACTGCTCCAATTGCATTTCTACTTGCATCACAATCCACTTGAAATACCTTATTGAAATCTGATAATGCCAAAACAGGTTTCTCTGTCACTTTCTGCTTTAACAGTTCAAAACTTTTGTCGACTCCTGATGTCCACTTGAAATCTTTTCTATCTCCCCTCATTGTCTCTATCATAAGGTTATAAACTGAACTAAAATTTTTTATGAACTTCTGGTAGAAACTAGCTAATCTATGAAATGATCTAACCTCTCCAATTCTCTCTGGTGTCAGCCATTCAACAATTACTCTTACCTTCTCAGGATCCATCTTCAATCCTTCTACAAAAATCACAAATCCCAAATACACTAGTTCTTCCTTCATGAAACTACATTTCTTGATGTTTATCATCAATTTCTCTTCTCTCAGTCTCTGCAAAACTTGTCTAATGTGCCGCAAATGTTCTTTTGTCTTACTAAAAATTAGAATATCATCCAAGTATACAATAACAAACTTACCCAAGAATTCCTTCAAGACCTCATTCATCAACCTCATGAAAGTAATAGGTGCATTTGTCAATCCAAAAGGCATCACTAACCACTCATACAATCCTTCATTTGTTTTAAAAGCAGTCTTCCATTGATCTCCTTCTTTGATTCTGATATGATGGTATCCACTCTTCAAATCTATCTTTGTAAAATATTTTTCTCCACTCAAACAATCCATGATATCATCCATCCTAGGTAAAGGAAATCTATACTTAACTGTGATCTTGTTGATTACTCTAGAGTCTATACACATTCTCCATTCTCCATCCTTCTTAGGTGCTAACACTACAGGTACTACACAAGGACTCAAACTTTCTCTGATCAAACCCTTCCTCAACAATTCTTGTATCTGTCTATTCAATTCTTCATTCTCTGTTGGTGTCATTCTGTGTGCTACTTTGTTAGGCAAACTAGCTCTAGGTATAAGGTCCACGTGATAATTGATACTCCTTATAGGTGGTGTATACACCTAAAAATGACATGACTCTACTTAAATAAATATTTAAATATTTATTTCACCTTCATATTCCTCTATCAATAAATAAATAAATAAATTTATTTATTTGATTCACTTCCTCTCATTTAATTAAATAAATTACATTTATTTAATTAATCTACATCAACTTTATTCTTCTAAATAATTAAATAATTTTAATTATTTAATTAAATTTTTTATTCTTCCAAATTTAAATAAAATGCAATTTTATTTAAATTAAATCTTAAATCTCCATAAAAATAAAATATATTTAAATATTTTATTTATTCTTCCAAATTATCTACAAATAATTAAATAAATCTTTTTATTTAATTATGCTTTATTATCTTCTAAAAAAATCTTCAATATCTTCTAAAAATATATTCCTTTTGTCATACAAAAGTAAAAGCTGAGTTAAAGCAACTTTAAAGGAACTTTGTTTTTAAATTAGAAAAATCTATTCTAATTTAAGAAAACAAAAACTCATTCTCATCTAGAAAGTAGTTAACTCAACAAAGCTTCTTTTTGAATGACACATGTCCTTCTATTCGTGCACGTTCTCTCAAACATTCTCCTCCGTTGATCTTCTCATTTCTTCTCAACTATTGATCTTCTCTCACACAACTCTATAAATACAACCCTCTTCTTCTTCATTTCAAATCCATCATTCGAGTAAACTTATGCTGCAGGAACTATAGCACGCCATTGGCACCCCCATTTGCATATGCCTTAATCATCCATCCATTTCATAGTATGTTGAAGCTCATCTTCAATCACACTAAGTATTAGAGCCAACTTCTCCTTGTCATCTTAAGGAATCGAAGCGAGAAAGCAAGCTTCTTGAGGGCCATTTTCATCTCCATCAAGATCAAGAAAGAAAAGGCAAGCAATGGAAGGCGTAAGGTAAAGGTTGTAAGTATCTCTTCTTTATTATTAAATCCTTTTTACCATCATATTTCATTGATGTTTTGGGTTTGTTATTAATTTGATTATTCCCACATTTTACCCATCACATTTTGGTACCCACCGTGGGCCCCTTGCCCCTAATTTAATCAAAATCTAAGTTTTCTTAGTGATAGGTTCCATACAGGTGTTGTACAGGCTTCTGATAGGTTCATCCGGCACATACATGCTCTAATCCAACACATTTGCCTCTTGTTATAGAGCATACATACTTCTAGCACAAACACTCTTTGGACTGGTGCTTTTGCCTTCCGTTCTGGCGCCTGTGGTAATACGGCACATCCATACTCCTAGACGGTGCATAAGCTTCTTGTTTCGGTGCCTGCATAATCCATATGCATGCACCCTCTGATACGACACTTTTAGACTATTTTATGACGCATTTGTTAAAATAACACATTTGCACATTCTTCCTGCACTTTTGACACTTATCTTAGAGCATCTGTACAATGACACATACATACTCTATTTTTGCACATTCAGACCGTATAGCAGCGCATCTGATCTGTCACTGGGGTTTTTAGGATTTCTTCTAATTTCTTTTATGTAGGCTAACATTTTGTCTTACAAGATTAGAGGCTGGAATAGATCATTTAGCTGCATTGATTAATTCACTTAGATTAATTAAGGAAAAAAGTTAAAAAAAAGGCATGCATACAAATTTCACATAGTCTTTAACTAGGAGGACAGTAACTGAACCACTGCTATCTTTGCATTGTTGTTTTCTTTCCTGGTTTAGAATATTGCTATCTCACAAACAAGAATGAATAATGCTATCTTTTAAACACTTCAAAGTTAACAAATGCATGAGTGCACAAGTAGATAGCCCATTTAGTTTTTTTCCTTTTAACTAGGTTTGGATTAATCACTGTCCTTTGTGTTTGTTGAATGACAATAGGATTATGCTCTCCCCTTCACTAGGTGACCAAAACGCCAGACTTGTTATTCCATCTGTATAACCTTTAGAGGGGCCTGCCCTTGGATGCCTGCCTATCCAAGTGGGAATGACCTCGAGTGGAAATAGACTAAAGCCAAGCCCTACCGATCCACTTTAAATAAACTATGCTTGAAGTGAAAGCTTCCTGCAACAAGTGTTGATGTGTTACACAGACAACCAACCTCCCCCAAAACCCTCCAAGGTGTAACCCTTGGAGGTTGGGAGACTCCATAATAGAGAGTAGTGCCATTGCATGTGTAACCACTTGAACGGTTGCCTTAACTACTTAGCCACTTGTTTAGTGTACCAAAAACCCCTATTTGTTGACACAAAGGGTGGAGCCTTTGAAGTAGCCTCGATTCATGTGATTTTTAGTAGAGGTAGTAGGGACAATCCTATGGTTCGGTGGGTGTACGAGCCTAAGGAAACCCATATCTGGTATGTGTGAGAAGTGAGTGTCGTGGAGGGGAGCTGGTGCTACCAGATCCTGGGGCAACACGCTTTGAATATGCATAGCTAGAGGATTCAACAAATACTGTCCTATCCAGCCTAGGTTGTACTTGTTCTTGAGTCAAAAAGTCTAAAATACAAAAAAATTAACAAAAGGTTAAAATCATGAAAACTTCTATGTGTTTGCTGTGTCTTTTGCCATAAATTGAAAATCAAAATTCTCAAAAAGACCAAGTTTTCAAACCAAAAATAGAAAATCCTGAAAAACATTCCAAAATTTTACAAAACCAAGACAAAAACTAGAACGATGCTTTTGATTTGACCTACAACGCATTTACATAGACTTGCAGCGTAATTTCTATCTATTGCAATGCATTTAAATATTACTAGAGTTGCGCATTTGATACAACTTGTGGCGCTTTTAAACTCTGTTCTGACACATTTAACTATTGTGCATTCAAAACCAGAGAATTGTTCCATACCTTCCAAGAGAAAAACTGTCAAACTTTCAAAAGCTCATTTCAAACTTGTCCCAGTTTTCCCAAAATATGATTAGAATCGTGAAAATCAACCATTTCCCTCTTTTTCTGCATCATATCTGCTTTTCCCACACTGCTTGCAAAATCTCACAAAATTCTTCCAAAATCCAACAAGTTTAGAACCAAGCTATTCTTGATTGCATCAAACCTCAAACAAACCTAGTGAGTCTCCACTATCAAGGATCACTTATCCTTTTCTCTCGAAACTCTACTAGTGGCTTGTGTAAGACTAGTCCACATCAAGTAAATGGATTTCTATCATCCTTACTTTGACTATCATTTTGTACACCCAACTTGTTTGACACCAATTGATCTAAGAAGAACCTTGCTAAAATCTTGTCACATTCTAGCACCTTTGTTCAAATCTTTCAAACTCACTCCATCCCATCTCTGGTCACCTTGCATGGTCTTAACGAGATTGCAAAAACAAAAATAGATTGAAATGGCTGAGAAAACTATCCCAAACTCTCACGAAAGTGATGAGGAAATTTATATGGAAGAGGTCCTCCAAGCACATCAAGACAAAATATTTCAATGCATAATGGATAAGGTACTTGCCCAAGACCCTACCAAATTCTTTCTACACCTAGCACATCTAGGAGTCAAGCTCCCTAAAGATTTTGATGTAGAGGCTCTAAAAGAACCTGAAGATGAAAGAAATCCTAAGGGAAGCACACATGAGGAAGTACCCACAAATAAAAGCAAAGCAACCATTGACTCTATAGATGCCTTGAGCTTAATGACCCAATAGATCCAAGCTTTACAACAACAATTCTCAGACATGCAAATAGGAGCATCAACTAAGCACTACTCCCTAGAGGATATTTCACCATATCCTTTTGATAGGACCTTGATCATGTTACCTTTCCCCTCTAAATTTGAGGTGCCAAAGTTTGATAAATATCGAGGAAAGGGTGATCCAAGGGACCACATTAGGGAATTTAATGTTGCTTGTCTTGAGGTTGCACACAATGATACTTACCTTATGCAACTGTTTCCACGAAGCTTAGGAGGACAAGCCATGGAGTGGTTTTCTAGACTACCACCTAGCATTAGAATATTTAACAAACTTGTGGAAAAATTTCTCACGCACTTCTATAATATTGAGCATGACACCTCAATCTTAGATCTTTGTAACACCAAGCAAAAAGGTGGAGAATCTTTTGCCGCCTTCCTACAAAGATGGAGACAGTTGGCAAGTAAGTGCCCACACCAAATGCTGGAAATGTTTGTCCATAACTTACAAACTGACCTAATCTATCAAATACAAATCCAATGTCCTACTTCCTTTAGTAAGGTCATTGAGATGGGTCTAATCATCAAAAAATCTTTAATCGCCAAAGGTCAAATAAAGCTTTATAAGGACACTCCTAGTACCAACACCAATGTCGATAAACCAAGATTTTGGATAGAGAATAAAAACATTTTGAATGATGGAGTGGTAGATGCCAAGAATGCAGCACCTAAACAACCAATCTTCAACTTATCAACTCCTCAAAACAACCCCCCGCAAAACAAACCAAGAAACATTGAATCACGGTTTACAAATTTTCAACCTAGGAGAAAATTTACACCTTTGGGAGAATCATTAGAAACTGCCCTATGGAAGCTAGTCACAAATAAGATCATAACACTTCCAACTGCGCGACAATATGAACCTAAAGTCAAACCTCCTTGGTGGAATGACAACAACTTCTGCGAGTTCCACCGAAACATGGGGCACAAAACCAACGACTGCATTGTGCTCAAACACACTGTCCAACACTTGATCGAGAAAAAGAAAGTATCACTTGATGGACATACCTCTAATAGTGATCATCAGTCATTCAAGGATCCTCTACCCAACTATGAACAGGGAGGACCTTCCAACCAAAACAATAGTGGATCTAACAACGCAAATTACACAAACGTCAGCTTTGACTATGTTGTTAACCATATCTCAGAAAGTGATTCACGCATCAATGTGATCACTATAAACAAAGATCTGGATTGCAATGTTACCACCTGCAGTAATAGAGTCACTCTTAGAGGAGCCTCCATCCCTCCAGCTAATCAATACAGTCTCTTGGATCAGCTACATAAGACACATGTACATGTCTCCATTCTGGAACTTCTATGTCTATCCCCGTCTCATAGGGCCATACTTGACAAAGCTTTAGCGGAAGCCTCCGTCCCAACAAATCTCATTGAAGAATAGTTTCAAACCATGGTAGGTCACATTACCTCACCTCACTCCCTATCATTCACTGAAAAAGGATGATATGTCAATCACCCAACCCCATAACGCCTCTCTTCATATCGAAGCCTTCATACACAAACACAAGATAAAAAGGGTCCTAATCGATGGAGGAGTTGGTTTGAATATTTACACCTTGAAGCTAATCCTTACATTGGGGTTTTTAGAGAAGGCTATAGATCCAAAAAAGAAAATCATTATCAAAGCCTATGATGAGGAGGAGAGAACTTCCAAGGGAATTGTTACTTTACCAATTAGAGTGGGACCTATAGTAAAAGATGTGGCTTGCCAAGTCCTCAATATGGAGCTAGTGTATAACATTCTTCTTGGGAGACCATGGATACATGCACTAAAAGCAGTACCGTCAACATACCATTAGTGTATTAAATTCCCCTATGAAGGTCAAGAGATCACCATCCAAGGTGACCCCAATCCATTTCAGTACTGCAACTCTATTCAATCTAAACCTGAAGTTGTGATCCCTAACAACTGTGCCTCTACTTCATCCTCATCTCATGTTGACCCAGCAACACTTGCTTCATCTTCAAAGGTGTCCCAACCTGACCTCAAACTCAAAGATAAGGGCTTGGGTGAGTACATAATCTCCCAATCCCTCTGTTTGGCACAACTCCCCCTATCTCCTAGATCATACGGAAGACCTACTCTGAACAAATCCAAAGCAGATAAAACTACCAAAGGTCCATTTGTCAAATGGGGAAGCCTTGAAGATGAGAGTGATGAAAAAGATATCTTGCAATGGTTATATAAGGATGAAGGCAGTTCATCAACACAACAAGACCATCACACTATACAAACTAAACAATATGGTCAAGGTTTCCAAATGCTACAAAGAATGGGATACGAAGGACATGGTCTACTTGGCTCAAGAAAGGATGGTATCACTGAACCCATCCAACCTCATACCCTAATAGCCTAAGACACTACAGGGCTAGGTTACACTAGCACATCAAGAACCAACAGAGAAAATAAGAATAAGGACAAACAAATAGAAGCATCTACTAGTAATCTGGTTGAGCAAATTTAGCAACTGCAATTGGGGAGTGAGACCGATTCAAATGAATATGAGTGGGATAGTCTCTTGGAGCTATCTTGTGACGAAAAAGATATCGATGTTGTCCACGAGTATGACCCAACCCATGCAAATGAGACACAAGGACCAAGGGCTAGACCGCTAGAGTCCGTCCCGCATAATAACAATAGTCAAAGTCCTAAGGAAAGAATGACCCCCCTTGATAGATCCGCTAATAGAGAGTACCATCGTAGACTTTGTTTGTGCTTTTAACAACTCTATCCTAACCATCAACATCATCGAACCAAATCAACCCAATGACCCTTTACCTTTAGTGCATCTTGAACTCATAGATTGGGACCTACAAGGTACTACCCCTGAGCTCGATACCTTTAAGAATGATGAAGCCATCATAGATTATCTTGAGCTTAGAAATCATATACCCACAAGGGACCACAAAGCTAGCTATGCTATAAAACTCAATGAAAAGGCCTATTTTGGTGAGAGTGCCAAGCCTTTCAGTCTCAAAAATGTCAAAATAAAAGAAAGATCTAATGGTGAAAACTGTTCTGCGGTTGTGTTAGATCATGAAAATAGTAAAAATATAGACATATACAACAATGAAAACCTCTTTGAGGCGTCGAAGGATGGAAGGCTTGACCCTCTACCTAATATTACACATCAGAAGAGATCTTCAATCTTAATAGAACTAGCAGAACCAATCAATGTTAGCACATGTGGTAATACCAGAATGATCCACGTGGCACAGTCTTTAACAAAACAAGAAAAGCCAGCATTCACCAACTTCTTCAAGAGAAAACAAATCAACTTTGCTTGGACATACACATACATGCTAGGGCTAGATTTAAATCTCATAATGCATCACTTATCCTTAGCTTTTAGAGCTGAGCTAGTAAAGCAAAAACTCAGAAAGATGCACAAACATGTGGCCCTCATGGTAAAAGAAGAACTGAAGAAACTGTTAGATGTTAGATTCATTAGACCAATAGACTATCCTGAATGGGTTTCAAACATAGTACTAGTTGCCAAACTAGATGGCAGAGTTTGAATATGTAATGACTTCAGGGACCTAAACAAAGCTTGTCTGAAAGATGATTTCCCACTGCCAAACATTGACATGATCGTAGATCTCACGGCAGGGCACACCATGCTGTCACTAATGGATGGTTTTTTCAGATATAACCAGATAAAAATTACACCTGAAGACCAACACAAGGCTGCATTCACATGTCCTTGGGGCACCTATTGTTGGTGTGTCATGCCATTTGGTTTGAAAAATGCTATCGCAACATATCAGAGAGCTATGACCACAATCTTCCATAACATGATGCACACTATAATGGAAGACTATGTTGATGACATTCTGGCAAAATCACTCACAAGAGGACACCTGGTGATATTGGACAAAATCTTCAACATACTGGAAAAGTTTAATGTGTGCCTCAATGCAAAAAATGCGTGTTTGGAGTTACCTCAGGAAAGCTATTAGGATACATAGTATCTGCCAACGGAATCAAAGTTGACCCAGCTAAAGTGAAGGCCATCATGGAAATGCAACCTCCTAAGAATCTCACTTAGCTAAGGTCCCTACAGGGAAAACTACAATCTATCAGAAGGTTCATTTCTCAATTGGCAGACAAGTGCCACCCATTTTCTCACCTTCTACATAAGAATGTCCCTTTCAAATGGAATGATTCATGTGAGCAAGAATTTCAATAGTTAAAAGAATACCTCATGAAGCCACCTATATTAATGCCACTGATTCAGGGTAAACCTTTGCTACTATAGATCTCGGCCACACTAACAGCTCTGCGAGCTCTCCTACCACAACAAAATTATGATGGGAAAGAACAAGCTATATACTATATCAGTCAAACACTTGTTGGATATGAACTACAATACACGCCAATCGAAAGAGCATGTCTCGCTATGGTCTTCACCTCACAAAAGTGGAGACATTATATACTGTCACATTCTATCAAATTGGTAGCAAAGATTGATCCACTCAAATATTTACTCAACAAAGTAGCCTTAACAGGTAGATTGTCCAAATGGGTCATGCTTCTCAGTGAGTTTGATATCGCATATGTAGACAGGAAAGTAATAAAAGACCAAGTACTTGCAGATCAACTAGCAGATGCACCTATAATAGATGATAGCCCTTTGAGCTTTAAATTTCTAGACGAATCTATCTTTCACGTAAACATAGCAACCTGGAAAGTGTATTTCAATGGATCATATACTCAGCATGGATCAGGGGTAGGTATCTTGTTGATCATGTTGCAAGGTGTGACCCTTGGTCTCCTTGTTTAGCACTACGCTGCGGTGGTTTGCGACAAGGGCTTAACCGCCTCTCGTGCTTTTTAAGTCAAGTGGTTGTATCAGGCATTAATAGGTCGATCTTTTGGTGCAACAGTAGCTAACAATTGGTATCAAAGCTGAGGTCATAGGTTCAAACCTCGCGCTTGTGCTGGGGGGATTGTTGCAAGGTGTGACCCTTGGTCTCCTTGTTTAGCGCTGTGCTACAGTGGTTTGTGACAAGGGCTTAACCGCCTCCCATGCTTGTTAAGTCAAGTGGTTGTATCGGGCATTAATAGGTCGATCTTTTGGTGCAACGGTAGCTAATAGATCACTCCTAGTGGCGACACCATTCCTAAATCATACAGATTAATGTTTCCCTGCACTAACAACATGGCAGAGTATGAAGCCCTAGTCATTGGTATCAAGCTAGCAGTTGAATGGAATATCCAAGAACTTCAGGTGTATGGTGACTCACAGCTGGTCATAAATCAAGTAAATGACGACTACCAGACAGAAGATGAGAAATTAATCCCTTACAAATGAATGGTTGACAACTTCAAAGAATACTTCGTTAAGATCTCTTTTGAGCAGATACCAAGGATTGAGAACAAAGCTGCTGACGCCATGGCAACAATCACATCTCTCCTCAATATTCCAGATAATCAATCATGATATGAGTTCTTGGTGGAGCTAATGTCCTATCCTACATATGACACCCCTAAATCCCATAGTATTTACCACATTGTCGGAACTGATTCCTCCCTCTATAGAAAAATATTTGCCTATCTTAAAGAGAATACCCTCCCACCTGATCTCTCTAGTAACCAAAAATGAACCTTCATCCGTCAAGCATCCTGGTATGCCATTGTCGCTAATACCCTATATCACAGAGGTCTCGATGGTACTCTCCTTAGATGTCTCAATAGTGAGGAATATCAAACTACCCTGAGTGAAGTGCACGACGGTATATGCGGGACCCACTCTAGTGGCCCCACCCTAGCCAAGAAACTCATACGCATGGGATACTACTGGCCAACTATGGAACAAGATTCCTATCATTTTGTAAAGAAGTGCAAAAAGTGCCAAATCCATGGGAACTTGATACATTCACCAGCATAGGAGCTGTAGCCATTAATGACTCCTTGGCCTTTCTGTCAGTGGGGACTCGACTTAGTGGGCAAGATTCACCCTTCTTCATCCAGTGGCCATAAATTCATAATCACTGCCACTGAGTACTTTACAAAGTGGGTTGAAGTCATGCCCTTAGCCAATATCACAGGCAAGTAGATTGCCTCCTTTATCTTGAACTATATCGTTTGTCGTTATGGTGCCCCTTCATCCATCATCATGGATAATGGATGACCTTTCAAAATTAATATGTCAAGGAGCTATGCGACAAATTACATATCTAGCATCAATTTTCAACCCCCTACTACCCCCAAGGAAATGGCTAGGCAGAGGTATCAAATGAAACCATTCTGAAAATCCTAAAGAAGACTGTCAATGATGCCGACCGTGACTGGCATGTCTAATTAAATCCTGTGCTATGGGCCTACCGCACAAGCATCCGCACACACACAAGTGCAACACCATACTCCCTAATCTATGGATCTGAAGCTATCTTGCGCATTGAAGTCAAGATCCCATCCTTGCGAGTTTTGTTAAAAGGTCTCATATCAGATGAAGAATATAGAGTGACCAGACTTCAAGAGTTAGAGCTACTCAAAGAGAGAAGGCAATAGGCCTTTAACCACCTAAAAGCTTATCAACAATGGATGTCTAGAAGCTACAATCACAGAGTAAAGCCCTGAGTATTCTAAGTTGGTGACCTATTCCTAAGAGAAAACCCCATAAATTAGTAAGATCACGAAAAGAAAGGCAAATTTGAACCTAATTGGCTGCGTCCATATGTCATCATTGCAACCTATGGGTCAGAGGCATACCAATTAGCTACATCTAAAGGTGAACTGTTCGATGATCCTATCAATAGCATGCATCTTCTCAAGTTCTACACCTGAAAACCCCAATGTAAGGGAGTCCTGAAAAAATTTAAAAAAATCAAAAAAATGATAAAAAAAGAAACAAAAAAATCAAAAAATGAGAAAATAACAAAAAAATCATCCTCTGGTGAAAACCTGGCAAACAGGGGCCTTGGATAGGTACCATGATGAAAACCTGACAAACAGGTGTCATGTGTACTCTTAGCTTTCGGGCAAATAAAAGCAAGTGGTGAAAACTTGGTAAACATGTGCTATCTATGACAAACCACTTCCTCCATCAGTTGTGACTTCATGTCTCTTATGTCCATCATATCGTTCATCTTGAATTAGTCCTTTGAACCATTGTCGAACTACGTTGCCTCTGAGCTATCACGTAGGCAAGGCCATTCTCAATGCACCCCTGAGGCTCCACTCTGCTCGATTCCACTTCTTTCCTCTCCATATCCTTCAAGTGTCGTCTGTCCTACTGTTCGTACCATTTCTACATCTTTGCCATCACCTAGGTCTTAGGTCCATCAGGTTCACCCCAAACTATGTTGCCTCTGCGTCGTCACGTAGGCAAGGCCATTTAGTAATGAGCCCCCAAGGCACTAGGTCAGTCCCTTAGGGTCCATCTCTCAATGTCTGTTTGTCATATCACCCATAATAAGTTGATACTTTGTCTAAACTAGGGGCAACTCCTTGACCTGGTTGCAGATTTGGATTCTTGAATGCTACAAGTTCTAAGAGGATACCAATAAAGGATTGTGATACCTTTCACTAGACAATCACGCGCAGCAAAGCAAGCTACCGAAAACAAAATTCTTGACGCAAAACATCAACCTATCCAAAATAGAGCACCATACCAAAGCACTTAAACTAATTCTATATCAATTATGGCAAAAAGACACATCTAATGCAAGAATGCTTTTGTGAATAGGATAACTTAACAAAGTCTTGGATTTTTGCCATTATGTCTTCCTATGCTACTCGAGGATGCCAAAATATAGAGATGCTATGATGGGGGCATAATCTTTTTCTTTGTTTGTTGTTTGTGGATTAAACTTTAGTAATGTGAAGACCTTTGTCTAACAACATGATCAGCAAAAGATCATCGAGGACTTCAAAGGTCTAAACATGAAAAAAGGGCAATCCTTGTCTATTGAAATACAAGAAGTAGTCAAGTCATCTAGATTCAAGTTTGACTAGATGCTTGTATCAACTTGCTATATCAAAATCCATGTAAGGAATACTTAGGTCATCTCGGTCTAATTATACCTAGATGCTTGTATTTTCTTACAACATTTCAAAAAGAGAAAAATACCAAAAAGTGCCCAATGATGAAAGAAAAATACTTGCAATATCAAGATGGCAATCCACATCCATCCCATATCTAGAAATCCATATCAACCATGCAATAAGAAAATCCTACAGCATATCAAATGAAAGCCTCATTTCTTCATTTCTTCTCTTCCACCCATCTATATCATCTCTGTGTCGATTGAGTACATTTGGACATATCAAAAACATAGCATAGATCACACATCATATCACATGAGATAGTCATTCACATGATTAAATCATTTGCATACATATAAAGTGCATTAGGTAATCCACATACATGTGCATCCATATCTCATATAAAAAATCAAAAACATAGACAAATCAATCTAGAGCTACATAATCATATCCATAAACATTTGCATTTTCATATAAAATCATCCTAAATCCATCTAGCATGAATCACATATACCAAGCATCATAAAGATAGATTGCATCCATAGCATATAAACATAGAACACACATGTAGAACATCAATAGCTGCATCATCGTATAAAGCATATAACATGTCCAAATGTATAACATATCAAAATATATGTCCATCTCTCAGAGTCATATCATAAAATGTATACAAGGTACAAAAAGATAGTGATACATGTCTTGGGGCAAAAAATAATACATATATAGGCTATCTCAGCGATCAAAAATGTGTGCATCAGATCAAAAAATGGTACAAGTGTCCAAATCGGTCTAACCCTGCTATCATGGAGCACTGCTCCCTGTGCTGCCCTCTCCTCTGTCTCCATCTGACTGCTATGGGCCCCTAACTGAGCCTACAAATCGAGACCCACCTGCCCTCTAAGATGCCACAAACTGGCTCTTGAAGCTAGGTGCACGCTAATCCACTAACACTGCCATGTGGTATAAACCTCTGTAATACTGAGCTTGAGCCTATGCTCTAGCAAGCTCACTCTGAACTTGGGCCAACTGTGTCTATGCCTACTACACCTATGAAACTAAAAAGCTAGAAGTATCATCTGTACCCATAGCTACCACGGCTACATCTCTCTCTGCTCTCATTACCTACATGCTAGCTAAGGCTGCATCTCTCTTTGGATATCTCTCATATCTGTCTTGCATCTACATCTCTCTGAGACTCTGCTACTCTCAGGTGGGCCCTCAGCTGCCTAATCTGACCCTATAGTGCAACCATAGCTTGCTGCTATAAGTCAGGCTATGGAGCCTATTGTGCTGGCACCTTCCCTTGTACCTTCTACTATGCCACCTATTGTGGTGGCGACATCTGCCTCTGCGGTGCCACCTACTGTGTTGGAAGCTATACCTGCACCTGTCCTGCAACCTATGACTGCGCAACTGCTTACTGACCCAAAGGTCCCTCTCTAGACCTCCTCCTTTGTCTAGGTCTGCCACCTCCTCCTCTATCTCCCCCATCATCTCCCTGACCTCCTCTCCCCCTCCTCCATCCTCCTCTCCTCCTGCTGGCTCCACCCTCATCATCTGAATCCTCCTCATCTATATGAGGAGCTAACTCTCCAGGCCTTGAGTATCTGGGGAATGGATGCACCATGAACCACTCCTCGTAATCTGGCATCATGCTAGCATCCACTATGTCCCTCCTCATGGACCAAGCGGCATGAGGAATCTGTTGAAAGTTTGTCAAAGCCTCATCGTATGATGCCATGGGACCCCACCTGAATCTCTTTGCATGTGTCCTTGCAAAATGTGCCTGCCCCTATGGCCTACCCTGCACTCGGCCAAACTACCGTTGTACCCTACTCACAATCTGCCTCTCTAATATGTATTTGGTCTTGCCAATGAGCCACCAAG
Organism: Cunninghamia lanceolata; assembly: GCA_027924645.1. Classification (NCBI taxonomy): domain Eukaryota; kingdom Viridiplantae; phylum Streptophyta; class Pinopsida; order Cupressales; family Cupressaceae; genus Cunninghamia; species Cunninghamia lanceolata. Next base: position 2,604,977 of record BSBN01000192.1, read on the forward strand.
TCTGGAAGCAATATAGAAGCTCGTCCGCCTCATCATCCCATACCTCGCAGTATAGGTATGGGTGCCAAACAACCTGATCTACATTATCAAACGTGTGTCTCCAATACTCAAGCTTCCCCAGCTTGTGCTGGAAAATCACACCTGCATGGCCATAACTGTAGGGTTCACCCCTCTAGCTGTAAAAAAGACATATAGGCCATGTGATAGCTATGTGCTCCCACAACCAAAACTACAAGAGAGACACACCTGCTGACAAACTAGCTCCTCTATGATATACAACCTGGTGCATATCTTTGTATAAGTGTGCTAGCATGCACACACCCCATGCATATCGGGTTCCATCAGTAATCATGCTCTCTAACACCCTCCCCCAGCCAATCAGAAACCATGTGACCTCCTATCGAGGCATACTACACCATCGATCAGTCTCACCACTATACTCAAGAAGTAGTCATAGCAGTCATGAATGTTCTGCCATGAAATCACCTGCTCCACCAACTCTAGGTCATTGAATACACATCTGCACTCTACCAATCCAGCATCCCGCTATGACTCATACTCGACCAACTCCCCCTAAATAGGGAGGTGTAGAATCCTATACACGTCCTCTAGGGTAATCACCATCTCCCCCATCGGTAGATGGAATGTCCCATCCTTGCTATGGAATCGTTCCACCACTGTAGTCAACATAGCACGGTTCGTGCGAACCTCGAGCATGAAGCAAACATAATGAAGCCCCATGGCACCAAGCACCTCACGATCAATCTCCGTCAACATGTACCATTGCAATAATGACAAAGGGAACTACTCTCGTGACATAAGGGTATCATGGATATCCTCCTACAATCAGGCAAAGCATAGCATCAAAGAAATCCATATCCAAGAAAACCAACTCAAAGCAATTAAAACTATCCTATCATTGACTTAACACATCAAATTAATCAAAATAGCATATCATCTCTTGACTAGATTCTCAACAATCTCAGAGATCGCTTATCAATTAACGCATCGATCAAGGTGCCAATTGAGTTAATTTCGTTAAGTCAACTAATTTTCCTCTAGTGCAAATGCATCGATCCATGTGGCAAATGCACTGATCCATACCATATGCACTGCTTCACCATGAATGCGTTGCCCTTTGACGTGTATGCGTCGTTATGGCACATGCGCCACTTCTTATGTCACATGCGTCGTTCCACAATGGAAGTGCTAATTCATAGCCTATATGTGCCAAACTATCATATGCACCATTAGATCTCTCATATGTGCCACTTAGAAGCATATGTGCCATTTCAAAGAGCATATACACCGAACTGCAGTTCAGCGCATCTGTCGTAGCTTTTTTTCTAAGGCATTTATTGCCCTAATAAATGACTTTTAGCAAGTTTTGATGAACTACATACCGGTGGTCCTACCTCCATTGGTCGATCGAACCATCAGACTCACTCAAACCGATGCTCCTCATGCGGAATATCCATCTCTCTGCCGACTACTCTAGTTGCCATGCTCTCCTAAGCTCTCAAAGACCAATCAACTAAGGACAAGTGTGCAAATGAATAGAACTTGTGGACCCAACTCCTATATATAGCAAGTGAACCATAGCTGATTGTGTGACAACTGCGACTACTTCCCATGTCTGTTCCTCCAAACCATGTCCTATTTTTCTCCATCCTAACCTATTCTTCCACCTTCTTCATGAGATGTTCGTCTCACTCCTTCTGCCTTCTTCCCATCCAATCTCCCGAGGGGGCATCATGTCATTAAATGTGTACCAAGGGCAAATTGGGGCATGTATCACTGTCAAAAATTATTATTCTTTGAAACAACGTGATAAAACACATTGCATCAAAGAGGGGCAAAATGTATACACCTAAAAATGACACGACTCTACTTAAATAAATATTTTAAATATTTATTTCACCTTCATATTTCTCTATCAATAAATAAATAAATTTATTTATTTATTTGATTCACTTCCTCTCATTTAATTAAATAAATTACATTTATTTAATTAATCTACATCAACTTTATTCTTCTAAAATAATTAAATAATTTTAATTATTTAATTAAATCTTTTATTCTTCCAAATTTAAATAAAATGCAATTTTATTTATATTAAATCTTAAATCTCCACAAAAATAAAATATATTTAAATATTTTATTTATTCCTCCAAATTATCTACAAATAATTAAATAAATCTATTTATTTAATTATGCTTTATTATCTTCTAAAAAAATCTTCAATATCTTTTAAAAATATATTCCTCTTGTCATACAAAAGAAAAAGCTGAGTTAAAGCAACTTTGTTTTTAAATTAGAAAAATCTATTTTAATTTAAGAAAACAAAAAATCATCCTCATCTAGAAAGCAGTTAACTCAACAAAGCTTCTTTTTGAATGACACATGTCCTTCTATTCACGCACGTTCTCTTGAACATTCTCCTCCGTTGATCTTCTCATTTCTTCTCAACCATTGATCTTCTCTCACACAACTCTAGAAATACAGCCCTCTTCTTCTTCATTTCAAATCCATCATTCGAGTAAACTTATGTTGCAGGAACTATAGTGCGCCATTGGCACCCCCATTTGCATATCCCTTAATCATCCATCCATTTCATAGTGTGTTGAAGCTCATCTTCAATCACACCAAGTATCAGAGCCAACTTCTCCTTGTTATCTTGAGGAATCGAAGAGAGGAAGCAAGCTTCCTGAGGGCCATTTTCATCTCATCAAGATCAAGAAAGAAAAGGCGTAAGGTAAAGGTTGTAAGTATCTCTTCTTTATTATTAAATGCTTTTTACCTTCATATTTCATTAATATTTTGGGTTTGTTATTGATTTGATTATTCCCACGTTTTACCCATCACAGGTGGCAATCCTTCAGGTACATTATCTGATATGATGTCTTCATACTCTGCCAGTAACTCAGTTATCTCCTCTGGTTGTGATTCTTCAATCTCCTTCTTCAATGTTTCAAGCTTCTTAGGGATCAAAGCATAACACATATTCTCATGTCTTAGACAATCAAGAAATTTCCTTCTATCTACCAAACAAATTCTAGCATTCCCACATACCTTACCCTTACGATCATCCTCCAAAGGAATCAAGGTAATTCTCTTTCCATTTGTTGTTATAGTGTATGTATTCTTTCTCCCATCATGTATATCTTTTCTATCATACTGCCAAGGTCTACCCAACAAGATATGACAAACATCCATAGGCATAATATCACACAAGACTTCATCATGATAAGATCCAATATGAAATTTCACCAAACATTGCTCACTCACAGTACCTTATGATCGTCCTGAATCCATGCTATCTAATAGTGCTTAGGGTGTTTTAATCTTTCTAACTCTAGCTTAGTCACCATCTCCTCTGAAACTAGGTTATTTGAACTACAACTATCAATTACAACCTTACAACATTTACCTCTTGATTTGCATCTTGTTTTGAACAAACTCTTCCTCTACGGTGGTTCATCATTTGTTTCTTCTTGAAATAGTGCTCTCCTCATCACAAGTGATTCTTCTTTCTTAGGTTTTCCAACTAAACTCAGTGATCCAATAGGTTCTTCTTCCACATAGGCCGCTCTTCCGCTATTCTCTATCTTTTTGCTTGTACTCCCTTGATTACATTCAAATGCTCTATGTCCTTCACCTCCACACTTAAAACAAGTACCTTGGAATGTTCTCTTATCAAATTCTCTTCCTTCTCTCCTATATTCTTCACTTCGGTATGAATTATTATTACTTCTATGATGAAAATTTTTGTCATTGCTCCGATATGAATTGCTATCTCTATCATCCTTCTTGAATGGGCTGTCAAGCTTGTTCTACTCCGGATATGATCTGTCTCCTTTGGAAATTTTTTTACATCTCTAAAATTTACCTCCTCTACCTCTTTTTCTCTGATCGTGCCTCTTATTCAACTTCTCTTCAACCTTCAGGGAAAACTGATATGCTTCCTCCAAAGATGTCATCCTCACTAAACTTAGTTCTTCTTGAATGTTCTTGATCTCAGTCCATTGATGTATCTAGCCACTTTCTCCTTGCTTTCTTCACTATGTCCTATCCTTATGATCATCTTATGAAATTCTTTAGTATATTCCTTCACAGATTTCTCCTTTTGTCTCAGGTTTTGCAATCTTTTCAACAACTCCAACTCATAATCAACATGTATAAAGTAATTCTTCAATTTTGTCACCATCCTATCCCATTTTGTAATCTTTTCTTTTCCTCTTCTATTTATATCCAACTAAACTTGTTTCCACCATAAAGCAACATGTCCTTTCAACTTTGTCTTTGCAAATTTCACCTTCTCTAGTTCTTCAATTTCTTCATACTCAAAGTACTCTTCCATGTCATTTATCCAGTCAATCAATTCTTCAGGGTTCAAATTGCTAGTATAGTTTAGGACATCAACTATAGGTCTTTTTCCAATCTTTGAAATAGCTCACAACATCTTGACTTGATTTGATTCTTCTTCTTCATCACCAATTTGTTCAACAGATTGAAATTCCTCTTCGTCATCACTTTCAACATTAGGTCTCGGTGTCAATCGTCTTTGCCTATCTTCCTCAACAACATCCAATCTAATTCTCATTGTGTTCATCATTTCCATCATCTCATCCATTCTTCTAGCCATTGTTCCAACAACAGGGATCTCCTTAGTGGTATTCTTCCTCGGATCAAGTGCAAACTGCCTTAAGTTCGGTGATCGGGCTACAAGGTGACAACTGCCTCACAACTAGTGATCAGTTGTGACACAAGTAACCCACCTCAGATTCAATGATCTATCCACAACAAGATCTTATGGAATTCCTTCGCTAACTTCACTCAATTCACTCCCAAAGATTCAAACTTTCTCTCTAATACCACTTGGTGCAGCCACGATAGGAGGGTTCACAGAATGAACAGTCCAGACTGTGTAACTAGAGTAAACACAATAGAAACAACTCAAAGATATAAAGAAAATATAGATTCATTCATTCATTATATCATAGAATTCAAATACAAAGTGGCCGACAACATGCGGGCTTATAATTTGGGCTCATAGGCCTGATTATAGAATATCAGAATAAGCACAAGATATAGCTTTGAAGCTCCTTCGCAAAGAATCCAAACTATTAAACTCACTATGTTAATTACTACTTTCCTAGGGATCTATTACATCATTATATATCATCTCTAGAACCAAAGATTCCTCCACGTTGGCCAAGGAAGATCACAAACTCCAATGAAGAGTTGTAACGTGTGTACATGGATAGGTTGGCCCTAAATGAGTAGAACTCCTCTATAAATGAATGGAATTATGTGGAGATCTCTGGGAAGGTTGACCACGAACCAAACAACATGGAATGATGTGTCATTAAGCTTTGAAGGTTGTGAAATGCTCTGCAAGTCTTCTCCTTTAGCTGATTGTCTGAGACTATCAGGATGCTCTGCTCTAAGAAAATAGTCGATCTTCTGATAGCAATAAATTTTTGATACTTAATCCAAATACTCTAAATTTTGGATATGTTGTGCATGAATGAATCTATATGCTAAGTCCAACTCCACAAGGTCTGAAATGCAATTGCAGTAGAATGCGGACCAAAATACAGAAACTTCTACTGACTGAACTAAACTGAAAATGAAAGAAACAAACTGAAATGCAAATATTTTTGGTTGATACAATATTGCTCTTGAACCAGGGATGCTCCTACATCAAACTCCATGAAGATGAAAAAAACTTCATTATTGATCAGGTAGAAACAACCCAATATCACTATATGATGTAGAATAGAAAGAACGATTGCAAAGAGTTTTATAGGATGTCCAAGAATGTGAGGGAGTGCAATAGAGAATAATAGAATTGCCCAAAAATCTTCACAAGATTAGAGAGATTCCTTCAAAATTTCCCATTTGGAGGGAAGAAGAGGAAAGACGAGTCAAAATGAGCCATTTGGATGTGACATGTGTGTTACATAAAATCACACATGCAGCAGAAGGTGGAGACAAAAACTCATAAATGATCACTAGATGGTAGGCGATCATGAGATGCTAGCACATTATGTAGACATCTATGCATTGCACTTGTGTTCAGTTGATTTCAATTCATGAACCTTTAAAATACCTTAGGATAGAAACAAAAATGACACACTTAAATAGAATTACAGAAAAACAAGTACAAAGGTTAAAACATAACACACGCACACATTACTTGTTGGTGGAAAATAAGCTAAGGCAAGGGCTAAACTGAGCTTAAAATATGCAAAAGGAATGGACACCAAAGTGAAGGGAAAACGTAGCATGAAATTACAAGGGTATGCAATTTTTGACATTACATACCAAAAAAATTCCAAGTTATGTTAAACAAAATTTCCTAAATTTGGCACCATGCTAACACCTAGCTTGATTTGAACCTTAGATTTGCAATTGAACATGGACATAAGGAATATGTCTAATATATGTTTATTCTCCCTTTGCCCATACTTTACAAACTAAATTTTTGGTTTGCCCCAATTTGCCTTTACAAATCTTGCTCAAAAAATGCCTTGTATCAACTAAAATTCTCCTTCTAGTATCAAAATCACTAGGTGTGAAAAATATCCATAACCAACAAATCTCTCATAGCTTTGTTAAAAAATTAACTTAAATATGACTTTCCATTTTCCCTAGAACAAACATAACCTCCATTATAAAAATCCCACTACATATAAATATTTTTGCTTCATATCTTCACCTACACATGTGAAAAATATTTTATTTCTTCAATATGTACCTACATATATTCACCTTTGTAATGATCTTAGAATTTACCTACATCAAATAAATTATAACTTCAGTGAATGTATTTTACATCCTTTAATTAGCAATGTTTATATGAGGCATAAAACCATATCAATGAGGACCATTTCTAAAGTCATGGGTGAATATTTTATTACAAAACAATAGGTAGTAACAATTCCTCAACATATTCAAGAATGTTCCAATGAGGCTTTAAACTTAATCTTGAATATTTTAATTCTAATGTAATAAAATTTCATACTAGCTAGCCCTAGAATTATTTTAAATGCATTTTAAAATAATTGTCCAATGTATTGAATGAAGGGAAGGAAGGCAATTCCACTCAGCATAACACAAGAAACTCAATGTGAATAATTAAAATATTCATTTAGTAGAATTTATCTTTTTTAACTTTGATTTTTTTTTTATTTATCTTCCTTGCCCCATGCTTCTTTTTAGTAAATCTTACTAGCTGACACATTGTAAAACAACTGGTTGGTTGAAATCCAATCGACTGAATGGTTGAACAGGTCAAGAGACAGAAAGAACCAAGTCGAATAGGTTTAGGGAGAAGGGTTTAATAGATTGGCCAGAATAGTTAGCATGAATTAGTGTCGAGAATTCTGTAAATAGTCCACATGACAACGTATCGATAGTTGCTAGAAAGCAACTCTACTACAAAAACATTTATCTACACATTAGATAGGTCTCATTGTAAATTGTCAATCTTTTTTATCTTGATTTGCTACATTCCCCATAGTTAATTTTCCATCCTCTCATGTATGTGTGATTGTTACATATTTTTCTATGACTTTCTAATGTGTTGTACAACTTTTGGCATTTGCAAGCATCAAAATTTAATTAAAAAAATTGATTGCATAATTGTTGTTTTGTCTCTACCAAAACAATAATCCTTCTTTGTATCATGTCATTTTGATGGAGCAAACCTCATCCTTGAATCTATTGAAAAATTTAGAGATAGAACTATTAAAATGGAACTACTCTCCTTCAAGCAATTGCTTTAATGTTAGATTGGAAAATTGATGATCCATATCAAGAAAATAGATAATTTTAGACCATATTTATTGCAGTTAGAAGATGAGGAATAAGAGCTATACCATTAACATGGTTTTTGGGCAATGTCATAATCACATGCTGCACCAATTTAATTTCTTCCTCACAATATGTCCATTGTTTAATTTAATTTAATCCATGTTGGGTGTAACACATTTTTTTTAATAATATAACCTGGTTTTAGGGTTTAGGAACCCATAAAAAAACATCACCAAAAATTTAGTTTAACAATAGTATCACTAGTATTATCACGCCCACCCTATTCCCCCAATATCCTATCGAAGGCTATATTTCTATAAGTAGTATGCAATCTACTCCCAACCCTTAACCCTACTTACAAACCCCATAAACCAAACATAGTTTGTTAACCAATAGAGAAGGCAAATTACACAGGCCTTACATCTGTAAATACAAAAACTACATGCATAAATTGAAACCCTTACATATTCTCCTCATCAAACATCTCCACACTATTGTTATCTGAGTCACAGACACACGAGAAGGAGGGAGACACTCACTCAGGAACAGGAACACCCAGCTTGTTTGCCACACCATCCACCATCTTCCTAATCTCCAACACACACGCCATTATATCATGCATATGTTCTAGGACCTTCTCCATATTCTCCTCATTCTTATTTGTAACCTCTATATGTCTTCTTGCAACAAGATGGAGGAGGCAGCAATGGATAGCATTGTTTCCACCATGAGAGAGTGAGCTTCCCTGAAGACATTCTAGTGACCATGAGAAGTGCCAGGATCCAACAACAACTGTGTTAAGGAAAAACACACATTGGCCCCTTCCTTACCATCTACTTGCTTCACCACCCTTAAGAGCCTTCCCAACTAGTCCTAGAGAATCAAGTTCTTAATTTCTTTCTTGAGGCCATTTATGAAACCTATCATCACTTCTTCCCCTTTGATTTTATTTCATAGCTTCTTCCCCACATTCCCTCTAGCCAAACTGTTACCAGGCATTATCATGCCTCCCACCATCGAGCTACCTATTCTCCTCCTAGTCTATCTTCATGGAACACTATCCAGTACTTTCTTCCCCTTAGCCACATAAATCCTAGCTTTGCTCTTCTTAAAACCAACCACACCATCACAAGAATCCATGACAAACCACAATGTAATCTCCCAAGAAATGAATACGAACATAACCCACGCCACATGCAATAAACCTATTGAGGAAGATTAACACGCCATCTTTTAGAATGATTAGGGACGTCACCTCACACACTTAACTAGTCCATCACCCCACTCCACGTACTCTACCAACTTTATTTCCTTACACGACTCTTACTATTCACACTGGCCCCTTATTAGGTGGGGTGTAACACATTAATATTTATTAAAGATGAGCATAATAGTATTTGTATGATGCATTGGAAACTCATACATACATACATACATACATATACATATATATGTATATGTATGTATGTATGTATGAGTTTCGAATGCATCATACAAATACTATTATGCTCATCTAATAAATATTAATGTGTTACACCCCACCTAATATATATATATATATTTCTTTTCCTTTACCATATTTGTTTGGCATTACCTTATCCAATGTGGCAATTAAGACTATTCAATACATTGTCTACATGTTGCCAACTATTATACATTTCATATTATATGTATGTATATGGTTGACCCTACCCTCCCTAGCATGGTGTATTTTGCACATGATTGTGCAAGTGTATGGATATGGTGTAGCATTTAAATACATGGCACAATACATGAACATGACACATATATAGAGGAACCTTGTTGGGCATACTATCACATCCCACAAACTCCATGTTTTTCTAAACATCTGACGTCCCAATTTTATTTTGACCAAGGTAGAAATCTTAATGCTTTGGATCATTATTCATACATTAATGACTTGGGATGCTCATGACAATTCATAATGTAAATGTTATGGTTTTAATAGTCTTGACAACTAATTATTTTTTATGACTTCTTGTTCCTCTTGGTTTAATTAAGAATGTTATAATTCAAATGGATTTAATTCTAGAGGATGGTATGGTATAGTGTAATGGTGTGTTTATGTTTTTAGACTAAACATATACTAATGCTTTTGTGGTGAAATGTGTGTGAGGAATTAGTTTGGTCTTGTAAGTACAAGGGTGAAAACAATGTGGACTCAGTAGTTCTATCATGAGAGTGATTATGATGTTGAACCAACCTTGCTTATGTATCGTTAAATGCTAAGTTGCAATTCAAGGATTATCTGATTGTAGGTATCTTGCTAATACTAGGGTTTTTGGTGGTGACCATGTTTGGTTACTAAGGTTAGAAATGATTGTCGATTATTCTCTTTCACACCCTAGATGTCTTATAGGAAACCATTTGGAAAATACTAATTAATCCATTGGGCCTCGTTAGGTGAGTCTTGATTACCATATTGCAAGTTGATCAACTCTTTTGAACCTCTTATTATGATAAAGGATAATAAGGTGGATAATAATAATGAAATGAAACAAAAAGAAAATGTTAAATAAAAATAATAATAAATATGTGTATATCTAAAAAAGAGACAAAGATAAAGGAGAAGAAAAAGAGGTCAAGAAAACCTACCAAAATCATAGATTTGTCAGTAGGAAAACTTAATGCGATTGAAGTTGTTCACCATGAAGGGAGACAAATTAGAAGTGAGGGCATGACACCAAGGATAAATGAGGCCACCCATGCCAATAATGAGGGTGTGTGCAAGAAGTTGTCCACTTATTGGCCAAAAAGTGGAAGTGTTTTCCCTAATTTTCATAATTTGTCACATTTGACCTAAAAATTTGAACCACTTAAATGTGGAATCTTGGAAAAAGTCACTAAATATGAAATGTAATACTCGGAGTCTAGTTTCCAAATATGTAATTTTTTTCAATACCCAGATAATAGAAACTGATTTTGAATAGGCGTTTCTAAAAACCACTGTTTAAAAGTCACTTTTTTTTACTATACCATGTACGTGTACATCATCCATATTTTGACCTAAATAATCATATTTTTCAAAATCCTTTTGGGAAAAGATTTGTAGCTCACTAAAGCACGTTTTTCATATTTTTTTGTAATTTTTTAGTGAATATTTTTTTTTATTAATTTTTTATTGGCCATTTTTGGTCTTTTAAAAAATCATCGTGTATGTCACACATAAGATGACCTAAACTTAACATTTTTAAAAAAAAAATTTTGAAATTGAAAAGAATTGTCTAAAGTATGTTTTCCTACAATTTTTTTTACAAAAAAATATTTTAATAAAAAGTTATTAAAATACTAAAAAACTTGATAATTCAAGTTTATGGACCTATTTCATCAGAAATTGATTAAAAAAAAGAAAAATTAATCCAATTGTAAAAAAAAATTATATATTTGGAATCTACGCTGTCTCATCTATAATGGGTTTTAATTTCGTCAAAATATTATGCAAAATAGACCTTCAAATATATGCCCAAAGTCACTATTTTGTTGTGACATTGACAGGACCTTCAAGGACCTTCAAGTTGCAAGTCAAACCAGGTCCAGAGGTCAGGTTCGAGTCCCCAAAGCATTTCCCGAACCAGGTTTCAAAGAAAAACGCGAGGTTAAAATTCAAATTTTAAATAACGGGATCCCGTATTAAAATGGGATCCCATTTCATAAAGGTTAAAATATTAACCTTTTATGAAACTCAAAACGGGATCCCGAAGCAAAACGGGATCCCATTTCATAAAAAGTGGGATCCCATTTTGGTTAACCTGATTTCAGATTTTTTTCTAACTCTGAAACTTCCACCTTAAGTGGACACAACTTCTTGCATTTACCCATGAAGCATGGTGTTCCAATTACTATCCCATACCCCACATTAGAAAATAGAGAAGTTCAGGCATTCTCACAATGGGAGAAAAGGGAGATTCTTGGCAAAAGAAGAGGAGGTGTGTGCAACAAAGGAGAATGGAGGAAGAACTAGAGCATGTGAGTCAAGGTTTGGAGGTGATAAAAGCATAACAGTACCATTAGGGAAGATATTTAAAGGCAACTTTGTGACTACAAATGTACTAGATTGTATATTTTATTATTGTACTGTGTGTGTGTAAGATTCCATTTTCACTATTAAATAATTAGGGTATGTAAGCCCCGAAGGGTTGTACGATACATCCAGGTATAGGTTGTTCCACTTTATGTAGAAGGGTAAAAAGTAAATAGAGTGGATTGCAATCTTTGAAAGCTCAAAACCTCATCCTTTTCACTCCTCAAGGGTAATAAGAGGGTGAAAAGGGGGAAAACTAGCTAGGCATGTAAGCAATTTGACAAAATGCCTTAGAAAATATAACTACAAGTATTATACAAATTCCACTCCCTTGAGCTGCAACCTTCACAACCATAAGCATAGAATCTAGCAAAGAAGAAGTCATGTTAAAAATTCTTACTTATATGATTACAGTTGTTGATCCTTTTTGCTTAGCAATTTGTAGGAGGTAGAAGGCTATAAGATTTGTGTTTTACAACTAAGCCTTCCCTCTAGAACTTAATAAGATGAAAATAAGCTTAAATTCTCCTTGGAGTAATTTCAAAAATGATAATTTTCTTTAGTATAGAATGTACTATGTCATTATGTTGTTTTACTAAGATTTACTTTGATCTAAGCCCATTATCTCGACATTATACTATTGGAAATGAATACAAGGACTTGTGTATCATGTTATACTTCTAAATGTTTTTCCTATCTATTAATGCTAATCTTATTAGTCTTTATATAGGGATCTCCAATGATATTTACTCCCCTAGCCACCTTGTAATTGGTTAAAATCATAATACACCTAATTGATACAAGAATATAGACTAGCTGGCTATTGTTGGACAAATTTCAAACCTAGTAAACTAAGCCTCTAATGCCCTACTGATGTACAATCCATAAGGGAAATATGGTTTGAGTCGATTAAACCATGGAAGGGAGTGGGAAAATTGGTGTTGAGCATTTTTAGTTTGTGAAACCACCTCTTTTGTGTTTATTGCAACTACATTATAAAATTGGTTAAATCTCAACTAAAGAAGGGGTTGTTAGAGATGGGTGAGTAATTATAACACTTATTCACCTAGGTGATTATAAACCAACTTAGAGTCTACCTGGGAAAAGATCCTTAAATTTGGAGTTTATGGAAGCATAATGCTGATATGATATCAATGGTTGAGGTAATAATTCTTCTTGGAAATAGGATAAGAACTCCAAGCATAGTAGGAATACATAAATAAAACCATACAAATAATTGTGGAATAGGTTGTCATTAGTCATAAAATTTGATTTCCCTTATACTCCTCCCTTGGTTAGGTTGAAACTAAAGTAGCATGAGTAATATGGTAGTAGGTTACCATACTTTGGGCTATTTAAGGATTATTCATGATGAGAATGGGGTTGGGAGGTCTTCTAATTGAAGTACAATAAATTTGATGTTATAAGGAGCTAAGATTATGTCTATTTATGATAATAAATATTTGATTTCTAATCTAAAAAAGGAGGATGTTTCCTATGAAAATAATGTATTGGGCATAGTTTAAGGGGTGGTGCTACTTTTGTAGGGCTGCCATTAATTAAGATGGTTGTATAATTGTATGAGAAGTAGTTTGAGTACACCCCAATCCCAAGACTAACACTACTCAAACTTATTGATTATCTCCTTGGTCTAACTAGCTCAAAGAATTACCATGTGCCACTTATTATTGTTAATTCACTTGCCTAGGTAGTTGATGCCATAACTGTGACTCCTAGGTTGAAGAAGTCTTAGGACCTCATCTAAGGTACCTGGTTAGTAGGTGACCACATGTTTGAATCGAGTATGATATATGTTAGTATAAATAGTGGCTTTATCTAACTAGTTAGTTTCTAGTCTACATAGTCAAAGTCATATTCACACATAAGCTCAAGTTTACTTAGCTTTTTAGAAAGTTATCTCACCTCATGTGGTGAAGACACGTGTCCTCATACATATGAGACACCTCTTTAATTTTGGCTTGCTACTTTCCCTCACACATGTAATGTGAATTAGACAAGTGTTGCATACTTGTAGGGGTAGTCAATAGTTGATTCCTACCTTCCTACCTTCTTCTCCTTGCCTATTTATGCAGGGCTTCTCTTTGTATTTTATACACTCTCATTGTATAAGATAGATATGCTTATTGTGCTCTATTTTTTATTTGTGGAATGTTATGCTATTTGTGCTTGTTGATCTTGGTTGCTTCAATAATATAATGGCGACATAACCGGTTCTCACCAATGCTATGCAAGTGACAAATGTCATGTTCTATCCATGTCATGTCTTAGGATTAGCTAGTTGTCACCATTAGAATGGAGGTGACGGATGTCATGAGCTATCCATGTTATGATATAGAAGCGATTTAGCTAGTAGGGTGAAAGCACAAACATGTGTCACATTTTTGACCAACAAAGCAGTACAAATTGATCCATTTTTGCCCGAGTCAGACTCGGGTGAGTTCTTTTCATTTGAAACTATGTGATGCCTACGTTCTTCATACATGTCTTGTACTTTTTAGGTGGGTCTTTGTCGGGTGAGTTAGTTTCACCTAAGACAAAGGAATTAAAAATAAAAAAGGAAATGTTGGCATATTTCATGGTAGGCATTTGGAAGACAACAACATGCTCGAAGACTTAGGTTTCATTTGGGAGAATTTGTTGTGAACAGTCTACCACCTTCCTCAATAGTCTACCACCTTCCTCCAGGTAGTACCAAATCCCCATTTATCTCTATATAACTCTGCCGAGGAAGGTGGCAGCCTTAGCATATATCTCTATTGTGCACTGTGTATATCTCTATTGTGCATTATGTATATCTCTGTTGTGCCAAAAAAAATTATACATATATATAGCATACACACATATAAGTGTTTAGCTATTCAGCTGTGCACTGTGTATATCTCTATTGTGCACTATGTATATCTCTATTATGCACTATGTATATCTTTGTTGTGCCAAAAAGAAGTTATATATATATATATATAGCATACACACATATAAGTGTTTTACTATTCAATTGTGCATTGTGTATATCTCTGTTGTGCAATGTGTATATCTCTACTGTGCCAAAAAAAGTTATATATATATATATACACACACACAACATACACATATATAAGTGTTTAACTATTCAACATAACATCATGTTCATATACATACAGATTCATTTTATTGTTCTATATATTCGTTCATATATACTTATATATGTGTATGTTGTATATATATATAGCATACTTTACAACCGTCAAGGAAATTTTGATTTGACATGCATGGTTAGTTTGAAATTACAAACCAACTATGAACATGCTGTTATGCTGAATATTTAAACACACACACACACACACACACATATATATAAAATGAATCTGTATGTATATGAACATGTTGTTATGCTGAATAGTTAAACACTTATATATATATACACACACATATATAAGTATGTATGAATGAATATACATAGTGCACAACAGAGATATACACAATGCATACTTCACAACCGTCAAGGAAATTTTGATTTTGACATGCATGGTTAGTTTGAAATTACAAATCAACTATGAACATGTTATGCTGAATAGTTAAACACTTATATATAACATGTTCATATACATACATATTCATTTTACTGATCTATATATTCATTCATATATACTTATATATGTGTATGGTGTATAGTTAAACACTTATATATGTGTATGCTATATATATATATATATATATATATATATATATATATATATATATATATATATATATATATATATATATATATATAAGTCAATATGAATGAATATATAGATCAGTAAAATGAATATGTATGTATATGAACATGCCATTATGCTGAATAGTTAAACACTTATATATGTGTATGCTATATATATAAGTCAATATGAATGAATATATAGATCAGTAAAATGAATATGTATGTATATGAACATGTTATGCTGAATAGTTAAACACTTATATATATATATATATATATATATATATATATATATATATATATATATATATATATATATATATATCTTCCTTTTATGGATTCTTAAAGGACAATGTGCTTGATGTTAATGGATTCAATTGCATAGGCATACCTATGACCTAAATGTATACGAACATGTTGTTATGCTGAATAGTTAAACACTTATATGTGTGTGTGTGCACGCTATATATATACACAACATGTACACATATACGTATATATAAATGAATATATAGATCAGTAAAATGAATCTATATGTATATGAACATGCTATTATGGTGAATAGTTAAACACTTATATATGTGTATGTTGTGTATATATACATATATATTCATCTTCCTTTTATGGATTCTTAAAGGAAAATGTGCTTGATGTTAATGGATTCAATTGCATAGGCAAACCTATGACTTAAATTTAATAGTTTCTAAATGAATCCAAGTAGCCAAAAACAATATGTAGAAAGTAATTTTATGTTTTCTTTTGACTACTTTGATTACACTATTCCAAAATATACATTATTTCAAATCAATCAAAATCATCTTGATAGTCTACAAATGGTTAAGGGCATAAATCACAAAACACACAATAACACCAATTGAAAATAGAAAATAGGATTGTTCTTTTATTGATTTGGACAACACATTACATTACAAAAGCTCAAATACAATAAGAGGATGAACCCTCCACAGGCTGCAACACATTACAACTTCCTATCTCCAGACTCTGGAACCTTCTGCCTTCTGTAGTCCCAAATCTACTAGGGTTTATGTTTTCCCACCTTTTCTTGACTCTATAGTTTCCTCCTTATCTCTACTACTACCAAGGGTTCCCAAAAATTGTCACAAATAGACCTCTTTGGTGGCCTCCAGCCAAATTTCAAAATTTACATCTCCCTCCAAAAATAGGTCAACTTCCGAGAGCCATAACTTTTGATCCGAGTGTCCAATTGACGGACCATTTGAAGCATTGGAAAGATCGTGGAGTACTCTACGCGCTAGAGATTCACTTTATTGGTTTTTCCCATTTTTAGGGCTGTACAAGGCCTCTAAGTACCTCAAACTTGACTTTGAAACTTTTTCAAGGGTTTTTCGAGAAACAAAAACTTTAATATCTTTTAGTCTACAAATGAGCTTTGCCTGATTCCTTCACCAAAGGTCTTATTTTTCATTTACAAAGCTTTCTATAAATTTTCACTTCCATATGTGCCCAAATGCAATTTTTTCAAAAATAGCAGTTTGCTATTTTTAGTAGTTTGCTAGTTTATCATTTTCCAAAATTTCTTTCACTGCTTGTGTAGTGTCTCTTACCCAAGATGCTGATGTATCTATTTGATCCTTACTGGTACTATCAACCGGACTGTCCTGTTTGGGCTCTTCCTCAACCTTTGCAATCTCTTCTTCCTTTTCATTTTTGTCCTTGGCCTTTTCTACTTTTTGGTCCATAGCTTCTTTTATTTCATGCTCTTTATTTTTCAATGAATCATCTTCATCTGTTTCAACATTCATCTCTGTATCTTTTTTGCCAGATTGATCCAAAGTAGTTTGAATACCTCCTACATCATCAGTTTTATCTGTCATATTTTCATCTTCTTTGTTTATTGCTTCCTCTTCTAGAATAGAGGAGTCATCTATTTCAATTTGCTGCTCATCTCTCTAGTGCTCTTCATCATTCAGAATTGATACATCCTTAGTATCAACCAGTTCTTCTGTAACCACATAGAACTTATTCTTATCCAGTGCTTTCTTTAGAATCTATTTTGTTTCTTTAACAACTTCATCAATATCTCCAATCATCAACTTATTCATCCTTGTTTTGCTTCTAAAATCATTCTTGACCTCTTTAAAAATTTTATCTGCTTCTTTGTTAGAGATCACCAGACACAAACTAGATAACACATGTTCCCTTAGCTCCAAATCTTTAGCTTTAGTAGCCTTTATCCTCATTTCCAAAATGTTATTCAGACTCTTAGGAATTTTAGATAAAATTTCCACAAGAGCTCTATTGAATGTATTCAAGTATTTTACAGTGGCATCCTCCAAAATTCTCTTGTTTGCATCATCAAAACTGTCATAGTATTTTAATATGGGTTTCAGATTCCCATGAATTATCACAGCATTCACAATTTCTTCTACAGAAAAAGTAGATTTTCTAGCTTGGGTTTTAGTCTTTTGTCTTTTACTTACCTTCATACTTCCAGAAGGCTTTATCTTTTGCAACCTTTGAAGCTTCTTCTTTCTTTGTCTTTATTTCCTTTACTACTTCATTTGATTCTGTTTCCTCATAATCTTTAATGCTCACATATGTTATGGATGCTTTAGTCTTCATTCTTTTACCATCTTTACCGAATGGTTTGTCTTCTGGTTTCTCTATTTTGATAGGTTTTGTGTGAACAGAGGCAACAACAGAGATTCTTGTTTTTCTAGGCTAGCTGGTGGAGACTTCTGGAGCACTTCCTCATTTCTTATCCTGCATCTCCTTCTCATCCTTTTCTATTCTTTTCATGAATTGCCTCACAGCTTTCTTAGTAAGGCCTAAATTCTCAGCCAACTGTTCAATATCTTTCTTTACTTTCCTATTGGTTTCAGGAGCCTTGAATTCAAGATGTAGTTTTTGTGAAATTTCTTCATAAGTTCCAAATCTCTCAATAGAATCATCCTTGGGTTTGCTCAAGAGATATTGAGCATACATATCCAAAATTTTCTCATCTACCTCATACCTCATAGGCATGATCCAAATAGTTCTGGGTTCTACTGCTTCCATTAAGCACTGATCAGTGTCCACCATAAAACATATTTTATTCTTGTATTTCTCAACAACTAATTTAGGGATTCTTTCCCTAGAATGCATCATATTCTAAAAGTTCTTGAAGTATCCCTAGATTGCAATTTTCTATGTTTTAGAGTCACCAATGTTGTGTAGATAATTTCTTATCTGAATAGCAACTGGTGTGTCATTAGTCCAGTGCACACCCTTTACTCCAAGCACCTCATTCATGAAGTAGAAAAATAGACAAAGAATCAAAGTACCATATTTAAAGGTGTTTTTCGTGTCTTTCTTGATTTTGTTCAGTTCTCAATTAGTTGGTTCTATAATAACTCACATAGGTCATAATCTGCATTTTCTTTTAACATTTGGTATGCAGCATATATGGTTGTTCCAGAAATAGTGGTCATTCTAGAAACAGAGTTCTCGCTACTGGAGTGATAAACTTTATAACCAATTACCATTGAAGCAAACGTAACATCTGGATCAATAATGTCATTGATATTCATTGCCCTTTTTTTGAATTTGGCACTGGTTGCATCAGTCACTATCTGGTTCTTCACGGATTTCAGCATGGGTAAACCATCAGTTGAATTTAACCCAGTTACAATCCTGATAGCATCCTTTGTAATCTTGAATGGCTTCAGCAGCCAGATAAACTCATCATGCATTTGGCTCAAGACATATCGAACCCACTCATCCTCATCAAATGTCAAAAATTCAATGACCTGTAGAAAATGTTTGCTTTCTAGGGCTTTGTATTGCAATTTCAAATCATTGTTATCATCCTTTAGGTAGTTTCCAAACAAATTCAGCAATTTTAGGTTCCAAACTTCATCTACACTACCATGGATGTATGCCCTAATATCCTCAACATGCAGAACTCTGTGTGGGACACCAGAAAATGCTCCTAATGGGTCAAATTTGATGGACTTGAAAGGGCGTTTCTTGAATTTTAGTCTAGGTCTCTTAGTGATATTCACAACAAGAGGAGTAGCCATCTTAGAAGATTACAAGTTCAAAGCTTCACAGAAAAATACCTTTTTCTTCCACAAAATTAGGGTTAGCTGATGAATTCACTGGTTGCACTTCAAATCCTTGAAATCTTAGCTCAGATGCTCTTCTCCTTGTTCTCTTGAATGCAAAGTGATTCAAATGCTTGAATAAATGACTTTTTATGCTCTATAAAATCTAATTCCTTATTGTAATAAATGCTCTTCCCTAATACATCTGGTTACACTGTTTCTACATACAGTCGATCTTCAATTGCTCCACAATCAGTCGCATTAGCCTCTTTTCTTCTGGAATTTGCTTCAACGGGTCTACAATAGGCTTCTTTATCTTTATTCATCATGCCAGATTTAGGTACCTACTTACTCGCTGGGGAAATTTAATTTTCAATGCAGCTCCCCCTGAGCCAGAGCTCCCATTTTAGTTCCATGAGGAATTCTGAGCACCGGATTCTGGTGTAAACCCATCACCATCATTACTTACACTTTTCTTCACCCATGTCTTGTTCATTTCATTCTGGATCTCATTTGTATCAACTTTGCCCTTGCCTTTGTCTTGTCTCTGCTCATCCAGTTTTCTGTTTATCGGACCTCTTCTTTCATTATTCCTGCTTCAGCAGAATATTGTAATATGAATGGACCGGTTACAATTGAAGCACACAACATTTCTTTGCCCATTTGATTGATTTCCTCTTGATATGCATTGATTAGCCATATGTCCAAATCTATTGCATGCAAAGCATTTGCCATTGAAAGAATTGTCATATCCTCTATTCTTAGAGTTATTCATTATCATACTTTTGCATTCATTAGATCTATGACCATACCTTTTACACTTGAAGCATTGACCGGAGAAGGATGGATCACTTTGATTTACTTTGCTTCTACACTAAGTAGCTCTATGACCAAATTTATTGCAATTGAAACAATTTCCATTGAAAGATGGATACCTTTGAGCATTAGGTTGTCTTACCAGATGTCTTCTAGGTCTGTTTCTCCCATTCCTTGATTGAGAGTTTCTTTGTCTGGATTCAGAGCTTTCACCTTTCTCATACCCAAGACCATGCTTATTATCAGTCTTCTTCTGACTCTCAAGAAACACTTCAAGTTTAGCTAAGCTTATCTTGAACTTCCCCTTGTATTCATTTGCAATTTCTAGGTCATGCCTGAGAGTGACAATTTGCCTTTCAAGTTCCTCCTCATTATATCTGCATTCTTGTAAATCATATTTTTGGTGGCCAATTGTTCTGTCCATTCTGTAGTATTCTTCAGTTCTTTCCTTCAGAGTTTGATTTAGGTCTTCTTGAGTCTTCTTCCTTTCCTCAATTTCTTTGTTTAACCTCATCACCCTAGATTCCATCTCATGTTTTAGAACATAAACTTCTTTTGTCAGCTTCTCACATTCCTTTGTCTTTTCTTCCAAAGCCTTATTTATGCCATTTTCTTCAATGGGATTAGCTAGCTGCTGAAGTAGCTCCTTCCACTTTTCCATAGATTTTTTTAGTTTTCCTTTTAACATTTCAATGCAATCATCAGCATCTTTAAGGTTCACTTTCAGTTCATTTACTTCTGCTTTGGACTGATCAAGATCTTCTAAAGCCAATTGAATTTGTTCTCTAAGTGATCCCATTGAAACTCCTTCCCAAATCTTCCTCAAGATGTTAAGCTTCTTCCAAGGAACCTTACTCTGATACCAATTGTTGAAATAAGGGCAGACAAATGAGAGGGGGGTGAATCAGTTGTCACAAAACTTTAACACTTGCAACAATTTACCTTCTTTATCACTTATTAACAAATTAATGATATAACCATGAGAGTATAAATCAACAACACATAAGAAAAAACATAATCAACACACATAACACCAAGATTTTTACGTGGAAACCCAGTTAAGGGAAAAACCACGGTGGGGGTTAACCCACAAGAAATTATACTCTATTAAAAGTATTACAAATGGGGAAGGCACATGCCTTCAGGGTGCAATACCCAGAGCTCACTGCTCCAAGAGGCTCACTACCTACATAAATGATTACAAGAAGATTATAGAATGTTTGAACTGATGAATAGCATCTACTAATGCAGAAATTTATTTCTGGTTAAGCACAGAATACTGATCTTACACACTTCATCCTTATTCGGCCCTGTTTCACTCTTCGGCCATAATCTGAGCGATCTTCACCTTTGCACTTCTTTCTACCTTTAACGCACTTAATCCATCATCACACCACACACACACACACCAAAACATTTGAATCCATCAGCTATACATATCTGCATCAAGGGATTCAATCAACTGTAGTCAGCTTCAAGAAAACTCAGAACATTTATTAAGAACTCTACTCTATCAGTTGAATCCATGCACAAACAACAACGCAGACCAAAAACTATTTTCTCAAATCATCAATCATATCGGCCAATACCACTGGTTATCAAAAATTACTTAACCAACAAGTTTTCTTCATCCGGACCAAGATCAAATACTACGTTAGCTTGTTCTTCTGACTGTACTAACTAGCTGGAACCTGATACTCAGATGCTTATAACTTTTGAATCCTTCATCACCAAATTCCTAGATTTAAATGGTCCTAACAATCCTTATTACTCCTTCAAATCCACAGCATACTATGATTTACCACTGGAGAGATCCGGACCAAGATACTGGACCCTGTCACATGCTCTATTTCTGACTACCCGAAGTTAGACAAATCTTCACAATAACTTCTGATATTAACAAATTATGTAATACGGATGTGTAGGATAGACTTAGTTTCCATCAATGACAACACCTCTCATGAGCAGAATTGTTTCTTGCCAACAATATTATTAAGTGACAATTTGATGATTTCAATATGGAGCTTCACCAACACCTCCACGGTTTCCTTGGTCCCCTGGATGCAAAACCGCTTATACGGAGGTAAATTTAACCATTTGTAATTATTATGCATTTAAATAATGTTATGTATCTATTTTGGTCAAATAACCTTGAACTCTATTTTTAGATGTTGAATATGGAGACTCCCCCTCATCTTCGTGAGTCAGCATAGGTAGGCATTGCTGCAGCCATGATGTCTTCAAATCCTTTGATTGAGTATGAGCCAATAACATGAAAATCTCATTTTTTATTTGTTGTTTTATCTCATGTCATTTGATGTGCATAAATGATATTTATGTTTAGTCAATTTTTCTTCTTGATGCTTCTCACAAGAGGACACAACTCTAACCCATCCAACTATGGATGAAGAGAGAGAAAAGATGATCAAGAGTGATCATTGGCTAGCGGTAAGTGATCAATTACATATATGATGTTATATATTTTATTTTTTCTATATTCATGTACATATTGTTTTATTGTATTAATAGGTGGAGCTGGATAAACCTTTGTTGAGGAGGTCTACTTGATGGGAGAGAGAGGATGAGTCACTGGTTCGATCTTCATCTTCACGGCCAAGAAAGGGCCACCGATTATTTGATAGAAGTCCACAGGAAACTAGATTTTGGGACATTTTTTAATGTCTAGATGGCTTTCTATACATACTTTTGTATGTTACCGATGTATATTTTTGTATATGTGTGTATGGCTTTGTCTGGACATGCCTATATGGCTTTATAAATAGACTAGATGTTATGTTCATGATATTATGTATATGATAGTTTATATTAAATATTTCATATGATGATCAATTATCGTTACAGGAATTTGGTTTTACATGTGCCAATTGCATTTGCTTAGAAGTTTATAAATCATTTTAAAATAATCCATTTTATGCATATCTTGCAATCATTGCATTCCATGAGACTATGCATTTCTTTGAGGCATTGAATGCCAAGAAGTTCACGTGCCTTTACTATGCTTCCACACTTTCCATACATGTCTATGAGGGCATCTATAATATGTGACAAAATTCCTATATCCTTTATGCTTTGATGGTTGTCCGCACCTTGTTCCCTAGATTTGTCACATCTCATTTTTTAACTTTATTATAAATTAGATCTTTGAACATTTTACTATGACTGATTTAATATGAGTGATTCCACATGTGTGAAAATAACTATTGTGAAAGTTATAAATACATAATTTTGAAAGTTGATTTAATAATTGAATATTATTGGTACGATTATGGATGTACATTTTGTTTTGCTTCAGCTATGATTTTGGGGAACTAGCGTATTAATGAAAATCTAAGTGCGACTGAGTGCAAGGAAATGTCGAAGATGAAAACATGGTTGAGGTAGAGGTGTTCTAGCCACTTGGAAAGAACTGTTTGGGATGGATAACCCTGATGCACTCACACACTCACATAGTCTCATATCATATTGCATTTTCTGAATGATCTTTTATGCATTATTAATTAGTCGATAAATGTGATTGATGATTTGGGAGTAGAAAAACATGTGCTTTAACTGCTACAATAAGTCTATTTTAGAATGCATGATTCAGTCATAAATATTAATATTCTTTTGTTATATATTTAAAATGGAGTATTTTTATATTATTTAATAATAGATAATAATAAGTTTTTCCCTATTTATATAATATTATCATTGTTTGAAAAATAATTATGTTCAATTACAATATATATATTATTGCAAATACTTTTGGCTGATTTAAGTGATTATGTTTTATTTAAAATAGATATATTGTATTATTATATATAGAAATCTAAAAATTTTAATAATAAATCTGCAAGCAACAAAAATAAATAAGTTTATTTTATTTTATTTTCAAAAGAAATTGGAGGCTTTTTAGAATGCAAAGAGGCATGTAAAACATAAGTGAACTGGCAGTTATCAAGGGATCTTCAACCTAAAATTATGAACACCAAGATTAGAAGAGATGATGCTGAATAAAAGAAGGCACAACAGAAAGAAAATCATGATTGTTTTTGGAGCAGCAAAAAGTTGAGAAGATATTAGCAGACAGTGGCAGGAGATGAAGAAAAGATCGACTTCAGGGTAGAATTCATCTTTGAGGGTAACGTATCAAATCGGGTATTTTCCTTGTTTGCAATAGATTATGACTGATGTACTGTAAAAACCATGTTTAATACTAGCCAGTATCTTGTTGTTTTTTTTCTAGTCTATATAATGTCTTAGTTGGCCTATTTGATTGCCTCTTGCGCATGGGTTACTTCCTATTGCCTGCGTTTATTCCTGTGTTTGTTTTGGGGTCAACCTTCTTTTTGTTAGCGTCAGCCTGAGCATTTTTCTTGGTCTTTGATTCTAGATAATTATGCCTATTAATTATTTTTTTGACTTGCCTAAAGACCATCGCCTCTTCACTTTTTGATCTGAGTTAATCGACCTTAGTTGTGGACAACCTGAATAGTTTCTGATTGACTGTTGTTATACTTGTTCTAGCCATGAGCATTCGCATTCATCTTATCTATCTTAAATATCATAAGTTAAACCTACTTCTCATCCTCTATCGTTGTTATTGATTTGGATCTTTTAACCCTTGTTCAGACTATACCTATTTATCGATCTCTATTATGGTGTAGATCAGCCTATCTGTGTATAGCAGCCTAACCACTATCAACCTAACCTCTTTGTATCTCCTATTGGCCTGGTAATTATTATTGATCTTGATGATGATGGTTGACCTGCCTTTCCAAACGCTCTCTTTTATTTTAACTATAGCTGACAAATAATTAATCTGGTCATGGAATTACTTTCTTGTAGCCGTAATGATCTTGAAACTACCTTGTTTATCTTTGTCTCATGCTGTGGTTATTTTACCTCTTTTGCTGTAGAAGTTTTGTCGTAGTTTAGTTCATAAAATTGTGAAATTGTAATTGTTAGGTCGCTGAAGTATATTATCTCTTGTAACTATTTATTGGTTCCTGTAACCACTTTGTTTAAATCATTGTCACTACCGATTGTTTCAAGATGTCATTATTGTATATCAATTACTATAGCTGCCTTTCTGTCATAGCAAGTTAAGTGGTATTCCTATCGCCATTTTGTTCTCCCTATCACAGATTTAGTGAACTCTATAGCTTTTATACCCAGTTGCAACCCTATTAAATCCTGACGCAAATCTTTTACCCATGTCATAGTGTAGCTAAGGTAACTGTTGCAGTCTTTTATTTTTGTAACAATCTTCTTGTAAAGGTTCCTGTATCTTGACTATTATACTCCTATAGCTTGATTTAAAAACTCTCTGAAATAGTTATATTATTACTTAGAACTAAGACAATGTGTTTTTCTGCTTATTACGTATGCATAACTGATGTTGAAACCATTTATATACTCTTATTAAGTATTTGTTTCAATCCTTGATTATCATGATTGACTAAAAATATTACCAGCTTTAGGTAGAAAAGTTATATACTCTGGTTTCTTATTAGATATTGAAAAGAAAGAACTATGGGTTAGGGAATATAACCAGTTATCTATTCTATAATTGTGTTTAAATGAATAAATGTTGTTCCTTGTTGAATTACTTGGTTGAAAGTGTACTCTCGTGGGTTGAGCTATGAAAGAATTAATAAACTACATTTAGGCAAAGTATGTGTTATTGACTTGGATATGAAATCATAGACCAAACCATTGAAATCATTAAGCTTATCTACTATTTGGGTATCTATGTAAATGCCATCTTAAATATTGTTGGCAACTATTTTATTTTAATTTAATTTTTCTCTTATGTTTGTTGCTTGAATCATGGAATAGATAGAAAAACCGAGGAAAGATAGTACATGATGTTCTTCTTTACTACTTGTTCAAAAAGTGTGTTTTCTTGATTGATGTTTTGGAAAAGGATTAGAGGTGGTTATAGGTGAATTTGGTTTATTTATTTATTTATTATGAAGAAAGTTGATTCTTCACTATTTGTGTTTGGGGTGGCTTTTGGGCTAGGATGTCGAATGTGGATTAGAGATGACTTTTCCTCTTTTTTAGGAATTGAACCTTTAACTATTTTTCTAAGGCTTATATTTAAGTGAGAAGTCATTGAAAAAGATGAATATTTGTCTAGCAAAACTTTATTGATATATATCTCTCCCACATCATGTTGTGAGACAATCTACATTCCATTATTCTAATGATTAGACATCAAGTTGCATTGAGTGTTCCCTCCTGCCAGTTGTTTCCAAGTAGCTAGACATTTCGTGCAGGGTTGAGTTTCCTTCGTGACATTAAGAGATCTGGGGAAGCATAATTACATCATGGTTGGGTGGAAAAGCACCTGAGCCATGTTCCCATCTCTCGGCTTGAAGGAGAACCATGTGGGTCCATGGTAACTGGTGATTTATTATACCTGTTGTGCATATTATTTTTCACTTGTGATTGGATGAATTATCCCATGAAATCCAATTGGACTTTGTATATTATTTTATAGTGCTATCACTTGGATTAAGCACATAATTTTTGTAAGATTTATTGACTTTTATTAATTTACATTTATGATATTTATCTTTTACTTGAGATGTTGTAATTAAGTGGATTATTTACTTCATGTAACTTTTGTGATAGTTTGAGTACTTTACATTTGGTATCAAAGCACGGTTCCAGCATTGGGAGCTCTGGGTGTGTGTTGCTCAATTTGATCGAGCATGTGTGGGTCCTTGTGTGATGGTATGATGATTGTGATTTCCTTGATCATGATGCAATCTTTGTTGATGGCATCATTAAATGATGTTTCTGTGGTTAAATAGAAATGAGAAACTCTTGAATTTTAATATTTATTCATTTGACTTTGGAATTTTTTCTTAACTGTGTAAAGACCAACATTGAAATTTTATTCTTAATTATGAAAAGTATAGCCATCAAAATTTGATATTTACTTATCTTGTGCCCTTGATGGTCATGTTGGATTTACTGTTGAAATTGTGCACATTTTTTGCCTTATTGTTGGAATTGACCTTTTATTTTCTTTGGAATTTATTTATTTATTTATTAGTGGTGGCTATGCTTGAATGTTTTAAATTGTTGGTCATGTATCAGGTTATGTTTTCTATCATGTCCATTATGGGCCTTTGATAGGTTGTATAAGGGAGTAGGATGCAAAGAATATACTATTTCGTATTGTGTGTATTACTAAGAGCTTTGGTATATTGAATTCATTAATTGTTGTTAGATGTATTGAACATTGTTTGAAGTGTTGAGGAAGTTCTGAAATAAATTTTGGTGTCACTATGGATCACTTGAAGTAAGTTAAAATTTTGTTTGAAGTTAAAGGTTTATGGAGTGAAAAGGAACTTTTGAAAGAAGAATTGGAAAAACATAATAGATAATTGATGAATGTTAAAAAGATTAATATAGAATATTCAGAAAGAATAAAGGAGTTGGGAAAGGAAAAGTATAAAAATTTATGTGAAAATGATCTTTTGGAAAAAAGAATTGGTGAAATTTTAAGAGAAAAATGAAGAATTAGAAGAAGAGTTGAAGTTGTTTGATAAGGTTAAAGAAAAAAAAGAATGAAGATTTGCAAGAAAAGTTGAAGAAGATAGAAGAAGAAAATTCAAAATTGAAAGATCAAAATGATGATTTAAAACAATTGTTTGCAGCATGCCAAAAAGAAAATGAATGTTGAAACCAAGCCGTCAGTTTGTGAAGTCTCATGTGACATAGATGATTTGTGTTCTTTACATGATTTTACATTGTTCCCATTGTGATAGAGAAGGACATAGAAAAGAAAATTGTTTTAATTTACATCCTTGCAAAATTTATGGTTTGAAAAAAAATCATAGTGAAAAGACATGTTGGAATAGAGAGTTGAAAAAAATGAATCTATGACAAGTTGTTTGGAAATGAATTATGGTTGGATAAATGTATTTGATTGGTAAAAGACCACATGTATGTTTAGAATGTTTTATAGACATAAGCCTTCTCATGTTGTGAAAAAGGAAAAATAATTGAACAATAGAAACAAAACAACCAAAAATAGTGAATAGCCAAGTGTAGAGAATAGTAAAGAAATTGAAAAAATTGAATTGTTTTAGCATTGTCCAAAAACACGAGGAAGACAAGAAAGAGCTTTTCCAAAAAATTTGAATTGTAGATTAGGTTAAAGATAAAGTTTGGTTGCAAGTAATGAAAGAGGAAATGGATTCCATTGATAGGAATGATATGAGTGGTATAGTTTCAGAGGAGTTGTTTGCACAATAGTTGGATAGGACCTAGTTGGTACACCTTTGAAGTTTTGTCTTGTTGTTGGAGATCTAGACCAATGTTTGTTTGGAGGATTGATCTTGTAATATTATATTGTGTTACCATGAGATTGCATGTGCATTGTAAATATTGATTCATGCTTGCATGTGTTCATGACAAATTGATTTATGCCTCATTGGTATGCATTAAAGATGTGATTGTTATTCTTATGCTAGAATGAATGTAATTGAGTGGTAGTTGTGCCATGAGTTGGATTAGATACATTGAATGGGAAGTTGTGCATGGTGAATTGATTGATTGATTACATACTTGGATTTATTTGATGGATGCAAAGTTAAACGTGAAATTGAGATATTGTTTTCTATAAGGTTGAGTAGGACCAATAGATCTGTGGATGGTGCCACATGAGAGGATGTAAAGGGCATTAGTAAAGATGCTTTGTTTAAATTGATGATACCTTAATGATACTTTGATTGATACAAGTGGTATACTTTTATTACTTAGTATGTGTGTGATAAGACATTAGGACGATGTCTCTTCCTTGTGGGGAAGGATGTCACATCTCATTTTTGAACATTATTATAAATTAGATCTTTGAACATTTTACTATGACTAATTTACTATGAGTGATTCCATGTGTGTGAAAATAACTATCATGAAAGTTATAGATGCATAATTTTGAAAGTCAATTTAATAATTGAATATTATTGGTACGATTATGGATGTACATTTTGTTTTGCTTCAGCTATGATTTTGGGGAACTAACCTATTAATGAAAATCTAAATGCGATTGAGTGCAGGGAAATGTCAAAGACGAAAACATGGTTGAGGTAGAGGTGTTCTAGCCACTTGGCAAGAAATGTTTGGGATAGATAACCCTGATGCACTCACACATTCACATAGTCTCATATCATATTGCATTTTCTGAATGATCTTTTATGCATTATTAATTAGTCGATAAATGTGATTGATCATTTGGGAGTAGAAAAACATGTGCTTTAACTGCTACAATAAGTCTATTTTAGAATGCATGATTTAGACATAAATATTAATATTCTTTCATTATATATTTAAAATGGAGTATTTTTATATTATTTAATAATAGATAATAATAAGTGTTTCCCTATTTATATAATATTATTATTGTTTGAAAAACAATATCTAATTTAGACTTAAAAACAATTATGTTCAATTACAATATATATATATATATATATATATATATATATATATATGGCTGATTTAAGTGATTGTATTATATTTAAAATAGATATATTATATTATTTTATATAGAAATCTAAAAATATTAATAATAAATTGGTCATATAAGTGATAGAAATATATAAGTTTATTTTATTTTATTTTCAAAAGAAATTGGAGGCTTTTTGGAATGCAAAGAGGCATGCAAAATGTAAGTGAACTGGCAATTATCAAGGGAGCTTCAACCTAAAATTATGAATGCCAATATTAGAAGAGAGGATGCTGAATAAAAGAAGGCATAGAAAAAAGAAAATCATGATTGTTTTTGGAGTGACAGAAAGCTGAGAAGATATTAGCGACCAACGACAGGAGATGAAGAAAAGATTGACTTTAGGGCATAATTCATCTCTGAGGATAATGTATCAAATGAGGTGTTTTCCTTGTTTGTTTGGTATTAGATTATGACTGATATACTGTAAAAACCACGTTTAATACTAGCCAGTATCTTGTTGATTTTTTTCTGGTCTGTATAATGTCTTAGTTGGCCTATTTAATTGTCTCTCGAGCATGGGTTACTTCTTCTCACCTGTGTTTATTCTTCTGTTTGTTTTGGGGTCGACCTTCTTTTTGTTAGCATTGGACTAAGCTTTTTCCTTGGTCTTTGATTCTGGATAACTACAACCTGTTAATTATTTTTTGACTTACTTAAAGACCACCGCCTCTTCTCTTTTTGATCTGAGTTAATCAACCTTAGTAGTGGACAACCTGAATAGTTTCTGATCGACTGTTGTTATACTTGTTCTAGCCATGAGCATTCACATTCATCTTATCTATCTTAAATATCATAAGTTAAACCTACTTCTCATCCTCTATCATTGTTATTGTTTTGGATCTTTTAACCCTTGTTCGGACTATATATGTTTATTGATCTCTATTGTGGTGTGGATCAATCTACTTGTGTATAGCACCCTAACCACCATCAACCTAACCTCTTTGTATCTCCTATTGAGGCTTGGTAATTATTATTGATCTCAATGATGATTGTCAACTTGCCTTTCCAAACACTCTCTTTTATTTTAATTGTAGCTGACAAATAATTAATCTAGTCATGGAATTACTTTCTTGTAGCCATAATGATCTTGAAACTACCTTGTTTATCTTTGTCACATGCTATGGTTATTTTACCTCTATCACTGTAGAAGTTTTGTCGTAGTTTAATTCATAAAATCATGAAACTATAATTGTTAGGTTATTGAAGTATATTATTTCCTATAACTATTTATTGATTCCTGTAACCACTTTGTTTAAATCATTGTCACTGCCGATTGTTTCAAGATGTCATTGTTGTATATCAATTACTATAGCTACCTTTATTTACTCCTTGCTGCAACAAGTTAAGTGGTATTCCTATCGCCATTTTGTTCTCCTTATCACATATTTAATGAACTCTGTAGCTTTTATACCTAGTTACAACCATATTAAATCCTGACGCAGATATTTTACCCCTGTCATAGTATAGCTAAGGTTCTTGTCACAGTCTTTTAATTCTATAACAATCTTCTTGTAAAGGTTGTTGGAATTGTGTGGCTCAAATTCACTGGTGGAACCTCAACTTGGTCATCAGATTACACCAAGTGATGAATTCATTCTATTACTATCATCCCATGGAGTTTCCATGTTGGCTTGTGCAAGCTTGCGATACTACCACTACCTTGCGGTGTCTCATGGAGTAACAGGCAGTACAATGGTTCATATCGCCACCTCGTAGCAGGTCAAGTAGTAGATTGGCGGTAGAGTGGTATGGACATCACCATACTACGATGGTCTAAGAGTTGGCTGGAGTTACTGTGGTGCTACCTCCATCCCACAGTGGTCCTCATTTTCTTGTGTGGTAGTACACGAGGAGTTATAACCCGCATCCCTGCAGTGAATAGTGGAGAGGTTTGTGGGTATGCAGATCTTACCACTGCCCTATGATAGCTTGTTAAATGGCTTGTGGTGGTGCAGTATAGACCCTGCCACCCCATGATGGATAATAGACAAAGCATGTGGTGTTGCAGTATGGATCCCACCATGCCACAAAGGTTAGTCTATATTGCCTGCAGCAATGTGGTGTATCCTACAGTCTTGCAAAGGCAAGGTCCTATAGCTTGCGAAGGTCCTACAGCTTGCAAAGGTCCTATAGCTTGTAGCAGTGTGGTAAAGACTGGAACGATGGTTCAAGGAAGTTCAAACAGTTTGTAATGGTTCATCTAGTATGGAAGTTGAAGAGACATTGCTTGTGTGAAGTCTATAATATATCATAATGCAGTAATGCATTGTATCAATAGAGGATTGATCTAAGTGAGTGAATGTATTGTAATGCTACTGGATTTGGTTTGGGAATCGATACCTGAAAGAGCATAGCTCTGTAACTTGTATATAATTAAAATTTTACTGTAATACAAGTGATCTTTCTTTGGTGTGTGGGTTTTTCTCCAATAAGGGTTTTCCCATGTAAATTTGGTGTTCAATTCTGTGTGATGTTTACTTCTGTGTTCTATTATTTTCATGTGTATCTTAAGTGAACTATAATTGTGTGAATTGAATGAAATTTTGTATCTCTCTCCTGGAAAATCAGCGTTAGGAAGGCATTTCTACACTTAGCTTTCCTTACAAAGGTTCATGTAGCTTGACTATTATACTCCTATAGCTTGATTTAAAAACTCTCTGAAATAATTATATTATTACTCAAAACTGAGACAGTGTGTTTTTATGCTTATTACCTATGCTTAATTGATGTTGAAACCATTTATATACTCTTATTAAGTATTTGTTTCAATCCTTGATTATCATGAATAATTAAAAATATAACCAGCTTTGGGTAGAAAAGTTATAGACTCTGGTTTCTTATTAGATATTGAAAAGAAAGAACTATGGGTTAGGGAATATAACTAGTTATCGATTCTATAATTATGTTTAAATGAATAAATGTTGTTCCTTGTTGAACTACTTTCTTGAAAGTGTACTCTCGTGGGTTGAGCTATGAAAGAATTAATAAACTTCATTTAGGCAAAGTATGTGTTATTGACTTGGACATGAAATCATAGACCAAACCATTGAAATCATTGAGCTTATCTACTATTTGGGTATCTGTGTAAATGCCATCTTAAATATTGTTGGCAACTATTTTATTTAAATTGATTTTTTCTCTTATGTTTGTTGCTTGAATCATGGAATAGATAGCAGAACTGAGGAAAGATAGTATAATGCTCTTCTTTACTACTTGTTTGAAAAGTGTGTTTTCTTGACTAATGCTTTGGAAAGGGATTAGAGGTGGTTATAGGTGAATTTAAGTTATTTATTTATTTATTTATTTATTATGAAGAAAGTTGATTTTTTGCTGTGTTTGGGGTGGCTTTTGGGCTAGGATGCCGAATGTAGATTATTAGAGATGGCTTTTCCTCTTTTTTGGGAATTGAACCTATAACTATATTTTTCTAAAGCTTAGATCTAAGTGAGCAATCATTAAAAAAGATGAATATTTGTCTAGAAAAATTTTATTGGTATATATCTCTGCAACATCCTATTGTGAGACAATATGCATTTCATTATTTAGAATTGCACATTAGACATCAGGTTGCATCGGGTGTTCCATCCTGCCAGTTGTTTCTAGGTAGCTAGACATTTCGTGTAGGGCTGGACTTCCTTCGTGTCATGAAGGGATCCGAGGAAGCGTAATTGCCTCATGGTTGGGTGGAAAAACACCTGATCTATGTTCCCATCTCTCAGCTCATAGGAGAACCATGTGGGTTCATGGTGACTGGAGAGTGTGTTTAATTTATTATACTTGTTGTGCATATTATTTGTCACTTGTGATTGGATGAATTATGGCATGAAAGCCAATTGGACTTTGTATAGTATTTTATAGTGCTATCACCTAGATTAAGCATGTGATTTTTGTAAGATTTATTGACTTTTATTGATTTACATTTATGATATTTATCTTTTACTTGAGATGTAATTAAGTGGATTATTTACTTCATGTAACTTTTGTGATGGTTTGAGTACTTTACAAGATCCCATTTTGGCATAGGCAAGGAGGATGCTCGATAAGGTTGTGTAATTTGGTTTTAGACGTGCCAGTTGCATTTGGTTGAAAGTTTCTTTTGTGCATTTTCTTGAAAGTTTCTAAACCCTTATGAAAAACCCATTTTGTGCATATCTTGCAATCATTGCATTCCATGAGACAACATTTCTTTGAGGTATCATGTCAAATAGTTCATGTTCCTTGTATATGCTTCCACACTTTGCATACATGTCTCGCAGGGTAGTTGCAACTACAACATTTGACAAAATTCCCATATCCTTTATGCTTTGATGGATGTCTATACCGTGTTCCAAAGATACCATTTCCAAGGTTTTGGAATTTGGCTTTACACCCACCAATTGCATTTGCTTGAAAGTTTCTAAAGCCTTATCAAAAAATCCATTTTGTTCATATCTTGCAATCATTACATTCCATGAGGTGACATTTCTTTGAGGCATCATGCTAAATAGTTCATGTGCCTTGTCTATGCTTCCACACTTTGCATACATGTCTCCAAGGGCAGTTGCAACTACAACATCTAACAAAATTCCCATATCTTTTATCCTTTGATGGATGTCAATTTTGGCATAGGCAAGGAGGATGCTAGCTAAGGTTGTGGAATTTGGCTTTACACCCACCAATTGTATTTTCTTGAAAGTTTATAAAGCCTTATCAAAAAATCCATTTTTTGCATATCTTGCCATCATTGCATTCCATGAAATGGCATTTCATTTCAAGGCATAATGTCAAGCAGTTCACGTACCTTGTCTATGCTTCTAGACTTTGCATACATGTTGACTAGGGTAGTTGCAACTACAAGATCTAACAAAATTCCCATATCCTTTATGCTTTGATGGATGTCCATACCATGTTCCAAAGATCCTATTTTTCCATATGAAGGGAAGATGTTAAAGCTAAGGTTGTGGAATTTGTCTTTACACCCGCCAACTGCATTTTCTTGAAAGTTTCTAAATCCTTATCAAAAAATCCATTTTTTTCATATCTTGCAATCATTGCATTAAATGTGACGATATTTCTTTGAGGCATCATGCCATACAGTTCACATGCATTGTCTATGCTTCTAAACTTTGCATACATATCTCTAAGGGCAGTTGTAATTGTTGCAAGTATGGGTTGAACCGGTGTTGTCATTGATGTCAACATACTCATGTTGCATTAATGAGAAGGATTGGATGAGCTGTGTGCTGAGGATATTGAGAAAATTAGTCTCAATTAGGAACAATGAAGAACAGTGATGATAACAAGGTAAAAGTCCAAGATAGGTTGAGGATCAGAGGATGCGGTTTAAAGGGTTTGTAGATATAAGTCTTGAGATGCTCCAATCAAGTTTTTAGGGATCTGCATGAAGATCTGAAGAAGTTATGGTCGCTCAAGTAGAACTGGTTCCGACAAGTGCTCAGTGGTGATAGAGTGAGACAGATAGGTTTGGTCAGGTCCGGTAATGCATTATCCCACTCTGCAGATTTGAGGAAGTGTTTAGAATGTCCTTGTGAAGTGTCAAGTAGATCAGTTTGTGGTTTGAAGGTCTGAAAGAACCTATTCCTTTGTGACAGTGATAACAGACTATGTTCTTGAGGTTCTGGATGTAAGAGAGAAGGATTTTAGTAAGTAGAGGAAGTGCGGATGTTCCTGGTGATTCAGGAAAGCTTGTGAAGGTCCTTGGATTATGTTCAATTCGTGTTGATGGTCCGCATTAGAATTTGAGCCCAGAATTGAAGCAATACTTCTAGAAGAAGGTGTTCTTTCTGTGACTGGCCAACCGGATGAAATATACACCTTGCGAATGTTCTTGCGGTTGCTTGCCGACTTAGATGATTGTTCCTAAGTTGATGTCATGTATAAATAAAGGTTTGCAAAGTCATTTCAAGAGTGTACTTGTGGAGATGTGTGTGTGGTAGCGAGGAGAAGAGCAAAAGGAAGAGCAGAAGGATTTGGGCTTTAATGGAACTGATTCAAGCATGGTGACGATGCTATTTACTAGTTCAAGTATGTAATACTCATTTATTGTAGATAGTGTGTCTCTCGTAGGTAGTGAGCCTCTTGTGAGCAATGTGCTCGAGCAGTGAGCCCTAATTTACATGTGCCATCTTATTCTTTCTATTCTTCTAACAAAGAATAATATCTTAGGTTAGTCACCCTGTGGTTTTTCCCTTAACCAGGTTTTCCACGTCAAAATCTTGGTGTCTCATGTGTAGATGTGTTTTCTGCTCTTGGTTAATTACATTAAGTTTTCATGATTGATTTATTGTTAATGCAAAGTGAATGCACGTGTTGAAACAAGAAAAGTTTTGGACAACTAATTCAACCCCCTCTCAATTGTCTACCCTAGATCTAACAATGGTATCAGAGCCAAGTTCCTCTAAAAGGAGCTTAACCGCTTGAGGAGATCCAGGATGTCATCCTACAAGAAGGATAGTCTGAAGTTTGATGGAACTAACTTTGCTCTTTGGAAAGGTCGCATGGAATGTCACTTGCAGTGCATGGGATTTGCATACTGGTCCATGGTGACAAAGGCTTATGTACCTCCACAGGGTGGTCCAACAACCCTAAATGAAATCACAGATGCTGAAAATAATCCACAGACCAGAGAGGCTCTTTTAAGTGCATTATCTGACTCAGAACTCTCTAATGTTATTCATCTACCAACTACCTTTGAGATTTGGAAAAAATTGGAACTTTCGCATGGAGACTAGTTTGTTAAATGTGCAAGATTACAAAGTCTAAAAGAGAAATTTGAAAGACTGAAAATGAGAAATGATGAAAATATTACCTCTTTTATGCCAAGAGTGAATGAGCTAGTTTGTGAAATTAGAAATGCAGGTGGAACCCTGAGTGAAGATGAGATAGTAGGCAAAGTTCTCAGATCCCTTCCTGAGTCTTATAAAATCAAAGCTTTTGCAATCGAAGAATTCAAAGCTCACACAACAGTCACAAGGGATCAATTGGTTGGTAAGCTAGCTGCTTTTGAAATGGCTAAGTTTGGAGATGATCCTCCAAAGACTGAATTTGCATTCAAAGCAAGTGCCTTGGTAAAAGGAAAACAAAGGTTTGATCTGGGAGAAAACTCTTCAAGGAAATCATCATGGTATGAAAATGCAAGAAAAGACTTGGAAGAAGAAGAAGCTGAAACTGTTCATCTTAAAGCTCTTATTGCAAAAAGACTACCAAAAGGATCTGGTAAGTATGAGGGAAAATTGCCCTTTAAGTGTTTTAATTGCAACAAGATTGGTCATTTTGCATCAAGGTGTCCAGAAAGATTTTCTAGGCCAAACAGTAATAGACCAAGATTCCAGAAGAATTGTTACTATGCTCATGAAGGAGATGTTGAAGGAGTAACAGATGATAAATTAGAGAAAGAAGACAAATTTGGAAGTGATTGGGTGTTCATTGCCATCAAGGAAGAAGATCTAATACCCTCTGAATCTATAAATCATAAAGCTCTGGCTGCCCAAGTTGAAGAAAAGGATGATTGGGTCATTGACAGTGGCTGCTCTAACCACATGACAGGTGATAAAAACAAGTTCATAGATTTGGAAAGGTATGAAGGAGTGGTAAAGTTTGGTGATAACTCTATAGGTAGAATCAGAGGTAGAGGAACTATTTCTTTTGATGGAAAGAACAAAACCAGTAATGTATTATATGTTGAAGGATTGAAACACAATCTTCTCAGTGTGGGATAGTTGGTGGACAAACGCTATGATCTCAGATTCAAGAATGGAAAGTGCAAAATCCTTGCAAGTTCTGGAACAAAGATTGCATCAGGTACCCAAACAAAACGTAACATCTTTCACTTAGCTGGTACTGGTAAAAGTTGCTTATTTGTTCAAATTGATCAGAGTTGGTTATGGCATAGAAGAATGTGTCATGTGAACTTTGATAATATCATCAAGATAAGTAATACTCAGGCTGTAAGAGATCTTCCAAGATTGGTAAAACTTACAAATAGTTTGTGCAAAGAATGTCAGTTGGGAAAACAAAGTAGAATCTCATTCAAAAGCAAGGAACAATCTTCTATCAGATTATTAGACTTGGTTCACACTGACTTATGTGGTCCGGCAAGAATCAGGAGTGTGTAAGGTGATAGATACATCATGTTGCTAATTGGTGCCTACTCCCGGATGATGTGGGTAACCTTTCTGAAAGAGAAATCAGAAGCTCTTGAGAAATTCAAAATATTCAAGGCTATGGTAGAAAATGAGACCGAATTAAAATTGAAGTGTCTGAGATCTGATAGAGGTGGAGAATTCACATCCGGTGAGTTCATAAACTTTTGTGAGAAACATGGAATAAAGAGACAATTGTCTGCCCCTAGAACTCCACAGCAGAATGGAGTTGTTGAGAGAAAGAACAGGACCATCCAGGAAGCATCCAGGACCATGATGATGTTAGATCTAGGGCACACAACTGAGAAGGGGGTGAATCAGTTGTGCAAAAACCTTGCTTCTATTTCAAACACTTGATTCTTCTTCTTGTTAGTTAACAGTATATCAATTAATCATTCATGAAAGCAGAAAGCATAAACATAGGAGTAGATAAATATCAACACATTAGACACCAAGATTTTTGACGTGGAAAACCTGGTTAAGGGAAAAACCATGGGGTGATTAACACAAGGATTATTCTCTATTAGAAGAATAAGAAAAATGCATGGCACATGCCAGTCAAGGCTCACTGCCTGAGCACACTTCTCACAAAGAGGCACACTGCCTACAAAGAGACACACTGTCTACAAGATCATAAGGATCACAACCTTGAACTAGAGAATGACATCTTCACCATGTCTAGATCAGTTCCATTTAAGCCCGAAACACTTCTGCTCTGCCTTTCGCTCTTTCGCTATACCACTCTCATCTGCTCCACAACACACACTTTGAAACGAACTCATAATCCTTTATTTATACAAGATATTGACTTAGGAACAATAATCTAAGTTGACAATTATCCATAAGAACATTCACAAGATGAATAACACATCCGGTCAGCCATCACAAGAACATTCACAGGATGAACAACTCATCCGGTCGGCTAGTCTGAACAAGAACTTCATCTGGAAGAATATCTTCGATTCTGGGTTCTACCATCAATGTGGACCAACAACACAACCTCAACATGATCTAAGAACCTTCACAAGCCTACCTGAATGACCAAGTACATCCGCACTTCCTCTGCTCACTGGAAACTCTTCTCTTCCTCATCTGAAACTACAAGAACACAGTCTATCGCCACTGTCATACTGCAAGAGGTGCTTCCGGACCTCCATACCACATACCAATCGAGATGATACATCACAAGGACATCCCAAACACTCTGTCCAATCCACAGAATAGGACTATGCACTTCCGGATCTCACCGGACCTTTTTGTAACACTCTGTCACTCCGGAGCATCTCCCAGAACCGGTTCTACTTGATCAATCACAACTTATTCACATCTTCATGCGGACCTCTGAAATCTTAACTAGATCATCTCAAGACTCATATCTACAAACCCTTTAATCCGCATCATCTCAATCTCAACCTATTGAGTACTTTTGCCTTCTTCTAACCACTGTTCTTCACTATTCCTGATTAAGACTAATTTTCTTAATATCCTCAGCACATAGCTCATTCAATCCTTCTTGTCAAAGCAATATGAGTATGTTGACATCAATGACAACACTGGTTCACCTCATACTTGCAACAATCTCCCCCTTTGTCATTGATGGCAACATATGATGTGAAAAACCATCAAGACAAGAGCTTTTCCTTTCAGTCACAGCTCCCCCTATCAACAACAACTCTTCACATGTCTTTTCTTCCTTTACTGCTCCCCTTCGATCATCAACCACTTGTTTTTCACATGTCTTTTCTCCCCCTTTGACATCAATGGCAAAGGGCTCATACTTGCAATTCTAACACATCAAAATCATACTAGCTGTTCCCCTTAATAGCAGCTCCCCATCATCAATCCGGATCACAAGATATGATTGTGATATCCACCAGACTGATGCACATCAGTGCATCCTAGTTCATCTCCAGAGGGGCCATGACCCCTAACTTCTCCCTGCGATACTCAAAAGAGTCCTTGGGAAGAGGTTTAGTAAAGATATCCGCAATTTGATCCTTGGAGGATACATATTCCAATCTGACTTCATCCTTGTTCACTTGTTATCTCAGAAAGTGAAACTTGATAGATATGTGCTTGGTCTTAGAATGCAACACCAAATTCTTAGAAATATTTATTGCACTTGAATTATCACAAAAAATTGTGATAGGCTCCTCATACTCTACTTTAATGTCTTTTAGCATCTGCTTCATCCATAAGATTTGAGTGCAACTACCTACTGTTGCAATGTATTCTACTTCAGTTGTAGACAGAGCTATTGCATCTTGTTTCTTGCTTAGCCAAGAAACCAATCTCTTTCCCAAAAAGAATGCTCCACCACTGGTGCTCTTCCAGTCATCCACATCTCCTGCCCAATCTGCATCTGTGTAAGCATGAAGGGAGAAATCATGATCTCTAGGATACCACAAACCATACTCCACTGTCCCTTTTAGATATCTAAAAATCCTCTTGATTGCCATAACATGAGATTCTCTAGGATCAACCTGAACTCTTGCCACAAGACCAACAGCCTGCATTATATCTGGTCTAGTCTGAGTGAGATACAACAATCCACCAATCATTGATCTATACTTTGTCTGATCTACCTTAGGAGAGTCATCATCTTTGCTCAACTTACATCCGGCTGCCATAGGAGTGTTCATTGGCTTTGAATCTTCTATACCGAATTTTCTCAATAATTCTTTCACATATTTGGTCTGAGAAATAAAGATCCCTTTCTTTGTTTAAGTAATTTGTAGACCCAAGAAGAAATTCATTTCACCAAGCATAGACATTTCAAACTCACTTTTCATCTGATTTGCAAAAGTTTTACACATACCGTCTCTTCCTCCAAAAATGATATCATCCACAAACACTTCAACAATCAGGATGTTTTCATGATCAATTTTGAAATATAAGTTACTGTTAGCAGTACCTTTGTTGAATCCAATCTGCACAAGATGCTTATCCAACCTTTCATACCATGCTCTTGGGGCTTACTTCAATCCATACAATGCTTTCTTCAACTTGCAGACCATATTATCATTATCAGACAATTGAAATCCATCCGGTTGTTCAATGTAAACTTCTTCTTCTAGATTGCCATTTAGGAAGGCAAACTTGACATCCATCTGATATACTTTGAAATCTTTAAAGGCAACAAATGCAAGAAATAATCTAATTGCTTCAATTCTTGCCACCAGAGCAATAGTTTCTTCAAAATCAATTCCTTCTATTTGAGAGTAGCCTTTGCAGACCAATCTAGCTTTGTTTCTGATCACTTCACCAACTTCATTTAGTTTGTTCCAGAAGACCCATTTGGTTCAATCACATTCTTGTTTCTAGGTCTGGGAACAAGATCCCAAGTATGATTTTTCTCAATTTGCATCAACTCTTCCTCCATTGCTTTGGTCCAGTTTTCATCATTGCAAGCTTCATTAATTGTCTTAGGTTCAATCTTTGAAATCAGACAACATTCATTTGACTCTTGAGCAATTCTTCTCCTTGTTTGTACCCCTTTGCTTTTGTCACCTATGATCTGATCTTCAGAATGATTTAGAGTTACATACCTTGGAATTTTGGGAGTTTCTTGCACTATTGTTTCTTGATCAGGTTCATTTAGACACACCTCTTCTTCCTGATTTACCGGATCAGTCTAAGTCTAAATTTTAGAGGAGGATTGAGCTCTTTCCACCAGAGAATCATTCTGATCATCTTCATCACATTCATAGAATCTTGAGGGCTTCTCAATTCCTTCATCAACCTTCACATTTGTACTTTCCATCATCTTTCTCAATCTCTTATTGTAACACTGGTATGCTTTGCTTTGAGTGGAGTAACCCAAGAAAATTCCTTCATCACTTCTAGCATCAAACTTTCCTAGATCTTCATCTCTTTTGATATAACACTTGCTACCAAATACTCTGAAATATCTCACAGTAGGAGTTACACCAAACCAAAGTTCATAAGGAGTCTTACCGGTATTGCTTCTGATTTGAACTTGATTAAGAGTGTAGACTGCAGTGCTGACAACTTCTCTCCAAAACATTTGGGGAACATTTGCTTCCATCATCATTGTCCTAGAAGCTTCCTGGATGGTCTGGTTCTTTCTCTCAACAACTCCATTCTGCTATGGAGTCCTAGGGGTAGACAGCTGTCTCCTTATGCCATGCTTCTCACAAAAGTCTATGAATTCACCGGATGTGAATTCACCACCTCTATCAAACCTCAGACATTTCAGTTTCAATCCAGTTTGATTCTCTACCATAGCTTTGAAGATTTTGAACTTCTCAAGGGCTTCTGATTTCTCTTTAAGGAAGGTAACCCACATCATCTGGGAATGATCATCAATTAATAACATGAAATATCTATCACCTTGCATACTCTTGATTCGTGTCAGACCACAGAGATCAGTATGAACTAATTCCAACAATCTGGTAGAGGACTGTTCCTTGCTTTTGAAAGAAACTCTGCTCTGTTTACCTAGCTGACATTCTTTGCATAGACTATTTGTAGGTTTCACCAATTTTGGAAGATCTCTTACAGCCTGAGTATTGTTTATCTTGATGATGTTATCAAAATTCACATGACACATTCTTCTATGCCATAAAACTTTGATCAACTTGAACAAGCATACAACTTTTATTAGAACCAACTAGATGGAAGATATTACCTTTTGTCTGAATACCGGATGCAATCTCAATTCCAGAGCTTTCAAAGATCCTGCATCTTCCATTCTTGAACTGGAGATAATAACCTTTGTCCACCAACTGACCAACACTGAGAAGATTGTGCTTCAATCCTTCAACATATGGTACATTA
This sequence comes from Cunninghamia lanceolata, assembly GCA_027924645.1. NCBI lineage: Eukaryota > Viridiplantae > Streptophyta > Pinopsida > Cupressales > Cupressaceae > Cunninghamia > Cunninghamia lanceolata. Next base: position 2,647,896 of record BSBN01000192.1, read on the forward strand.
CTGGTTTTGCTCTTTCCATCAAAAGAAATAGTTCCCCTACCTCTAATTCTGCCAGCAGAATTGTCTCCAAACCTTACCATTCCTCCTTCATACCTTTCCAAATCTAAGAACTTGTTCTTGTCACCTGTCATATGGTGAGAACAACCACTGTCAATAACCCAATCATCCTTTTCTTCAACTTGGGTAGCTAAAGCTCTTTCTACAACCTTATGACTGACAGATTCAGAGGATATTGAATCTTCTTCCTTGATGGCAATAAACACCCATTCATTTCCAAATTTGCTTCCCATTTCTGATTCATCATCTATTACTCCTTCATTATCATCTTCCTCATGAACATAATAGCAGTTCTTTTGAAACCTTTGTCTGTTAGCATTTGACCTTGCAGATCTTTCCGGACATCTTGAAGCAAAATGACCAATCTTATTGCAGTTGAAGCACTTAAAGGGTAGTTTTCCTTCATACTTACCGGATCCTTTTGGCAGTCTCTTTGCAATGAGGGCTTCAAGTTGAGTTGTTTCTACTTCTTCCTCTTCCATGTCTTTCCTTGCTTGATCATACCATGATAGCTTCCTTGAAGAATTCTCTCCCGAATCAAATCTCTGTTTGCCTTTTACATAGGCACTAGCCTTGAATGCAGATTCAGTCTTGGGATGATCATCTCCAAACTCAGTCATTTCAAATACAGCTAGTTTGCCAGCCAATTGCTCTCTTGTGATAGTTGTATGGGCTCTGAATTCATCAATGGCAGCAACCTTGATTTTGTAGGCAGTAGGAAGGGATCTAAGAATTTTGCAAACAATTTCATTTTCATCCAGAACTCCACCAGCATTCCTAATTCCACACACTAGTTCATTCACTCTTGGCATAAAGGTAGTGATATTTTCATCATCTCTCATCTTCAATCTTTCAAATTTTCCTTTCAGACTTTGCAACCTTGCACTCTTGACAAACTCATCTCCTTCATACAAAAGTTCCAGTTTAGTCCAGATCTCATATGTAGTTGGTAGGTCAATAACATTTGAGAGATCTGAGTCATTTAATGCACTTAGAAGAGCTTCTTTGGTCTACAAATTGTTTTCAGCATCTGTGATTTCATTCAGAGTTGACGGACCACCCTATAGAGGTACATATGGTTTTGAAACCATGGCCAAGTATACTTTTCCCATACACTCCAAGTGACATTTCATGCGACCTTTCCAGAGAGTGAAGTTTGATCCATCAAACTTCGGACTATCCTTCTTGTATGACAACATCCTGGATCTCCTCAAGTGGTTAAGCTCCTTTCAAAGGAACTTAGCTCTGATACCAATTGTTAGATCTAGGGCACACAACTGAGAGGGGGGGTGAATTAGTTGTGCAAAAACCTTGCTTCTATTTCAAACACTTGATTCTTCTTCATGTTAGTTAACAGTATATCAATTAATCATTCATGAAAGTAGAAAGCATAAACACCGGAGCAAATAAATATCAACACATTAGACACCAAGATTTTTGACGTGGAAAACCCGGTTAAGGGAAAAACCACGTGGTGATTAACCCAAGGATTATTCTCTGTTAGAAGAATAAGAAAAATGCATGGCACATGCTAGTTAGGGCTCACTGCCTGAGCACACTGCTCACAAAGAGGCACACTGCCTACAAAGAGACACACTGTCTACAAGATCATAAGGATCACAACCTTGAACTGGAGAATGACATCTTCACCATGTCTGGATCAGTTCCATTTAAGCCTGAAACACTTCTGCTCTGCCTTTTGCTCTTTCGCTATACCACTCTCATCCGCTCCACAACACACACTTCGAAACAAACTCACAATCCTTTATTTATACAAGATATCGACTTAGGAAGAATCATCTAAGTCGACAATCAACCATAAGAACATCTGCAAGATGAATAACACATCGGGTCAGCCATCACAAGAACATTCGCAGGATGAACAACTCATCCGGTCGGCTAGTCTGAACAAGAACTTCATCTGGAAGAATATCTTCAATTCTGGGCTCTACCATCAATGCGGACCAACAACACAACCTCAACATGATCCAAGAACCTTCACAAGCCTACCTAAATGACCAAGTACATCCGCACTTCCTCTGCTCACTAGAAACTCTTCTCTTCCTCATCCGAAACTACAAGAACATAGTCTATCGCCACTATCATACTGCAAGAGGTGCTTCCAGACGTCCAAACCACATACCAATTGAGATGACACATCAAAAGGACATCCCAAACACTCTGTCTAATCTGCAAAATAGGACTATGCACTTCTGGATCTCACCAGACCTTTTTGTAACACTCTGTCACTCTGGAGCATCTCCCGGAACCGTTTCTACTTGATCAATCACAACTTATTCACATCTTCATGTGGACCTCTAAAATCTTAACTAGATCATCTCAAGACTCATATCTACAAACCCTTTAATCTGCATCATCTTAATCTCAACCTATTGAGTACTTTTGCCTTCTTCTCACCACTATTCTTCACTGTTCCTGATTGAGACTAATTTTCTTAATATCCTCAGCACACAGCTCATTCAATCCTTCTTGTCAAAGAAATATGAGTATGTTGACATCAATGACAACACTGGTTCACCTCATACTTGCAATAGATGATGGAAGCAAATGTTCCTCAGATCTATTGGAGAGAAACTATGAGCACTACAGTCTACACTCTCAACTGAGTTCAAATTAGAAACTATACTGGTAAGACTCCTTATGAACTCTAGTTTGGCATTACTCCCACTGTGAGATACTTTAGAGTTTTTGGTAGCAGATGTTACATTAAAAGGGATGAAGATCTAGGAAAGTTTGATGCTAGAAGTGATGAAGGAATATTCTTGGGTTATTCTACTCAAAGCAAAGCATACCGGTGTTACAACAAGAGACTGAGAAAGATTGTAGAAAGTATAAATGTGAAGATTGATGAAGAAATTGAAAGACCCTCAAGAATTTTTGAACATGATGAAGATGATCAGAATGGTGTTCAGATTTAAGGTATCCAAGTCTCTTCTGAGAAACAAAGTTAAGTTGATCCGGTAAGACAGGAAGAAGAGATAAGTCTCAATGAGACTAATCAAGAGTTAGAAGTGCAAGAGAGTCCCAAGATTCCAAAGTATGTAACTCTAAACCACTCTGAAGATTAGATCATAGGTGATAAAAGCAAAGGGATACAAACAAGGAGGAGAATTGCTCAAAATTCAGATGAGTATTGTCTAATTTCAAAGATTGAACCTAAGACAGTAAATGAAGCCTGCAATGATGAAAACTGGACTAAGGCAATGGAGGAAGAACTGATGCAAATTGAGAAGAATCACACTTGGGATCTTGTTTCCAAACCAAGAAACAAAAATGTGATTGGAACCAAATGGGTTTTCTGGAACAAATTGAATGAAGCTGGTGAAGTAATCAGAAACAAGGCCAGATTAGTTTGCAAAGGTTACTCTCAAATAGGAGTTGATTTTGAAGAAACTTTTGCTCCGGTGGCAAGAATTGAAGCAGGTAGAATATTTATTGCATTTGCTGCCTTCAAGGATTTTAAGGTGTATCAGATGGATTTCAAATCTACCTTCCTAAATAGAAATTTGGAAGAAGAAGTGTATATTGAGCAACTGGATGGATTTCAATTGTCTGATCATAGTGACATGGTCTGTAAATTAAAAAAGGCACTGTATGGACTGAAGCAAGCCCCAAGAGCCTAATATGAAAGATTGGACAAGCATCTCTTGAATATTGGTTTCAATAAAGGTACTACTGACAGTAATTTGTATTTCAAAATTGATCATGAAAATATCTTAATTGTTGAAGTATTTGTTGATGATATCATTTTTGAAAGAAGAGACAGTATGTGTAAAACTTTTACAAGTCAAATGAAAAGTGAGTTTGAGATGTCAATGCTTGGAGAAATGAATTTCTTTTTGGGTCTACAAATTACTCAAACAAAGAAAGGAATCTTTATCTCTTAGTCAAAATATGTGAAAGAATTGTTGAGGAAATTTGGGATGGAAGACTCAAAGCCAATGAACACTCTAATGGCAACCGAATGCAAGTTAAGCAAAGATGATGACTCTCCCAAGGTTGATCAGACAAAATATAGGTCAACGATTGGAGGACTATTGTATCTCACTCAAACTAGACTAGATATTATGTAGGCTATTGGTCTTGTTGCTAGATTCCAAGCTGATCCTAGAGAATCTCATGTTATGGCAATCAAGAAGATTTTTAGATATCTAAAGGGGACAGTTGAGTATGGTCTATGGTATCCTAGAGATCATGATTTCTCTCTTCATGCATATACAGATGCAGATTGGGCAGGAGATGTGGATGACCGGAAGAGTACCAGTGGTGGAGCATTCTTTTTGGGAAAAAGATTGGTTTCTTGGCTAAGCAAGAAACAAGAGGCAATATCTTTGTCTACAACTGAAGCAGAATACATTGCAATAGCAGGTAGTTGCACTCATATCTTATGGATGAAGCAGATGCTAAGAGACATTAAAGTAGAATATGAGGAGCCTATCACAATTTTCTGTGATAATTCAGGTGCAATAAATATTTCTAAGAATCTGGTGTTGCATTCTAAGACCAAGCACATATCTATCAAGTTTCACTTTCTGAGAGAGCAAGTGAACAAGGATGAAGTCAGATTGGAGTATGTGCCCTCTAAGGATCAGATTGCAAATATCTTTACTAAACCTCTTCCCAAGGACTCTTTTGAGTATCTCAGGGAGAAGTTAGGGGTTATTGCCCCTTCGGTGATGAACTAGGATGCACTAATGTGCATTAGTCCGGTGGATATCACAGTCATATCTTGTAGTCCGGATTGGTGTTGGGGAGCTACTACTTAGGGGGAGCAGCAAGCATGATTATAAAGTTGCAAGTATGGGTCCTTTGCCATTAATGTCAAAGGGGGAGAGAAGACATGTGGAAAACAAGTGGTTGATGATCAAAGGGGGAGCAGTACAGGAAGAGAAGACATGTGAATAGTTGTTGTTGATAGGGGGAGCTATGATAGTAAGGAGAAGTTCTTATCTTGATGGTTTTTCACTTAATATGTTGCCATCAATGACAAAGGGGGAGATTGTTGCAAGTATGGGTTGAACCAGTGTTGTCATTGATGTCAGCATACTCATGTTGCATTAATGAGAAGGATTGGATGAGCTGTGTGCTGAGGATATTGAGAAAATTAGTCTCAATTAGGAACAGTGAAGAATAGTGATGATAACAAGGTAAAAGTCCAAGATAGGTTGAGGATCAGAGGATACAGTTTAAAGGGTTTGTAGATATAATTCTTGAGATGCTCCAGTCAAGTTTTTAGGGATCCACATGAAGATCTGAAGAAGTTATGGTCACTCAAGTAGAACCGGTTCCGACAAGTGCTTAGTGGTGATAGAGTGAGACAGATAGGTCTAGTAAGGTCCGGTAATGCATTATCCCACTCTGCAGATTTGAGGAAGTATTTAGAACATCCTTCTGAAGTGTCAAGTAGATCAGTTTGTGGTTTGAAGGTCTGGAAGAACCTATTCCCTTGTGACAATGATAACAGACTGTGTTCTTGAGGTTCTGGATTTAGGAGAGAAGGATTTCAGTAAGTAGAGGAAGTGTGGATGTTCCTGGTGATTCAGGAAAGCTTGTGAAGGTCCTTGGATATGTTCAGTTCATGTTGATGGTCCACATTAGAATTAGAGCCTGGAATTGAAGAAATACTTCTAGAAGAAGGTGTTCTTTCTGTGACCGGCTGAAAGGATGAAATATACACCTTGCGAATGTTCTTGCGGTTGCTTACCGACTTAGATGATTGTTCCTAAGTTGATATCATGTATAAATAAAGGTTTGTGAAGTCATTTCAAGAGTGTACTTGTGGAGATGTGTGTGTGGTAGTGAGGAGAAGAGCGAAAGGAAGAGCAGAAGGATTTGGGCTTTAATGGAACTGATTCAAGCATGGTGACGATGCTATTTACCAGTTCAAGTATTTAATACTAATTTATTGTAGATAGTGTGTCTCTTGTAGGCAGTGAGCCTCTTGTGAACAATGTGCTTAGGTAGTGAACCCTAATTGGCATGTGCCATCTTATTCTTTCTATTCTTCTAACAGAGAATAATATCTTGGGTTAGTCACCCCGTCGTTTTTCCCTTAACCGGGTTTTCCATATCAAAATCTTGGTGTCTCATGTGTAGATGTGTTTTCTACTCTTGGTTAATTACATTAAGTTTTCATGATTGATTTATTGTTAATGCAAAGTGAATGCAAGTGTTGAAACAAGAAAAGTTTTGGACAACTGATTCACCCCCCCTCTCAGTTGTCTTCCCTAAATCTAACAGTAACTACAACATCTAACAAAATTTCCATATCTTTTATCCTTTGATGGATGTCCATACCATGTTCCAAAGATCCCATTTTAGCATAGGCAAGGATGATACTAGCTAAGGTTGTGGAATTTGGCTTTACACCCACCAATTGTATTATATTGAAAGTTTACAAAGTGTTATCAAAAATTCCATTTTTTGCATATCTTGCAATCATTGCATTCCATGAGATGGCATTTCATTGAGGCATCATGTCAAACAGTTCACGTATCTTGTCTATGCTTCCACACTTTGCATACATGTCTACTAGGATAGTTGCAACTACAAGATCTAACAAAATTCCCATATTCTTTATGCTTTGATGGATGTCCTGGATACCATGTTCCAAAGATTACATTTTGGATTTACACCTCTCAATTATATTTGCTTGAAAGTTTCTAAAGCCTTATTACCAAATCCATTTTGTGCATACCTTGCAATTATTTCATTTATGAGATGGCACTCTTTGAGGTGTTTTGTTAAACAGTTCACATGCCTTGTCTATGCTTCCACACTTTGCATACATGTCTACTAGGGTAGTTGCAACTACAACAAATTTGATAAAATTCCCATATCCTTTATGCTTTGATGGAAGTCCATACTGTGTTCTAAAGATCCCATTTTGGCATAGGTAGGGAGGATGTTGGTTAAGGTTGTGGAATTTGGATTTACACCTACCAATCGCATTTGCTTAAAAATTTCTAAATCCTTATCAACAAATCCATTTTGTGCATATCTTGCAATTATGGCAACATATATACTTTGAGCTTAATTATTGCAAAAATATACACAATAACAATTCCATAAAGGACGCCACGTGGTTCGTTGACAGGATCTCAGAGGACTAATTGGACGGTTTTGCAAATGGGTAATTATATTTGGTTAATGATCACAGCTGATGACATCTACTATCACACGAGGTGGCAGTTGAGTTCTCTCCCCAAGGAGATATTTTTGAGTGGCAAGGATGTGGCATATCACCTCATTAATTATGCTATCATTATTATTTCCTTGCCATGGCTTTCCCATTTTAATGGGCTACTTGCTATTTTCAACACTACCTAATTCAATTTTAGTTGCCTTAACAATTCCCAACTCAGTTGCCTCTGCAAGTTTCAAACTATCATGATGAGTGGTGATATTGTCAAGATTGAACCCAATTCAGTGGAGGAATTCAAACATGACCCTATAGTGTGGCATATCATTCAAGAAGGGGAGGTGGTTTCTCTTTTGGAAGGGATGGTTAGCCATGATGAGAACCTTTCTCTCTAGTTCATGGAGAATTAGGATGAGGAAACCAGAGAAGTCAAGCTTGGTGGCACTGGGTTCCAGGTGTCTGAGGAAGTGATTGGGTAGGCTATGGGGCTTCTTATCAGAGGGAAGAAGTATTCAAGACATAGTAGGGTTCTCGACCCTGAACATATGGCTCTCTTCTTTAGAGAGGGGGAGGTGGCCATGAAATTGCATGGTGGGTTTGAGAGAGAAAAGTTGCTAGAGCCATGGGGCCATATTTGCTTAATGATTATGAAATTCTTCACACTAGAAGGGAGTTCAAGGTTTTACCACTATCACTTTGCTCTCCTTAACCACTTTAGAAATAAAATAGAAATAAGGTTTCCTTTTTTTCTACTTTCTTCCTTGGATAAATCTATCAAATTGGTTAGAGATCTTAGGGATAAAAATTTCGGACACTCGCTTATTCCCATTCATCAGGGCCTCATTCTGAGACTTTACTAGTTCCACCTTGCCCTGTGCCCCCTGAAGCAAATCAAGGTTAAGCTTCTTGAGGACCCCCAACTGAACGTGTCTCCTAGTTCTAAAGGCAAGGTGAAGACCTATGTTGGGACCCCTAAGATTTCCCTCAAAACCCCTAAGGGGGATTCCCATATTGTGGATGATATCCCTATTGGAACCCCTACCACCTCTAAAAAGAAGCCTCAACAATGTGCCACCCCAGGGCTAGGGAAAAAGTCAACCAAAAGAGATAGACTAGATTTGGAGGATGAAGGGACTGTTACTGAGAAAAAAGTTAAAAAGGGTAAGGAGGATGTGAATGTGGTTGAGCTTGTGAAAATTGTTGAGCTAGACACTGGGCATAAACTTGTTGGTAGTGGTGAAGGTGTGGAGGATGCTAACCCAAGGGTTCATCGGTCTTCCCGCATTGTTGACAAACCTTCTATTGATGGAGGAGGGAGGAGAGGAAACCCCCACTGAGTCTATGCATGAAGTCGAAGGAGTGACTCACTTCACCTCCATGAACAAGTCCAATTCTGAGGACTTGGGTGAAGCAGTTAGGGTTTCTGGGGGACAAGACAACAAGCAGAATTGCCCCCTGTGCATTAAGACTACTAAGGATCTGAGGCACCTCCAGAGGAAGATGGAGAGAATGTAGAAGAAGTGGAAGATTATGGCCGAGTTTGCTGCTAAGGCCCTGCATCGTGCGGCGTCGATCTTCGAGGCTATCAAGGACTTAGATGACAAGGTCAAGCAGGTGGGGCTTGATAGCCTTGGAGACTACAAATATATATGGTTGATTTCCTAGCCAAATTCTAGATAGATGATAGTCCCTAGTTTCTGGTTGCTTTTGTTGTTTCTGCTGTTTTTGGTTAGGTGTTTTTTGTCTGTTGTTAAAGCATTGTTAATATGTTGTTTCTAGCTTGTTAATAGTGTGTAGCCCAAAGGGTTATTTTGTAAAGGGTTTTGGACCCTCTTTTCTAGCTGATCTAATAAAAAACAATTCCATAATAAGGGTTTCCTTAAAATATTTTAGAGTTACAATAAAGCCATAGGTCTATCCTATAGCCCTTGCAAATATTTCAAATTCTTTTAAGGTAACATTTTTCTCATATGCGCATACATAAGTGCTATCCACATATTCAATCAAAGTAAAGCATTTTCACTTTGATCTTAAGGTCTAATAACAATACATCTTATCAATGAGACTATACACATGGAACTAACAACCACAACAATATTCAAGAGAAAACTAGTCATTTTAGAAGGCACTCTATTTTTTCTTTAACATCATCTACAAATTCATTCTAAGCACATTAATAAAGCCTCTAAGGTTTGTCACTATGACTAACACAATTCCATTGACCTTCACCATTTAATGCTCATAAGAAAAAGTCCAAATGTATAATACTTCTCAAGAAACCAAACCCTTTTCTACCATTTATTGAAATAAAACCTACATAATATTCATCACAGTCAACTTCAAAAATACCTTCACAAACCCTTACACTATTGTAAAACACAATCAACCCAAAGAAGTGATAGTTGAGAACCCACTTGAATCCAACCATGTAATAGGCTTGTAGTACCCAAACAGAAGAAACAACTAGAATACTCAATATTACACAAAATTCACCACAACCAAGCCTTCACCATGAACGATGCAAGCCCTCAAACATATTCGTGATAACTTCAAGTGAAGTACACATCAAGAATGAGTAGTAAGATAAACCATAATGAAATCCAAAAATCATGTGTTCTATCAAATAGTCCATGTGCCTTGTCTATGCTTCCACACTTTGCATACATGTCTACAAGGGTAGTTGCAATTACAACATGTGAGAAAATTCCTATATCCTTTATGCTTTGATGGTTGTCCATACGTTGTTCCAAATATCCTATTTTGGTAGAGATAGGGAGGATGCTAGCAAAGGTTGTGGAATTTGTCTTTACACATGTCAATTGCATTTGCTTCACAATAAAGAATAGACAAAGAATAAACACAATTAATGAATTAAAGAATAGACACAACAAAGAATAGACACAATTAATGAATTAAACACTTTTGTAACATGCTGCAACAGGGTTAGGAGATGGCTGCCTCAAGATAACTACATTTCTGCATTCAAGACTATTGTAACATTCTTCCTTTGATATAATATGTATGGGGTTTTCCTAACCTACTATTCATGTAAAATTACAACCCCTATTTTAGCTATGATCACCCTAGATGGAATAGTGAATTCTTTGGGTTCCTAATGAGTTTTGTGATAACCTTAATAGGTTGTAACAGTAGGGGAATACGATAGTCTAGTCAAAGATAATGCCTTGCATATGAACAATTGATTGCCAAAAATGACTCTAGATACATGAATCATGTGTGATGAACTTGTATACAACCCTATAGACAATTCCTTGAACACAATAAGACCTTAATCTCCATATCCTTGCATCCCAAATAAGATCAAAATATCAGCCCTATTACATAAGTACAATGATCAAACTAGACTGTACTCATACAAATGAATCAAATCAAATCCCTAGCCATTAGTTTATGCAATTAGATCTAACTCACAATTGAAATTCTTCATTTAAATCATATAAGATCTAGAAAAGAGGAACATCCAATGCCATGAGGGCCTCCAAACTCTTTCCACTACCATAAACTATCAAGCCCTAGGCTAAAAATGCTAATTCAAGCAAGGAATTTCTAATTTTTCTCTATAAGAATGCTTCAATATGCAAAACAACTATATTTTGATCAAAGAAGAAAATGTTAAGACTTTACCAAAAAGCTTATGATGTTCAAAAAATCCATCCACAAGCTTCTAAAGGGTAAGTTGGATGTCATTTATAAAGAAAATGGATGAAATATGTGTCCCCAACACCTTGTCCATGCATGTGTATTGTAGTGGAAAGGTGCTAGGAGTGACATTTTGCATTACATAGCTCATGGGGCCAAACTGACTACCCTAACACATAGGGGTGGGTGCGTAAATGCCAAGGGAGGTCTTGTTTCATGTGCTAAGCGTCCCAGTCATTTGGGGCAATAAGCTAACGACAAAGTCCCTTAAGATCCGTAAGACCAAAAAACTACCAAACTATGACAGAGTAGTTCTCAGAATTTGTGATAGCTGGGAACATTTTTTTTGGACTTACAAGTGCAAGTGGGGTCTACCCATAATAACCTCTCTTAGTTTTGGTCAACTCCAGTCTGTTTGACCATGCCGAAATCAAATGCATTCTTGTAAAGTGCTTCAGTTTCATGCAGTGGAAAGGTGCTAGGAGTGACATTTTGCATTCCATAGCTCATGGGGTTGAACCGACTATGCCAACACATTGGGGTGGGTGGGTATATGCTAGGAGAGGTCTCATTTCATGCACCAAGGGTCTCAGTCATTCATGGCAGTAGGCAAACAGCAAAGTCACTTAAGATCCTAAGAGAAAAAACTCATGAGTATTGCTTATCAGAGTTGATAGTTATAAATCACTTAAGATCCATTTCTTTAGAAACAATAAATGACCATATTGTTAATCAAAGTTGACAGTTATAAGTTAATTCCAAGAAGATAGTTATCTAGAGAGACCTATCAAGCACATCCATATGTAAGTTCAAAGTTATGAAATTATAACATTATATTTCAATTCTTAAATAATATTCTTGATGGTGGCTTCCAATTTGATGTAGAGGCAAATTGGATACAAGAAGAAGGACAAACAAGACAAGGTTCTATTCACCCCAAAAGCCCAAAAACAAGGATCTTCATGGAAAAGTGGGAAAAATGGTTAAAGCTCTTGAATTCTTCTTGGAAATGGTGTTTAGACATGTACTATCACCCATCCCATCCATTGGTAAAGATGGATCAGACTTCGAACTGGGAGTTCCTTCACAACCCTCAAAAATGGCTAGTAGCCCTACAAACAGAGAACAGACCTAATAACTTATTGTACAGACATCCAAATGCAAATCTCAGACATGTAAAAGATATCCATTATGCCTCCCCACAACATACTCTAGAATGGGTTTGGGTTGTTTTGGAAAGTATGTCTTAACCAATAACCCTCCTGGTGGTTTTAAGCCCTAATTAGGCCTAGTTTGTGAAGCAAGTACCCTTGAATGGAACCACAAAACTCTCTAGACCCATTGGAAACTTCACATGGATGGAAAAACAATGTATTTCAAGGGTTTTGTGGTCAGGATGCAAGACAATTTCATCTTATGCTTGTTTTCTCACTTCAAATGCAAAATAACAAGGAAAATGCTGCTACAGTCACCTAGGGCATCAATTTAAACACACCAAAACAAATTGTTCATCCCTGAGCCTTGGTCAAAATGTCAATAACTCCCTATACTTCCATTCCACCAATTTTTAGAGAATTCCCACGATGGAATGAGGTTCTATGACATTTTTCCTACCAAAACCCTAGTTAATCTAGTTAACAGAGCAGTTTTAGAAAAAATGTGATATCTTCCTCTAGGAATTGAGTTAAGACCTAAGACCAAATGCATTTGAAATTTAATTCAATCCCCTTTCTAACCATATATGTCTTTCCCCTGTATCTATCCATACAAAACCATACCAAATGCTGCAACAAGACTATTACAGGGAAAATCTAAAAGTTACAATCCATAAAACACTCATATCTCCCTCAATATTGCACCAAATTCGATAAGACTTGAACCAAAATGAACCTTATTCATCATAATTAAATATCACATTAATATTGTACAGGTTCCAGGCCATACATAGCCATACAAGACCTGGAACCGGAGAAAAAACCGTTAGAACTGCAGAATAAGGGCTTAAAATCACAAATTTCAAATCCAATTCAAATATATTCATCTTGGTTCAAGTTTTACATGCTTAAATAGGTGTATACATACACAAGATCAACCTCCACATCAGTTTAACTGATTAACTACCCTCTTTTAACACAATGACTCTTCATTTCCCCTAATCCTGCCTTGACAACTTTACAACTTTTGTCATTTTTCAATGTTGACAACTTTATACAAAATCTCCATCCTAGACCACCTTTAACATGACAAAATGGACTAATTATGATCATTTACAACCTATAAAACCTTTCCTTGGCCATTTTGACCCTTTGACCAACCTTGACCATATTAGGACCTTTTAGGTCTCTTGACACAAAAAATGGCTTTCTAAGCTTTACAAATGAGTTGTTTTTGATACCAATAGACTTCATGACCTTACAAATCATGTATGAACATTACAAATAAGAAAAAATGCACTTTGACCTCATAAGATGTCTTTATACTTGGGTGCCCCTGCACCACAATGTATACCTTTGAATTGTTTAAATCTTCTTAGCATTTTCTTTACAACCATAAAGTTTATCTATACTACTTCATCCATTTCTTTAGAAACAATAAATGACCATGATTGTTTGATGCAGAAGCATCCCTGGTTCAAGAGCAATCTTCCATCAACTAAAACATTTGCATTTTAGTTTGTTTGCATTTCAGTTCAGGTAGTTCAGTCAGAAGCAGTTCAGCTTGTGGTCCAGTTTAAGCATTTCACATCTTGTGGATTTGGATTTAGCATCTATATTCATTCATCTACATCATATCAAGAATTAAGAACATTTGGATCAGTTATCAGAAAGTTATCACTATCAGAAGATCAACTATTTTCTCAGAGCAGAGCATTCTAATAGTTCTTGATAATCAACTGAACGAGAAGATTTGTGAGCATTGGCCAACTTGCGGATCCTAATAATGCATTCTGCAATGTTCCTTGGTTCATGGCTGACCTTCATCATAGGTCTGCACTTCATTGTATCCGTTGGAGAAGGATTTTTCAAGCTGATAGGTCCGACCTATCCAAGAACACATGTTACACCTCTTCATTAGGATTTCAGATCTATTGTGGCCAAAATCTAATGCTCCGAATATGATATATATTGATGTAATAGATCCTTAGGAAAGTAGCTATTCACATAAGAAAGATCTGATAGTTTAGATTTTGTACGAAAGAGCCTCAAAGCTTTATCTTGTGCATGTATGTATTTCAGGTCTGAGAGCCCTAATTGTAAGCCTACATGTTGCCGGCCATATTATATTTGAATTCTATGATATACTGAATGACTAAATCTGCATTTGTTCTATTTCTTTGAGTTGTTTCCGTTGTGTTTACTCTTGCTATACGGTCTAGATAGTTTATTCTATGAACCCTCCTACCGTGACTACACCAAGTGGTATCAGACCGAAAGTTTGATTCTTTGGAGTGAATTGGCAATGGGGATTCTATAAGATCTTGTTGTGAGCAAATCGCTGATCTAAGGTAGGTTACTTGTGCACAACCGATCACTGATTGAGATGTAGTTGTCTCTTGTAGCCCAAACACCAAATTTGAGGAGTTTGCCCTTGATCCTAGGAAGATGCCACCGCAAAGAGTTCCTCCTATTGGTACAATGACTAATTGAATGGATGAGATGATGGAATTGATGAGAACAATGTGAATTTGTTTGGATGCTGTCGAGGAAGATAGGCGAAGAGGATTGACGCCTAGACCTAATGTTGAAAGTGATGATGAAGAATTTCAATCTGCTGAACAAACTGGTGAAACCCTAGAAGGTCATGAAGAAGAAGAATTAGATCAAGTAAAGATGTTGTGAGCTATTTCAAAGATTGGAAAGAGACCTAGAGTTGATGTGCCGAACTATACTGGTAATTTGAATCTGGAAGAGTTGATTGACTAGATAAATGACATGGAAGAATACTTTGAATATGAAGAGGTTGAAGATCCAGAGAGGGTAAAATTTTCAAAGACAAAGTTGAAAGGACACATTGCTATATGGTGGAAAGAAGTTCAGTTAGAGAGAAATAGAAGGTGAAAAGAAAAGATTACAAAGTGGGACCGGATGGTGACAAAGTTGAAGAATCAGTTTATACCTGTTGACTATGAGTTGGAACTGTTGAAAAGATTGCAAAAGCTGAGACAAAAGGAGAAATCGATGAAGGAGTACATTGAAGAATTTCATAAGATGATCATAAGGACAGGACATAGCGAAGCAAGCAAGGAGAAAGTGGCTAGATATATTAATTGACTAAGATTGAACATTCAAGAAGAGCTAAGCCTGGTAAGGATGACATCTTTGGAAGAAGCATATTAGTTTGACCTGAAAGTTGAAGAGAAGCTAAATAAGAGACATGATCAAAGACATAGAGGCAGAGGAGGTACATTTCAGAGAGGTAGAACATTTTTCAGAGGAGACAGATCATTTGTGGAGCAGAACAAGTTTGACAACCCCTTTAAGAAGGATGACAGGGATAACAATGCTTACCGGAGAGATGACAAAAATTTTTACTAGAAAGGAAACCCTAGTGCATACCAGAATGAAGGATATAGAAGAGAAGGTAGAGGATTTGATAAGAGGACATTCAGAGGTACTTGTTTCAAGTGTGGAAGTGAAGGACATAGAGTATTTGAGTGTAATCAGGGTAGTACAAGCAAGAAAATAGAAAATAGTGGAAGAGCAGCCTATGTTGAAGAACTTATTGGATCACCTTGTCCAGTTGGAAATCTAGAGAAAGGAGAATCATTGGTGATGAGGAGAGAACTATTTCAAGTAGAGACAAATGAAGAACCACCACAGAGGAAAAGCTTGTTCAGAACTAGATGCAAATTAGGAGGTAAGTGTTGTAGAGTTGTAATTGATAGTGGTAGTTCAGATAACCTAGACTCAGAGGAGATGGTGAATAAGCTGAAGTTGGAAAGATTGAAACATCCTAAGCCTTAGTAGATAGGATGGATCCAGGATGATCATAAGGTACTAGTAAGTGAACAATGTTTGGTGAAATTACATATTGGATCTTATCATGATGAAGTCTTGTGTGATATTATGCCTATGGATGTTTGTCATATCTTGTTAGGTAGACCTTAGCAGTATGATAGAAAAGCTATACATGATGGAAGGAAGAATAAATATATTATAACAACAAATGGAAAGAGAATTACTCTGATTCCTTTGGAGGATGATCCTAAGAGTGAAGTATGTGGGAATGCTAGAATCTATTTGATAGATGGAAGAAAATTTCTAGATGGTTTGAGACATGAGAATATGTGTTATACCTTGATTCCTAAGAAGCCTGAAGCATTGAAGAAAGAGACTGAAGAGAAACAACCAGAGGAGATAAAGGAGTTGCTGATAGAATTTGAAGACATCATATCAAATAATGTACCTGAAGGATTACCACCTATAAGGAGTATCAGTCATCACATGGATCTTATACTGGGAGCAAGTTTGCCTAACAAAGTAGCACATAGAATGACACTAGCAGAGAATGAGGAATTGAATAGACAGATACAAGATTTGTTGAAAAAAGGTTTGATCAGAGAAAGTTTGAGTCCTTGTGTAGTACCTGTAGTTTTGGCACTTAAGAAAGATGGAGAATGTGTACTGATTCTAGAGCTATAAACAAGATCACGGTCAAGTATAGATTTCCTTTACCTAGGATGGATGATATTATGGATTGTTTGAGTGGAGCAAGATATTTCACAAAGATAGACTTGAAGAGTGGATACCATTAGATCAAAATCATAGAAGGAGATGAATGGAAGACTTCTTTTAAGACAAATGAAGGATTGTATGAGTGGTTAGTGATGCCTTTTGGATTGACAAATGCACCGAGTACTTTCATGAGATTGATGAATGAAGTCTTGAAGAAATTCTTGGGTAAGTTTGTAATTGTGTACTTGGATGATATTCTAATTTTCAATAAGACAAAGGAAGAACATTTGTGGCATATTAGACAAGTTTTGCAAAGGTTGAGAAAAGAGAAATTGCTGATAAACATCAAAAAGTGTAGTTTCATGAAGGAAGAGTTGGTATATTTAGGATTTGTGATTTCTGCGGAAGGATTGAAGATGGACCCTGAGAAAGTGAAAGCAATTGTTGAATGGCCTACACCAAAGAGCATTGGAGAAGTTAGATCATTTCATGGATTGGCTAGTTTCTACTGGAAGTTCATTAGAAATTTTAGTTTAGTTTGTAACCCTTTGACAGAGACAATGAGAGATGATAGAAAAGATTTCAAGTGGACATCTAGAGCAGATAAGAGTTTTGAGTTGTTGAAGTAGAAAGTGACAGAGCAACCTATTTTGGCATTACCAGATTTCAATAAGGTATTTCAAGTTGATTGTGATGCAAGTGGAAGTGCAATTGGAGCAGTATTAAGTCAAGAAGGTAGACCTATAGCATATTTCAATGAAAAGTTGAATGATGCAAGGAGAAGTTATTCAGTTTATGATTAAGAGTTCTATGCCATAATTCAAGCCTTGAAGAAGTGGAGACATTATTTGTTGCCTAAGGATTTTGTGTTGTATACAGATCACCAAGCTTTGTAGTATTGGAACAGTTAAGGTAAGTTGAATCAGAGACATATGAGATGGGTAGAGTTCATGCAGATTTATACTTTTGTGTTGAAGCATAGCAGTGGTAAATCAAAAAAAAGTTTTTGATGCCTTGAGTAGGAGAAGAAACTTGTTGACAGAAATGAGAGTTGAAGTGTTGGATTTTGATGAATTGAAGAACATGTATGAGGGAGACACTAATTTTGTAGAACCTTGGAAATTATGTAAGGAACCTATTGTGATAGATAGGAGTAAGTGGTTAGATTATTTTATTCAAGAAGATATGTTGTTCAAAGGAAGTCAGTTGTGCATACCTAGGAGTTCAATGAGGGATAATTTGATGAAGGAGAAGCATAGTGGTGGATTGGAAGGACACTTTGGCATTGATAAGATAGTGACTTTGGTGAGTGAAAATTACTTTTGGCCTTAGATACATAAGGTTGTTCAGAGATTTGTGCAGAATTGTAGAATTTGTCAAGTTACAAAAGGGAGTAGTCAGAACACTAGATTCTATAAACCTTTGACAGTACCTGAGAGACCTTGGGAAGACATAAGCATGGATTTTGTAATGGGATTGCTGAAGACTCAAAGAGGACATGATTCAATATTTGTAGTGGCTGATAGATTTTCAAAGATGGCTCATTTCATACCGTGTAAGAAGACAATGAATGCAATACATGTAGCTGACCTATTTTTCAAGGAGATTGTGAGATTGCATGGATTACCAAGGAGTATAGTTTCAGAAAGAGATACAAAGTTTGTTGGATACTTTTGGAAGACACTTTGGAGGAAGATGAAGCTAGATTTGAAGTTCAGTTCAAATTTTCATCCACAGACTGATGGACAGACAGAGGTAGTGAGTAGGAGTTTGGGAAATTTGTTGAGATGTTTGGTTGGAGAGAAAACTAGAAGTTAGGATTTGATTCTTTCACAAGTAGAGTTTGCATACAATAATTTAGTAAACAGGAGTACTGGAAGAACACCTTTTGAGATTGTGACCAGAATAAACCCTAGAGGAGTTACAGAATTGAGAGATATAAGTATAGAGGAAAAGAGAAGTGTAGAAGTAGAAGAATTTACAAATCACATGAAGACAGTGCATAATTAGGTGAAGAAGCATTTGGAGGATATGAACAGTAAGTACGAAGAGAAGGTTGATGAGAAGAGAAAACCTAAAGAATTTGAAGTTGGAGATGAAGTAATAGTGCACTTGAGAAAAGAAAGATTTCCAGTTGGGACATATAATAAGTTGAAGATGAAGAAGTTTGGATGTTGTAAGATACTCAGAAAGTTTGATTCAGGAAATGCATATGAAGTAGAGTTACCTGAGAGATTAGGTATATCACCTATTCTCAACATTGCAGACTTATATCAGTATCATGAAGCAGAGTTTAGTGACAACATGGAAAATGACCTAAAGAAGCAGTTACCACACAAAGCACCAAAATAGATTGAAGACATCTTGGACAACAAAGTTGGACGTAGCACTAGAGGAAGACAATACAAAGAATATCTTGTGAAGTGGAAAGGCAGACTGGAAGAAGATTCATCTTGGATTTCTCAGGCTGAGGTGGACCATCTTGGTTCTCCCCTAGCCCCAGCAAAGTGAGGGACTCACTTTTTCAATAACCTCAGATGTCTGATGCAGGAGCATCTCTGGTTCAAGAGCAATCTTGCATCAACCAAAATATTTGCATTTCAGTTCTTTCTTTTTTCCAGTTCAATTCAGGTAGTTCAATCAGAAGCAGTTCAGTTGTGGTCTAGTTTTAGCATTTCACATCTTGCAGATCTGGACTTAGCATATATATTCATTCTCTACATCATATCAAGAATTCAAAACATTTGGATTAGTTACCAGAAAGTTATCACTATTAGAAGATCAATTGTTTTCTTAGAGCAGAGCATTCTAATAGTTCTTGATAATCAACTGAAGGAGAAGATTTGTGAGCATTGGCTGACTTGTGGATCCTAATAATGCATTTTACAATGCTCCTTGGTTTGTGGCCAACCTTCCTCATAGGTCTGCACTTCATTGTATCTGTTGGAGAAGGATTTTTCAAGCTAATAGGTCTGACCTATCCAAGAACACACGTTACACCTCTTCATCAGGACTCGAAATCTCTTGTGGCTAACGTGGAAGAATCTAACGTTCTGGATATGATATATATTGATGTAATAGATCCTTAGGAAAGTAGCTATTCACATAAGAAAGATCTAATAGTTTAGATTTTGTATGAAAGAGCCTCAAAGCTTTATCTTGTGCATGTATGTATTTTAGGCCTGAGAGCCCTAATTATAAGCCCGCATGTTGTTGGCCAGATTGTATTTGAATTCTATGATATACTGAATGACTGAATCTGCATTGGTTCTATTTCTTTGAGTCATTTTCATTGTGTTTACTCTTATTGTATGGTCTGAATAGTTTATTCTATGAACCCTCCTACCGTGACTATACCATTGTTGATCAGAGTTGACAGATATATTTAGTTACT
This sequence comes from Cunninghamia lanceolata, assembly GCA_027924645.1. Lineage (NCBI taxonomy): Eukaryota > Viridiplantae > Streptophyta > Pinopsida > Cupressales > Cupressaceae > Cunninghamia > Cunninghamia lanceolata. Next base: position 2,667,844 of record BSBN01000192.1, read on the forward strand.
TCCAAGAAGATAGTTATCCAGAGAAACCTATCAGGCACATCCACATGTCAGTATAAAGTTATGAAATTATAACAAATTATATCTTAATTCTTAAATAATATTCTTGATGGTGGCTTCCAATGTATACCTTTTAATTGTTCAAATCTAATGAATATATGTAAACATCAAATTTGAAGCAAGTTGTAGTCACCACAGTTAAATGAACATGTACAAATTATGAACATATTAAATGAACATGTAAATTATGAACATGAACATGTAAATTATGAACATGAACAAGTAAATTATGAACTAGATAGATATCTAATGTAGTCTAGTTAAGTTTGAGACCCCTAAATGATAATGATACAAAAAAGTTAAAAAAGAACTCATTTGATAAATTTACATATAATGATCTACCAAACTCACATGATGAAATAACATAACTTTAAAAGGCCGTGGCCTAAGTAGCTCATTTGAACATGTAAATTATGAACTAGATATATATCTAATGTAGTCTTGTTAAGTTTGAGGCCCCTAAATGATATTTTGATACAAAAAAGTTAAAAAAGTTCTCAATTGATAAATTTATATATAATGATCTACCAAACTCACATGATGCAATAACATAACTTCAAAATGCCATGGCCTAAGTAGGTCATTTGAACATGTGAATTATGAACATATTAAATGAACATGTAAATTATGAACTAGATAGATATCTAATGTAGGCTTGTTAAGTTCGAGGCCCCTAAATGATAATGATCATGTACAAAAAAGTTAAAAAAGAAGTGATCTCAATTGATAAATTTACATATAATGATCTAACAAACTTACATGATGAAATAATATAACTTTAAAAGGTTGTGGCCTAAGTATCTCATTTGAACATGTAAATTATGAAGTCTAGATAAATACAAAAAAAGAGCTTCCCTTAGCTTCAAGAAATATTTAAATTTTGTACTGACAAGGCCAACCACATGAAGGTGGAAGCTCATGTGGCCTCACCTAAGACCTAAGACACCTAAGACATAGACACATTTAAAGACCTAAGACACCTAAGATGTGCCTAAGACACCTAAAGTCCTAAGACACCTAAGACATATAAGACCTAAGACACCTAAAACCTAAAACCTAAAACCCTAAACCCTAAACCTAAGACCTAAGACCTAATATACCTAAATTAAAGACTATATATATAGTTTAGAGATCATACCTAACAACATGACTTGTTCAATAAGTTGAAATCCTTTTGAACAACTACATTATTGCAAAAATAGAAATCTATGTAAATAAAAATAGAGTTTGTATCTCTCAATCATGTTTGATTCTAAAATTCATTAAGAACCATTGAAATTAAAATTTGAAAGGAAAGAACTATCAAGAATCATAAATTTTAAAATAAAACTAATTTATTTATATATCTATCTAGTGTTCATACCTTCATATCATGTATTGGTTGGTTCAACTCACTCTTCAATAATGTAACTTATAATGTCGACGTAACCTAAAGCTTTTGGTACATATAATCTGAAACTTCTCTATCTTTTATTATCTCTAAAATCTTTTCATTATCTTCAATAGACAACTTCCACTTTTGTTGGCCACGTCCTCTTTTTTGTAAAGTTTCCAAATTTAATCTTGTTGCTATAACTAAGTGACTATAATGTAGAACCTTTTGTCTTGGCATATAATCGATAAATATATACCATTTTATCTATCTTTATTTATTGATAATATGTGCCTTCAACAACAATTGATCCAATGGGATAAGATTGTCCATCACCATCTATCGTTGATTCTAACAATTTGGATTTTGGTTGCATGCATCTTAGTAGATAGTAATCTACACCTTATGTATTGTCAAGTTTTGCAACCACAACAAAAATATCTCCTGTACACACCACAAGTAAACATGTTTGTACATTATCTAGTTTCAATGTAAATCATGTTCAAATATTTATAATGACTCTTGACTTAGGTAGAATATAAATCAAAATTAGATGTCAGTTAAAATTTAATTTAAATTTACATTTAAAATTTACTTGTAACAACTAAATCCAATACACATTCGTAATCAATTGAATATAGAGGATCATAGACATCTACAATGTCACTATCTTCAAAAGGAGGCATTGATACTATTTGTTTCATTTCCCATTGTGAAACATATCCATCTCTAATATTCTCGCACTGTAGAATACTTGCATTACTCTCAATGGAGTCAACACAAAAACATGATTTTTCTCTAACGTGAATAACAAGAGGCTTGCTATGTCTTGTAGTCGTTACTTGATGCAAACTTCTAATTCCATTAATTGTTTGACAATTATAAGGATTTGATCGATCAAAATCTGTTATGAACAAATTCAAGCTCATCTAATTAAGACTAACCTTCTAAATTTACTTCTTTAATATTTATTTAATTTCAAGTATCCAATTAAGACTTGTGTAAACAAATATCTACATGCATTAACAAATTCAATTAATTCATGTACTTGAACTTAAATAAATTTTTCAAATAACATATTCAATTTACACATCTACCTTTAACTTCCCAAAAATAGTGTTTGTTGTATATTGAGTCACGGGCATCAAAATGACTTTTGCACCATTCAACACTTTCATTTGCATTCCATATGATGTTACTTGGAAGTTCATGTCAAGGTGAAGTTTTGAAACAATTTTAAATTTACATAAATTCTGTATGGTACAAATTTACCTACAAGTTCATATTGGTGAAATGCACGTTTCACACATGCTCCTACTCCATATTTCTCTCCTTTTCCATGTCCACTCTCAAAAAAATTCCACAAAAACTTTCTGTCATGTCTAGCATATTGTTGCATTAACCAATTAAATGCTTTTGTAGACTTAAATTGTCTTGTATTTAGTTATATAAACAACCATTTGAAAACCAAAAATTAGTTAAAAATTATATGTATATATAGGTAATTGATTCAAGTCTTAAAGTTATAAATTTAAATTTAAAATTAAATATTAAAAATAAAAATAAAATCAACACTTACCAGCACATCCATCAAACCAAATCCAATGTTGTAATGCACATATTCCATGTCGTCTCTTGAATCTTCAAAAAACATTCCAAAATAATGTGCTACATAGCTTCTCTCATGACCTGTATCATCACTGATATAAAAGTGAACCTCTTTGATGATAACTCGTTCATCTTCGCTACTTTATTCACCATCTACAAGTAACTCAGCATGTCTATAGCAAACTTGTACAAAGACTGCGACTTGCTCTAAATGATAATATTGACTTTGAATCTCAGTTTGAGGACTAAATGTATAGTTCCTAGAAAAATCTACAATATAGAGAATACAACCCAGTGGAAAACAATTCTTTGAGTTACCAAATTGCTTAGCCTACCATCTTGTGCCATGACAATGTTGGTGTTTAGTGTGAAAAAGAGAGAGAATGATAGTATGTGTAAACTAGGTCAAGCCCCTCTTTTTCTTGCACTAACATTCAGAATATGAACCGAGCTTTATCACTATGAAAGGATGAAGCTATAGATATCATATCCCTTATTGTTGTACATGAAAAGATGGTCCAACAAAGTTTCCACAACCTCAAATTTGTTTTATTCAACCAAACCCTAGTTACAAGATATGCATGAATAAACTAATTTCAAGACTAGAAACCTACATGATGATTACAAAAACATAGACAAGAAGCTTTAGGGAGTGTACACCTAAAGTTTGGAGGACTGATGGACAAGGGAAGCCACTAAATTTGTCCTAAAGTTCTGCTACCCTAGAAATGACTGTAAGAGGCACCTGAGTCTGTGATAAGAGTTCTAGATCCCAGATCTCAAGGGCTAAAGGACAAGGGTGGTTGCCAAAAGTGTCCCAAATATATCTGACGAAAAATCTATAACTTCTATGATATTTGTACTTCTAACACTTGTTTCTCCTTCACTTCTTTTCATTTTATCTTCTCAAATCTAACCTGCACAAACAAAAATGAGGAGAAGGATGGTTGTGGCTATATAGGAGTTTGCCTTAATCAAACCCCATGTTTGGTATTTCTACCTCAACAAAAGCCAATGTCCAAGTATGTAGATGTGTGTGCTTGAAAACCATATGTGTAAGCATAAACAAATGCAAAATCCTAAATGACTCAAGCATCAAGGATTAGATCCACAAATGTTTCACTCAAAGAAACAACAACTTCACCTCAAGGAGATGACATCAAATGAAAACTTATAGAACAAGAAGGGAAGGAAGCCATATCTACAGAGGATTCCAAAACTCAATTTGAAGGATTCAACCCTTCTCCTGATTGTACAAAGGGCTTGAAAAAACCCTAGGAAGAGCAAGATAAACTCAAGATCTTGATTCCTAATCTCCACAACATATCTCTATGATAGCAAAGATAAAATTCTTCAATGAGCTTCAACACTTTGCAGACTTCAATAGTAGTAGAAGCAGAGTTTCAGCATGGTAAGCTTGCATGTGATTTGTGTGTGATAAAATGATTTTCAATTCTCTTTAAATATCCAACCTTAGAGGTGTAATAATTTGAAATAACATGCCAACATTGTGTGAAAACAAAAATTTGAATTCAGAATCCCAAAGCACACCGAAAAAGCCGACACCACAAGAAAATTTAGATCACAAAAATTAATGTGGGACATGGGTAGTCGGTGCTGAAGTCTAAAGTCTAGCCCCCAAATGTTTCTTTGGCATCTACTTAAGGGTGCCCTAAATTTCTGGCATCCAGCATTTCTTCTCGGGTTTCATTAGAAATCACTCTGAAAAATGACACTCCTTTGATGAGATAAGCGTTAATCAAGTTCTAAATAGGTCCAATGATAAAAGGGGTTGAGGGACACTAAAAGGTAGGAGCTAAAATTAGTGAAATTGTGCTAATCAAAGTAGGAGCACAATTTACAACATAACAGTTGGATATGTGGATATATGATGTTACGAAATTGAGTCCATAAACTCATTGTAGGACAATTCACTCTCTCTCAAAACAAATTTTTGGACTTAGCCCCCGACTTCATTGAATATTTCTTATATTCAAAACTCTTTCAAACAACTAGCATTGAATGATCAATATTCTCAAATGGTATTAAAAGTTTCCTCAAATTTCCACAATCTATACATGTATTTTTTATACAGTGTTGTACATTGAACTCATCTGAATCTTCTAATTTTTCACATAAGATAGACTTCACAAATTGTGGTGTACTTCCAGGGATGACTACATTTGGATTAACTATTGCCATAACTTTTTTATATGATTGTAGGTGTAGATGAAATTCAACATGATTTTGAAAGCAACAATTTTCATGTATTTTATTTATATGTATGAAACATGGTCGTAAACTCTCAAACATTCTTTGACAAATCTTCACCTATGGAAATTCTTGCTTGAATGCTTCAAAAAGTTTATTTTGTGTTGTATCTATAAAATGTTTTGGATGAGGAATTTTTGTACCATCTTCACCTTTTATTTGTATAGTGTCCCTTCTATTGGAAGAAAGACAAGAGTGGCTGGTTCAATATCCAATTACTTTTTGTTTTACATCTCCTAAAATTTTATCTTTCCAAGGGAGTCGATAAATATTTACCTAATTATTTTCAAAGCTTTTATCTAATCTATTTCTCTTCTTGATATATCTTTGAACAATTCTCCTAGATACATTTACTAATTTGGCAATTGCTTGAACTTGTCTTCTACGTGATAATCTTTTACTAGAAATTATAGTCATCAATGCTCTACGTGCAACACTTAAATCAGTAGCTTGAATCTTGGTTTTAATAGAATCCAATGCTTCTTGCAAGTTTTCAATTATTGTTTGATTTAATAAATCTAAAGATTTTTTCTTATTATCAATCCCTAACAAATCCAAAATAGGGGTCATTTTTTTCTTCTTAAATAACTTTGCACATAATTGTGCTCTTCCAATTAGAGATTTATCTTCAAAAAATTCATCCCAAATTCTTTTAGAGTGAAATTTTATTGTACTTTTAGGTAACATATGTTCAGGTGAAATCTTATTGAAAAGAGAATCCTCATCCATTTCCATAATATTTTTCATTCCATACAAAAATTTCTATCACTAGTACCAATTTCTTCTTGTACTTGTTCATTAACATGCTCTTCAACTTGTTCATCAATCATTTCAATGGGTTGTTCTTGACTAGATGATCCTAAAGTTAAATTCCCCCTATTTAGTTTTCTTCATCTCTTTTTCAGTCATACAACCTTGATCTAGTTTTTTTATTCCCCATCACAAATTGCTTGTTTTAATTCACCTACACACACATACACATGCATGTACATCCCAATAAATAAGTCATTGAGTTCAATTTCTACATGGTTTTAATCTATCATTCAAGACCAATATATGTGAATAATAAATACTCATAAACTTTGAAATTTAATCAATGACAAGTTGAGAATCATACCTAGAAAATTTGTAGCCTCTCTTGCCAAAAAAACCCCTTTGCCAAAATAACTCCTTTTGTGTGCTTTCTCCAAATGCTTGAATTGAAAAAAAATAAAAAATAATTTGTAGCCTCTATTGCAAAAAAATTGCTTCTTGTATTTTCTCCTAATGCTTGAATTGAAATAATAAGAAAAAATGAACCTATATTTATATGAAGTTATTTGAATTTTTAAAAAAATAGTTCCGGCTGACCAAATTAGGCTGCTAACATTAGAAAAGTATAGTTTCAGATGAATCAAACTCGCCCAAGTTCGACTCACCCAATTTCAACTTGCCCGAGTTCGACTTGCCTAGAACCATCTATGTGGCATCCTACTTGGCAGCCACCTCTTCCTTTTTTAGAATTTTTTAAAACTCTCAACTTGGACTAAATATTTCTTCACTCAAAATGGATTATTTCAAAAAACTAAAAATATCCTTTTGTAGAGCTCTGAGTCTACAATCCAAGTATATATTTTTTTAATATTTTGATTAGTTTTAATATATTTTTTGTTTTGAACTATTACAAGTAGTTGTTATAATCAAAGATGGTACTGATTAGCCGATGATGGCATGGTTCGGTGGTTAAGTCGCTCAGGATGTAGTGGCAGCCACCAGAGTTCAAACCCCCGCTGGGCCAACGAGCTCGCAAGGCTTTACGCCTTCGCTGGGCCAATGAGCTCGCGGGTTTGAAGTGTTCTTCCTAGGGGATGAGGTCCCCCAGTTGTGGCCTCACTGGTTCATTGCTCCAGGCAAAAGCATTCACGTGGAGCTGGAGGGCGTGTCGCACCAGCATCGCCGGTCACATTAAAAAGTTTACCAGGTGCATTATCTTTAAAAAAAAAAAAAAAGATGGCAGTGATTAGAAAAAATAATAAAAATATAAAACCACATCAAAAAATTTTGAAAATTATATGGTGCACTAGAGGAATGAGTCATCTCCAAAAGGGTATAATTGGTTTTTTGAAAATGATAAAAAAAACTTATACAAAAGTTGACATGGAATGAAATCTATCCAAATCTAGTAAGTTTGACTTTAAAACGTTATTACGAGGAAAATATGCATTGAAAACTATTTCCTTTTCCATGCACTAGATATTGAACTAATCTATTTGGGGGGAAAAAAATCAAGGAAAAATAAGATTGTTTGATTTTTGTTTGTGATGTGGACTCGATGCCACTTTTTCCTAAAATTTTTAGCAATTCAAGATCTGCTCTTAAATTTATAAAAAATATCAAAATAATTTTTTTTATTTTTTTGAAAAATTACAAGCATAAAATTTTTCATGAGCTCTACATTTCATTAGTTTACATCATTTTGAAATTCAAAACATAAATGCCACTTTTATGAGGTCGAAGTTGAAAATTTAAATTTTTTATAAATTTAAGAGCAAATCTTGAATTACTGAAAATAAGTGTGACACAGGTTTTTGCTTTTACCCTCTAACGACATGAGGGACGATAAGCAATGATCAAGGTATCAGGGTAAAGGGATAAATTGGAAAAGTGGAAAGGTTGTTTGTAAAGTTGTTATAAAGTGATAGATATCACTCATCTAAAAGGGCTTTGCTTTGTAATCTTTTCTATATAAGGATGGATTCCTCATTTTGTAGGGCTTAGTTCTGAAACATATTTTTTAGATAGGGTTTGAAGTTTGGGAGTCAATCTAGGTGGTATTTCATACTGTATTATAGTGGATGTCTGGTTTATGTATGCACAAGCCTATTTGTGATAGTATTATTTAATGACTGCAAATATTTCAATAAATCAATATAAGACCATTGCTTTTGTTATCATTTTTATATTCTATCTCCATTAATATCTGAATGTTTCAGGGAATCCAAGGGATTTCTAGGATTACATTTTTTATTCTCTATATTAAGTCTTTGTTAGTTTGTATTCAAGGAATGCATTAAAGGTGCTTTGCTTAACTAGATAAGTGATCACACTTTCAAGACATATATGTGGGATATTTAGATCTATTGTGGATAACTAAGAATGGGTATAGTTTTGAGGATAAGAGGGCATTTGAGGATTTAATGTTTCTGTAAGGTAGAAACTGAGTTAATTCTATTCATTTGGCTATTGTGATTTCTATATCATTGAGGGTACTAGTCCAAATATGACTCTATTGTTGTAGGATTGGACACTGGTCCAAGCAGTTGAATATAGCCCTGCATTTATTTAAAATGAAAATTATTTTGACAATGCTCATAATTTATGTGTAAGTTATTTGTCCCACCATTATGCACAAGGTTCGGTATTCTAAATTTTGTAAAATCTCATGTGAGCTTGTAGTTGAGACCCATCTTGAGAGGACTCGTGCATACAATTGTATTCTCTAGTTTAATGGTGTTATAAGAGGTCACCCATGGATGCATTTACAAGGATTATAAATCAATGTATCTTAGTGACACATCATTTAACCTAATTGTCTTAGTTAGAGATCAATCGAGTTGTCTATTTGGTTGCTTCATATTTAAAAGATCTCTAGGAACACCCTCCCAAGCTTGGTAAGGCTCAAAGCACAGAGGATGTTATTCACCCTCCTATTCATTGGCTTTTCTTCAACCTTAGTTTAATCATGGGTTTTCTCTCTATTTGGAGTTATTTAGTCCTTGTGTCTTAATAGCAAAGTAGATACCTTAGAATTGAGGGATTGCAAGAGAAAGAACCAACAAATTGGTGACTATTGGGGACTTAACCCAAAATTGTGTTTTATCCTGAGTCATGGACAAATTATTACATCCCTCTAATTAAAAATATCAAAACTCTTGTAACTCATGTAAAGAAGTCTCACACAATTGAGCCACCAATAGATTGGTGACTCTGCTGGGGACTATTTAGAACTAAGTCTTATCTTGAATCATGATAGAGATGGTGTATCTCTCTAAATTGCAAAATATTGAATCACTTATAAGCTCATATCAAGACAATTTACCTAGTTGATCCACCAATAGATTGGAAACTCTACTAGGAACACTTAGTGATTGCTCTTCTTGGGTCATTAGAAATGGAAGACTCTACTAGAGATTTTGAACCCTAGAAATTGTTCTAAACTTTGAAAGTCAATATCATTTTCAAAATCTTATCCTCTTTCAAGAGGTGGTGACTCTGCTATGAAATTGTAAAAGAAAGTTGACAAGAGAGTTTTGATTCTCATCAAAAATATATGTGAAAATGGATTATTGTTCTAATTATCCCTTTACACATTCAAAGATAGTAATGCATGGTGTAAGACAATATGACACAGGCCAACAAAGAAGGGCTTTCTCTCTTGAGAGTTATAAACCATTGAACTTTGTGGGTATTTGAAATCACCCAAATCCTATTCCTAAAGAGGTCAAAGAACATTTACCCAAATACAATGGTAGTAGTCTTGAATCTACAAGGAAATACTCGCAAGCATTCAATGATCTAATGGGGGATTATAAGATTGAGGAAGAGGATGTCACAATGAAGTTGTTCATGCAATCTCTGAAGGAGGAGGCATGGGACTAGTTCTTTGATTTGCTAGATGTTTCTATTGCATCATGGAAGGATTCTAAGATGGATTTTATGGATTAGTTTGGTGAAAAAATTGATGTTAATTATTCATATCTAGAAGAAAGAAGAAGATTTGGTCCCAGTTTTCAATATGAGATTTGCGAGGACTATCAGATAAATTCCATAAGGTTTAAGACCTAGTGATGAAATGTGTCTGGTTTTTTATTTACGTGCATTTGATGAAGAGATGGGTTTCTTATTGAGAGACAAAGCTCCTACATCACTCCAACAAGCATATGTCATAGCCAAAGATATTAAAAATAATCTAAAATTTTAAATGTTGAAAGGTGTTAGGACTTTATACCCTAATACTCCTATAATACCCTATATTGATAGAATGGTGGAAGCAGAGAATGAAGGAGACTTTCATAAGAGGGGTGAGCCTACAACTAATATTAAGTTACCTTGGAAAGAATTTAGTCTTTAAGGGTCTTAATGGAAGTATAAGAAGAAAAGGCTCATAACTGAAATAAAAAGAATATCTAGGGAAGAAGCAGGATGTGGTGAGAAGGTAGAGGAACATGAAGCTATACCTTATGGTCAACTCTTGATCCAAGAAGGGAAAATGGGTTTAGATGTGCAATATATGGAATCATATTCTACCAGTGATTTTACTGATGAAAGTGATGAGCCAGAGATCAAGTTGATGTTGAATGATAATAAATGTTTGAACTCTCTATTCAAAGGACTTGAACATAACCTCCCAGGAGACTAGCTTCACCATTTTTTTGATTGTATGGATAAGAGACCAAATCAAGCCATAATCACTTATGGAGATCCTTTAAACATCATTGTTCCACATAAGGAATATGTGGATGTGAGTGGAGATAATTATATATATTTACCCACGAATGAATAGGTCTTTTACTTAGATAAATTTACAAAGTATGAATTGGATCCATCGACTATGAATGGTGCAAGTGAGGGTGAAGATCTATCTCTATCCTCTCTTAGTGACTATGGTGAATCCAAAAAAGATGAAGAGCAATATCAGAGGCTTTATGATGCAAAGAGTGAAGGGCCTATGACATGGATAAATATAAGGAAAAACCCTCTTTATGATGAGCCTCTAATTGTATCAGATGTCATAAATGATACTATGTGTTACTAGAGAAGCAATCTTATTTTCAAGGATGATCAAGCGGTTGGTTTATGTGGAACTTCCCCAGTTGAGACAGATGGTGATCAAGTGTCTTAATAATTTATACAAGGTAATCCAATTCCCATGTCCTATGCCTCGGAGTCTATACAGTAAAAACCTTTTGACATGGAATTAAATGATGATCTAGATAAACCAAAACAAATTCATAAAAATACATCTCTAGAGAAAAATGAGTATGACAATTTTGGGTTTGTTGTAAACTCAAAGGAGGGGGGTACTATTCATAATGTGTGTTATCCTATAGAGTATGAATCCTTTTGTTACTATGTTCGATTTGATAATTTCCTAATGAGGATTGATTGTTTTCATATTGATGTCAATGGTGGAAGTGAAGTAAAATATGATGCATTTGAAGAATATAATATGAATAATTGACATAGTGTAATGCCATGGTTGATGATTGATAGGGAAGTTCAGATGATCTCAGATAGTCTCAACAATGACATGACTAGAGGTACAATGGAAAAAATCTATGGTGGAATACAAGAAGGCTTTCAGGGTACTGTTAGATTAGTTTTGAGACAGTCTCTAGAAAATATGGTGTTTGATAGAGGAAGGTGCAAGTTATGCTTTTGGTGGCTTGTTACCACCTAGGAATGATCAATAAGACATGAGATCCAATGCAAGGCAAGATATGTAGTACAAATGATATATTATTATTGGTCTACTTCTCAAGGAATTTTCTAGATTCTTGTTGCATCCCACTAGAACACACATCCCCAAACAAGAGTCACTATTGGAACATTTCCAAGTTTGAGTCATTTTTAAGGGTTTTTATGTCACTATGTTTGGATTTGTCTAAAATTATGTCCAAAACCCTCAATGTTGCAAAAACTTCTACCTTGGATATGGTTGTATTCTATCTTTCTATTGACTTTCTTAGCCAATCGTGTCCACTTAAGTCATCTCGTATTTAGCCTTTGTAAATGCTTGTTGACTGGCCCCTCAAAATTTGTTACCTGCTAATCCCCATGACAAATAATTTAACCTTTCCTGAGCCCTGTGTATTAATGTTTTAGGTTGATCCTAGTCAGTGTGTATGTGTCATTATGTCATTTCTTCAAAAATACTTAGTCTTTCACATGTGTGTTTGTTTAGCTTCATTCATGTTCCCCCTATAATATTTCAAATGTATTATAAGCAAGTAGGTATTTTCCAAGTGGAATTTTGTTATAAATATTGCATCACAATTATTTTCCACTTTGCAAACCTAAGGGGTGATCCCACCATGATGTTTACGACGTGCGAAACCTGTTGAAATTAGGGCAGACAACTGAGAGGGGGGTGAATCAGTTGTCACAAAAATTTACCTTTTTGCTGCATTTAATCTTCTTTACCACTTATTAACAGATTAATGATATAACCATGAAAGCATGAATCAACAACACATGAGAAGAAACACAATCAACACATATAACACCAAGATTGTTACGTGGAAACCCGGTTAAGGGAAAAACCATGGTGGGGGTTAACCCACAAGATTTATTCATTGTTAAAAGAATAGAAAAATGGGAAGGTACTTGCCTTCGGACACATTCCCCAAGAGCTCACTGCTCCAAGAGACTCACTATCTATGAAAACATTCACATGGTTAACACTAAAAGGTTGAACTGAGAAACAACATCTTCTCCATGCCAAGGTTCAGTTCCATTGAAGCTCACAACACCTCTGCTCTACCCCCAAACACTTCTTCATTACCTCTGCATCTTTACACACATGGGCACATTTACATCACTTTATTACACTTATTTATACATGACATTGACTTTGGAATGAACATCAAAGTCAGCCTACAATCATCTATCTAGAACATTCTCCAAGATAGGCATTACAAGAAATTACAATCACAAGACTTGACTTAATACAAAATGCTACATGCGGACCACTACACTATCAGCCAAACATAGCTGGGACTCAAATCTTCCTCGAACAACATGCCATGCTCCGTAGAACTTCTCTTAGATCATCTGTAACATGCACGAAGCATCCGGTCGACCAAGACTCGAAAGAACAGCAACACCCAAGGAGAAATATTCAACTACAAGCTCAATCCTCAATGTGGACCACCAATACCTGAGGCACATGATCCAGAGACCTCCACAAGCACAATGAAATCAACAAGAACAACCGCACCACCTCAAATCACTAGAATCACTTGCATCTTCATATGGGAACTTAAGAACACTTACTGTCATGACTGTCACACTAGAAAGATTGCTTGCAAACCTCCAAACCGCGAACCACTTGAGTTGAGGATACACACCAACATCCCAAACATACCTCTAGAACCATACACCATAAAATTCCAATGCGGAGCAATCCAGACCAAATTCCTGTCACTCTGTTACCTCTGAACAACTACAAAACCTGGTTCTACTCAGATGGCCATAACTTCACCAATCCTTCATGCGGACCTCTCAAATCTTAACTAGAGCAACTTTAGACAATCCTCTACAAAACCCTTAAGTCTATAGACTCTGATATTTGTCTCACTAGGAATGTAGAGCAATCTACTTTACTGAACTACACTATCTTCACTATCTCTAACAAAGAGATATGTTGACATCAATGACAACACATCATAGACACATATTTGCAACAATCTCCCCCTTTGTCATTGATGGCAACATATGATGTGAAAAATTGATTCAACCATCAAGACAAGGACTTCTCCCCCTTTCTCTTATCACACCTGTAACCACTTTCTTCACTACTCCCCCTTTCACCAGCAACTACTTACTTCCAAGTTTTTCACATGACTTCTCTCCCCCTTTGACATCAATGGCAAAGGGCACATATTTGTAATCATCTCTCCCCCTTTTTTTTTCCTTAGATAAAACCTAACTAAACTCTAGAATTAACATGCTAACTACTCCCCCTGAGTAGCATCACCTTAACACCAATCTGGATGACAAGATATGACTATGAATTCCACCGGACTGATGCACACTAGTGCACCTTAGTTTTGAACAAGAGGTGTAATAACCCCTAGCTTCACTCTGAGATATTCAGTAGTGTCCTTAGGTAGAGGTTTAGTGAAGATATCTACAATCTGGTCCTTTGAAGAAACAAACTCCAATCTGACTTCATTCTCATTTACCTTCTCTCTCAAAAAGTGAAACTTGATCGATATGTGCTTTGTCTTTGAATGCAACACTGAATTCTTTGAGATGTTTATTTCACTTGAATTATCACAGAAGATTGTAGCAGGCTCTTTAAACACAATTTTGATATCCTTCAACATTTGCTTCATATACAAAACTTGAGTACAATTACTTGTTGCTGCTATATACTCTACCTCTATAGTAGATAGAGATATTGCCTCCTTTTTTCTCAACCAAGAAATCAATCTCTTTCCCAAGAAAAATGTACCACCACTAGTACTCTTCCTGTAATCCACATCTCCTACCCAATCAACATCTGTATATGCATGAAGAGTGAAATCATCATCCTTAGGATACCATAAGCATAATCAGATGTGCCCTTTAGATATTTGAAAATTCTTTTGACTGCTACAACATGAGATTCTCTAGAATCAACTTGAAATTTAGAAACAAGGCCAACTACATTTATAATATCAGGTCTGGTTTGAGTTAGAAAAAGCAACCTTCCAATCATTGATCTATACCTTTTTTGATCTGCCTTAGGGTAAACATCATCTTTACTCAACTTGCACTTGGTTATCATAGGAGTACTCATTGGTTTTGAATCCTCCATTCTAAACTTTTTCAACAACTCTTTCACATACTTAAGACTGAGATATGAAGATGCCCTTATTTGACTGAATGATTTACAGACCCAAGAAGAAATTCATTTCACCAAACATGGACATCTCAAATTCACTTTGCATCTAATCAGTAAACTTTTTACACATGCTCTCATTTCCACCAAAGATGATATCATCAACAAATACCTCAACAATCAAGATGTGTTCATGATCAATTTTGAAATAAAGATTATTGTCAGTTGTGCCTTTACTAAAACCTAACTTTAGCAGATACTTATCTAATCTTGCATACCAGGCTCTTGGGGCTTGTTTAAGTCCATACATTGCTTTCCTCAATTTGCAGATGATATCTCCTTGATCAAACAACTAGAATCCTTCGGGTTGCTCAATGTAGACTTCTTCTTCCAACTCTTCATTCAGGAATGTTGACTTGACATCCATCTGGTAAACTTTGAAATCTTTGTAAGCAGAAAAGGCAACAAATAATCTGACTGCTTCGATTCTTGCCACTGGAGAAAAAGTTTCTTCAAAGTTAATTCCCTCTACCTGACAGTATACTTTTCACACCAATCTTCCTTTGTTTCTCACAACTTCACCATATTCATTCATTTTACTTCGGAAGACCCGTTTAGTTCCAATTACATTTTTGTTTTTAGGTCTAGGAACAATATCCCAAGTATGATTCTTTTCAATTTGTATTAATTCTTCTTCCATTGCTTTTACCCAACTTTCATCATTACAAGCTTCATTCACTGCTTTTGGTTCAATCTTTGAAATCAAACAATACTTCACTTGTTCTTCAGCAATTTTTCTTCTAGTTTGAACACCTTTATTTTTATCTCTTATGATCTAATCTTCAGAATGATTCAACCTTGCATACCTGGGAGTTTTGGGATTTTCTTGAATTTCTGATTCTTGAGCTTGTTCCTCAACATTTACACTAGCTTCTTGATTCACTGGATTCTCTAGAGCAATTTGAATCTGAGTTTGAGTTTGAACTTGCTCTCCTTTATTTGGACTTTCATTTTGATCATCTGATTCATATCCACAAGACTTGGAAGGTCTCTCCTTGCTTTCATCTACCTTGACATTAGCACTTTAAACAATCCTTTTCAATCTCTTGTTACAACATTGGTATGCCTTGCTTTGGTTAGAATAACCCAAAAATATTCCTTGATCACATCTTGCATCAAACTTGCCTAGATCTTCATCTCTCTTGATATAGCATTTACTACTGAAAACTCTAAAGTATTTCATAGTAGGAGCATTACCAAACCATAGTTCATAAGGTGTTTTACTAGTATTACCTTTGATCTGCACCTAGTTAAGAGTGTAGATAGCAGTACTCACAGCCTCTCTCCAATAGACATGTGGAACATTTGCCTCCATCATCATGGTTCTAGCAGCCTCTTGAATAGTTTGGTTCTTCCTTTCCACAACTCCATTCTACTGAGGAGTCCTAGGAGCAAATAACTGTCTTCTTATTCCATGCTTTTCACAAAATGCATTAAACTCACCAGAGGTAAACTCTCCACCTCTGTCAAATCTCAAACACTTTATCTTCACACCAATCTCATTCTCCACCATATCCTTGAACACCTTGAATCTGTCAAGAGCCTCTGATTTCTCTCTCAAGAAAGTGACCCACATCATCTAAGAGTAATCATCAATCAACAACATAAAGTATATGTCTCCTTGCAAACTCCTAACTCTGGCAAACCCACACAAATCAGTGTGCACAAATTCCAACAATCCATTTGAAAATTGTTCTTTACTTTTGAATGTAGTTTTGTTCTCTATGCCCAATTGACATTCATTACACTGTTATTTGTAGGTTTCACCAGCTTTGGAAGATCTCTCACATCCTGAGTAGTACTTATCTTGACAATGTTATCAAAGTTTACATGACACATTCTCCTATGCCATAACCAACTCTAATCAATCTAAGCAATCAAACAACTTTTACCAGTACCACTTAAATGAAAGATATTGCCTCTATTCTATGTACCATATGCAATCTTAGTTTCTGAGCTTCCCAAAATTTTGCATTTTCCATCCTTGAATTAGAGATCATACCCTTTGTCAACCAACTGTCCAACACTAAGAATATTATGCTTCAACCCTTCTACATACAAAACATCATTAGTGTTATTCTTACCATCAAGAGAGATGGATCCTCTGCCATAGATTCTACCAGCTTAATTGTCTCCAAACTTCACAATTCCACCTTCATATCTTTCCAAACTTACAAACTTACTTTTATCACCAATCATATGATGAGAACATCCACTGTCAATCACCCATTCATCCTTTTCTTCAACCTGAGTAGCCAAGGCACTTTCCACATTCACACAACTAGCAAATTCAATAGTCACCAGATCTTCTTCTTTAATAGCAATGAACACCCATTCATTTCTAGAGGTACTTCCCATATCAGATTCATCATCTCTGACTCCTTCATCAACAGCTTCTTGCACATAGTAGCACTTCTTCTAAACCCTAGGTCTATTAGGGTTTGGCTTTGAAACCCTCTCCAGACATCTTGAAGCAAAATGACCAATCTTATTGCAACCAAAACATTTAAAAGGCAACTTTCCTTCATACTTATTAGATCCTCTTGGTAATCTTTTGGCAATAAGGGCTTCAAGTTCTTCAAGCTTAGATTCATCTTCTTCAAGTTCCTTCCTTGCCTTCTCATATCTGGTTAGTCTTCTTGAAGAGCTTTCACCTGGATCAAATCTTTTCTTTTCAAAAACACTAGATTTAAATGTAGATTCTAATTTAGGAAGAGAATCACCAAACTCACTCATTTCAAATGCTGAAAGCTTGCCAACCAACTGATCCCTTTTAACATCTGTCACAATCCTGATCTCCTCAATAGCAGCAACTATGTGCTTGTATGAAGCAAGTAAGGATTTAGGCACCTTGCCAACAATCTCTGATTCTTCCATTTTTCCACTAGCACACCTGATACTGCACACAAGTTCATTCACCTTCTACATGTAGGAAGTGATGTTTTCATCTTCACTCATCCTCAAACATTCGTATCTACCCTTCAAGCTCTATAACTTAGTACATTTGACATATGCATCACCTTCATATAGAGTTTCCAACTTCTTCTAGATTTCATGAGCAATTTACAATTCCAAGACATTTGTCATTTTTGTATCAGTTGGAGCACTAAATAATGCTTCCTTAGCCTGAATGTTGTATCTAGCTTCTTTGATTTCATCTAGAGTTGTAGAACCATTCTTCATAGGACTATACTCATTCTTAGTTATCAACCAATAAGGATCACCCATGCATTGCAAATGACACTCCATGCGATTCTTCCAAAGAGAGTAATTTGTTCCATCAAATCTTGGACTGTCCTTCTTGTATGTCGACATCCTAGATCTCCTCAAGTGGTCAAGCTTCTTTTAGAGGAACTAGCTCTGATACAAATTGTTGAAATTAGGGCAGACAACTGAGAGGGGAGTGAATTAGTTTCCACAAAACTTATCTTTTTGCTACATTTAATCTTCTCTACCACTTATTAACAGATTAATTATATAACCATGAAATCATGAATCAACACACATAACACCAGGATTTTTACATGGAAACCTAGTTAAGGGAAAAACCATAGTGGGAGTTAACCCACAAGATTTATTCTTTGTTAAAAGAATAGAAAAATGGGAAGGCACTTGCCTTCGGGCACGCTACCCAGAGCTCACTGCTCCAAGAGACTCACTGTATATGAAAACATTCACATGGTTAACACTGAAAGGTTGAACTGAGAAACAACATCTTCTCCATGCCAAGGTTCAGTTCTATTGAAGCTCACAACAACTTTGCTCTTCCCCTAAACATTTCTTCACTACCTCCACATCTTCACACACATAGGCACATTTACATCACTTTATTACACTTATTTATACATGACATTGACTTTGGAATGAACATCAAAGTTGGCCTTAAAATCATCTATCTGGAACATTCTCCAAGATAGGCATTACAAGCAATTACAATCACAAGACTTGAATTAATACAAAATGCTACATGCGGACCACTACACTATCAGCCAAACATAGCTAGGACTTAAATCTTCCTTGAACAACATGCCATGCTCCATAGAACTTCTCTTAGATCATCTGCAACATGCACGAAGCATCCAATCGGCCAAGACAGGAAAGAACAACAACACCCAAGGAGAAATCTTCAACTATGAGCTCAATCTTCAATGTGGACCACCAACATAATAGGCACACAATCCAGAGACCTCCACAAGCACAATGAAATCAACAAGAACAAGCACACTAGCTTAAATCACTAGAATCACTTGCATCTTCATACGAGAACTTAAGAACACTGACTGTCATGATTGTCACAATAGAAAGATCACTTGCGGACCTCCAAACCACGAACCACTTGAGTTGAGGATACACACCAACATCCCAAACATACCTCTAGAGCTACAGACTGTAATAATCCAATGCAGATCAATCCAGACCAAATTCCTGTCACTCTGTTACCTTTGAACAACTGTAAAACCTAGTTCTACTCAAATGGTCATAATTTCACCAATCCTTCATGCAGACCTCTCAAATCTTAATTAGGGAAACTTCAAAAAATCCTCTACAAAACCCTTAAGTCTGCAGACTTTGATCTTCATCTCACTGGGAATGCAGAGCAATCTACTTTACTGAACTACAATGTCTTCACTATCTCTGACAAAGAGATATGTTGACATCAATGACAACACATCATAGGCACATATTTGCAACAAAACCCAATTCAAGAAATTACTTGTGCTTAACATGGAGTATATGTGGTGCTATCCTATTACATTGCATGGTTCCACTACTTCACAAACTCTACAATGTGCCTTTGAGCAACATTTGCGATATGCAATGGGCATTTAAAAATATTAGGGGACCTGTTGTTGAAGTCCTTGTTGTCAGAAGGTGATTGGATAGCATGCTTATGAGCACTTTTGGATGATCCAATGTGTCATGATGTGAGATGTAACTTGATGCTTGTCAAATGTCTTTTAGAGGTTAATTCTAATTTTAAGCACACCATTGATTCTTATTGAATCAATGGCCCAAATTTAAAAACTGGTTGTGTAAGGACATCAACTACACCACCCACAATCTGAGGCAAGAACATGCAATTAATTCAAAAGGTGGTGGAGTGTTTTTCATGAGAAGACTTGATTTTCCAATGCATTTCAAGTGGTTGCCCTAAATTGCTAAGGAGAAATTTTGAGCAGATTCCAATGACGGTGATTACTACTTTAAGTGAAACTTGATTGAGAAATAAAGGAGTCTAGTGTTTTCAAGTGCAAAAAGGTACATATTCTATATCTATCTACAAATATTTCATGTAAGAATAATCATAGTTATTTCAATTAGTTCGATTGAATTTGGGTAGGGATTTAAGTTTGAAAGAGTAGGGATTCCAAAAATTTGTTATCTGTTATATTTTATTGTATTGTGGGAATTCTGGTTGTAACCATCAGTCAAGGGTCAACTCAGCCTAGTAGGTAAAAGAGGCCCAGGTCAAGATGCCCTTGAATCATCACCTAGTTCTATGAAGAAGGAAAAATAGATTCAAGGAATTGACACTTCTGCAAAAGGGTTGATAGATGTCATGGAGGATATTAGAGACCAAATTATTCATATTCCTAGTTGGGACCTAGTCAGGCATTACCATTTATGCACCCTATGGGAGGACCCTATTTCATACATATGGGATTATGCTATGGGAAAATTGGTTGTACCCAATGTATTTGTAAGCATTGATTTGGTGTATGTGGTTAGTGAAAAGTATGACGCGGATGCTAGACAATTGAGGATGTCAGATAACAAACTCCTTCTCATGCTAAAAAAAGACTTAGTTGTTCATAATTTTGATTTAAACCATGAGGCTAATATCAAAATTTATTGAGGGATTATTCTTTGAGTACAGGAAGGATAAAAGAAGCTGCAAGGTAAAATGGTTGTCGAACCATAGAGTGGGGGCTAGATATGAAGATGGGAAGGTTCATTTGAGTGAAAATGAGCCTCTTAATGTGGATACATTCAAGGATTGCTTCAAGTTCACCTATATGGCATTATGTCAAGCACTGGAGATGGATTATAAGTTTCAAATTCTTGTTGATATGATGATGAGTGCTACGGATATTCAGCACCAATACTTCCACAGGTGGTTTGATTTTGCATGCTACATTGTAGAGAATATACATGAATAATTGGTGTCATTGAAGAATAGGAATAAAATGTCATGCTTCAGCTGGTATTCTATTTTGTGTCATCTTTTCTTGTATGTGGGGAAACATCATTGGCACCCTAATTTAGGAGTAATACTCACAAGACTGGATGGTCTACCCATTCCTATTCAATTTAGAACATTTGTGTGGGACTTCCATTGCCTGAGAACAAATTATTGTGTTTTTGAAGAACATTTTGTGTGGAGAGTAATGTCCCTATTGGGATATAACAAGGATAGGCTCTCCCTTGATTTCAGAAAGCTCTTGAGGCCATTGTAATGTGATTCACAAGGAAATAAAGATCACAGTTATGGAGACTGGTTTCTCTACAAAGATTTTACATTGATCAGAATTTTTGGGGCTAAGATAGAGCCACATATCCTCCCTATAGTTTTCCCTGACAAAATTGCTTTCCTAGAAGTATGATGGAAAATTAATGAATCTGACAAGCTACATTTAAGGAATTATTTAAGGGATCATTTATGCCTCTAAATGGTAGATACTTTGATTTCATGATCTCATCAAGAGAAGTTTTTGACTTTCTAAAAAGTAAATTAATGTATTAAAAATTGGATATAGATGGGAAAAGAAGATATGACCCTGAGTATTTCATTTACAAAACTAGGAGGTCAAAGGGGACAGTAGGGTATGATCATCAATTTGTTGTCGCTGAAGGCATAATGAGAAACCTCAATGATAAACATGAGATTTCCTCAAGAAGAGAGCACTGGGCACTGATTAGTGATTGTGAAGACAAGAAGAAAGAAATGGAGCCTGCTTATCAAGGGGCATTCAATGAAATTCAGGACCAAATTGTCAAGCTAGAGGAAATGTTCAGACATGTAGATGCCTTAAGTGTTATGCACCCTAATTTTATAGGAATGATGCATGAAATAGGAGGACAGGGTCCCATTAAAGTTAAATCACATGATGAATCTATCCCACAAATGAACTATGACATGATAAAGTGCACTCGCAAGAAATCAATTGGGTATAAGAAGAAGTTGAAGAGTATTTCCTTGTTGGAATGCACCGGACAACTGAGAGGGAGGGGGGGTGGGGTGAATCAGTTGTCTGAAAAACTCACACTTCTACACTTAAACATTAATCACTTGTCCGCACTTATTATGATTAAACAATGAATGCATGAAATTAGAAACTTAAACACATATGCAACATTAAACACAAGAGACACCAGATTTTTATGTGGAAAACCCCAAGGTGGGGAAAACCACAGAGAGGATTAGCTCTCAAAATATATTGCAATCTCTAAAAAATGTTCAAGCTTGGTTACTCCATAGGCCTAGAATAGATTGGCTCACTACCATGAAGTACAACTAGGTTTAGCAGGCTCACTACCTCAACCCTAAACCTATAAAGATTACAATAAGGGTTGTTAAACCCTGAGGGCTATTAAACCCTACTGGCGGCTCACTGCCAAAATCACCATCTTCATGTTTGAGATTAATACATTGAAGTACAATAGTCCTCTTCTCTGCTCTGCCTTATCTACTCACCCTTTTCCTTATCTTCCCATTTTTGCACAAGGACATCTTTTCCATGACTCAATTACAAGTATTTATACACTTCATCAACCTTGGAATGATCATCAAGGTTGGCATTACAATCATCAACCATTGGACCAATCTCCAAGGTCGGTATTACAAACATTTACCAAATAGGTCTTGACCTAATACAAATTATTCTAAGGAATTGTAATATAAATGTATGTGGATCATGCCATGCCTTAGTTGGGAATCAAACATGATCTTCCATGCCACAACATGCTTCCATAATCTTCAAGGGATCTCTGCAATTATTAGAATTAACCAAGTCAACTAAGATTGGTTACACGCTATGTTATCTGGGAACAATCTTCAAACATAATCTCAATTCCTTAATGCAGACCAATGTCAAGATAGGAACATGATTAGGAGGCATCCAAAAGTATGTCATAATCATCAGGAGAAACTGCACAAACCTTAACCTCTTTAACAATCAAAATCTTCACACTAAAACACATGAACTTCACTATCTTCAACTATCATAAAAGAAAGATAGATTACAGATCACCAAATCATGAACCATTGCAACTATAGGAACTTATCATCATCCCAAACTTCCCTCTAGAACTACAGAGAAAAATACTTTCTTATGGAGGAATGCAGAGAAAAACATTTTCTCCCTGTCACCAGAGAATAATCAGAAAAAGCAGGTTTTACTTTGGTGAATGCAACTATCTTAATTCTTCACACTAGAGGCTCAAACTCAGGATTTAGCATCTTCAAACATCCCTTTATATAACTTCCAATCTATAGACCAAGATCTTCAAGCAACAAGAAATGCGGAGCAATCTACCAGATTGTTCTTCAACATATAACTCACTATCTAAACTGTAACTCACTTGTTTCTTCCAGAGAGACCAATTTTCTTAATATCCTCAACATAGAAAGCTTCTAAATAAGTAATAGAATAGGACATAGTTGACACCAATGACAACAAAGATACGTTGACCTCAATGACAACACCAATTAGGCACATACTTGCAACAATCTCCCCCTTTGTCATTGATGGCAACATATGATGTGAAAAACTGCAACAACCATCAAGACAAGATTCTCCCCTATCTCTTTACACATCTGTACTCTTTCTTTCTAATTTTTTCACATGATTTCTCTCCCCATTTGAAATCAATAGCAAAGGGCACATACTTGCACTCTTCTTCTCTAATTCAATTTATCTTCTGAACTCTTTGACTACTCCCCCTACGAAGTAGCCCTAAAAGTATCAATCCAGATTTGAAGAAGGAACTCTAAGCACCACCGGATTGATGCACTCTTATGTATCTTAGTTTGGAGCTGGAGGGGTAATAACACCTAACTTTTCTCTGAGATACTCAAAAGTATCTTTAGGCAGAGGTTTGGTGAAAATGTCTGCAATCTGGTCTTTTCTAGATACATATTCCAACTTGACTTCATTCTCTGTCACTTTTTCCCTTAGAAAGTGATATCTTATGGATATGTCCTTTTTCCTTGAATGCATTACTGGATTATTTGATATGTTTATGGCACTTGTATTGTCACAAAAGATTGCAATTGGATCTTCATACACAACTCTGATGTCCTTCAATGTCTACTTCATCCACAACACTTGAGTACAACTACATGCTGCTGCAATATATTCTACTTCTACAGTTGACAAAGATATTGAGTCTTATTTCTTGCTTATCCAAGATACCAGCCTTTTTCCAAAAAAGAATGCACCTCCACTTGTACTTTTTCTGTCATCTACATCTCTAGCCCAATCTGCATTAGTGTATGCATTGAGTGTGAAATCATTATCCTTTGGATATCATGATACAGAGCGCACAATGAAAACGCTTCATTACAGGGGTGAATACCCATCAAACCCACAATACAAAGACATTAATGCTTACTCATCTTTCAATACACTCCTCAAGGTCCAAACAATACCGACACATGCACCTTCTTCACTATTGGTGAGACAACATACCATTGGTGAACTCAAATCCTATTGTGCCGAAATACCGATCACCTTCGAACTCAACCGTCAGTGTGACTTGGATCATCGGCAAGCACTTTGTTTATCCTCCCAATACACATTGACTTCAGTGTGACCTTTACCATCGATGGACACTTCTAACCTCCTACCGATACACCAATGGACTTCAACCGTCGGTGTGACATCCTACATCAGCGAACTCTCAACTGTTCTCTCGATGCCGCCACTCTTACTGATAGGCCAATATACATTGTCTTCAGTGTGATTACTCTCGTTGGTGAACTCTGACCAAGATGTGCCAATACATTGATGCAAACCCTCGTCAGCAAGACTGAACACTATCGACACACTTGAAAACTCTTCCACTGCCGCACCGATCTCACCGATGACAACCTTCAGACCACACCCATTGGTAAGACTTACTTCGTCAACATGATCTTTTTTGTCTCCTTTTGATGCACTGATGTATCAACTTTGTATATACTTGACATGATTTGCTATAGCCAGTGGACTAAAGTATCTTTACACTGATTTCACCGTTATGACTGGTCACCTTTTGTATCTGACGAAATGTACATTCTCAACATACATTCTAAACATACATTCTCAACATACTTTTGAGATATGCATTCACAATGTAGATTCAGTGAAACGATACAAAACTTATGCTAATATAAACCTCTACAACTCTTCAACCAAACAACTCACATAGAAACAACCAAAACTCAATAGAATGAGAAATGATCTACTCCTAAGGAAGTCATTCCACTGATTTCAAAGAAATCTCAACCAGTGGAATGCTTCTGATCTACATCCCTGCAATTAGACCAAACAAAACTTTTTATTCCTTCTTCTCATATAATATACATACAACAATCTTCTCAGCCTCTGTGTGTTCATATTTCACTCTCTCATAGACTAACTATATAGACTCATGTTGGTAGTTACATATGATGGAAGGTGAATCACCCTATAACCACCTCTATCATTCAGTTACATTCAAATTAGTTATAATCTCTAATGACATGTATACAGACTCAGTTTATGCTGCTACTCGACGAAGTATGACTCAATATGGCACTAAGGCCTTACAAACATGAAAAGATAACTTTGGACCGAACAGAAAATGCATGGAATCCTCCTAATTCTTAGGTCTCAAGGTGCTCCTACACCATACAGCCAACCAACAAAGATTTCCTAGTCCCTTGGAAATGTATCTGCAAAATAAAATGACCTTTTCCTTTTCCTGCATCTTTGTCTAGCTTCATCTTTCACTCTGTCTCTTCAGTTTCAGGCTTCAAATCTTCACATCAATGGAACAATGACCAAACAACCAACAATGGCAAACTACCATCAACATTTCAAAGCATTTTCAGGCTCCTTCTACTTCTAGCAATGGAGTACTCTCAGACTGATCAAATCCTCCATGAGTACAACACAATTCTCAATCAAATGTCCATCCTACACGCTGCTTCACAGACCCATTCCTCTTGTCCAATAGCAAATCCTGGAGATACACTACCAATCTCTCTCACAGTGGCCTCACTCTGCACCCTCTTCCAGCCAAATCTCTATTGGTGAATGGTCTTGACATACCTCATCATCATCTGCCCACACACTATAGGAATCCTATTCCTTCTCACAACTAGATGGCACGAGCATCTGCAACAGTCTAGCAACTACTGTTAGCCTTCAAAATACTTCTTATGATCTCTATTTTCAAAATGGTCACCAACCAAATATTTTGCTTCAACTCTTCACCTGCCTTCTTAGTGACAGAAACCAAAAACACAACTGCCTAGACCTTTTGCCAGCTTTGATACCAATTTGATGCAGAGTGCATAGTGAAAACACTTCATTACAGGGGTGAATACCCATCAAACCTACAATACAGAGACATTAATGCTTACTCAGCTTTCAATACACTCCTCAAGGTCCAAACAATACCAACACATGCACCTTCTTCACTATCGGCAAGACAACATACTATCGGTGAACTCAAATCCTATTGTGCCGACATACCGATCACCTTCAAACTCAACATCTGTGTGACTTGGATCATCGGCGAGCACTTTGTTTATCCTCCTGATACACATTGACTTCGGTGTGACCTTTACCATCGGTGGACACTTCTAACCTCCTTCCGATACACCGATGGACTTTGACCGTTAGTGTGACATCCAAGATCAGTGAAGCTCTCAACTATTCTCCCGATGCCGCCACTCTTACCAATAGGCTAATATACATTGTCTTCAGTGTGATTACTCCTGTTGGTGAACTCTGACCAAGATGTGCTGATACACTAATGCAAACCCTCGTTGGCAAGACTTAACACTATCAGCACACTTGAAAACTCTTCCACTGATGCATCAATCTCACCGATGACAACCTTCGAACCACACCTATCAGTAAGACTTACTTCATCAGAGGGATCTTTTTTGTCTCCTTCCGATGCGCCAATGTATCAACTTTGTATATGCTTGACGTGACTTGCTATAGCTGGTGGACTAAAGTATGTTTACACTGATTTCACCATTATGACCGGTCACCTTTTGTATATGATCAAATGTACATTCTCAACATACATTCTAAACATACATTCTCAACATACTTTTGCGATATGCATTCGCAATGTACATTCAGTGAAACAATACGAAACTTATGCCGATATAAACCTCTACAACTCTTCAATCAAAAAACTCACACAGAAACAACCAAAACTCAACAGAATGAGAAATGATCTACTCCTAAGGAAGTCATTCCACTGATTTCAAAGAAATCTCAACCAGTGGAATGCTTCTAATATACATCCCTGCAATTAGACCAAACAAAACTTTTTATTCCTTATTCTTAGAAAATATGCATACAACAATCTTCTCAGCCTCTGTGTGTTCGTATTTCACTCTCTCACAGACTGACTATATAGACTCATGTTGGCAGTTACATACGATGGAAGGTGAATCGCCCTACAACCACCTCTACCATTCGGTTACATTCAAATCAGTTATAATCTCTAATGACACATATACAGACTTAGTTTATGCCGCTACTCGGCCAAGTATGACTCAATATGGCGCTAAGGCCTTACAAACATGAAAAGACAACTTTGGACTGAACAGAAAATGCATGGAATCCTCCTGATTCTTAGGTCTCGAGGTGTTCCTGTACCATACCACAAACCATAATCCATTGTACCTTTCAAATATCTCAGAATTCTCTTCACTGCCATCACATATGACTCCTTAGGCTCTGCTTGAAATCTTAAAACAGGACAAACTGCATGCATTATGTCAGGTCTGGTTTGAGTTAGATAAAGTAATCCTCTAATCATAGATCTGTACCTTTTCTAATCTTCCATAGGTGAATCATCATTTTTGCTCAACTTACAACTAGTTATCATGGGAATATTTACCGATTTAGAGTCTTCCATCCCAAACTTCTTTAACAACTCTTTCACATACTTAGACTGAGAAAGAAGATACCTTTATCTGATTGATTTATTTATAGACCTAAAAAGAACTTCATCTCACTAAACATGGACATTTCAAATTCACTTTGCATTTCTCTAGCAAAAATTATGCACATACCTTCATTGCCTCCAAAGATAATGTCATCAACAAAGACTGCAACAAATAGGATTTGTTCATTATTGATCTTGAAATAGAGATTGTTGTCGGTGGTATCCTTGGTGAATCCTAACCATATCAGATACTTATCCAACCTAGCATACCACGTCCTGGGGGCTTGTTTTAACCCAAACAATGTCTTCGTCAATCTGCATACCATGTCACCCTGATGTGATGACTAGAATCCTTCTGGTTGTTCAATATAGACTTCTTCCAACTCTCCATTCAAGAATGTAGACTTTACATCCATCTGATGTACTTTAAAATATTTGTAGGCTGTAAATGCCAAAAACATTCTTATGGAGTCAATCCTTGTCACTAGTGCAAATATTTCCTCAAAATCTATTCCTTCAAATTGAGAGTATCCTTTGCATACCAACCTTGCTTTGATTCTTACTACTTCACCATTCTTATTCATCTTGTTTCTGAAAACCTACTTGGTACCAATTACATTTTTATTTGCCGGTCTGGGAACAAGATCCCATGTCTGATTCTTCTCTATTTGCATCAATTCTTCTTTCATAGCCTTTACCTAATTCTCATCATTACAAGCTTCATTCATAGTCTTAGGTTCAATCTTGGAAATTAGACTAAAATTTACTTGTTCTTTTGCAGCTCTTCTTCTGGCCAGAATTTCTTTGCCCTTATCTCCTATGATTTGATATTCAGAATGATTAAGTTTTACATACCTTGGTGTCTTGGTAGCACTTTTCAGATCTTGTTCCTCTTCATCTGAGTAGTCTTCATGTTGTACCACTTCTGAAACATCTAGTTTATCCAATTCATATGCACTTGATTATGGAGACCTTTCCTTGCTTTCATCGACTTTGACATTTGCACTTTCAATGATCTTATTTAGCCTCTTATTATAACACCGGTAGGACTTGCTCTTGGTGGAGTAACTAAGGAAGATTCCTTCATCACACCTAGCATCAAACTTGCCTAGATCTTCTTCTCTTTTGATATAACATTTGCTACTAAAAACTTTGAGATATTTAGTAGGAACTTTACCATACTGCAATTCATAAGGAGTCTTAGAACTATTACCTTTGACTTTGACTTTGTTTAGGATATATATAGTAGTGTGAATTGTCTCTCTCCAATATGCTTTCAGAAGATCAGCTTCCTTCATCAGGGTTCTAACAGCTTCTTGAACTGTTTTGTTTTTCCTTTCAATGACTCCATTTTGTTGTGGAGTTCTAGGTGCAGATAACTGTCTCTTTATCTTGTGTTCTTTGCAATAGAAATTGAATTCATTTGATGTAAACTCTCCTCCTCTATCAGATCTTAAACATTTGATCTTCAAATCTATCTCATTTTCAACCATTGCCTTGAATGCCTTGAACTTATCTAGAGCTTCTGATTTTTCTTTCAAAAAGGTAACCCAAGTCATTCTAGAATAATCATCAATAAGAAACATGAAATACATGTCTCCTTGCAAACTTCTTACTCTGGTAGGTCCACACAAATTTGTATGCACTAGTTCCAGTAGTCCATCAACTGATTGGTCCTTGCTTTTGAAACTTGTTCTTGTTTGTTTTCCAAATTGATACTCCTTGCAAATAGGATTAGCAGGCTTCACAAGCTTAGGCAAATCTCTAACATCCTATGCAGTACTTATCTTCATAATGTTATCAAAATTGATGTGACATAGCCTTCTATGCCATAGCCAACTTTCATCAGTCTGAGCCAACAAACAATAATTATCAGTTCCTTTCAAGTGATAGATATTACCTCTGGTCTTCTTACCAGTTGCAATAACTATTCTAGAGCTTTTCTTGATCTTGCATCCATTGCCCTTGAAGATTAAATCATAACCTTTGTCACACATCTGACCCACACTCAAAACATTGTGCTTTAATCCTTTCACATACAAGACATCTTCAGTATTAAGCTTGCCATCAAAAGAAATAGATCCTTTTCCACAAATCTTACTAGCTGTATCATCTCCAAACCTAACCAGTCCACCATCATATCTTTCCAAACTCACAAACTTACTTTTGTCACTAGTCATGTGGTGAGATAAGCCACTATCAATAACCCATTCATCTTTGTCTTCAACAACCTGAGCAGCAAAAGCACTTTCCACTAGTTTTTCTTCCTTCAAACAGCTAGCAGGGATTAGTAGACACAGGTTCTTCCTTAAGAACAATAAACAAGCATTCATTACTAGAAGTACTAACATTATCTAGTTAACCATTATCTGATACTCCATCATCATCAAAATCTTCAACATAATAACATTTCTTTTGGATCTTAGGCCTATTCTCATATCTTTTTCTATTTCTTTTAATTCTTTCAGGACATCTAGAAGCAAAGTGGCCTACTTTACTGTGGGAAAAATATTTAAAAGGTAATTTACCTTTGAACTTACTAGATCCTCTTTGCAGTCTATCCACAAAGTTGGCTTCAATTTCATCAAACTCATCATCAAATTTTACCTTGTACTTTACTGATCTAGATGTTTTCCTAGAAGTATTGGCTTTGAAGGCAGTCTGTACTTTTGGTAGGGCATCGCCAAACGCTCTCATTTCAAAGGTTTTACTTGCATAAATTCTTCAATTGCATCTACCTTGTGACTGTAGGACTTTGGTAGTGATCTAAGAATTTTCATCACAAATTCCTTATCACCAAGAGTTCGCCCCATACCTTTTATTCTGGTGACAAGTTAATCAACTCTTTGCATAAAGGCTATATACTGGCTCACTTCCATGAAGTACAGTTAGGTTTATCAGGCTCACTACCTTAACCCTAAACCTAGAAAGATTACATTAAGGGTTGTTAAACCCTACTGGAGGATCACTACCAAGCTCAATACCAAAATCACCATTTTCTTCATGTCTAAGATTAATACATTGAAGTACAATAGTTCCTCTGCTTTGCTCTGCCTTATCTGCTCATCCTTTTCCTTATCTTCCCATTTTCACACAAGGACATCTTTTCCACAACTCAATTACAAGTATTTATACACTTCATCAACCTTGGAATGATCATCAAGGTTGGCATTACAATCATCAACCTTTTGAACAATCTCCAAGGTCGGTATTACAAACATTTACAAAATAGGTCTTGACCTAATACAAATTATTCCAAGGAATTATAGTATAAATGTATGTGGATCATGCCATGCCTTAGCTAGGACTCAAACATGATATTCCACGCCACAACACACTTCCATAATATTCAAGGGATCTCCGCAATTATTGGAATAAACCAAGCCAGCTAAGATTGGTTACACGCTACGTTATCTAGGAATAATCTTCAAACACAATCTCAATTCCTTAACGTAGACCAATGTCAAGATAGGAACATGATCAAGAGGCATTTACAAGTATGTCACAATCATCAGAAGCAACTGCACAAACCTTAACCACTTTAACAATAGGAATCTTCACACCAGAACACATGAACTTCACTGTCTTCAACTGTCATAGAAGAAAGATAGCTTGCGAAGCACCAAATCATGAACCATTGCAACTATAGGAACTTATCATCATCCTAGACTTACCTCTAGAACTGTAAGGAAAAATACATTATTGCGAAGGAATGCGGAGCAAAACACTCTCTCCATGTCACCAGAGAATAATCAGAAAAAATAGGTTTTACTCTGGTGAATGCAACTCTCTCAATTCTTCACACTAAAGGCTCAAACTCGGGATTTAGCATCTTCAGACATACCTTTAAATAACTTCCAATCCATAAGCCAAGATCTTCAAGCAGCAACAAATGTAGAGCAATCTACCAAACTGTTCTTCAGCATACAACTCACTGTCTAAATTGTACTTCACTGTAACTCACTTGTTTCTTCTAGAGAGGCCAATTTTCTCAATATCCTCAACATACAAATCTTCTAAACAAGTAATAGAATAGGACATAGTTGACACCAATGACAACAAAGATATCTTGACATCAATGACAACACTGATTAGGCACATACTTGCAACATTCCTCTCCTCTAAGGCTTATTGAAAGTGTAATTCCTTTAGATTGGTCATTGATAAATTTATTAGAAGGATATAAAGCAATTCAAGATGTTAGAACCCTGTCTAGGAAGGAGTTCCTTTTTTCATTATTTTTTGATGAATAAGCAACTATATCTATATTAATTAGAAATAATAATACACATATCCACAAAAAAGGGAGGGTGGTTAAAAGGCACACCCCAAAACCACATGGACAATGCCCAAAAAGTCATAAAGTCATGGGATACACCCAGAATTCAAAAAACATAATAGAAACAACAATAAAAAAGAGGGCCATTAAGTGGCTATAGCAATGCCAACAGACAAAGGATCATTGTGATCTAGGTTGCCCCATACAACAGTGGGGTCCAAGATGATGTCAGGAGGAGCCCAACCATCGTCATCCTTTTTTGTTTCT
This sequence comes from Cunninghamia lanceolata, assembly GCA_027924645.1. Taxonomy (NCBI): domain Eukaryota; kingdom Viridiplantae; phylum Streptophyta; class Pinopsida; order Cupressales; family Cupressaceae; genus Cunninghamia; species Cunninghamia lanceolata. The sequence goes on from BSBN01000192.1 coordinate 2,700,505, forward strand.
ATATTTTTATCTTCATGGCGAGGTGAAATTGCCAAATCAAAATGCAGGACCTACTTAGAATTATCAATGGGCCAACCAGAACCGCCGCCAAGAGTGAAACCACCAGAAAGCCACCTAGAATCTCTGTTTCCACCCCCCAGAGCTCTGCCAGAAGACTAGCCCGCAGAGGGGGAGAGGATGACCTCCACCAACAAGGGTGAGAGCCACGACAAGGAGGATCTTGAGCATGGGGGCAAGAATCCCTGGCATAGCCACTTCGCTGCCAGCCCTGTGAAGATGGCTGGCCCCTAGAGGAAGTGGGAAAGGGAGGCACACAAGCCATAGTGCAAGGGGCATTGCCCCAGTGGTCTAGCAGCTCCTAAAGGTGAGAAACTTCAAGTACAACTTTTTTAGCTTGCACTTGAATTTGTAGGAGATCATTAGAACAAATAATAGCTTTAGAATATAAAGAAACAACAGTATCTATCTTGCTATGAGAAAATATGCAAGAATTTCTATCTTTCCACAGACTGAAGAGGATTTCCACCCTGAAAGTGTGCCAAATCTGAGTATACTTTGTGGGTATCCTGGGAGAGTCTCCCAATAGAACCATATGCCAAGAGAAAGTTTATGGCCAAAATGGCTGAAAGAAATTATGGATCCAAGTCCACAAGTGTTGCACTCTAGCACAATACCAAAAGAGATGTTGGAATGATTCATCCTTCCCATAGAAAGGGTAGCGAGGGTCCTGAATCCCTAAATGAAATAGCCAAGCACCCACAAGTAAGCCTTGGAAAAGAATACACCAAGCAAATTGGGCAAGCTTGGGTTCAGCAATTGCAGACCAAACAAAAAAAATCTTTTATGCCAAACGACTATCAAGGACTCAAGAAACCATCATTAATTTAGGGCATAAATCATGGGAAAATGAGGTGAAAGCCATTGATAGCCAAGTTGAGGCTTGTAGTTTCTGAAGGGGGTTTCTAGAACCATTTCTAGTCCTTCCACCATGGTTTATTAGAATAGATACCCACTTTATGAACATATTAGCCTGAATGGCACTCACCAAGCTGTTGTAGGTTTCACAGCCATGGTTTTGAAAGCCAAACTGGGCAAGAAAAGCTTCACATGAGAGAATGCACATGGTGGGTCTATGAAAGAGATCTTGTAATGTCTGGATACCCTTCATATGGAATCTAAGAGCCTTGAGCCAAGGAAGTTTAGCCAATGGATGACCAGAACTAGCAAAAAGAGGAGACCACCATATATTTTGTTGATTAAGGGAGAGCCCATCACAAAAACCATTCCCTAACCAGCAGATCCAAGGTTTTACCACCTCCCAAGCATGCCATATGCTTTTGGTGACAAAGGTATCCAAAATTTGAATAGGCTCCCGCATAATAAGAAGGGTAGGGAGACTAATTCCTTTCCAAGAGGGTTTGTGAGTGGGAAACCCGCTTCAATATTATGCCTGATGAGGATTTTCTAGGCCTCGTTACTAGTAAGAGCATGGATGATCCATTTGACACAGAGAGCAATACCTTACCACTAAGTAGAGAGAAGGCCAAGACCACCTGAATCTCTTGGGAGACAACAAAACTCCCAGGAAATGCAGTGAAAGCCGTGATGGGTCTCAGAAGATGCCCAAAGAAAATCTGAGTAATTTCTCCAACTTAGCATACGAGGCCTTGGAAGGGGCCCAACAAGAAGAGTAATACACATGAGTTGCTACGAGAACTTTGGAACAAACCTAAAATTTCCCAGCCAAAGAGAGCAGTTTAGTAACCCAGAAGGCTAATTTCTACTCAATGCGAGAGATAACCGCTTGCCAAAGATCAACAAAAGAAGCCTGAAAGGTGAAAGGAATGTCAAGAAATCAAAAAATTTTACTAGGTACAATCCATTTCCACCCATATTGCTGAATCCAAAGGGGGCTAGGAAGAACTGATTGTCTATAACACAAGGTTTTGTGCCATTGAATGGTTGAACCAGAGGCCAACCAAAAGGTCTCAATACAACCTAAAGTAGCTTTGACAATATTCTGTTCTTCCAGCAAGGTAAGGAAGGAATCATCAGCAAAGTGGCCATTGACAAGTTTAGCGACAGAATTAGGCAAGGAGATCCTATGAACCAATCCCTGGGAAACATAATGAGCAAGAAGATAGCTAAACCCTTCAGTGGCCAATACATAAAATGAAGGGGCAAGTGGGTATCCTTGACGAATGGAATGGAACAAACCAAAGGATTGGGATTGGAGACCATTAATGGTGATGCAAGATGAGGTGTCAGAAAATTGGAGGAAATTTGGGCTGAAACTGAGTTTTGAAAGCATGGCTAAAATGAAAGGCCATTTAATGCAATCATAGGCTTTGGAAAAATCAATCTTGAGGAAAAGGACATGTTGATTAGAGAGTCTCACCCATTCCATGCCTTCCCAAACAATAATGATGTTGTCCAAGATGAACCTAGATTTGATGAAACTAGCCTACTCAGGGTGCACAACCTAGGGTAAGAGGTGGCAGATTTTGAGAGTAGGAGCTTTGGCAATGATTTTGTAGGAGACATTGAGGAGCATGATGGGTTGCCATTTATAAATATCCTTGGGATCACCAAACTTAGGTATGAATTTTATATTACCTGTATTGATAAGATTACCTATGGATTTAGAATGAAAGGCTTCAAGGTAGACTTTATTCAAATCCTGTCCAACATAATCCCACGGAGTTTTGTAAAATTCACAAGGAAATCCATCAATTCCCATAGCCTTATCATCTGCCATAGTGCAGACAGCTTCTTTGAGGTCTTCAATAGTGAGCAACTATTCATAGAAGGTTGTCTGGGCTGAGGAAAGCCTATTTGGCACAACAACAAGACAATCTTGGAGTGCATTTGACTGCTCAGGAGTATATTCTTGGGCTATAAAAACTTGCTCATAGTGCTTAACAAATGCTTGAAGAATATCAGGTAATTCTGAAAGTACAATGCTGCCTTATTTGATGGCTTGATGCCAAGTGAGGAATGTCTAAATTGAAGTTCCATAAAAATTCTTTTGAGGCATGATCCCCAATCTTGAGCTAGTGTAACCTGGCTTTGAGTAGTGCCCCTCTGGCTACATAGTTGTCAGCAACTTGCTTTTGATGCTAAAGTTTGGTAACCCTGACTTGTAGAGATGGGGGGAAAGGGTTGGTCACCAAATCCTCTATGGTAGTAAGGAGGTCAGTCGTTGTGGCTGCATAAGATCGTATATGAAAAATGGCCAACTAGTGCCCATAGATGCAAAGAAGTCTCACAGTTTGTGTAATAGCATCATTCCACCATTGGATCTAACCCATTGAGCAGGGAGGTCAGAATTCAAGATTTTAGATGGTGCGGATGTGGGCCAGTGTGGGCTGGTGACTTAGTAGAGAGGTATTAAAAAAAATTGGGTCCTACTAGCATGGGGTTGTCTGATGTGCCATTCAATGCAAAACAAAATAGGAAAGTGGTCTGATTATGTCACATCCACTAATGGTGTTACTACAAGTAGTGAAGAGTTGGCAAAAGAGAAAAAAGATTGTGCCAATATCATAGCATGATCAAGGCATTTAAATATCCTATCAGACCTAGCTCAAAAATTACACCAAGTATGCCAAAGAGAATGAGAATGGCAGCAGCCAACGTTGGGATTGAAAAGACCCAATTTATGTCACATGTAAAACCAAGCCTCTCTTTCACCAGCTGCCCAATGAAATGGTAAATGACCATATTTATCATGTGTCATTGGAGTTCCTTTTTGATGATGCGTTGATTAATTTTGTTGAATTTAAAACATTACTAGTGAAAGGAAAAATGAACACCAAAGTGCCAATGAAGGTAGTTTTGGTTCAACAGATATAGTAAAGTGGTGAAGGAGGAAGTATTTGGGACCTTTAGAAATAAATCGAGTATGATATATCTATGATGACACCCGAGGGAGGCCAAAGAATTTTCATAGAAAGTGGATGCTTATTATTTCTAGGTTGGGATATAACATTTTCTATAGTCGTGGATACCATCCGAAGGCAAGATGAGGATGAAGATTTTTTGGGAAGTGAAGAGAGAGCTAGGAAGCTCTATTTTGTTTCTGTTTTTGAACCTAAGCATGAGACTTTGGCCATTTGGATGTTAGTACTAGATGATAATAAACTCTAGGTTGTGAAGGATGCAAGTAAGCTTAGAGGAGATTTGATTGGTAAAAGAGTGAAAGATACAAAAGCTCCATAGGCTACATCCCTAGTGGTAAATACTACCATATTCAGTGAAGCTACAACTAAGAGATTGTCAGTAGATTATGGCAAGTTGCAGATTGAGTACACAAGGTTAATGCAGGAATGTAATGTGCTGAAATCATTGGTGGATATACCTAAGATCACCATGACTAAGCAAGTGCCATCACCTATTTCATCTGGCATTGTGTCCCAATAGGATAATGACACTCTTACCCTTAAGGTTGAAGGCCTAGAGGAGGAACTAAGGAAAAGTAAACAAGCAGAGGCTAATACATTGGCAGAAAGGTCACAAAATATTTTGACTTTGGTGAGAAGCTTGTTTGATCATAGGTTGTCTCAAATCCTAGGAAAGGTGGAAGATGCATGGTTATATTTTGGGAAACTAAAAGAAGCAGGGGATTTCCTATTCAAGCAGGATCCCATATTAAGACAAATCTTAATTCCATGGATCCTGAGGCTATCTTCTTTAAATGGCATTTAAAGTGTGGCAAGCTTCAATCCAAATGCCCCTCAAGAAATTGCAAGTACATTTGAGGTGGCAACTTTCTTAGGGGACATATCCTCATTTCAAGGAAGATATGATGCAGTAATCAAGGAAAAGTTGGAAAGCTTCAGGCCTCTAGAAGAATGTCAGATGCCACCAATTATAAAGACTAACAAGACTATGAAATCATTGGAGGTATGGAGATCTGATTTCTAAGTTATCACTCAGGCTTTAGTCACATCGGCCATCCAAGAAGGAGAAATTGATCAAGTCTTATTTAATGCTAAATTAGATAACCTCTTAAAATAGAATCAGGACTTGACAACTTTGTAAAAGGTGCCAAGTTGTTATTAGATGCCATAAATTAGGCCCATATAAATAAGTTGGTGAAGATTTTGGAGCACCTTGGCAATCTAATGAAGACTTCAAAAGTTGGGTGCTCAGATATATTTTGGGCTTGATGTGAATTGACACTTTGGTGTCTAAGAGATATAATTGAACATGTCATTTATCTCCTAAAGGATAGCGAAATGGGTGTGATTTTGGCAAGTAATAGTGATATTAGACTCCTGAAAAGCTGGATTAAGAGAAAAATTAAGGGTGTAATCATGAGAGGCTTAGGTTATAAAAGGATAAAGGATGCATTTAATGATCATTCTTATTGTTAACCAATTTTAGTAATTGTTCACTTATAATGTGGTCCTTTTTTATGAAGGCATCTGATGAAGTGGCAAAGAAGTTAGGTTGTTATGAGTACTAGGAAGAACCAAGTAGTTGCAAGATGAAAGCATACTTCCCTATTGTTGTTACATTGAAAAGAGATGTGAGAACCTCATCTGTGGAAGTCCTTTCACAAGGGAGATGTTCTTTTTAATTTTTTGGGATATCCAAGCTGTGGGGAAAAGGTGGTGGGCATCACATTGCTCTTTGACTAACGGATTATCTCTCCTCCTCCATGACTAACACAGAAAGTCTTCTAGATTTGGCTTTAGACAAATCTGGTAGCAAGAGAGATGTCCATGCATCTGTCTTGTAGGTAGTGGGTGGTGACCTCTCCTCACTCATTTGTTTCCCCTTCCTCTCGGCCCACTACATATCTTATCCTAGTGGAATGGTCTTCATTCATAATGTGAGCAGTAGCAAGAGGAAAGTATACTAAAGTATGCCATGCAAATGGATGGTTTGAGCCACATTAGCAAAATCAATTAAGAGATTGGCTTCCTCTTGTCTAGTATTCAAGATTCCTAGGTGTGGGGAAGATTTCCTAAGAAAACACACATGATTGAATGAAGTATTTGAAAGGTATGTATTCTTCATGTTTTTCATTCCAATGGCATGAGGGATGATAAGCAATGATCAAGGTGTTAGGGTGAAGGGATAAATTGGAAATGTGGAAAGGTTGTTTGTAAGGTTGTTATAAAGTGACAAATATCACTCATCTAAAAGGGATTTGCTTTGTAATCTTTTCTATATAAGGATGGAGTCCTCATTTTGTAGGGGTTATTTTTGAAACATATTTTTCAAACAAGGTTTGAAGTTTAGGAGTCAATCCAGGTGTTATTTCAAATTGTATTATATTGGATGGCTGGTTTATGTATGCACATGTCTATTCATGATAGTATTCTGTAATGAGTACAAGTCTTTCAATAAATCAATATAAGACCCATTCTTCTGTTATCTTTTTTGTATTCTATCTCCATTAATATCTAAATGTTTAAGGGAATCCAATGGGTTTCTAGGATTGTACATTTCTATTTTCTATATTGTCTTTGTATTCAAGGAATGCATTAAAGGTGTTTTTCTTAAGTAGTTAAGTGAGCATGCTTTCAAGACATATATGTGGGATATTTTATATCTATTGTGGATAACTAAGAATGGGTATAGTTTTGAGGATAGGAGGGCATTTGAGGATTTAATGTTTCTACAAGGCAAAAACAAAGTTAATTAAATTCATTAGGATGTGATTTCTATATCATTGTGGGTACTGGTCCAAATGTGACTCTATTGCTGTAGGATTGGGCACTAGTCCAAGTAGTTGAATATAGCCCTACACTTCTTTAAAATGAAAATTATTTTCATAATGCTCATAAGTTATGTGTTATTTATCCCACCATTATGCACAAGGTTCATTATTCTAAATTTTATAAATTCTCATATGAGATTGTAGTTGAGACCCATCTTGGGAGGACTCATGCATATTGTATTCTCTAGGTTAATAGTGTTGTAAGAGGTCACCCATGAATGTATTTACAAGGATTATAAATTAGTTTATCTAAGTGACACATCATTTAACCTAATTTTCTTAGTTAGAGATCAACCAGGATGTCTATTTTTTTGCTTCATATTTCAAAGATCTCCAAGAACACCCTCCCAAGCTTGGCAAGGCTCAAAACACAAAAGAGGTTATTCACCCTCCTATTAGTTGGCTTTTCTTCAACCTCAATTTAATCATAGGTTTTCTCTCTCTATCTAGAGTTATTTAGTTCTTATGTCTTGATAGTGAAGCATATACCTTAGAATTGAGGGATTACAAGAAAAAGAACCAATAGCTTGAGGACAAGCAATTTTGGGAGGGGTGGACTTGTAATGTCCCCTTTCAAATAAAATAAATTTGGTGAAATTATTAGTCCATTCCTATTTTCCTATGCACTAATAAATAAAACTAGGGAAATTATTTTATTTAATATTTTTATTGTATTTCCCATAAATTTAGAAAATTATACTTTACCGGGAGAAATAAAATATTAAATATTGGATATTAATATACAAGTGTGACGTGGATATTACTGAGGGGTCATTTGTAATAGCCAAGATTTATTTTTAGGTGGTCTATGATAGGATCAATGACAACTTGTAAATGCAGATAACAATTGTAATGGGTAGGCTATTCTTGGCATACATTCAGGATTAGGAATCTCAAGATATATTTTTAATTAATATTTCCCACCAAATGAGGTGTTGGGATTTTGGGCACCCATTTTGGCTCTAGCATCTATAAATACTTTAGTATTGGCTTGTTGTAGGATCTTTTGACAATTTATCTTTTCCTTTCTTATGTATGAACACTTGTGTTCTCCAATTGCTTCTGTGGATGGAAACCCTTAGAAGATTGTGATCGATGGATGAAAACCTATTGGTTTCTATGATCATAGGTTGAAAACCCTTTGGTTCTTGAGGGCATTCTCATCTAGGGAGTGTATTGGAGCTTAACAGATTGAGTAGATTTAGGTAGTTTTAATGTTTGTGTGAGTTTTACAAGTTTTGGGTTGTTGCAGTGGATTTTTTGTGATGTTGGGTGTTGTTTCTATTGTCATATGTGTTATTACTATTATTTTTCTATTCATGAACATCGGGTGTTGGAGGATTTGTCTTTTCAGTTGGGCAGAGATTGACTATGTTGGGGTTGTGGTGTTTATGCAAAAAATGTTTCAATTTGGTTGTTTATGTTGATATAGGGTGTGTGACTATTGTATCAATCCATATTGATGTAAAAACCTAATTTATATTATTGATATCAACTGCATGAGTTTTTGGTGCAAATGTTATAAATCTAGTGTTAATATAGCTACTAGTTTGTGATGTATTTGTGTAGATTTTGGGTGAAATTTGTTAAAGAAATTTTTAGAATTGAATTTAATTAAAAAAAATTTAGCTAGGATATTACACTAATATAGTTGTTCAGTGGGACTTGTAGAAGTAATTTATGGTGCATGAGAGGATTTTTTCACTTTTAGTGGAGATTTGGCAATTATGTTGATCATGATGCCATGTATAGCTTGGTATCACTTTTAGTAGGAGTTTTATGCAATTATATAGTGTGTTCTATATTCTTTGTTTCAATATTTTGGTTCTACGCTGTTGTTGTTGTAGTGTGTAGTTTAACTACATGAGAGCTATAGATAATCTTTGATTAGAAAGATGATCTTTTGCAATGGTTGTCAGTGTCATAAGGATCTCTTAGATTCTACCCTTAGGTTGCAAAGAGGGTTCATTGACATATTTGGTTCTATTGATAGAGGATGCATGATCTTCATACTATTTGAAGAGGTGTTAACATCTTGTTTCATGGAGGACTCTTGGAATCGTTGGTAAAAATGTTATTGTTCTTCCTTTGGAGAGGATGTAGTTCTCTTTTGGTTTTGAGTAGTAATCATTTTCTTGGAGCTTCATGATTTTGTAGGTTACATTTGAAATTGGCATCCATTGATTAGTAGACACTCATGGATACTAGAGAGACTTGGGTTAGGATGGATTTTTGTTGTGCTTCTAAATATGTGCTGTACTTGTTACGAAGTTATTCAATAGAAACACCAAGAATCCTACACCTAGAAATGGATATGAGTCCATCATGGACCTAATGAGAAATTTATCCTTTTATTGAAATCTTTTATTGCTTGGTTTTGTATGCACAGGATAATCTTGTATCCCATTCTTGGTCTACTCAACAGGTGAATGCTCTAAGAGGTATTGCCCACCTAATTATTAGATGCATTCTTTATATATATCTAGTCATCTCTTGTGCATTAGTCTTGAATGGTGAGTTTCGAGGGTTTGTTGAGAAGTAGATGCATGGTTTCATGTATTTCCATTGTTCTTCTTGTGATCTTGAGCTTGGGTTCTAGTTCTATGGATTTGTTAGGAGAGGTACAAAAAATGGTTAGTGGATTTGGACATATTCTCTTATGTTGTGGGAATGTTTGGCTAGTTTGATCTACTTTCTATGAAAGGTTTACATCTATTGCTGCCATGTTTTCATCATAATTTGAATGCTAGATGTTGATATCCTTTCATTTTGGGAGTGTTGAAGGAGATCTTACTATACATAGTTTGGCACATGTTAGTGTGGTAGAAGGACATGATTTGATTTGAAAGTTTTCTCTTTCCTAGTATATTGTCTTCTTATTGAAGGTTTTTATGTTTATGGAGTTGAGGTTTTATATGGAGTCAAGTGTTGTTGTCTGTACTTCATTATTTTTTTGGCAACATTTTGGTAGCTCCTTGATCTCTTTCTTCATTAGTTTGGAGGACTTGGGAGAGTTATCTAGATTGGTAATGAGAGATGTGTTTTTCATATAATTGTATGTTTCTTTGACACTATGTGATAGAGGAGTTAGCCATTTCCTCTATGTGAAGTGTTATAAGAGTACTTATTAATGCTTTGATCTTGTTTTAAGATTTGGCATTACTCATGCAGTGGGAATTCTAGAAGGTATACATGTTCTGTATGACAATGGCCACTCCCTTGGACTAGTTTCACATTACTACAGTGAGTGACTTCAAAAGTTTTTTGTCACATGTCTATGTGTGTTGTTATCTTGGAGTCTTCTTTAGCAAGATGGTGGATATATAGGGACTTGTTTGCAGATATTTTTGGCAACATCATTGATGAAGAAGAGTACTAGCTTGTACAAGATATGGTAGAGAATGATGTTAGGTAGTGTTGTCATTGATGGTAACAGAGTTTGTAGAGATGATAGAGAATTCACTAAGCCATAGTGCAGTATCATAGGTGTTGAAGAAAGTGTTCATTATAGACTAAGGCAGAGTGTTCCGGAGATGAGTGTGAAGAGTTGTTTGGATGAAAATATTGCAAGAGGGTTTGATCCTCTCTCATACAACCTCACCTATTCCCTCTTAGAAGTCAACTATGCAAAGAGAATTGATCCAATAAGAAACTTGTTGAGATTTTTGGCTAAGTGTCAATATATTGTATTCAGTAAACATAGCTTCAGTATTTTGGTCTGCATTCCTCCAGTATAGAACATTATGCTATGCAATTGTAAGGTGTTGTAAAAACATGTCCAAAGATTGTAAATCCAAAGTTTCAAGTTTTGAAGTCGTCTGAATTGATAGCTAGAGTTATTTGTGTATCACACTCTAACTAAACAGTGCTTTGATAGTGATAGTGATGATTTTAGTTACTCTACATTTCTCTGCAGGTGAATGGTTTGTTTTACAGATTGGAGGATAAAACTATGGATGTTTGTAGTATGCATATTCAAATTTTCAAGCATTCTAGAGATTTGCATACAAGTTTGTGAAATGACAGATAGGTTCCAGTATTGTTGTCTTACCAGTGTGGCTGACTTGATTGTGCTAATGTTATGCAGAGGGTAAATATGTTTTGCGAAGGTAAGTGGGAGCTATTTTAGGTCCATCTTGACCTATTTGAAGTTCTTTCATAGTTTGAATCTTGGTACGGAGCATGTACATGATGATTTGGGGCCGACTACTTGCAAGTTTGATATTTTGACCATTACACTCAATAAGGCTGACCTAATTGGTGTTGTGGATGTTGCAAATATATATATATATATATATATATATATATATATATATATATATATATATATATATATATATATATATATATATATATATATATATATATATATATATATATATATATATATGTTTAGGGTAAAATTGGGATTGTTTAATTTAGTGTTGTTAGATGTTTGAATCCTCCTTTCACCCTTAACATTCAAGAACCTAGGATTGAGTGGTAATGCACTATCATACCCTAGGTTGCTGTGAGATGTAAGGAAGCTTGGATTAGGGTGTTTAATTGCCAATTTTCCTTCTCTTATGCTTAATTAACCATTAAACCCCTAATTTCACAAATATGACAATAAATGAAAGAATAATAGGAAAAGCTCTTACAGAGGGAAGCAAAATACCAAATCATAGAGTACCTATTTTTGAGGCTCCCAGGCAGAAAAGTCAGGAACACAGGAGCGGGCGCCCAAGTCCAAGGCCCTAATTTCTGTCAAGATCTGGAAACTCAGTCTGCAACTCTTTTCTGTTGTTGTAGAGATTTTCCCGTCATGGAAGTTGGAGGACTAATGAGTAGGTGCCCAAGTCTAGGGTGCTATTTTTCCTTCTGTTCTACAATTCTGACACTTCAAGATGTCTTCCTGCAACTTCACTTTGTCCAGCTCCTCAACCTGTAACCTACAACTATGGAAACTTTGGGAGGGGGTTGTGGTGTTTAGAGGCTTGCCTCAATCAAGCCCTGGAGGACACTTAAGTCTCTGAACACCTTTTTCAAATAGAGAGTGCATACCCTTGTGAGGCAGAGGCAAAAACCAAAGGAATTGATGATGAAAACACAATATAATGTCACATTGTAGTGAAGATCTCATGGGAGGAAGATGCTCTTCACTCCATGAGGAAATGGATGCTCAAATATGCAAATGCAAACACATAAACCACACAATTCTACTCTTGCAACACAATGAAAGCCTTGAATCACCAATGCACATAAAAGTTGATAGCTAGTTGTAATCTAATTAAAATCTAGTTTCTAAATGAATGCCTAAACATACTTTTATATGCAACTACAAACACTCCCGCCAAGATTTCATAAATTCAAACTTATCGTGTCGGCATAGGACCCAAATAACGGTCAAAAGATGACACCCAAAAATTGGGACTGCCCCAAAATAGGGCTGGACTACGACGTGGGTGCCTAAGTCCTCCCCCTATTTTGGGTAGGGTTAAGCTCAAGGGGTCCTCCTAGGTCCCATTTGTCATGTTACCTAGGGCGCATTCCATCAGGATGCCAAATTATGAAGTAAGATGCCCTCAATGCATGCAAAAGACCTGGGAGCTAAACCTTATGAGGGAAAAGCCCCCAAGGGGACATTTTTTGATGTTAAATTTAGCCCCCACTTTAATGTATGTATAAACACAAGGCCAATACATGCATTAAAGTATGGTCACAAACACACCAAACACACCAAGCACCAAGAAGACACACCAATCACATAGAAGACAGTAACAGGCACACAAAACACAGAGAAGACAGGTATAGTCATGCAAAACACAGAGAAGACAATAAATGCATAGAAGACACATTAATGCATGGAAGACAAAAATGATATCTTTTCTTTTCTTTTTCTCATATATATGAAATGTAGATGCAAGTATTGGAAAGTAAACAAACCTCCCATAATGTAGGAAGCACTCATCGCGCTGGTCTTTATACTACATATATGGGGCAACACACACGCAAGACATGTAAAACTTCCAAAATGCAGGAAGCACTCATCAATCTTGTCTTTAGACTACATATGGGGCAACAAACACACCACACAAAGCAAGCACGCCAAAAACACACACTTTGAAGACACAGAGAAAACACAGTAGACAAGCGATGGAGTGTACCTATTTCTAGGTCCAACACCATCTCAGGCACATTACAAGCACACACTAACGATTGGGATTTGCCACAACAATCATTGAAAACACGCTTAAGGGTTGAGTTAGTCATAGAACCACTCCCCACCTCCGCAAGGGAATTTTGAAAATGACAGGATGATGCAATCTACTCTAAGAAACATACCATCCCTGCCTCCGTAGAGGGCTTAAGATAAAAAGGATATACACGATATCCCGCTTCCATGGAGGGCTTACATGATTGATTTATTGATTGGTTGCAAACAAACTCAGAGTGCAGGATGTACTCATCGTACAAATTGTACCTGATGACAAGCACATTGCTAACATCTACAATAGATAGCTTACCTTATATATGCCCCCACCTTAAGGTGGTTGATATCAGGTATTGATATCAAGCATGTTAAGATAGGAAGAAAACACACAAGGGAACATAAGCTCTCGCAAAGCAAATGCCCCCCAAAGGTGACATGTACTTTACGATTGCCAAATGTTCCCACAAACACATCCCTACAAGAAACATGTTAATGTCTACAACATCATGATAAATAACAACATCAATGCATATGATTAACCACACAAAGAGCCAAGGTTATACAATGAATTTAGAGTTTGAGGATAACTATGGGGCTACATCACGAATCTCTCTGAATCAAGTACTACCAAGGCTAGATTCAAAGACAAACAAAGGTGCACAGAGCAACAGTATTGTTAAGGTTTGTAAATGAGATAAAAACATCCTCATAATCACTATGCAAAAAGCACAAGTGCTTCCACTAGCCAAGAATAAGATAAAATATACAACCCCATCGTCATATTAAGAACTAAGTCTATTTTTTTTATTTCTCTCGAAAGGGACACTAGGTCCGCACCATTATAAATATTTTTCTTCATCCGCTCACTATGTAAGCACTAGAGGAAGGGAAACAATAAATAAGAGAGGAGAAGCAAGTGTCTTAGGGACAGTCATGTAGGAGGGTGCCCCCAGTGTCATCAACCACAACACTATATCCGTAAGACACAACACAACAACAAAATTAGACAGAGAGGCAATATAGAAGAATGATGATACAAATAGAAGGTCACAACAGAGGCAATCTCTTGGTATCCCAGAACTTACAGGAGAAACAAGGGTCATCCCAAGAGGCCTAGAAAATACATAACACATCACGGGGGAAGCACATCATGAGAGAGATAGAGGGTTAGAGATACTTACCTGTAGGGCCCCTATTGGGATAGTGATTATGTTTAAGCAAATCATCATCATCCTCACACTCCCTAATGTTAGAGGAAAGTTGGACATAAGGTACCATAGCCAAATTCATGTCTTTCTCATCATGTTGCTTAGTGTTAGGATCATTTTTTTTTGTTTCAATGTTAATATCAATGTTTTCTTGTTGAGATGCAAGGTAAGATCATTGCCTTCTCATTCTCCTTTTTGCATTTTGAATTTGTTGTGCTTTGCGACTTAGTTTTTGTAACACAGGCCTTTGCTTTGTCATGAATTTTTGTGTTGTAGAGGAGGAAGCACCAAGATCAAAGGTCATTTGTCTAGGTGGAATGTTTTCTTGTTGAAGCTTACTAGCATACTTATTCTCTATCCCCTTAGTGATGTCCAAATGACTTGAATATTCAAACAAAGGAGGGACATTAAAGGTCTTCTCTTCCTTAGTGAAATCCAAGGTGTGTGAACAATCAACTAAAGGAAGAAGGTTGGTGGGATGATCCACAGAGGTAGGAATTTGACTATTGTTAAATAAATGCTCATTTTATACCCATGGAATGTTCTTTGTTAAAGGGAGCTCTTCATTGACTAATGCTTCATCTTGGCCAGGGAGAGAAGTGGAATTACTAAAGCTATCCCTAGTCTTCTCATTTGAGTATTCAGCTATAGGGGAAGTAGGATAACTTATGGGATCATCACTAGTTTTTTCCTTTCTACTCATGGAGAAGAACTCAATTAAGCTTTCTAATATCATAGGATGTTCACTCATGAGGGTTAAAAATTGGTCAAAATCAAGATCTTTGATAAATGCATGCAAAGATACCATTGAGAAATGACATGAAGGTGCCATTCCAATGGAAGATCATATTTTTGAAAAGCTTTTCCAACTTTATGCACAAAAGTCAAGTGCAAAACTATATGCAAAAATGACCTAGATGCTTGATTTTTTGTATTTTTTTCAATGCAAATAAGTGAAACAAAGGGTGTTATAAGGATTTTGATCAGGGGCAGAAAAGTATATGTCTGACATCAGTCCAAAACAGAAATATGATCCTTCTCAACACACTCTTGATGCAAATCCAAGATAATGCCAAGTCAAACTATAGTGAAAATATGTCAAAATAGGCACTTTTTTCACCAAAACTCAATGCAAGAAAGCATAACAGCAGGTGTTGTGAGGAAAGTGATGATGGACAGAAAATTATATCAATAATAGCAGCCACTTAATGTCAAAATTTCCAACATAACACACTTTTAGTGCCACTTAAGGTAAAACCCTAGTGAAAATATAGCAAAAATAGGCTATTTTTCATGGTTTTTCAATTCCAAGACCTACCAAAAGGGGCGTTGTAATGAATTTCAGGAGGTTTAGAAAATTAAAAACATGATATCAGTCACCTCAATCCATAAAATTGATCACAACACACTTGGAGTGCAAACTAGATCAAACCCTAGGCAAAAATAGTCAAAATGTGTAGTTTTCACCAAATTTTCAATACAAGATCCCATTAAAAGGGTGTTGTGAATATTTTTAGGAGGGGAAGAAAATTATTACCCTGATAACAACCAATTAATTGAAAAATACCCTTCACAACACGCCTATGGTGCAAGTTTAGAGAGTCAATAAGGCTAAATTTAGTGAAAATCAGTGTTTTTGAAGCCCTAGGTATGAGATCTTGACACAAGATGCTATGTGAATGTCTTGAAGTCTGATTTATGGTGAAAACAAAATATACTTATATCTGAAAATGAATTCCAAGCTTTAATATACAAAATGCCAATGCAAATCTAATGAAAATGCATGAAAATTGCTAGTTTTTTGTTGAAATTTTCTATGCAAAAATGCAAATATTTTAAATCTAAATACAAATTTACACTAAAATGCAAGACTACAAAAAATTATAATTTGAATGAGCCTCTAAAATCAATAGAAAAATCTAAAAGAAGATTTTGCTTACTAACCCTAGATTTTGGAATTACTAGGTTATATGAAATTTGTCAAAATTTCTACAAAAGCCTAGCAAATTAATGATGAAAATGCAATGCAAATTATTGATTTTTTGTGTTTTTGTGTATTTTATATCATATCTGATGCAAAAATCATGAATTAGGGAAATTTAGAAAGAATTGATGCAATTTAGTAATCTATATGAAAATGCAAGCTAGGGTTTTCAAATTTTTGCAAATTTTTCAATTTTTTTGTAATTTTCTCAATGCAATAAGATGAAAGACTATATGAATAAATGAAATCAATCCAAATCTAAAGACACACACTTAGAAAGTTTCAATTTAAGTCCAAAAACATGAGTTCACCAAAATGTTTAGGTTAAAATTGGGATTGTTCAAATGTTTTAGTTTGTTAAATGTTTGAATCCTCCTTTCACCCTTGACATTCAAGGACCTAGGGTCGAGTGGCAATGCACTATCATAACCTAGGTTGTTGTGAGATGTAGGGAAGCTTGGATTAGGGTGTTTAATTGCCAATTTTCCTTCTCTTATGCTCAATTAACCATTAAATCCCTAATTTCACAAATACGACAGTAAACAGAAGAATAATAGGAAAAGCTCTTGCAGAGGGAAGCAAAATATCAAATCACAAAGTACCTATTTTTGGGGCTCCAAGGTGGAAAATTCAGGGACACAGGAGTGGGTGCCCAAGTCTAAGGCCCTAGTTTTTGTCAAGATCTGGAAACTCAGTCTACAACTCTTTCCTGTTGTTCCATAGATTTTCCTATCACAGAAGTTGGAGGACTAATGAGCAGGTGCCCAAGTCTAGGGTGCTATTTTTCCTTTTGTTCTATAATTTTGACACTTCAAGACGTCTTCCTACAACTTCACTTTGTCTAGATCCTGAACTAATAACCTACAACCATGGAAACTATGGGAGGGGGTTGTTGTGTTTAGAGGCTTGCCTCAGTCAAGCCCTGGAGGACACTTAAGTCTCTGAACACTGTTGTTAGATAGAGAGTGTGTGCCTTTGTGAAGAAAAGGAAAAAACCAAAGGAAATGATGATGAAAACACAATATAATGTCACCTTGTAGTGAAGATCCTATGGGAGGAAGAAGCTCTTCATTCCATGAGGAAATGGATGCTCAAATCTACAAATACAAACACATAAACCACACAATTCTACTCTTGCAACACAATGAAAGCCTTGAATCACCAATGCACATACAAGTTGATAGCCAATTGTAATCTAATTAAAATCTAGTTTCTAAATGAATTCCTAAACATTATTTTATATGCAACTACAAACACTCCCACCAAGATTTCATAAATTCAAACTTACCATGTCAGCATAGGACCCAAATAACGGTCACAAATTGACACCCAAAAATTGGGACTGCCCCAAAATAGGGCAGGACTAGGGTGCGGGCACCCAAGTCCTCCCCCCTATTTTGGGTAGGGTTAAGCTCAAGTGGTCTTCCTAGGTCCCATTTGTCATGTTACCTAGGGCTCATTCCATCAGGATGCCAAATTATGAAGTAAGATGTCCTAAATGCATGCAAAAGACCTGAGATCTAAATCTTATGAGGGAAAAGCACCCAAGGGGACATTTTCTGATGTTACAATATAGAGGAATTTTTTCACTATCTTGTGTGTTATGTTATGTGATGGGTAATCCAAATAATGTGAAAAATGATTAGGAGCATGAATTGAATAAACACAGAGCAGTATAATATGAGATTTGAGAATAGAGTGATTAATATGATTTTGTATTTTGAGCTTCAATGGAACTGAACTCCATGCATAAGTTGGATGCAATTATAACAGTTCAAAACTCTGGCAGTGAACCACCACTTCTTTATTTCTTTCTTCAGGACAGTGAGTCCTTTGGGCAGTGAGATCTGGGCAGTGAGCCTTGTTCCAAGTATGTGCTTACTAGTGTTGTTATTGATATCAACATATATGTGTTGTCATTGGTGTCAACTGTGCTCTTGTTTTGATTGTGTTGAGTTAGATGCTTTGTATTGGCTTATATAAGTGTTGAAGAGAATGAGAAAGTATTCCTGACACTGAGTTTCCAAGTGCTTTTGAGAAAATCTTCTTTCCTAGTGGAAATAGTGTGTTGTAGAGTTTCCTGGCTTGCTGAAATGCAGTATAGTGTTTTGCTCCACATATTCTGTATATTGAATATCTTTGTCTATAGATTGGAAGTTATGTTAAGGAATGTTTATAGATTCTATGTTTCAAGTTTGAGACTTCGGTATGAAGATTTGAGCAAGTTTTATTCACCAGAGTAAAAATTGTTTTTTTGTGCTTTTAGTGGTGATAGGGAGAATGTATTTTCATCTGCATTTCTCTACATTTAAGTTTTATAGTTTACGGTTCTAGAATTAAGTTTGTAATGATAATATGTGCCTTCAGTTCAAATGGTTTGTGATTTGGTGCTCTGCAAGCAATCTTTCTTTTACATGATAGTGGTCGATAGTAATGTTCAAGTGCTCCAGTTTGAAGAATCTTATGGATAAAGTGCTTAGAGGTTGTGCAGATGTTCTTGGTGATTGTAACATTCTTGTGGATGTCTCTAGATCATGTTCCTACCTTTTGATTGGTCTGCAAAGTCTAATCTGGGTCATGCATGAAGTGTGTTCTTAAAGGTCTTAGTGTTAACACTAGTTTTAGCTGACTTGGTTGTTTTGACTACTTAGATTATGTTTTGGAGTTTGTGATAGCGTGTTGTTACATGGAAGATTTCATTTGAGTCCTAGCTAAGGCGTGGTTTGGTCCTCATTCATTCTTCTTCTTCATAAATCTGTTTAGGTCTAGACCTATTCTAATGTATTTGTGTTTTCTGACCTTGGAGTTTGTTCCAATGGTTGATGATTATAATGCTGACCTTGATGATCATTCCAAGGTTGATGAATTGTATAAATACTTGTAATGAAGTCGTGAAAAAGTATCCAAGTGTGAATATGCGAAGATAAGTGTGAAGTAAAAAAAGAAAAGCAGAGCAAAGGAGAATTATTGTGCTTCAATGGAAATGAACCTTGGCATTGTGTAGATGCTACTATCTTAGTTCACCAACTCTAGCAGTGTGCCACCCATCAGTAGTGAACCACCCACTAGCAGTGAGCCACCCCATTGGCAGTAAGCCTCTTCTTTTACAATGAGCAATCTAGGTAGTGAGCCTCTAATTTTTGGTATTGTTATTACATATTATATTGCGAGCTAACACTCATCGTGGTTTTTCCCTTATTGGTTTTTCCATGTAAAAATTGGGTGTCTCATGTGTCTCATGTGTGAATGTGTTTAAGTTTCTAATTTCATGCTTTCATGGTTAAAATATAATAACAGTGATTAAGTGGATGATGTGTTAATGGTTTTGAAGTATTGGTTACAACTGATTCACCCCCCTCTCAGTTGTCTTTCCCTTTTCAACAATCCCTGGGTAGTGAACACACTGGTAGTGAGCCTTTTGTAATTTAGTGTTGCTACTACATTATTATAATGTATATTGTTAGCTAATTCTCACCGTGGTTTTTCCCTTTTGGGTTTTCCACGTAAAAATCCTAGTGTCTATGTGTTATGGTTTAAATGGTTTCATGTATAATTTACTTCACTGCAATTGAATATGCTAAATGGATTGAAATGTTTTATTCTTAAATGATTTAAGAGAATACTGATTCACCCCCCTCTTAATATTCTAGGTGTTCAACAATTGGTATCAGATCTAAGTCCTTTGGAAGAAGCCTAAATGCTCAAGGAAGATCTTGGAGATTGAACACATTGGAGCTAGAAGGTTTCCTACTCCTCTAGAAGAGATTCCTGCTATTGAATTTTTAGAAGATGAATGTGTGTCTATCAATAGTGAAGAACTCAACATTGCTCTTGAAGACCTAGAGAGGACTGAAGAAGAAATCAAAGATCTGAAGGAGAATGTCAAAGAAGGAGATGGATGTTTCAGAAAATTGAGAGAGCAAGTCAAGAAGTTCAAAGAAAGACATAAGGAGGTTAGTTAAAAGTTGAGGCTTGCAAATGAATCCATGAATGGTCTAAAAGTGCAAGTTGAAGAAAATGCAAGAATTGAGGAATATCTGAATTCAATGGTGAAAGGCAAATCTAAAGAATGTATAAAGCTTGAAAAAGAAGTTGTGAAACAGAAATCAGATCTGGAGAAGGCAAAGAGTTATGAAGAAAAATTCAAGATAAGTTTTGCAAGGCTTGATGAGATGACTGCAAGTTAGAAAGATCCCAATGACAAAGAAGGCCTAGGGTTTGAAAAAGGTGAAAGTTCAAAATCGGGTCAAACATCAAAAGCTAAAAACAAGAACAATGGCAAGGAAATTTGGAATCAAAAGAAAGGATATAGAAGACCACTAATTAGACAACCTAATGCTCAAAAGTATCCATCTTTGAATGGTTATTATTATTCTTGCAATAAATTTGGACATAAGGCTACACAATGTAGGAGCAGAATGAATCAAAATGTTTCATCCTTCTCTAGTCAATGTTTTGCATGCAAGACAATTGGTCATAAAGCTAATGAGTGCAGAAGTCAAAGGATGAATGGCTATAACAATGGTAGAATGACTCAATCCTTCAATGGCTACTATTATACATGCAATAGATTTGGGCACAAATCTAACCAATGCACATCTAGAATGAATGGAATGAATACTGGTCAGAGGAATGTTGTGTGCTACAATTACAATAAGCCTGGACACATTTCAAAGTTCTACAGAAGTAGAAGCATGAAGAACCATAATCTGATGGAGAAGAACAAACTAGTACAAAAGGTTGATCTGACAGAGACTAAGATGGAGATGAAAAATATTTGGATAAAGAAGGAAGTAACAGAGATTAATGATGAACCTGTACTGACATCTAGTGCAGATGTTTCCTCCAAAAATTGAGATGAGTGATTTGGCTCAGGGGGAGCTATAATGGAAATATTTCACCCCCTGCCAAGGAAGTGGTGTTGATGTCTCAACACAAAGATATGAGTTGAAGATCAATATGCCTAATCCACTGAAGAAAACTGTAGAAGAAAATCTCTTATTGAGAAAGATTACGGAGCAATTAAAATTGGTTGTCATTAGAAGAAGTATTAACAGATTTATTAAACAAGGCATTTATGATGAATTAGGTCATGAAGAAAAAGGGGTTATAACAAATCATACTTGGTCAAAATTCATATTGCAAACAATTTTTCAAGCAAAAGAGAACTGAGCAGTGCGACGAAGAAGAGTTAATAGCGTCCTGTTATTTAGTGCTTTCAAGACCTAACCAGAAGTGATTGAAAAGACCTCGCCCAAAATACAAGAAATGCCCTTTCAAGTGTTTGGTAACGGATCTAGATAGTGCATTTTTGGATGTACCATATGGTGTGTTTCATACTGAGGATATAAGGATCTACATTCATGCAAAATTGGAAGAATATAACCACGCCAAGTTAGGGCAAGTATGGGTGGATGAGTTGACTGATGATAACTTTGGTTTGAAGATGGAGTACAGTGCTCTAACATATAATCAACAAAGAAGCCATTAGAGCCATTACAGAGCTTTGCTCCGCTAGAGCCATTCCAATGTTGAAATCAGTGAAAAATGAAGTGGTTATGAAGCTCACTGGAGCAAAGTTTGACAAAAGAGCATTAACAATGAATGACATAGAGGATCCAATCGTAAAGTATGCTTTGATGATGATAGGTTACAAAATCTATTTCACAAATAGAGAAAATTTAGTCTTTGTCATTGCCATAAACATAGCTTATGAGATGGTGAAACAGAATGTTGATTATGATCTATGTGAGTTACTAAGGCAACAATTGGTGGAGAACTTGAAGAAGATAAAATATTCCAAGTATCCCTTCAAGTATGGAACTTTAATCATTTGTTTGTTGTTCTATTTTCTCAAGGAGCTACTAGGTGTACAAAATGTGGTATGGCTAGGGCATATTCCTATAGCCACTCAAATATATCATCACTTGCAAAGAATTGGTGACAATGATGCTCAAAATGTTGCATTGTGGAGATTTGTCAAGGTGTTTTAGGAGAAGATGCAAGCTAGGGAAAGAATCCTTAGAAAAGTTGTAGAAAAATACAAAGATGATATTCTTTTTATGGTCACCAAGGATGAATGCCTAATGGAATATGTTGAACCAAGAACAGTACGGATCCCTGAAATGGGATATGAAGTATCTGTATATGTTCTTGTATGTCTTATAGACCTAATGTTAAGTAAACCCAAAGACACCTCTGAAGATAGACTTAGTACTTATGAAGAAAACTCTCTGAAAATTCATCTATAGCACAAGGAGAAGGAAACCAAGAGGAAAGTTCAAAGGATGGTTGATGAGTATGTTGAGAGCATAGGCCTCTCTAAAGAACAAGTACATCAAGTCAGAGCCAAAGGAAGTGTTAGATTTAGGGTAGACAACTAAGAGGAGGGGTGAATCAGTTGTACAAAACTTTCTTTAATTCAAACACTTAACTCCACATTGTTATTTAGCTGCTTAATAGTAAATCATTCATGAAAGTACAAAGCAACAAATCAAGAGTAGAAACACATCAACACATGAGACACCAAGATTTTGACGTGGAAAACCCAGTTAAGGGAAAAACCACGGGGTGATTAACCCAAGAATGTATTCTCTATTAGAAGAATAGAAAGAACAAGATGGCACATGCCAATTAGGGCTCACTGCCCGAGCACACTGCTCACAAGAGGCTCACTACCTACAAGAGACACACTGTCTACAAAAAAATAATTATCACCTACTTGAACTGGAAAATAGCATCTTTACCATGCTTGAATCAGTTTCATTAAGCTCAATACTTCTACTCTACCTTTTGCTCTCCTCCTCACTACCACACACTCATCTCCACATTAAAACTTCTACAAAATGACTTCACAATCCCTTATTTATACAAGGCATCAACATAGGAATGATCATCTAAGTCGGCAAACATCCACAAGATGCATAACTCATCTGGTCAGCCTGTCTCAGGAAGAACACCATCATTCGAAATATATTCTTCAATTGCGGGCTCCAACTCTAATGTGGATCACCAACACAAACTGGACACGATCCAAAAACCACCACAAGCTTGCTTGAATCATCAAGAACATCCACACTTCATTTGCTGACTAAAATCCTTCTCTCCTTCATCTGGAACCTCAAGAACACAGTCTGTCATCACTGTCACAAAAGAATAGATGCTTGCAGACCTTCAAACCATGAACCAATCAAGTTGAAACTTCACAAAGACTTCCTCAACACTACCTCAAATCCACAAAACAGGACAATGCATTTCTGGATCTTACCGGACCTATCTGTCTCACTCTATTACCACTGAACACCTGTCAGAACTGGTTTGACTTGAATAGCCACAACTTCTTCAGATCTTCATGTGGATCTTTGAAATCTCTACTGGACCACCTTAAGACATATATATACAAACCCTTTAAACTACATCCTCTAATCCTCATCCTATCTTAAACTTTTACCTTACTGTTATCACTGTTCTTCACTGCTCCTGATTAAGGCTAATTTCCTTAGTATCCTCAGCACACAGCTCATCCAATCCTTATCATTAATGCAATACAAGTATGTTGACATCAATGACAACATTGGTGAGGCCCATACTTGCAACAATCTCCCCCTTTGTCATTGATGGCAACATATGATGTGAAAAACCATCAAGACAAGAACTTCTCCTTACTGTCACAACTCCCCCTATCAGTAACAACCATTCACATGTCTTCTCTCCCTTTATTGCTCCCCCTTTGATCAGCAACCACTTGTTTTTCACATGTCTTCTCTTCCCCTTTGACATCAATGGCAAAGAGCTCATACTTGCAATTCCATCAATTCAGAATCATACCTGCTGCTTCCCCTAAGTAGTAGCTCCCCAACATCAATCCAGATCACAAGATGTGACTGTGAAACCCACTGAACTGATGCACATTAGTGTACCTTAGTTCATCACCAGAGGGGCAATACCCCTAACATCTCCCTGAGATACTCAAAAGAGTCCTTAGGTAGAGGTTTAGTAAAGATATTTGCAATCTGATCCTTGGAAGGCACAAACTCCAATCTAACTTCATTCTTATTCACTTGCTCTCTCAAAAAGTGAAACTTGATGGATATATGTTTAGTCTTTGAATGCAACACTGGATTCTTAGATATGTTTATTGCACTTGAATTATCACAGAAGATTATGATAGGTTCCTCATACTCCACTTTGATATCTCTTAGCATCTGCTTCATCCATAAAACTTGAGTGCAACTACCTACTACTACAATATATTCTGCTTCAATTGTAGACAGAGGTATTGCCTCTTGTTTCTTGCTTAGCCAAGAAACCAATCTCTTCCCCAAAAAGAAAGCTCCACCACTTGTACTCTTCCGGTCATCCACATCTCCTGCCCAATCTGGATCTGTATATGCATGAAGAGAGAAATCATGATCTCTAGGATACCACAAACCATATTCAACTGTCCCTTTTAGAAATCTAAAAATCCTCTTGATTGCCATGACATGAGATTCTCTAGGATCAGCCTGGAATCTAGCAACAAGACCAACAACCTGCATAATGTTTGGTCTAGTTTAAGTGAGATACAACAGTCCTCCAATCATTGACCTATACTTTGTCTGATTAGCCTTAGGAGAATCATCATCTTTTCTCAATTTACATCTAGTTTCCATGGGAGTATTCATTGGTTTTGAGTCTTCCATCCCAAATTTCTTCAACAATTCTTTCACATATTTGGTCTGAGAATTGAAGATTCCTTTCTTTGTTTGAGTGATTTGCAGACCCAAGAAGAAATTCATTTCACCAAGCATGGACATCTCAAACTCACTTTTCATTTGATTTGGAAAAGTTTTACACATACTGTCTCTTCCTCCAAAAATGATATCATCCACAAATACTTCAACAATCAAGATGTTTTCATGATCAATTTTGAAATACAAATTACTATCAGCAGAACCTTTGTTGAAACCAATCTTCAAAAGATGCTTATACAATCTTTCATACCAGGCTCTTGGGGCTTGCTTTAGTCCATACAGTGCCTTCTTCAACTTGTAGACCATATCACCATGATCAGACAATTGAAATCCATCCAATTGCTCAATGTACACTTCTTCTTCCAAGTCACCATTCAGGAAGGCAAACTTGACATCCATCTGATACACTTTGAAATCTTTGAATGCAGCAAATGCAAGAAATAATCTGACTACTTCAATTCTTGCCACCGAAGCAAAAGTTTCTTCAAAATCAATTCCTTCTATTTGAGAATAACCCTTGCAGACTAATCTGGCTTTATTTTTGATTACTTCACCAACTTCATTCAGTTTGTTCTAGAAGACCCATTTTGTTCCAATTACATTCTTGTTTCTAGGTCTGGGAACAAGATCCCAAGTGTGATTTTTCTCTATTTGCACCAGCTCTTCCTCCATTGCTTTAGTCCAATTTTCATCATTGCAAGCTTCATTCACTGTCTTAGGTTCAATCTTTGAAATCAGACAATACTCTTCTGAATCTTGAGTAATTCTCCTTCTTGTTTGTACTCGTTTGCTCTTATCACCTATGATCTAATCTTCAAAGTGGTTCATTCTTACATACCTGGGAACTCTGGGAATTTCTTGCACTTCAGATTCTTGATCAGGCTCATTGAAACTCATTTCTTCTTCCTGGTTTACTGGATTAGCTTGAATTTGACTATCAGATGAGGCTTGGGCTCCTTGAGTTAGAACACCATTCTGATCATCTTCATCATATTCATAAAACCTTGAGGGTTTCTCAATTCCCTCATCAACCTTCACATTTGTACTTTCTATCATCTTTGAGTCTTTTGTTATAACACCGGTAAGCTTTGCTTTGAGTAGAGTAACCCAAGAAAATTCCTTCATCACTTCTAGCATCAAACTTTCCTAGATCTTCATATCTTTTAATGTAACATTTACTACCAAAAACTCTGAAATACCTCATAGTAGGAGTGATGCCAAACCAAAGTTCATAAGGAGTCTTACCAGTATTGCTTCTGATTTTAACTCGATTGAGAGTATAGACTGCAGTGCTGACAGCTTCTCTCCAATAGATGTGAGGAACATTTGCTTCCATCATCATGGTCCTAGATGCTTCCTGTATGGTCCAGTTCTTTCTTTCCACTACTCCATTCTGCTCTAGAGTCCTAGGAGCAGACAACTGTCTCTTTATTCCATGTTTCTCATAGAACTCTATGAACTCACCAAATGTGAATTCTCCACCTCTCTCAGACCTCAGACACTTCAATTTTAATCTGGTTTCATTCTCTACCATAGCCTTGAATATTTTGAATTTCTCAAAAGCTTCTGATTTCTCTTTTAGAAAAGTTACCCACATCATCCGAGAATAGTCATCAATTAGTAACATGAAGTATCTATCACCTTGCATACTCCTAATTCTTGTCAGGCCACAAAGGTCAGTATGAACTAAGTCCAATAATCTAGTAGAAGACAGTTCCTTACTCTTGAATGTGATTCTGCTCAGCTTGCCCAACTGACATTCTTTGCACAAGCTATTAGTAGGTTTCACCAATTTTGGAAGATCTCTTACAACCTGAGTATTGCTTATCTTGATGATATTATCAAAATTCACATGACACGTTCTCCTATGCCATAACCAACTCTGATCAACTTGAACAAATAAGCAACTTTTACCAGTACCAACCAAGTGGAAGATATTACCTTTAGTTTGGATACCGGATGTAATCTATGTTCCGGAGCTTTCAAAGATCTTGCATTTTCCATCCTTGAACTGGAGATCATAGCCTTTGTCCACCAACTATCCAACACTGAGAAGATTGTGCTTCAAGCCTTCAACATATAGAACATTACCAGTTTTGTTCCTTCCATCAAAAGAAATAGTTCCTCTTCCTCTGATTCTACTAGTAGAATTATCACCAAACTTCACCACTCCTCCTTCATACCTTTCCAAATCTATGAACTTATTTTTGTCACCTGTCATATGGTGAGAGCAACCACTGTCAATGACCCAATCATCATTTTCTTCAACTTGGGCAGCCAGAGTTCTTTCTACAACTTTATGATTGACAGATACAGAGGATATTGGTTCTTCTTCCTTGATGGCAATAAACACCCATTCACTTCTGGATTTGTTTCCTATCTCTGATTCATCACCTGTTACTCCTTCATTATCATCTTCTTCATGAACATAGTAACAATTCTTTTGGAACCTTGATCTGTTAGGATTTGGCCTTGAAAATCTTTCCAGACATCTTGAGGCAAAATGACCAATCTTATTGCAGTTAAAACACTTAAAAGGCAATTTTCCTTCATACTTACTAGATCCTCTTGGCAGTCTCTTTGCAATAAGGGCTTCAAGTTGAGCAGTTTCTACTTCTTCTTCTTCCAAGTCTTTTCTTGCTTTTTCATACCATGACAGTTTCCTTGATGAGTTCTCTCCCGAATCAAACCTTTGTTTACCTTTTACAGAGGCACTGGATTTGAATGCAGATTCAGTCTTGGGGGGATCATCTCCAAACTCAGTCATTTCAAATGCAGCCAAATGATCTCTTGTGATAGTTGTATGATCTGAGAATTTTGCCAACAATCTCATTTTCATCCAAGACTCCACCAACATTTCTAATTCCACAAACAAGCTCATTTACGCTTGGCATAAAAGTAGTAATATTTTTGTCATCTCTCATCTTCAAGTTTTCAAATTTCCCTTTCAAACTCTGTAACCTTGCACATTTAACATACTGGTCTCCTTCATGCAAAAGTTCCAATTTTTTCCAAATCTCAAAAGTAGTTGGTAGGGCAATAACATTTGAGAGCTCTGAATCACATAATGTGCTTAGAAGAACTTCTATAGTCTGCAGAGTATTTTCAGCATCTATGATTTCATTTGGAGCTTTTGGACCACCCTGTGGAGGTACATATTGTGTTGTAACCATGGTCCAGTATGCCATTCCCATGCATTGCAAGTGACACTTCATGCGACCTTTCCATAGATTAAAATTGGTTCCATCAAACTTCAGACTATCCTTCTTGTAGGACAACATCCTAGATCTCCTCAAGCGGTTAAGCTCCTTTTAGAGGAACTTGGCTCTGATACCAATTGTTAGATTTAGGGCAAACAACTGAGAGGGGGGGTGAATCAATTATACAAAACTTTCTTTAATTCAAACACTTAACTCCACATTGTTATTTAGCTGCTTAATAGTAAATCATTCATGAAAGCACAAAGCAACAAATCAAAAGCAGAAACACATCAACACATGAGACACCAAGATTTTGATGTGGAAAACCTAGTTAAGGGAAAAACCATGGGGTGATTAACCCAAGAATGTATTCTCTATTAGAAGAATAGAAAGAACAAGATGGCACATGCCAATTAGGGCTCACTGCCTTAGCACACTGCTCACAAGAAGCTCACTACCTACAAGAGACATATTGTCTACAAAGAAATAAGTATCACCTACTTGAACTGGAAAATAGCATCTTTACCATGCTTGAATCAGTTCCATTAAGCTCAATACTTCTGCTCTATGTTTCGCTCTCCTCCTCGCTACCACACACTCATCTCCACATTAAAACTTCTACAAAATGACTTCGTAATCCCTTATTTATACAAGGCATCAACTTAGGAATGATCATCTAATTCGGCAAATATCCACAAGATCATCCGCAAGATGCATAACTCATCCAGTCAGCCTGTCTCAGGAAGAACACCATCATTCAAAAGATATTCTTCAATTGCGGGCTCCAACTCCAATGCGGACCACCAACATGAACTGGACACGATCCAAAAACCACCACAAGCTTGCCTGAATCACCGAGAACATCCACGCTTCATCTGCTTACTGAAATCCTTCTCTCCTTCATCTAGAACCTCAAGAACACAGTCTGTCATCATTGTCACAAAAGAATAGATGCTTGCGGACCTTCAAACCATGAACCAATCAAGTTTATACTTCACAAAGACTTCCTCAACACTACCTCAAATCCACAGAATAGGACAATGCATTTCTGGATCTTACCGGACCTATCTGTCTCACTCTGTTACCACTAAACACCTACCAGAACTGGTTTGACTTGAACAGCCACAACTTCTTCAGATCTTCATGTAGACCTCTGAAATCTCTACTGGACCACCTTAAGACATATAACTACAAACCCTCTAAACTTCATCCTCTGATCCTCATCCTATTTTGAACTTTTACCTTACTGTTATCACTGTTCTTCACTGTTCCTGATTGAGGCTGATTTCCTCAGTATCCTTAGCACACAGCTCATCCAATCCTTATCATTAATGCAATAGAAGTATGTTGACATCAATGACAACACCAGTTAGGCCCATACTTGCAACAGGAAGAGCCTCCATCTTCAACTACACCTCAAGCCTCCAAAGCCACACCTGCTGCAAGTTCTAAGAAACATGTTGATGACCATGTTGTTGCATAATCTCAACCTACCAAGAAGAGAAGAGTGAAGATAAAAGGCCATAGAGATGTATATGTCAGCCATAGCATTGAAGAAGAAGAAAATGATAAAGAAGTCAGTGAGAAAGAAAGAAAAGGCTTCATCTTTAGGAAAAGAGAAACTAAATCCGGTGAAGAAGGCCAATCCTCCAAAGGCTAAGGAAAGGGAAAGAAAAAGAAAAAGGAGACTAGAACTACTGACAAGGGAAAGGGAAAACAAAAGAAGTTAGATAAATCTAATGTCCCTCCTCTAAATCTTGAAGCAACCATAAATGCAATAGAAAAATATGGCAATCTAAAGGAAGTTGCAGTTATATATGATGAGAGGTCAGATGAGGATAAGCCAACCTTTGAATCTACCATTGTTGGGTATTAGATCTTTTCAATGTTTCTTTGATTGAAATTATTGATAAATTGACAGATAGCCTTACTGATATCCTGACAAAAAGAAGAGATGAGGCATTGAGAAAAGATAATGAAATGAAAAGTAGAGTTTTAAAGAAGATTTGTCTTACTTTTTTCGGACAAAATAGAAAGATAGCAATGCAAAGGTTGAGAGATGAATTCAAGACAAAAAGAAGGATAAATACTATAATGTTTGGAGATGATAATGAAGTAGAAAGATTGGGAAAGGAAACTATGAGAATCACTGCTCATGTTCTTAAGGAATTGCAAATCTCTTGTGTTGAGGAAAATGATTCTAAAGAGAAGAATAATGAAGATCAAACTAGAACAAATGTGGAAAGAGGAGAAACAAGTGTAGAGCATGTTGTTGTGACTGAGTTTGATATGCCTAATCCACCACCTGTCACAAATGCAGAAAACCAAAGTGTGACCAATCCTCTAGAGACCACAAAGAACATTGATGAAATGAAGGAGTCAATTGAAAAGAAGACTTCTATAGATGAGGTCATTGTAGAACAAGTTGATAAAACTTCTGACAACAACTTTATTTCTAAAAATACTGTAGAAGAACAAGCACTTGATGAAAGTATTCCTCTGGAAACCCCCAATCCTCAAATGTTGTTTGCACCTAAAGAAGAAAATAGGGGTAGAATTGGTGAAATCTCTGATATCTCATCATCAGAATCCATCATAAAGTTTTTGGAAAAACAAAGGGAAGCACAAAAATTGGTCTCACCAGAGCTACTGCAAGTGCCATCTCTTGATGGACAAATTAATTTGGCAAACATTTCTCCATTGCAGAAACTTCAATTAGGAACAATTTTTTAGGCAATAGCTTAGGAAGAAATTTTGCAATCTCATAAAGAAGGTAATGAAATGATGGATCAAGCTATGATAGTTTTTGAGAAGTTGGTACCTAAAATTAAGAGAGATGAATCTTTATCTCCTACTCTTCAAATGAGAAAACTAATGGATTTTGTAAATAATCATTTTGAGTCTTTTGAGAAAGAAGCTGAGAAGGTTAGGGAAGAGTTTGATAGCAAGAGATTGTTAGAACTAACTGATAGGTGCTCCAAGTCACATACTCTATTAGACATTGTGATAAAATATGTTGAAACAACTATAAATGATGCAAATACAGTATATCAATTTTTCTTATCTTGGCCAATAACTACAAAAGGCATAAAAGATAAGATTGATGGCTTTGAAGCTCAACTTGTAAATATTTCCAAAACTTATGATTCTTTGAAAGATCTGAATGGAAACACAAGAGATGAAATAGAAAAGACTCATGGAAACATAAAGAAACTACAAAATCATAAGGAGTCTACAAAGGACCAAATGAGCCAGTTAAGGGAGATTGTAAGTTTTAAGATGGCTTCGATGATTGGTCTAATGAGAGAAGCTAAGAAAGATGGGAAAATGACTGATGCTCCTGCTACTATAGATAAGGCAGAAGAATTGCTCTTACAAATCAATGGGCATATACAAATATTGAGCTATTCTAAAGCACAATGGGACTCGGATGTGATTCAACTAAAGAACATCTACAAAGATATTTTTCCAAAGACTTAGTAAGTTTTGATTTCTTGAGAATATATGCAAAAGATTAGAAGACAATTTTTGATATTTTGGTGTATATATAAATCATTTACTTAGGAGGAGTTCCGGTACAAAGTTCACTTTGTACACCCTTTGCCATTGATGTAAAAGGGGGATAGTATTTTGGAGAAAGACATGTGAAAAAGGAAAGACATATATATCTCAGGGGGAGAGAAACTATGTTTTGAGGCAAAAGTAAGTTGTGCAGAAGAAAGGGGGAGAATGAATGTTAAAGAATTTGGTCTTGATGGTTTTTCAGATCATGTTTTGCCATCAATGACAAAGGGGGAGATTGTTGGCAACATCATTGATGAAGAAGACTATTATCTTGCAAAAGATATGGTAGAGCATGATGTTAGGTAGTGTTGTCATTGATGGCAATATAGTGCAGTATCACAGGTGTTGAAGATAGTGTCAACTATGGACTAAGGCAGAGTGTTTCAGAGATGAGTGTGTAGAGTATTTTGGATGAAAATCTTGTAAGAGGGTTTGATCCTCTCTCATACAACCTCACCTATTCCCTCTTAGAAGTCAACTATGCAAAGAGAATTGATCTGGTAAGAAACTTGTTGAGATTTTTGGCTAAGTGTCAGTATATTGTATTCAGTGAACAAAGCTTCAGTATTTTGGTCCGCATTCCTCTGGTATAGAACATTATGCTATGCGGTTGTAAGGTGTTGTAAAAACATGTCCAAAGATTGTAAATCCAAAGTTTCAAGTTCTGAAGTCCTCCGGGTTGATAGAGAGAGTTATCTAAGTATCGCACTCTAATTGAACAATGCTTTGATAGTGATAGTGATGATTTTAGTTACTCCGCATTTCTCTGTAGGTTAATGCTTTGCTTTGTAGATTGGAGGATAACTATGGATGTCTTTAGTATGCATATTCAAAGTTTCAAGCATTCTAGAGATCCACATACAATTTTGGAAATGATAGATAGGTTCCAGTATTGTTGTCTTGCTAGTGTGGCCGACCTAATTGTGCTAATGTTATGGAGAGGGTAAATATGTTTTGTGGAGGTAAGTGGGAGCTATTTTAGGTCCATCCCGATCTATCTGAAGTTGTTTCATAGTTTGAATCTTGGTACGAAGCGTGTGCATGAATATTTGGGGCCAACTACTTGTAAGTTTAATATTTTGACCATTACACTCATTAAGGCTGACCTAATTGGTGTTGTGGATAAATATAGAGGAATATTTTTGATATCTTGTGTGTTATATTATGTGAGGGGTAATCCAAATAATGCGAGAAATGATCAGAAATGTGAATTGAATAAAGGCAGAGCAGTATAATATGAGATTTGAGAATAGAGTGATTAATATTATTTTGTATTTTAAGCTTTAATGGAACTGTACTCCATGCATAAGTTAGATGCAATTATAGTAGTTCAAAACTCTAGCAGTGAGCCACCTCTTCTTTATTTCTTTCTTCTGGACAGTGATTCCTTTGGGCATTGAGCCCTCTGGCAATGAGCCTTTTGTAATTTAATGTTGCTACTACATTATTATAATATATATTGTGAGCTAATCCTCACCGTGGTTTTTCCCTTTTGGGTTTTCCACATAAAAATCCTTGTGTATATGTGTTATGGTTTATGGTTTCATGTTTCATGTATAATTTACTTCACTGCAAATGAATATCTAAATGGATTGAAATGTTTTATGCTTAAATGGTTTAAGAGAATAATGATTCACCCCCCCCTCTCAGTATTCTAGGTGTTCGATAGATATGGGTTTCTATGTTGATAGCATGAATTTATACCTATAATGGTTTGCTTGACTTGGTTTAAGGTATGGATAGTTTGGGTAAGATAGCAACTTGTTGTGGTTGCTATTCTAGATGGTATGAGTGTGGAAGTCACTCAAACTCATTTGTTATCATTTGATTTTGATGCTTGTGTTCATGTATGGATTGGTGCAAGTTTTAGTGAAAGTTGATATGTTTCACCTTGGTTTGTTCCTTGTCCTATCATGGGTGACATGGTGTGAGAAGTTCTTTCTTGAGATGGTGGTTATCTTGGTTTCTATTCAAAGTATCTTGTTGGAGCATAAAAGCATGTTGAAGAATCAATGGTACATGGTTGACTAGGGGATGTTTTTCCCTCATTAATAATTCTTATGGATATGTATTTACAATGTATGATGTCAAGTGGGAGAATATTGGGATTGACATGCCATCAACCTTGTAAATCTTACAATATGGTTTCTACTATTCTTGTAAAGTTCCAAGGTTCCTAAAGAGTTCCAACATCCTTGGAGATAGGGTGTTGATTTTGTAAATTTATTCAAAAGGGATAAAGGTTCAACTAAAAATGGTTATTATTTAATTATTGGTACTACTAATATTAACAATGTATATATTAGGATGAGGAAGTCTTTATCTAGATAGCAAACACCTTTGGCCACTTCATTGCTTTGGATAACACCACCAAGACTAAGTCCAGGTTAGTATTTGCTCGCTTCTGTGTTGGTGTTGATATAAATAAAACCCTACCTAACTCTATCATTCTTGAGTCCAAGTTTGGTCAATGGACTCAATCTATTCAGTATGATAATGCTACTGTCTTTTGACAAAAATTCAAGAGAAAGGGGCATCTGATTACTCAATGCAAAGCAAAGAAGAAGAACCTTGTTGTTATGGTTAGCCAATCTAATGGTGATAAGGAGGATTATCCTTTTAGAGAGGACATTCAAAATATCATAAGCTCACCCCACAAGGAGAATGTTGATTTTATGGGGAGGTAAGAAGATAGAGATTTGCCCTTGGATAATGGGAAAAACCCAGTGATTCTAACCACCCATGATGAGGTCGTAATGACTGCTTCAGAAGAGCCCTGTTAGCAGGACCAAACTTCCCCCCTTCCTTCATGTTTCCTCTATTCAAGAAGGGGGATGTTGAAGAGGGGGAGATCCCTTAGTTGGCTAGCACTAATGCAGAAAAGATAACAGGGAGTTCTGAGATGTCCATTGTAGACACAGGTAGTGAATCTATCTTTAATAGGATTGGTAACCCTCTCAATGGGGGTGACTTTGGTGATAAGTTGCAAAGCTTCTCTTTAGCATGAAGCAAATCCCTCAATCTTATCCCTGGTGCAGGTACTAGCAAGAGTGGTAGTGAAGTAGATTCAAAGGGATGGACCACTGCTAAAAAGAAGGTCAAAGGTCAAGGAAGGAAGTTGGCTGATGGGGGGGGATTCAAAAGATGGAAGACCCACTCGGAGAGAAACTAGACAGAAGGTTGTTAATAAAGATATTTCTATGGGAAGACAGAGGACACTGGAGATTGGCTCCAAAAAAGTCCAAGGGAAATGAGGGTCCTCTTGTGGAATATAAGAGGGCTTAATAGCCCTCAAAACCAATTATTTGTCAAGAACTACATATATGATAATAAAATTGATATATTGTTGTTACAGGAAATTAAGATGAAAGATGAAAGATTTCAAAATGTGGCCAAAGGTATCTGGCCTAATCCTGAGTACTGTATTAGTGATGCCCAGGGAGCCTCAGGTGGTATTGTCACTATGTGGAACAATAATGTTGTGAAAGTGAATCTCCTCTCAAGATGCAAGAATAGTCTCAGTGTCAGGATGACTGTTCATAATAAATCATCGAACTTAGTTAACATCCATACCCCTAACCAAAGAAATCATAGGAAATAATTGTGGGACCTTCTTTCCACCTTGATTGGGAGTAAAAAAGATGATTGTTGGATGCTTGTTGGTGACTTCAACATCCCCTTTACCCCTTGGAAAAGTTTGGGGGAATTTTAGATTACACTGATAGCATGGCTGACCTAGCTGAGTTCCTCAATAGTGTGGGTTGTATGGATTTAGATCTTCATGGACAATAGTTCACATGGTCTAACAGAAGGAAAGGTGAGAACTTGATTTAGGCTAGACTAGATAGAGTCCTAGTCTCCCCCAATTGGGATTATACCAGCACCTATATTTTGGAAGCCCTCCCTACGATGACCTCTGATCACAATCATCTCCTCTTGTCTTGGAAGGATTGGGAAGCTAAGGGCCCTTATCCCTTCAGGTTTGAGCTAATGTGGACTAAACATCTGGATTTCAGAGATCTATTGGCCAGATGGTGGAATATCTCTATCCAAGGGTCACCTATGTTCAGGCTAGCTCAAAAGCTAAATTCTTTGAAATCTAAGAACAAAGGTTGGAATAGGTTCACCTTTAGCAATATCTTTGAGAAAAAGAAGAGGATTTTAGCAATGCTTGCTGACATACAATTGCAGATGGCCAATGGGAATACCACTGAGGATATTTTGATGCAAGAGGACTCCCTAAGGAAATAATAGAGTGTATTGATGAAGAAGGAGGAACTATATTAGAAACAAAAATCCAGAATCTAATGGCTCAGGGAAGGAGATAGGAATATGACATTCTTTCATCATTCTACCATGAGGCACAAGAAAAGGAATAACACTGTCAAACTCATGGATGAGAGTGGGACTATGGTTCAGTCAGATGCTCAAGTGGGGAAGGTGGTGGCCATCTACTTTCAGAAATTCCTTGCTACTCAGGATAGATTGGAGAAGCAAGAATTACTTGAAATCATCCCTACCCAGCTTAATAATGAAGATAATATCCTTCTTACTAAAGTGGTGACTGAAGAGGAAGTTCATGCTAGTCTCTTTTCTATGGGTTATTTCAAGGCTCTAGGCCTAGATGGTTTTCCTTTGGCCTTCTTTTAGGAATTTTGGGACATTATTGGGCATGATGTCACTGAGGCAGCCAAAGATTTCTTTAAGACTGGTAAATTGCTGAAACAACTCAACAACACTTTCATTGCCCTGGCCCCCAAGAAGTAGGATCCTAATAGTATGGGGAATTTCAAACCTATAAGCCTCTATAACACCATTTACAAGATATTTTCCAAGATTATGGTCTACAAATTACAACCTATATTGGACCACTCGATCAGTAATAATCCGAAGGGATTTGTTCCTGGCAGACAAATTTTGGATGCTGCCATATCCACTCATGAATTCATTCATTCCATGGAAAGAAACAACCTACTAGGGATAACCTTCAAATTGTACATCTCTAAAGCCTATGATAGAGTTACTTGGGACTTCCTCTTCAGAGTCCTTGAGAAAATGGGTTTCCAAGATAGAATGTTGCAACTCATCAAGACTTGTGTTACCTTTGTTAAGTACTATATCCTTGTCAATGGGGTCCCTAGGGGATTTTTTAGTGCTGGGAGGGGTCTAAGGCAGGGAGACCCTTTATGCCCCTACTTAGTCATTCTAATGGCTGAGGTACTCAGTAAAAGTTTTACCAAGTTGCTAAGAAATCAGGAGATCAAAGGCATCAAACCTACTTCAACAACTAATCTTTCAACTATACAAAAGTTTGTGGATGACACCATTCTCTTTGGGGCTGCTTCCATTGTTGAAGCTAGAAAGTGGAAAAGAGTGCTCAAGGATTATGCTGAATTATCTAGGCAATCTATAAATTATGACAAGGGCGTGGTTTATTTCTTCAACACCAACATGGATCTTCAATAGAAGATTATGGGGATCCTTAGTTGTTCTACTAGTGAGCTCCTAGGCACTTACCTTGGCCTCCCCTTAGCTATCAAAGATGTCCCTCCTATCTATTGGAATTCCATTCTTGAAAGAATATAGAAGAAGTTGGCTGGGTGGAAAGGTAAGCTATTGAGTCAAGCTAGGAAATACCAACTTCTGAAGGCTTCCCTTAAGGGTATCCCTATTTACTTTCTCTCCTTATTCAAAATTCCTAAATATATTGCAGAGAAATTTGAAGATACAGAGGAATTTTCTATCGATTAGGGTGGAAGGAAAGAAAAGGATGACCTTGGTTAGTTGGGATAAAGTGTGTAGACCCAAACAACAAGGAGGTCTTGGAATAAGAAAGATTCACCTAATTAATAAAGCCCTCCTAGCTAAGATAGGCTCGTATTTTCTGAGAAACAACAAAGATTGGTGCAGCATTATAAGGGCTAAGTATCTCTTTAATAAATATGACAATGATTTCCTTCATGCCATGGGCATCCCCAGGGGCTTTGTGGTTTGGAACAATATGCTAAAAAGCAAAACTTTGCTACTACAGGGTATTAAGTGGAAAGTAGGGGATGGTAGAACCATTAGATTCTAGGAGGATAGTTGGCTAAAAGGCCACCCTCTCCACAAAGACCTTAACTTCCAAAGACTTGCTAACAAGGCTAGAGCTTTCTTTGGTCGCTTGGCTACTAATTATCTTATTCCTAGAAGAGGAGGCTAGAAATAGTTGTCCGATTGTTGTTAGGGATAGAATGAATTAATTTTGATTGTTGAAGAACTACAACTCTTTCTTAGAGGGTGCAGGATTCCCATTTTTTCCACTGATGATAAATTACTTTGGGTTAAGGATAAGATTGGAGTTTTCTTAGTCAAGACTACTTACAATCTTCTATTAGAGCCTAGAGAGGATCTTGGCTTCTGGATAAGGGTCTAGAACCACAACCTTATCCCCAAGATCAACCATTTATGGTGGCTTGCTATGCACAATAAGATACCTACCATGGATAATATGTAGGTTAGAGGTTTTCAGATCTCTAACTATTGTGTTCTCTACATGAATGATGAGGAATCTATGCCCCACCTGTTGCTGCACTGTGATTTCTCCTGGGAGGTGTGGAGTCTTTCTATTCAGAACCTTGGGGTCACCTGGTGCATGAACCATGACCTCCCTATTGTTATGAGGTGTTAGCTATCCCTCTTTGTCCATCCCATCTGCAAAGAGATTTGGGCTCAAATCCCCCCTATCCTAGCCTGTGGCCTCGGGAAAGAACGTAACAATAGGTTGTTTAAAGATACTGCCAAATATAGCAAGGAGGTTTTTCACATGATTGCTACGTTGTTGTAGGAAAACATCTCTAACAACACTTTGAAAGTTGCTGACTCTCCCCCTAGCAAACATGAGGTTATCATCATCAACAATTGGAATGTCTCGACCCATATCTACAAGATTAAAAACACTTAGAGGTTATCTCAGTTGAACACCAAATGGACCCCCCTACTGAAGGTTGGACGAAGCTCAATTTTGATGGGGCAGCCAAAGACAATCCTGGTCAGACTAGTGGAGGTTGTTGCAAGTATGTGCTATCAGTGTTGTCATTGGTGTCAACAAGCTTGTGTTGTCATTGGTGTCAACTGTGTCTACTGATCAGGTTGTTGTTGTTTGATTGAGTTGCTTTGTTGAAGATGATTTGGTTTCCTTGAGGAAGTATTGAAGATGCTAGGAATATGTTTATGATGGTTAGTTTCCAATTTCTTTTGAGAAAATTTGATCAATAAAGGAAATAGTGTGGTGAAGTGGCTTTTTCGCTTAGTGAGTAGTGTTCTATTTTTGCTTCGTATTTCCTCTATATTGAAGATTTGTCTTTGTGGTTTGGATATGTTATTAAGAGATGTTCAGAGAAGTTATATTCCAAATATTATGCTTTGTTTCATTGTGAAGATAAAGTTGTGTTCACTAGTATGAAGACTGTGTTTTTGAGTGTTGCAGAGATGTCTGGGAGAAATGTCTTTGCTCTGTATTTCTCCGCAAAGAGGTTTTAGGTCTTGTGGTTCTGGAATTGTGCTCACAAGGTTCATATCTTTCTCTAGTTGAGGTTTCTCATGGTTTTGTGGTCTGCAAGTTGATTTCTTGAGTAGCACTATATGATAGAGTCAGTTGAGTTCTCTGGTGTGAATCTTCTTCAGGTGAAATCTATTGTGGAAGAGTTTATTGGTTTTCAAGTTTCTTCAAGATGTTTATGGAAGATTCTAGAGTGTGTTCAAGTGTTGTGTATGGTCCGAGAGTTGTATCTTGCCTTAATGAAGCGTGTACTTAAAAAGTTCATTGTATTACATAGGTTTGGCCAACCTTGTATGTTTTTACTATTTGCGGAGCTGCTTTGGTGATTGTAAAAGTGTGGAGTAGCATACCTGGATGAATTTAGGTCCAAGCTAAGGCATGTTGTGGTTTTCCTTCATTCCTTTCCATCACAGGAATGTTTAGGTCTAGACCTAATTTGAATTCTATGTGTTAAGTTGTGATACCAACCTTGGAGAATGTTCTCAAGGTTTAAGATAGTATAAAAGAGTGTCAAAGGGATCATGATCATGTGCCTGCATAATGGATATGATGTGAGTAATAAAGTGGTTGAGTGAGTGGAGTAGTACATTCCTTCATGTGTTAGATTACTAGATGCAGTGAGCATAAGGTGTCTACTATCTTTCATTGATGCTGCAGAGATGATGTTGATGTTGCAATGAATATTGAGCTTCATTGGAACTATCCTCCTTGCATGTGTTAGATGCAACTATAACAGTTCAAATCTTGGCAATGAGCCATTTATTCTATCTCTTTATTTTAGGATAGTGAGTCCTTTGGTAGTGACCCACCTGTGGTGAGCATTCTGGACAGTGAGTCCACCAATTGTACCAACCTTAACTGGTTGTTTTATCATTTTATATTGTGAGCTAATTCTCACCATTGTTTTTCCATGTTTTGGGTTTTCCATGTAAAATCTGGTGTTCTCTTGTGTTTGATGTGGCTGTGATTCAGTTTCTAATATTTTATTTTCATGCTTAATCATCATAATAGTTCAAAGGTTAATTGGATTGATGTGGATCTAAATGTGTTTAAGGGTTTTTGAAATTATAAGCTACAATTGATTCACCCCCCCTCTCAGTTGTCTTGTACATTTGATAGAGGTGGTGTTCTGAAACCTGTGATGGGAGATCTTGTGGTTGCCTATGCTAGGGGGTTGGGGGTGAACTCAAATAATGTTGTTGAGGCCATGGCTCTCCTATGGGGCCTTAAGGTTGCTCTAGCTATAGGGATAAAAAATATCCTGATCGAAGGTGACTCCAAGATTATCATTGATGCTATCAAAGATAAGGCTAGGGTGGGGTGGTAGATTGCTAACATCATACATGACATAAAGAAGATTTTTTTTGGCTTTCAGGGTCTTGAAATCAAGCATACCTATAGGGAAGGAAACTAAGTGGCAGAAGCCATGGCTAACATGGGTATAAATCTATATCCTATTAGGTGTTGGAAGAGGCTCATAAATCTTCCTACTAATGTTAGAACCTACCTTCAGAAAGAGGCCCATCCCTTCCTCGATCAATGATCCTCTTTAAGTACAAGTATTATTGGTTAGAATGTATTTTCATATATGTTCTTATCAATGCCCTTATGTTTGGGCTAAGTCATCAGAGGAGGAGTAAAGAGGTTGATGTGTGTAT
Source organism: Cunninghamia lanceolata (assembly GCA_027924645.1). NCBI lineage: Eukaryota > Viridiplantae > Streptophyta > Pinopsida > Cupressales > Cupressaceae > Cunninghamia > Cunninghamia lanceolata. Next base: position 2,741,317 of record BSBN01000192.1, read on the forward strand.
GATTAAGATGACGTATGATCCTTTCCTAAAGAGCGATGTCTTCCACATAAGTAGAAGCTAGATTAGCAAGACCATGTGGCAGCTGCTTAGCTGGCAAAAAAGGTCATTCCAAACTCCAGTGGCCTTTCCCCTTATTGAAACCAACATAGGCTTCATTATGACAGTAATTATTATTTGAATTGGGAAGGTGATTTGAATGACAAGCCTAGGTGTTTGTATAGCCTCAAGAGCAAGAATTATGACGATAGCATGTTCATCATTTCTAGTCTATTCAGAGATAAGCTGTGTTATTTCTAGGTGCCAGAGATTGAGCTAAGTGACTTCCATTGCAAGATTGTGAAGAAACCGATTATGGGTGGAGATAAGGTCAGAATTGAACCCTCTTCCTATACAAAGTTTAAGGCCAACTGCATGTTGTGGAGCATATGTTACGAGGGAGGTATCACACCGCTCCTGGAAAGCCTTAATGGCTTTGATGAATATCTCTTTGTATAGTTCTCTATGTTGTGGGATGAAGATCATAAAGTCCAGGTTGGTGGCGTTGACTTTGAGGTGACCAAGGAAACAATAGCCAAAGCTACAAGGTTGAGATGTGAAGGGAACATATTGAAAAAGCAAACCAAAGTTCAGGACCCTAAAGGTATGAAGAAATTATTCAAGGAAGGAGAGTCGTCGGTTTGTATGCAAGGCATCTTTGAAAGGGAAAGCCTTGTTATCCCCTAGGACCATGTCTGCTATCTCATCATGAAGTATATCACCTTGGAGGGTAGGTTCATGTGCTACTATCATTATCACTTTGCCCTTCTAAATCATTTTAGGCAAAAGGTTCTTGTGAGTTTTCCTTTTTAGCTCTTGTCATCTTTAGAGTTGTCTATTAAGGTGGCCAAGAAGACCCATGAATAAAACCCTGTTGTTGTGGATGTCCCACTCCATAAAGGCCTGATTCTCTACCTCTTCCATTTCCACCTGGCCCTTTGTCCACCTAAGCCCTTAAAAGATTGTCTTGTTGAGGAAGCTGACTTAGATGATAACATCCCTTTGAGTATGAGATTTGGTAGCCTCAGAAAAATTAAATCCATTAGCCCCACTATAAAATATTTTTAGGGCCCTATTGGGTCCCCCAAAACCCTAAGGCTCAAATTATCGGTAATCCTAGACCCTAGTCCCACAAGAAAAAATACACCACGACCCCATTGAATCCCCAAAAGTCTAACCCTTCTCTTTAGGGCCCCCCTGAGAGTGATGTGGTGGGGTGCCCAAGTCAATCCCAGATGGTGGCTACCGAGTGGTTGTGTGGTTTGAAGAATAGCCCTTCTCATTCGAGTGGTAAGAAGAAAGGGAGTCTCGATGATCCCTCTGTGCCTAGAAGGGTTAGAAAGAAAAAAGGCAAAAAACCTACCGGTGGTGAGAGAGTGGCTGAACATGTGGGGGATAAGAGGAACACTGAACTCCAAGGGGATGTTGTTGCTGAGGAGGATAAGGATGTTGAAATTAAGGGGAGCACTACGAGGAGACCGAGCATTCGTAGGTCGAGCAGGTTGGTTGGGGGCAAAATGCTAGTGTTGAAGATAGTGGATTATTCCTCGACCTCAAATTAGGAGGAAGAGGTTGAGATAAAAGAGGTCAAGTTGACCCTTGAAAAACCTATTGAACAGGAAGGTGCTATCCATTTCAAGGAGTTAAAGAACTCCTACTATGAGACTAACCAGGAGGAAGTTGAGATCTTGGAAACCCCTAAGAAGGAAACTACCAATACCAGGAACTGTGATAATAGTAATTAGCTCAATGAGGACCTGGATGATGTTAAGAAGAGGCTGCTTGTTGTGGAGGACAAAGTGAAGGTGCTTACTATGATGTGATCTAAGGTTATTCACTAGGATGCTACATCACTGACTATTATGTAGGATGCTCACAAAGATATTATTGACAAGGAAGGCAAGACTGCTAGTAAGGAGGAGCTCCTGGGCTTTCTCAAGGATGAGTGGAATGATCTGCTTAAGTAGTTTTTGTTTTTGGTATTGGGTCTTTTTTGATACTATTATGTTAGTTAGCTATTAGTCTACTACTAGTTTGTTGTTTGTGGTCACTGGCCTATTTTGTTGCCCCTGGGGCTTTTGTAATAGGGATCTATACCCTTGTTTGTAGCTTACCAATATAAAAAATAATGTATCATTTACTATGGTATTTATTCTATTATAGTACAAATAAAAATATATGGTAAATAGTTGTAGACTGTAACATCAGAAAATGTCCCCTTGGGGGCTTTTCCCTCTTAAGGTTTAGCTCTTGGGACTTTTAGTTGCATTTAGGACATCTTGCATCATATCTTGACATCCTGATGAAATGAGCCCTAAGTTCCATGACAAATGGGACCTAGGGGGATCCCTTGAACCTAACCCTGACCAAAATAGGGAGGGAGGACTTGGGCGCTCGCACCCTAGTCCTGCCCTATTTTGGGTCAGTCCCAAATTTTGAGTCTCAGCTTGTGACCATTATTTGGGTCCTATGCCAACATGGTAAGTTTGAATTACTAAATTCTTGGCGAGACTATTTGTAGTTGCATATATAAGCATGTTTAGGCATTCATTTGTAAACTAGATGATTACTAGCTAGCAATTTGGATTCTCAAGTTTATGTGAAGGTGATTCAAGGCATTTATTATGTAGCAAGAGCAGATTTGTGTTGTCTATGTGTTTGTATTTTCAGATTTGAGCAATCATCTCCTCATGGCATGAAAGGCCTCTTCCTTCCATGAGATCTTCACTACAAGATGACATCATTTATGTTTTTGAGCATTTATCATTTGGTTTTTGCCTCTGCCTCTCAAGGGCACGCACTCTTTATCTGACAACGGTGTTCGGAAGACTTGAATGTCTCTTCAGGGCTTGACTAAGGAAAGCCTCTAAACACCACAACCCTCTCCCAAAGTTTATGTGATTACAAGTTACATATTGAAGATACATGAAAAGTGGAGTTGCGGGAGGATATTGCATAGTGTTAGATTTGTAGATCAGAGTTAAAAATAGCACCCTAGACTTGGGAGCCCGGTACCTAGTCCTCTGGATTCCGTGACGAGAGAATCTATGATGCAACAGGAATAGGTTATAGATCAACTTTCCAGATCCTGACAAAAACCTAGGCATTGGACTTGGGCACCCTCTCCTTAGTCCCTAACTGTTCTGCTTCCCAAACTTTGAAAATAGGTACACATTTTTTTGTCATTTTACATCTTCATGTAGCAGTATTTTGAGTAATTTGTCTATTTACTTCCATAATTGCATAATTAGGGTTTTGATGTAAAATTGAGCATAAATAATCATAATTGACAATTAAATCACACAAAATCCAAGCTTCCCTACATTTCTAAGTGACCAAGGGTCTGATAGTGCCTTGCCACTTGACCCAAAGTCCTTAAATGTAAAGGATGAAAGGAGGATATACCCAAAAACTATCAAAAACCAACTATCCAAATTTTACAATTTACATTTTGGTGAACCCATATTGTTGGACTTGTTTGCACCTTGCTGATCATTTTGCTTCATATTTGTATTGATTTTATTCATTCATATCATCATTCATCTTATTGCATTGGAAAAATTACAAAAAAAATAAAAATTTAAAAGAAATTGAAAAAAATTCCATTCTAGGGTTTCTATGTTGCATTAATTAATTTGAATTTCATCAAATTTCTGATTTTTGCATTAGATCTAAGATAAATTGCATAAAATTACGAAAATTCAATAACTTGCATTGCATTTTCATCATAAAATTGCTAAGGTTTTGTTAGAAATTGTGAATTTTGCATATAACCTAGCAATTCCAAAAACTAGGGTTTGTAGGTAAAATCTTGTTTCAGATTTTTCTACTAATCTTAGACACTCATTCAAATTTTCATTTGGCTATAGTGTTACATTTAAGTGTAAATTTGCATTTAGATCTCATAAATTTGCATTTTTACATAGAAATTTTCAAACAAAAAACTAGCATTTTCATTGATTTTTCATTAGATTTGCACTTGTATTTTGCATGGTAGGGTCTTAAAATCATTTTCAGACCTGATTGGAACTAATTTTCATCATAAATCAGACTACAAGACATTTATATAACATTTTACATCAAGATCTCAAACCTAGGGCTTGAAAAACCTTGATTTTCACTAGATTTCGCCTTATCAACTATCTAATTTTGCACCATATGTGTGTTGTGAAGAATATTTTTGCACTAATTTGCTATTATTAGGGTTATTATATTTTTCCCCTCCTAAAAATCTTCACAACACCTTTTTATTGGGCTCTTATATTGAAATTTTGGTGAAAAATTACACATTTTTGCTATATTTGCCCTAGGGTTTGACCTAGATGGCACTCCAAGTGTGTTGTAAAATATTATATGATTGTAATTGACTAATATCATTGCTATTATTTTCTACACCACCTTAAAATTCTTTACAACACCCCTTTTTTGAGGTCTTGGAATTGAAAAATTGTGAAAAATTACATATTTTTGCTATATTTTCACTAGGGTTTGACCTTGAGTGGCACTATAAGCGTGTTGTGATAGATTTTTTGGAATTAGGTGGCTGTTATTACTGATATAATTTTCTTTCCATCATCATTTTCCTCACAACACCCTTTGTCATGCTCTTTTGCATTGAGGTTTGGTGAAAAAATGACATATTTTCACTAGGTTTGGACTAGTCATCATTCTAGATTTGCATCAAGAGTGTGTTGTGATGTATATTACTATTGTATTGGACTAATATCAGACATATTATTTTCTTCCCCTAATCAAAATCCTCACAACACCTTTTCTTTCATATATTTGCATTCAAAAAGTATAAAAATCAAGCATTTTAGGTCATTTTTGCATATAGTTTTGCACTTGTCTTTTGCATACTTTTGGTAAAAATTTTTAAAATCTGATCTTGCATTAATTTAAGCATATACACGTGGCCTCTAATTGCAACAACAACAATAGGTTCCCTCCTAGGCCGTACATGAAGAGAAAGGTCCCTAAACCTGAAATTTTGTTTACACCTCATGATAGAACAATCAGAGATACTGAAGTGTTGGGAATTAAGGTGTCTTAACCTTTGCAATTTCCTAGAATTAATAATTTAATTGTATATTTAATTATTGCCTAATGTTATATTTGCTTGCACATTCAGTTTGGTCACATAGTTGAGGTGGCATGGTGACATGTCAGCTTACTTGGAATGTGACTTGGATGGTCAAGTCAATCCTACATGGATTTGGGCATCCCATATTGAGGTGGCATTAATTTGCCATGTGTTAGCATCTTTGGTATGTGGAAGGCAATATTCCATATGATAAGATCTATGACGCGTAAGGGCCAAGTTTGGAGATTCCTATGACGAGAGGTGACAAGTGTCAGTTGGCATCTTTGCATGAGGGAAAGGCATCTTTGGGCGCCCAAGTTGGGTTATGACATGTTGTAAGTAGAATATGCTATATTTAGAATTGTATGATAGATTCTCTTACAACTTTCAAGATTGCTATTGTGGGCAGATTTTATGATAGTTGTAAGTCGCGTAAGAGCATCTGTCATAGTTTATTTTTAGCCTAGAGAGCTCTACATTGGGAAAGACAAATCTGCCATGTATGATAGATGTAAGGGATGTAAGGATAGCAAGGACAAGTGTCCTTTGATGCTTAAAATGGCCATGAGGCCAAGGTGGATGCCTATCCCAAGATGCTCTCAAGATATGCCTTGTAATCTCTATAAAATGCATAGTTTGGAGTTGTAGTTGCATAGTGTTTTGACAGGTACTGTTATACTACTAGAATAACTCCAAAATTGACATTGGAAGACTCTTGTAAGAACTTGCATTACAAGTGTATTGTAAACACCCATTGTTTTAGATAATACATTGTGTAGGTTTTAGAGTGTGGGGTTTTTTACCTGAAAAGGTTTTCCCCACAGTATATCTTGTGTCACCTTCTTTCTGGGTTGTGTTGCTATTGTAATCTTTATGTTCTTCGCTTAATGTTGCTGTAATTGTAAGGATTAAAATGAATTTGCACTCCATTACCCTTATTAGATTGGTGTATCAAGTGTGTTCTGTGTACCTTGCTTCCTTTCAATTGGTATCAGAGCTTGATCACCTATGGTCCTAGTTGTTAGGTAGGAGTTTTTTGAGCTAATCTTCGATTGAGTGGGAGTCTATGCAAAGTATTTTGTGATTTGGTTGTAGTGAGAAGATCGCAAGGACATCTAAAAGATTTGAGGTGGAGAAGTTTAATGGCAGCAATTTTGAGTTGTGGAAACTCAAAATGGAAGACATGCTTGTTGACAGAGATTTATGGGAAACCATTAATGGCACAAAACCAGCTGCAATGGTACAAGCTAATTGGGATCTCAAAGATCAGAAGGCTAAGGGTCTCATAAGACTTAGTCTTGCTAATTCTATCCTATTGAATGTCCATGAGGAGAAGACTGCAAACGATTTGTGGAAGAAATTGGGTGATGTTTATCAAGCCAAATCCCTGGTGAACAAACTTTTTTCTGCAAAACAAGTTGTATTCTCTAGGGATGGAGGATGGAGGATTTGTTGCAGATTACCTGAATGCTTTCAACATGTTGGCTACATAGTTAACATCCATTGGCGTGAAGATGGAGGAGGAGGATCAGTGTATGACCCTGCTTTGTTCTTTGTCGGATTTGTGGGATCATCTTTTCGTGGTTGTTGGGAGCACCACATCCACTTTTAAAATGGATGAAGTGGTATCTTCACTGTTATCTAAAGAGATGTGGATAAAGTCCTCTGAGGCAACCAAAGAGGCTCTTGCGGTTCATGGAAGACCCAAGGAGAAAGGGAAGAAGGACAAGAAAGCTGAGAAGGGTATATCTAAATCCCATGGGAGATACAAATCTTCTGGAAAGTCCAAGGCTGTCCATTGGAACTATCTTAAATCTAGGCTTTTCTTAAAGGAATGCAAAGAGGAAAAGAAAAAGAAGAAGAAGAACCCAAATTTAGATTCTGACAAGTCACAAGATGATGGTGATGCCTTCATCACATCCCTGGCAACCCATACATTTGATTATGTGTGGTTGACTGATTCTAGTGCATCATTCCACATGACCTCACATTGAATCTGGTTCATGAAGTATGAAGAGTTCGATGGTGGAAGGGTGTACCTGGGTGATGACTCTCATCTAAAGATTGTCGGTCGTAGAAGAGTCTCTATCTGATTCCTTGATGGATGAGTGAAGGGGATCAATGGGGTGATGCACATCCTAGGTTTAGCCTAGAACCTACTCTCTGTAAGTATGTTGAATGATGCAAGTGTGCAAGTTGTTTTTTGAAAGAAGGATGCAAGATGACTAGAGGAGCTATGGTGCTTGCTAAGGGTACTAGGAGAGGTACTCTATTTTAGCTAGAGGCATGTATTCCACAATGCAATAGTTCTTCTGACTCAAGGAAGAGGGCAGCAGTTACTTCATCCCCACCATCTGAATAACCAGTGAAGAAATCTGTTGTATGTAATCCTAATGGTACTATAAGCTTCCTATTGAAAAGACAATGTTATGGCATAAGAGATATGGCCACCTTGGTGAGAAGGGTCTTAGAACCCTGAAAAATAAAAACATCGTTGAGGGTTTAGATGATTGTAATCTTGAGTTTGACTTTGCAAACATTGTATATATGGAAAACAAAACTGTGTTCAATTTTATTTGAGTTCTCATAAGTCTTCTGGTGTGTTGGACCTTGTTCATTCTGATGTATTTAGTCCTATTAATGTTCCTTCATTATCAAAATCTATATATTTTGTATCTTTCATAGATGACTACAGTAGAAGGACATGGATTTATTTGCTTAGAAACAAATCTAAAGTCTATAGTAAGTTTAAGGAGTTTAAAGCCTTTGCTGAAAATTAGACTGGTAAAAAGATTAAGTGTTTGAGAACTGACAACGGTGGTGAGTTCTGTTCTACAAAATTCAAAAAATATTGCAAGGAATTTGGGATTGAAAGATATAAGACAACTTCATACACCCCATAGCAAAATGGAGTTGCAGAGAGGATGAACATGACACTAATGGAGAAGGCTAGGAGTATGCTTAGTGGAGCTGGCCTAGAACAAAAGTTTTGGGCTGAAGTTGTTGCCACTGCTTTCTATATGGTAAACAAATCTCCTACATTAGCTCTTGTTGGAAATACACCCATGGAGGTGTGGTTTGGTAGAAATCCTTCAATAAGGCATCTTCATGTTTTTGGTTGTGAGGCATATGCACATGTGCCTAGGGAGAAGTGGTCAAAATTGGAGAACAAGGCTGTTAAGTGTATCTTCACTGGCTATGGTGTCGGTGTGAAAGGATACAAACTTTGAGATCCTGTGGCTGAAAAAGTGTTGTATAGCAGAAGTGTTATCTTTAGAGAGCTAACACCTTCTTCCACTATTTTATAGCTAGAAGAAAAAGAAAAGAAAGAGGATGTTGTTTGGTTTCCTTCTACCCCTAAGAAGACTAAACAGAAAGACAATGTTGGACCTAAAAATGAGGAGAGCTATAGCAGCTCTAAAAGTTTAGAAGATGAAGTAGAACCTCCACCTTAGCTTTTGAGGAGGTCCACATGAATCAGGAAGCAACCTGAGAGGTTTGGTTATACATTGCTTGATTCTAGTTGTGCTTTTGCTTTGCTTACTAATAGTGATGAACCTAGAACTATGTCAAAGGCTTTGGATATGAAAGATGCAGGTTCCTGGAAGGAGGCCATGGAGGATGAGATGGCTTCTTTGGAAAAGAATCAAACTTGGGACTTGGTGCCTTTGCCTACTGGATGGAAACCTGTTGGTTGCAAATGGGTGTTCAAGAAGAAATTTGGTGTAGATGGCAGTGTTGAGAAGTATAAATCCAAATTGGTTGTGAAGGGGTATTCACACATGGAGGGTATAGATTATGGTGAGATCTTCTCTCCCGTTGCAAAGCTCACATCCGTTCAATTCATGTTATCTCTTGCAGCTACTTATGATTTAGAGGTAGAACAAATGGATGTGAAGACAACTTTCCTTCATGGTGATTTGGAGGAAGAGATTTACATGTCAAAGCTAGAGCATTACATGGTGAAAGGTAAAGAAAATTTGGTTTGAAAGTTAAAGAAGTCTTTGTATGGATTGAAACAGTCTCCTAGGATGTGGTACTTGAAATTTGATGCCTTTATATTGTCAATTGGATATCTAAGATCAAAATCAAATCATTGTGTGTATTACAAGTTTGACAATGATCATATTCTCATAATTGCACTGTATGTTGATGATATGTTGCTGATTGGGAATGGTAAGAATATGATTTCTAATTTGAAGTCTCAGTTGTCAGCACAGTTTGAGATGAAAAAATTAGGGGCAGCTAGGTACATTTTTGGGATGGAGATCTGAAGAGACAGAGCTAATAGAAAACTTTGGTTAAGCCAGAGTAAGTATGTGAAGACCATGTTGGATAGGTTTAGCATGGCAGATTGTACACCATTGTGTGTTCCTGTTTCTTTAGGGACAAAGTTGTCTATTGAGGATTATCCAAAATCTCCTAGTGAGTTGGAGGACATGAGCAGAGTACCTTATGCTAGTGTTGTTGGCAGTTTGATGTATGCCATGGTCTGTACAAGACTAGACATTGCCCAAGCAGTGGGAGTCCTTAGTCGATTTATGGCTAATCCTAGATGGGTACATTGGGATGCAGTTAAGTGAGTGTTCATATATTTGAGGGGTACTTCTGAGTATTCCATATGGTATCATGGTAATGTTATAGGACCTCCACATTCTATTAATATTCATGGATTTGTGGATTTAGATTGGGCAAGTGACATTGACAATAGGAGATCCACCAGTGCTTATGTGTTTACACTGTTTGGTGGTGCTATTAGTTGGATGAGTAAGTAACAACCTGTGGTTGCTTTGTCCATGACAGAAGCTGAGTACATGGAAGCAACTCATGCTTGTAAGGAATCCATTTGGCTTAAGAGATTGTGTTCAAATATTGGTGTTGATGCAGGTCAAATTACGATCAGCTGTGATAGTCAAAGTGCGATTTGCCTTGCGAAGAATCCAACTTTCCATGCTAGAACAAAGCATATTGATGTACAGTTTCACTTGATGCAAGACATGGCAGAGGATGGGAAGGTGTTTCTGGAAAAGGTGGACACTTTGAAGAATGTTGCAAATGCATTGACTAAACCTATGGGCACAAATAAGTTCAGATGGTGTTCAGAGTCTATGGGCCTCTTGACCCCTAGCAGTTAAAATCTTGTCATTTCTTTTTGGCTCTTGTAAGGTGTTTGAGAAGTGGGAGAATGTTGGGAATTAAGGTGTCTCAACCTTTCCAATTTCCTAGCATTAATAATTTAATTGTATATTTAATTATTGCATAATGTTGTATTTGCTTGCACATTCAGTTTGGTCACATAGTTGAGGTGGCATGGTGACATGTCAGCTTACTTGGAATGTGATTTGGATGGTCAAGTCAATCTTACATGGATTTGGGCATCCCATATTGAGGTGGCATTAATTTTCCATGTGACAGCATCTTTGGTATGTGGAAGGCAATATTCCATATGACAGGATCTATGACTCGTAAGGGCCAAGTTTGGAGATTCCTATGACGAGTGGTGATAAGTGTCGGTTAGCATCTTTGCATGAGGGAAAGGCATCTTTGGGTGCCCAAGTTGGGCTATGACATATTGTAAGTAGAATATGCTATATTTAGCATTGTATGGCAGATTCTCTTACAACTTTCAAGATTGCTACTGTGGGCAGATTTTATGACAATTGTAAGTCGTGTAAGAGAATTTGTCATAGTCTATTTTTAGCCTGGAGCACTCTGCATTGGGAAAGTCAAATATGCCATGTATGACAGATGTAAGGGATTTAAGGACAACAAGGACAAGTGTTCTTTGATGCTGAAAATATCCATGAGGCCAAGGTGGATGCCTATCCCAAGATGCTCTCAAGATATGCCTTGTAATCTCTATAAAATGCATAGTTTGGAGTTATAGTTGCAAAGTGTTTTTACATGTACTGTTATGCTACCGGAATAACTCCAGAACCGACATTGGAAGACTCTTGTAAGAACTTGCAATGCAAGTGTATTGTAAACAACCATTGTTTTAGATAATACATTGTGCAGGTTTTAGAGTGTGGGGTTTTTTACCTGAAAAGGTTTTCCCCACAGTATATCTTGTGTCACCTTCTTTCTATGTTGTGTTTCTGTTGTAATATTTATGTTATTAGCTTAATGTTTCTGCAATTGTAAGGATTAAAATAAATTTGCACTCCATTCCCCTTATTAGATTGGTGTAGGAAGTGTGTTCCGTGTACCTTGCTTCCTTTCATGAAGGACCTCTTTACATCACTGTGAAAATAATGGGAAACCCTGTGGATGGAATCCTTATTGATCCTAATTGCATGACTAATGTAGCTACCGAAGAGTTCCTCTTTTCACATCAATTAATGCAAGGATCTTATGACCCTTCAGATATGATGATTAAGACACATAAGGGAACCTTTATAAACACTTTTGGGAAGAGATCTTTCTTGGTCATTGTATTTGAGAAACATGTAGAACAATGGTTTGATGTTATCCCTCTATCTGATCTATTTCAAATAAAACTTGACATCCATGGTTAAAGGCTATGAAAGTTATCCCTTCAACAATTTATAAATGTGTAAAGTTTCCTTTGAACAGACAAGTGCATGCTATTCATCGAAATACATATAAGCCTTTAATTACACAACAAAACTTTACACTTGATTACTTCTAGGACAAATTTGAAAAGGAACCGGAGCCACGAACAGACTTTAACTTCTTGAGCTATAGAAATTACAAAGAAAAAATATTACATCCGATGGTTCGTCCCTCTTGAAAGGAAGCTAGGTGTGTAGAAATCGCTTCCTACACTAATCTAATGAGGAGAGATGAGTGCAAATTCTTTTTATCCTTTACAATTATAGTGTTATTAACCCAACAATAGAGATATTGCAGCAATACACATACACACAAAAAGAAGATAGAAGAGAGAGAGAGAGAGAGACAAGATATACGTGGGAAAAACCCTTATGGATGAAAAATCCCACTCCAAAACACAACTCAAATGTATTCTAGCAAACAATGAAGGTTACAATATAGTTTCAGAGCCAATGCTCTTACAAGAGTCTTTGACACTCGTATCTGGAGACAATCTAGCAGCATAATAGTACCTATCAATCACATAATACATCTCCTCTCTAAAGCACCTGTTTATATAGAAGATATAAGGTAGAAATGACTCTATCTTGAGATGGGCATCCAACATAGCCTCATGATCCAAAACCCACACCTAAGGACACTTGCCCAACACTATAGGGTGTTCACGACACTTGTCATATTACCCCATCCCAAAGAGGTTTCCTATTCCCAAGTTGGACAATGGTAGATACTCTTACGACACTTACGACTATCATAGAATTTGTCATAGTTGTCATATCTTACAGTTGTAAGAGAATCTATCATATACACAGGCTAAATATAGCATATTCTCTTACATGTCATAACCCTCCTTGGGGCACCCAAAGATGCCTTCCTCCAAGATGCCTTGTGACACATGTCTTCACCTATCATAGAATCTTCCATTTATGACTCTTACGCATCATAGATTTGTCAAAGGAATCTGTCATAACTGTTTCGGTCAATATTCCCTTACACAATATCCAAGATGCTGACACATGGAAAAATATTCCTACCACTAAGTGGGATGCCTATCTCCTCATGTGAGGACAAATTTACAAGTTGTCACCTTCCACGTAGAATGACACATCACCGTGCCAACTCCCACAAGATGACAATAAGGATTTGCATCCTAATTACAATAATAGGTTATAAATAAATAAATACAATGAAATAATACAAGGAATTACCAAGGTTGAGACACCTTAATTCCCAACATTCTCCCATTTGTTGAACACCTTGTAAGAGGCAATAGAAATAACAAGATTTAACTGCTATAGGCTGAGACGGACATAGACTCCAAACACCATCTGAACTTCTCTATGCCCACTGATTTCATCAATGCATCTGCAACATTCTTTAAAGTATCTACCTTCTCCAAATGCACCTTCCCATCCTCTACCATGTCTTGCATGAAGTGAAACTGTACATCAATATGCTTTGTTCTAGCATGGAAAGTTGGATTCTTTGCTAGGCAAATCGCACTCTGACTGTCAAAACAAATCGTAATCTATCCTGCATCAACACCAATAGCTGAACACAATATCTTAAGCCAAATGGATTCCTTGCAAGCATGAGTTGCTACCATATACTTAGCTTCTATCATGGACAAAGCAACCATAGGTTGTCGTTTACTCATCCAACTAATTGCACCACCGAACATAGTGAACACATAGGCACTGGTGGATCTCCTGCTATCAATGTCACCCTCCCAATCAGAATCCACAAATCCATGAATACAAACTAAATGCAAAGGTCTTGTAACATTACCATGATAACATATGGAATACTCGGAAGTACCCCTCAAATATCTGAACACTCTCTTAACTGCATCCCAATGTACCTGTCTAGGATTAGCCATAAATCAACTAAGGACTCTCACTGCTTGGGCAATGTCTGGTCTTGTGCAGACCATAGCATACATCAAACTACCAACAATACTAGAATAAGATACTCTGCTCATGTCCTCCACCTCACTAGGATATTTTGGACAATTATTAACAGACAACTTTGTCCCCAAAGAAATAGGAACACACAATGGTCTACAATCTACCATGCTGAACCTGTCCAACATGGTCTTCACATACTTACTCTGGCTTAACCAAAGTTTTCTGTTAGCTCTGTCTCTTCTGATTTCCATTCCCAGAATGTACCTGGCTAGCCCTAGATTTTTCATCTCAAACTATGCTGACAACTAAGACTTCAAATCACAAATCATATTATTACCATTCCCAATTAACAATATATCATCAACATACAATGTAATAATGAGAATGCAATCATTGTCAAATTAATAATACACACAATGATCTAATTTTGATCTTAGAAATCCAACCTATAACACAAAGGCATCAAACTTCAAGTACCACATCCTAGGAGACTGCTTCAAACCATACAATGAATTTTTCAACTTGAAAACCAAATTTTCTTTAACTTTCTCTATATAATGCTCTGGCTGTGACATGTAAATCTCTTCCTCTAAATCACCATGAAGGAATGATGTCTTCACATCCATCTGCTCCATCTCTAAGTCATAAGCTTCTAAAAGAGATAACAGGAACTGAATAGATGTCAGCTTTGTAATGGGAGAAAATTTCACCATAATCAATTCCCTCTACTTGTGAATACCCCTTGCAATGAGTCTGGCTTTGTACTTTTCAACACTATTGTCCACACCGAATTTCTTCTTGAAAACCCATTTGCATCCAACAAGTTTTTGTCCTTCAGGCAAAGGCACCAAGTCCCATGTTTTATTCTTTTCCAAAGAAGCCATCTCATCTTCCATGGCCTCCTTCCAGGAACCTGCATCTTTCATACCCATAGCCTTTTTCACAGTTCTAGGCTCATCAGTGTTAGTAAGTAAAGAAAAAGCACAACTAGAATCAAGCAATGAATAACCAAACCTATCAGGTTGCTTCCTTGTTCATGTAGACCTCCTCAATGGCTAAGGTTGAGGTTCTACTTCTTCTAGCTGCTAGAGCTCTCCTCATCATCAGGTCTCACAAGGTCTATTGGTTCAGTCTTCTCAAGGGTAGAAGGAAACTAAACCACATCCTCTTTCTTTTTTGTTTCTTCTAGTTGTAGAACAACAGGAGAAGGTGTTAGCTCTCTGAAGATAACACTTCTACTATACAACACTTTTTCAGCCACAGGATCCCAAAGCTTGTATCCTTTCACATCAACACCATAGCCAATGAAAATACACTTAACAGCCTTGTTCTCCGATTTAGACCATTTCTCCCTAAGCACATGTGCATATGACTCACAACCAAAAACATGAAGATGTCTAACTGAAGGCTTCTTACTAGACCATAGCTCCATAGGTGTCTTACCAACAAGAGCTGATGTAGGAGACCTGTTTACCAGGTAGCAAGCAGTGGCTACAACTTCAGCCCAAAACTTTTTTTCGAGGCTTGCTCCACTAAGCATACTCCTAGCCCTCTCCATCAGTGTCCTGTTCATCCTCTCTACAACTCCATTTTGTTGCGGGGTGTATGGAGTTATCTTATGTCTTTGAATCCCTTGCTCTTTACAGAACTTATCAAACTCTGTCAAACAAAACTCACCACCATTATTAGTTCTCAAACACTTGATCTTTTTACTAGTTTGATTCTCAACAAAAGCTTTAAACTCTTTGAACTGACTAAAGACTTCAGTCTTGCTTCTGAGAAAATAAATCTGTCCTATTGTAATCATCTATAAAAGATACAAAATATATAGATTTGGAAATCGAAGGAACACTAACATGACCAAACACATCAGAATGAACAAGGTCCAACACACCAGAGACTTGCGAGAACTAGAGTAAAACTAAACATGGTTTTGCTTTCCATATATACAATGTTCACAAAAGTCAAACTCAAGATTACAATCATTTAACCCCTCAATGAGGTTTTTATTTTTTAGGGTTTGAAGACCCTTCTCACCAATGTGGTCAAATCTCATATGCCATAACATATTCTTTTTAGTAGGAAGCTTAACTTCCAAAGCATGAGCACCCTTGGGTACACAAGATGCACTACCATCAGAATTTGTTACAATAGATTTCTTCACTGCTTTTTCAGATGGTGGGAATGAAGTGACTGCAGCTCTTTTCTTTGAGTCAGAAGAACTATTGCACTATGAAGTGCATGCCTCTAGCTGAAATAAAGTACCTTTCCGAGTACCCTTCGTAAGCACCATAGATCCTCTAGTCATCTTGCATCCCTCCTTTGAAAAGACAACCTGCACACCTACATCATTCAACATACTTATAGAAAGTAGGTTCCATGTCAAGCCTGGGATGTGCATAACCCCAATGATCCCCTTCACTCATCCATTAGGGAATCGAATTGAGACTCTTCCACAACCAACAATCTTTAGATGAGAATTGTCACCCAGGTACACCCTTCCACCATTGAACTCTTCATACTTCATGAACCAGCTTCGATGTGAGGTCATGTGGAATGATGTACCAAAATCTATCATCCACACATCATCAGATGCATGGGTGTCCAGGGCTGCGATGAAGGCATCACCATCATCTTGTGACTTGTCAGAATCTAAATCTGGGGCATTCTTCTTATTTTTCTTTTCCTCTTTGCATTCCTTTCAGAAATGCCTAGTTTTGCCACAGTTCCAACAGAGAGCCTTGGACTTTCTAGGAGATTTAGATCTCCCATGGGATTTGGATCTACCCTTCTTATCTTTCTTCTCCTTCTTTTTCCCTTTCTCCTTGGGTCTCCCACAAACTGCAAGAGCCTCTTTGGTTGCCTCAAAAGACTTTCTCCACATCTCTTTAGATAACAGTGAAGATACCACTTCATCCATTTTGAATGTGGATGTGGTGCTCCCAATAGCCATAACAAGATGATCCCATGAGTCTGGCAAAGAACAAAGCAAGGTCATACAACGATCCTCCTCCTTCATCTTCACACCAATAGATGTCAATTGTGTAACTAACATGTTGAAAGCATTCAGTTGATCTGCAACAGATCCTCCATCCTTCATCCTCAGAGAATACAACATCTTTCTTAGAAAAAGCTTGTTCATTGGGGATTTGGACTGATAAACATCACCCAACTTCTTCCAAAGGTCTTTCATGGTCTTCTCCTCATGGAAATTCAATAGGATAGAATTAGCTAGACTGAGTCTTATGAGACCCTTAGCCTTCTAATCTTTGAGATCCCAATCAGCTTGTGCCATTGTGGTTGGTTTTACACCAGATACGATTTCCCATAGGTCATGATCAACAAGCATGTCTTCCATCTTAAGTTTCCATAACTCACAATTTGTGCCATTAAATTTCTCCACCTCTAATCTTCCAAATGTGCCTTCCATCTCCTTTCCTACAACAAGATTATAGAATACTCTGCACAAATCTCCCACTCAACCTAAGATTAGCTCAAAAAACCCCTACCCAACAACTAGGACCAAAGGTGATCAAGCTCTGATACCAACTAAAAGGAATCTAGGTGTGCAGAAATTGCTTCCTACAGTAATCTAATGAGGAGAGATGAGTACAAATTCTTTTTATTCTTTACAGTTATAGTGTTATGAACCCAACAACAAAGATATTGCAGTAATACACATACACACAAAAAGAAGATAGAAGAGAGAGAGACAAGATATACGTGGGGAAAACCCTTACGGGAGAAAAACCCCACACTCCAAAACATAGCTCAAATGTATTCCAATAAACAATGAAGGTTACAATACAGTTTCAGAGCCAATACTCTTGCAAGAGTCTTTGACACTCATATCTGGAGACAATCTAGTAGCATAACAATACATGTCAATCACATAATACATCTCCTCTCCAAAGCACTTGTTTATATAGAAGATATAAGGCAAAAATGGCTCTATCTTGATATAAGCGTCCAACATGGCCTCATGGCCCAAAACCCATGCCTAAGGACACTTGTCCAACACTGTAGGGTGTTCATGACACTTGTCATATCACCCCATCCCAAAGAGGTCACCTATTCCCAAGTTGGGCAATGACAAATACTCTTACGACATTTACAACTGTCATAGAATCTGTCATAGCTGTCATATCTTACAGTTGTAAGAGAATCTGTCATACACAAGCTAAATATAGCATATTCTCTTACAACATGTCATAACCCTCCTTGGGGCATGCAAATATGCCTTCTTCCAAGATGCCTTGTGACACATGTCTTCACCTATCATAGAATCTTCCATTTATGACTATTACGCGTCATAGATTTGTCATAGGAATCTGTCATAACTATTTCGGTCAATATTCCCTTACACACTATCCAAGATGCTGACACGTGGCAAAATATTCCTACCACTAAGTGGGATGCCTATCTCCTCATGTAAGGACAAATTTACAAGTTGTCACATTCCACGTAGGATGACACATCACCGTGCCAACTCCCACAAGATGACAATAAGGATTTGCATTCTAATTACAATAATAGGCAATAAATAAATAAATACAATGAAATAATACAAGGAATTACCAAGGTTGAGACACCTTAATTCCCAACACCTCTATACATGAAGTAACAAAAGACAAGCAACCTGCATTTGAAGAGAACCCTAGACCGAAAGGACAAGGTCCCTATGCTAAGGTTCCTCCCCCGCTATCCTTACAAGGATCTGGAGGTAATTGTCAACAACAAAGCATTCCACCTAGACAAATGAGATTTGATCCCAATGCTTTCTCTTCTAAACACAAAAACCCATGAAAGAGCAAAGCCCTACCTTACAAGAGATAAGTGGTAAGAGAAAAAGAAATAGAAAAGCAAGAGAAAGAAGGAGAAGAAGACAAGCTTATGCCATATCTCAACAAGAAAACATTGATCCAAACATTGAACCAAACAAAGATGATCCTAAGACTGAACAATCTAAAGACAAGGATAAAATTTGGGCTATGGTACCTTATGTCCCACTTTCCTCTAACATTTGGGAGTGGGAGGATGACCATGATTTGCTTGATGACAAGACTTAATTCGATGATCCTACCAGGTAAGTATTTCTAACTCTTTATCTCTCATGATGCGTTTCCCCCATGATGTGTTATGTGTTGTTTATGCCTCCTAGGATGACCCCTAATTCTCTTGTAAGGTCCGGGATACCAGGAGACCATCTCAATTGTGACCTTCTTCTATTTGTATCATCATTCTTCATTCTTCTAAATTATCTCTCTCTTTGATTTCATTGTTGTGTGTTGTCTTACGGACATAGCGTTGCGGTTGGTGACTTAGGGGCACCCTCCTACATGACTATCCCTAAGACACTTGTTTCTCCTCTCTTGATTTATTGTTTCCCTTCCTCTAGTGTTTCTATCTAGCAGGCAGATGATGAAAAACATTTATCCTAATGCGGACCTAGCATCCCTTTAGTGAGAAATCAAAAAGTGGACTTAGTTCCTAATATGACGATGGGGTTGTATATCTTATCCGATGCTTAGCTAGTAGAAGCACTCTATGCTTTCTACATAGTGATTTTGATGATGTTTTTATCTCACTTACAAACCTTAACAATATTGTTGCTCCATGCACTTTGTTTGTCTTTGAATCTCGCCTTGGTGGTACTTGGTTCAAATATTTTTGTGATATAGCCCTACAATTAACCTCGATCTCTAAATTCGTGGTATAACCTTGGCTCTTTGTGTGATTAATCATATGCATCGATGTTGTTTTTATCATGATTATGTAGACACTTACATGTTTCTTGCAAGGATGTGTTTGTGGGAACATTTGGCGATCGTAAAGTACATGTCACCTCCCAGGGGCATGGGCTTTGCAGAAGTCTAGGTTCCCTTGTGTGTTTTCTTCCTACCTTAACATGCTTGATATTGATGCGTGATATCAACCACCTTAAGGTGGGGGCATATATAAGGTAAGCTGTCTATTGTAGATGTTAGCAATATGTGTGTCCTCAAGTGTAGTTTAAAGATTGGAGTCCCTCCTACACTCTGAGTTTGTTTGCAATAAAGTAATCAATCATCTTAAGCCCTCTACGGAGGCAGGGGTGGTGTATCTCTTGCAGAGAGTGCCCATCCTGTCATTTTCAAAAAGTCCTCATCAGGAGGCGAGGAGCAGTTCTGTGACTAACTCAACCCTTAAGCATGTCTTTAGTGATTGTTGCGGCGAAGCCCAATCATCAGTGTGTGCCTGTAATGTGCCTGAGATGGTGATGAACTTAGAAATAGGAACACTCCATCACTTGTTTGCCATGTTTTCTCCATGTCTTCAAAGTGTGTGTGTTTGGCATGTATGTTGCCCCATATGCAGTCTAAAGACCAGCGTGATGAGTACTTCATGCATTTTGGGAGGTTTGGCGTGTCTTGCGTGTGTGTTGCCCCATATATGCAGTTTAAAGACCAGCATGATGAGTGCTTCCCGCATTATGGGAGGTGTGCTAAAACTTTCCTTGTACTTGCATCTGCATTTCATATATATGAGAAAAAGAAAAGAAAAGAAATCATTCATGTCTTCTATGCACTAACTGTCTTCTATGCATCTATTGTTTTCTCCGTGTTTTGCGTGATTGTAAATGTCTTCTTGTTTTGTGTGTTTGTCATTGTCTTCAATGTGTTTGGCGTGTCTTCTCTGTGCTTGACATGTTTGCTATGTTTTTTGACCATACTTTAATGCATGTATTGGCCTCGTGTTTATACATACATTAAAGTGGGGGCTAAATGTAACATTGGAAAATGTCCCCTTGGGGGCTTTTCCCTCTTAAGGTTTAGCTCCTGGGTCTTTTAGCTGTATTTAGGAAATCTTACATCATATTTTGACATATCGATGAAATGAACCCTAAGTTCCATGACAAATGGGAGGGATCTCTTGAACCTAACCCTGACCAAAATAGGAAGGACGGACTTGGGTGCCCACACCCTAGTTGTACCCTATTTTGGGTCAGTGCCAAATTTTGAGTGTCAACTTGTGACTGTTATTTTGGTCCTATGTCGACATGGTAATTTTGAATTACAAAATTCTTGGCGGGAGTGTTTGTAGTTACATATATAAGCATGTTTAGGCATTCATTTGTAAACTAGATGATTACTAGCTAGGATTCTCAAGTTTATGTGAAGGTGATTCAAGGCATTTATTGTGTAGCAAGAGTAGATTTGTGTTGTCTATGTGTTTGTATTTGCATATTTGAGTAATCATCTCCTCATGGCATGAAGGGCCTCTTCCTTCCATGAGATCTTCACTCTTCCTTCCATGAGATCTTCACTACAAGGTGACATCATTTGTGTTTTTGAGCATCTATCATTTGGTTTTTGCCTTTGCCTCTCAAGGGCACACACTCTCTATCTGACAACGGTGTTTAGAAGACTTGAATGTTTCTCCGGAGCTTGACTGAGGCAAGCCTCTAAACACCACAACCCCCTCCCAAAGTTTCAGTGACTATAGCAGTATTTTGAGTAATTTGTTCGTTTGCTTCTGTAATTACATAATTAGGGTTTTAATGTAAAATTGAGCATAAGTAAGCATAATTGATAATCAAATCACACAAAATTCAAGCTTCCCTACATTTATATGTGATCAAGGATCTAATAGTGCCTTGCCACTCGACCCAAAGTCCTTAAATGTAAAAGGTGAAAGGAGGATATACACAAAACTATCAAAAACCAACTATCCAAATTTTACACTTTACATAGACATCAAAAATTGACCACAGATCACATTCCCATTCATCCCTGATCACATTCCTAACCATCCCTAAATCATCCCCTAATTATCTATCAATTCCCTAAGTCAGGAAATTTAATTAATTAATTAAATGTTCCTTAATCCCTAATTCACCCTTATTCCTATGATTTAATTATTTAATTAAATCTTTTCACCTTTTACTCTCCCGTAAATAATAAATTAAAATTAATAAATTAAATTTATTATTTAATCCACCCTAATCCTAAGGTTTAATTAATTTTAATTAATTAAATCTATTTCATTTGTTTTTACCCTCCCGATAAATTAAAAATAAACCCTAACTACATGATATATACCAAGTAGTTCAACCAATTTACGGTTTTCAAACCATCCCTGCCCAAACTTTATAAAAGTCTATTTTATTTTCATTTACAACTCCCTAGTAAAATTTACAAAGGAGTTATGCAATCTTTTGAGCAACCACATTTTAAGTTTGGTAACATTTATTCTTATTTGGCTTTATAGTTTTATCTTTTATCTTTTTTGTTGCACTTAGTATAAATTTTTAGGGTTTTGATTAGATTCAAATCTTTTATTAAAATTTATATTTTGTTGTAAACATTGGTGAACTCGACATGAACACATCCGTCTTAATCGCTCGTTGTGCAAGTGCTTTTGTTGAAGTTTTTGTAGGTTTTTTATGCACTTCTGGAACGATCTTGAGGTACAATTCTCATGAAAGTCTTCTTGGACTAAAACTAACCTCTTCGTTGATTCTAGAGCAGCTTGCAGGTGAAGAAAATCACATTAGGGGTTTTTAGAAAAATTGTAATTTTTTGAATTTTTTTTAGTTTTTGGACCATTTGACCTCTTGCATGACCATATTGCCATACTGGATAGAGCTAAATCTGTATCCCGTTATGAATTTTCCTTGCATTACATTGTTTTCTATGCTTTTTCTAGATTCTTGGTTTTAGATTTTGTTTCTCTAACATTGTCTTTTGTCCATTGGAGAAATACTTGCTTTTGTTGATTCGTATATCATTATTCACTAGCTTATTATTTCTTTGAGTTGTTTTGTAGGGCTGCACCCGCTGGTTTGTTGTGGTAACTGTTTAAAATATTGATGGAAGCCTTAATGATCATTAGGGTTTGTCATTGATGATACCAAACAATGTTATCCCCACATTCTGCAATCATTTTAAAACACATTCTATCAAACAGTTCATGTCTATCAGACTATTTTACGTTATAATATCTGATGGACATCCAAACACTATTTGGAATTATGTAAAACACTTCACATGCTGAAAGGAAGTCTTCAATCTATTTTTGCCTTCTTATTTCTAGTTTTTAATTGTCAAATATCATTGTAACTGCCAAATATCATTCTAATTGTCAAATATTATGCAGATTATGATGTCATCTAGTTAGAGTTGAATGCACAAAAATAAATATATTGCTTTCTTATCAAAGTATTGTGTTTTGTCTAGTAGGTTTGATAACGAAGATTCAAGGAATGCGCTGATAGTGAGACAGCCAATGAGTTTAGAAGATTTACCAATGTGAATGTCCTTTACGGCATGAGACAAATTTTTAGAACAATATAATGATCACATATAAAAAGCCTATCAGATAATCCAAATATGGCGTGATCATCCACAGCGAGCATCGTTAATTTTTATTGATAATCCAAGTTTGTTATGGTTTTTGTTTTTAATTTATTTGGTTTTAGCTATATAATAATGTTTAAATCCCACCACTCTTTATGAAGTCTAAGTACCTTTGATAGTTTCATGTGCCATCACTAAAGCTTAGTTGGGATTCCTGATAAATGGAAATGTCAAAACTATCTTAAAACTGCACTCAACTAATCAGTTCAAGGGTTTTCTATTTAGATGTGACATGACAATAAAAGGCCCACTATTAGTTTGTATGCGCAGGAGCCTCAGTTTGATAGTTGTTCCTTTTTTTGGCTAACTTCAACGAATAACTATCCTTGTTTTTAGGGTTTTAATACACATTTTAAATGCTATCTATCAAGTTATTCACTATTCTGAAGACTAATAACAGTTTGTATCATTCTTAAAACATCTTTTTCACTGATTATTATTATTTCCAGCATTTGTTTAAACCGGTGATCTTTGACTATGATGTTTCCTTCTCAGTGGTACATTGTGAGCATCTAAAAGCTCTAACAACCATTTTTTAAAACCTTAATTTGGTAGGTTAATCACAATTGGTTGTGAAAACTTATCTAAAGCCATTCTAACAATAGCAACTTTTATCAATCGAGACATCTTTGATTTGGCACATTTAATAATGGTGTAAATTGTTGCAATTGTTGCCTAACAACTGCTAGATGTAACAAATAAATTACCTAAATCTGCCTACAATTGCCAAAAAAAATAGAGTTTGTAAATAATCAAAGTGATTATTTTTATCCCTTGGAGGTTGTTTTACTCAAATGGACACAAATTTCTCACTTTTCATCAGATTTTCACAATTTTGTAAGTGTTGGAAAGCTACTTCCGAACTCTACACAGCAGTACACTCATTTATTTCAAATTTTATCTTGATTTGTAGGTATAATCAACTGAAAATCAGCCATTTGGTTTTGTAACATCAAACATTCATCTTACTTGTTGTGCAGTTAACATTTTGTGGATTTTTGCAAGATCATGTCTTTTTCTAACGTTTGTCTTACAGCTTTACACCTATCAAAGATACAAAATTTTGCAAACTCCTAATCCAATTTTCTTGCAGGATCTCTTATGTGTGTTTGCATGTTAACATAGGAACATTTCAATTGGTGTTTTAAAAAGAACTTAATTGCTTGATGTGTCTAGTTCATTTGCACATTCTGTTAGTAAATCCCAAGGTAGAACAAAAGTATCCTCTCCCCTTGCCTCTCAACAGATCTTGGGTGTAAGAGAAATTGTTCTATCTTCTTTTTCTTTTTTAGAAGAACCCGCCTTGGTTGGAAAAGAGGTACTCACCCCAAGGGATGACTCTAAGAGGTATTTTCAATTCTATCTACTATATAAATGGTTTAGGCGAAAGCCGAAGACTTCTTGGTGAAGTATTCTTATTCCGACAGTTCCCCAATATCCATACACTTGTGTGTGAGATACATTAACCCCATTCTTTCCTTTCAAAGGATTGATGTAAGTGGTTGGGATAGTCTCTTAAGTGAGTCACTATTGCATCAATAAGCATCAAGTCCTTGAATTCTTACTAGACACCTTAAGTTAGAAGCCTACCCTATTGACTGAGTTATTGGTGTCTTGTTCAATGTAAGAGGATATGTTCTCTGAAGATACTCACCATATGGCTCCCCTGAGATTAGGTAGAAATCCTCGGCTTAGCATAAGATAATTGTTGGCTTTCTAAGGAGAGGGTGATCAGGTCATCCTTCCAGTCCTGGAAGCCCTACCTATCCTCTCTTGCAAAGACAAAAGTGTATACACCCACATTAGGTGTTCCTACATTGGTGTCGAAGGAGATTCCAAGTTGTGGGCTTGAACAAGCTACCATTGGCCATTGTCCTTAGGTAGATTAGACATTGTTTTCAAGTGTATTCAATTCTGTTGAGACCTGTGGAAATTTGGCCTTAAGGGGATATTGAACATACACATTACACTTATACTACTTCCTATCAAACATCTATCCATTATGTTTCTGTGTTTGAAGTGTATTCTTGTCACCATCCTTCATACAACAAACAAAACTTGATCAAACAACTAAAAAATTGGCACTTTTCACCAGTCCTACACTTCTATCCATTTCCCACCTAATTCATTTATCATCATCTTACTCATATTTTCATCTTTGAATCTAGTTCAATCCTTATTCGTCAAAATGGTTGTGATCATCAACAAATCTAGGTCAAAGACAAAACCTAAAATCATACTCCAAGGTGGGCCAAAATTTGCTCCTAATGATAATGAGAACTTTGTAGATCATGACATGTATTTTGATACTCATGAACCATATATCCCCCCATATTCACTTCCACCAATATCCACTGCATACAAACCTTCATCCCATAAGGAACACCTTCGCATAGAAGTTATAATCAAAAGGTGTTTAGTCAAAAGGGTCCTAATAGATTGTGGCTCAGGGTTAAACTTGTGCTCTCTAAGGTGTGTTAAACAATTGGGATACTCCACCATGAATATTGAAAAATATCATTCCATCACTATTAAAACTTATGATGAAACTAAAAGGAGAACTGAAGGTACTATTCGATTACCCATCCAATCAGGTCCGGCCCTAGTGGAAATCACTTGTCAAGTCCTAGACCTCAATCTTCCATATAATATCCTCCTAGGACACCCATGGATTTAGGCCATGAGGGTTATTCCTTCCACCTATGATAGATGCATCAAATTTCCATTCAATGACCAAGAGGTTACCATTTATGCCAACCCAAATCCTTTTGAATATTGTCCAATCAATGACAAGGACCAACCATCTATTGATCCATCCAACTTAACCTCTTCATCCCAGTCACCCCATCATCATGTCAACATATTCCCTCCACATAAACTAATCTCATGAATATTCCTCAATATCCATCTCCAAATCCTCCACAACATGAGCATGCTAGTACTAGTCACTCCTCACACCAAGATCACAAATCCTTAAGCCATCTTAATGATGCTCTTGACAAGGGAAATACCACCTCAAGTTTGGAATCATACACCGATCCATCTACTAGTCCTTCTCATCCATCCATCCATATGGAACCTCCATCACCATTCAATAGAATGCCTATCCCAAAGCCTACTAATCATATGCCAACACCACCATCAAACTTTCCAAGCTCTAATCCATCAACCAATGAGTCCTTTCTCCAAAGACTCTTTGTAAAATCTAAAATCAAAAGAAAAGCTATCGAGAAATCTAAATCCACTCATCCAATTTCATCCCCATCTAGCACAAGTAATCCTAATCTTAATCATAAGCCTACACCTTCTACCATTATTATCCATCCAATATATTGTGCATCTACCCATATGCTAATGAAGGATGTGATCCATTGGATACTAGCAAGGAATCAACCACCACCCTCATGCCATCAAATCCTTATCCTTGAAACTATCCAAGAACCTTCAAATATCATGCCTAATCTTCCAAATCCATCTTGTAGTACACAAATTATCAAGTCTCTTGAAAACCCACCTACCATAAGCCCAATTCATTCCCCACCATGCACTAAACCTATCTAAGAAACCTCTACTTTGATTAAACCACAAAAGCTATGTCAAGAGTCTAGTCCTAAGCATGTGGAAACATTAGTCTATAATACAAATCAAGATCAAATCCCTTCCATTCAACCCATCCATAACCTATACCTTCTTTATGATCAAGATAGTATCTATGATGATGAGCCTATCCATGAACAAAATGATCATATCCTTAGCACACTTAATCCTATTTATGATCAAGCTCCCATATATGATCGAGATCCCATCTATGATCGAGAAAACCATGATGATCATCTTAGTCAACTTTATGCATTCCAAGATTAAGAGCTTGTCACTCCTTCCACTCATGGTCCCAATACTATCCATGATAAAGAAACCTCCACCACTCCTATCCATCATCCCACAACATCCATTTCCCTTGATGAGATGCTTGGTCCTCACAAGCACATAGATGATCAAACAAATAGCTTGGATCTTCATGCACATAATGAGCATAATCATGATCCTAATGATCTTTTATCATCCACTATCAACCAGATCGCAAATCCACCATCATATCTTATTTGTTAGGAATTGCACGTAGAAGATATCAATTAAATGCAAATAAAGATTAAACAAAGGAATGAAAATACACAGAAGTAATAATAGTGAGAGAAAAATTTTAACGTGGTTCAACCAAACATGGGCTACATCCACCAACAAAGAGTTCAATATTATTATCCAGCAAATCGAACTGATTACAACCATTAATCCTTGCAACTCAATACCGATGCAAATGCTACAATATAATATAAACGGAAACCCTAACCCTTAGCTGTTTTATCAAGACTTATGTCAGCTACAAAATAGGATTTTTTTATGTTGGCCAATAGAAAAATAACTCCCAATGCCTTTATAAAATAATAGGCAATCCCTACACTCCCTCGTTAAATGATTTGGGGGGAAACTGCATCGATAAAAGGGGAAAATTTAACCTCCAAGTCTAATTAGGCTTCATATAACAACACTATTGGTCTTACTACCTTCCTTCATGAGTTTCTTCCTTAGGAGAGCAGTAACTGGTGTAGGGGCACCTAACACAAGTCATTTAAGTTCATGTTTTGTTTTAAATCGTGTTTTGGGTTGTAATAAAGTCTATTTGACCAATCCAAGTAATTTATCTTTGTAAGTCCCAAGTACTTAGGTTGTATTTGTCAATTGTAATCCTGTAATGCTAAAAATAGCAATAATGCCAAAAATAGGCAGTAGTGTTTCCCAACCACTTGGAATCAATCTCCCAGCTGCTTGGAGTCAGTTGGTACTACCCTGGGTGAATCTATAAAGATAGGGAAATGAACAAGATCAGGCATGATGATCAGTATTGTAGTCAGATCGATTGAATGTAACCACATCGTGTTAAGAAGAAATCAACTACTCTGTGTCGTCAATTTGCTTTTTGTTCTCTGTAGATATGAAATTACTTAGCTGTAGATTTCCTTTCCTTTCTGTTTTCCCATTGTTGCATTATGTCAATATGAAGCATTCCACTAATAAGATTTCTATCAAAATTAGTGGAATGGCTTCATTGTATAGTATGTGTTTTTTGTTTCGTTATGTTTCAAGATTTGGCAATGCAGATGTCCTAGATCATGGGTCGTGCATAGTAGATGTCCTAGCATTTCTATGTGCTAGGGTTCGAGGAAGGTAGACCGTGCATTGGAGAATCGATGAAGCAAACCCTAGGCAGCCGATGGTAAGCGACTCATCAGTGAACAAAGAATAGCGGAGGTTTATTGGGGGGGCTCTGGAAGTCAATGACTGAGGAGTAAGTCTCACCGAAGGAGCTAAGATGATCGACGCATCGGCCAAGGAGTGCAAGTTCACCAAAAGTTGAAGTTAAGACCGGCAGTGAAAGGTCGCAGGAATCCACCGAAAATCAAAGTCACAACACAGTCAATGTGTAACAGCACATTGGGAGGACGAACAAGGAGTTCACCATTGATACAAGCAGTGACCGAGTGTAATGGTGAATCAGTGCATGTGAACCGGCAATAATCAGTTCAGCAATGTACATGAATTGATCTGTTGATCTGTTGGTCCACTTTTGTTGTGCGCTTTGTATCATTTTGGTATCAGAGCCAAGTTAAGGGTCTATAAAAGTGTTAGCATTGTCTGTGAATGTTTATGTTAGACAAAGAAAGTGAAGAAGGGGCTAGCGAGATGCCTCCAAAGGGGATGACCACTGAAGTGACCAAGAAATTCAAGGAGATGGAGGATATGATCAAGACTGGAGTCAAGGAAGCACTCCAGGCTGAGTTAAAAACCTTAGGAAAAGGTAAGAAACTAGACGAGGAGTCTAATGGAGAAGAAGAAGATGGGGAAGAGGAAACAACCTCAGGACAGACAAATATATCTGTAGATCAGAAACAATTTCTGGAGGCCATAAAATCACTTGGTAAGGAATCGTCTGAATCAAGAATGGAGATTCTAATGTTCAGCAGAAAGATGGATGCAGATGAAGTCATTGAATGGGTTGAGGCTTTGAACGATTACTTCGAGTACAAGGAGGTACTGGAGAATAGAAGAGTCAAGTTTGCAAAAATGAAATTGAAGGGCATTGCACTCACATGGTGGAACTACACCCAAGGCGAAAGGGTGAAGAGTGGCAAGAGCATGATCTCATCCTGGAGTCAGATGGTAGAAAGGATCAAGGCTTAGTTCCTACCAGCGGATTATGAAGTGTAGATATACAAGAAAATGCAAAACCTCAGGCAGAAGGATATGGATGTATCTACCTATACAGAGGAATTTCATTAATTGTCTCTAAGGTGTAGACATGCTGAGGATGAGAAAGGAAGAGTTGCCAGGTATATTAATGGCCTGAAGTATAGTATACAAGATGAGATTACCATCTTGACACCAGAAACCATGGACAAATGTTTCCAAGTGGCACTGAGAGTAGAAGAGAAGCAGAAAAGAAAGGGAGACCAGCAGAACAGAGGCAGAGGTGGAAGGAATTTCAGAGGCAAAAATAGCTTTGGTGGCAGAAATCAGTTCCAGAAAAATCAAGGAGAGTCCAGTCAACAAGAACATAGTGGAGAATCTGGTTCCAAAGAGAGTTTAAGAGGAAGGAGACCCAATGGGAGAGGCAGATTTGGTGGACTAGGCAAAGGTCCTAACGTCTTCACGGGAAGATGTTATAATTGTAACCAAATCAGGCACACAACAGGCAGGTGTCCGAAGAAAGCCTCAAGCTCTCATGGAGGAGAGAGAAGGAACCAGCTAATTCAAGAAGAAGATTGTCAAAGTGTGAACTTACCTATGGGAAGCGTAGATCCAACACAAGGTGGATAGAGTCTCATGATGAGAAGAACAATGCTAAAAGTGCTATAGAACAAGGAACCACCCCAAAGGAAGACACTATTCAGAACTATGTGTATAGTTTCTGGCAAAAATTGTAAGGTAATTGTTGATTCTGGTTTAATTGAAAATTTAGTCTCAGTAGAAATGGTAGAGAAATTGAACTTGAAAAGATTGCCACATGTGAGTCCATACAAATTGTCATGGTTGAACAAAGGGCAGCAAGTCTTGGTTGATGAACAAGCTTGGGTAGAATTTCAAATAGGGGAATATGGAGATAAACTTTTGTGTGATATAATTCCCATGGATGCATGCTATTTACTGTTAGGTAGACCTTGGCAGTATGATGTACAAGCCCAACATGATGGTAAGTTGAATTCCTTTGTGATCACTAAGAATGGTAGACAGTATAAGATGAATCCTTTACCAGAAGAGGGTGTAGACAAGAATGTAGGCTCAAGCATCATGTTAATGAGTGGGAAAGAGTTTCTCCATACTCTGAAAGAAGAGGGAACCCAGAGGTATGCTCTGATTTTGAAACCTAAAGACAATTCTGATTTATCTAAAAACAACAAGGAAAAAGTCCCTAAGGAAGTGCATGAATTGTTAGATAAATATAAGGGTATCATGGTGGAGGATATGCCCAATGTACTACCCCCTGTGAGAGACATAAGTCATCAGATTGACTTCATCCTAGGATCCACATTGCCAAATAAACTAGATTGTAAAATGACACCTAATCAGAATGAGGAGATTGCTAAACAAGTACAAGAACTGTTGGATAAAGGCCTAGTGAGGAAAAGTCTTAGTCCATGTGTTGTACCCACAGTTTTAGCTCCCAAGAAGGATGGCAAATAGAGGTTATGTACTGATTCAAGAGCCATAAATAAGATCACCATTAGATATAGGTTTCCTATGCCCATAATAGAAGACCTAATGGATTGTTTGTGAGGAGCTCGGTATTTTTCTAAAATTAATCTCAAGAGTGGATACCATCAGATCAGGATTAGAGAAGGGGATGAATGGAAGACAACCTTTAAGACTAATGAAGGTCTTTATGAGTGGTTGGTGATGCCATTTGGACTGTCCAATGCTCCAAGTACTTTCATGTGTCTAATGAATGAGGTATTGAAAGATTTTATTGGCAAGCTTGTTGTTGTCTATCTTGATGATATTCTGGTTTTCAGCAGGACAAAAGAAGAACATTTGCAATATTTGGAATAGGTGTTGAAGAAGCTGCATGAGGAGAAACTAATGATCAATATGGAGAAGAGTATCTTCATGAAGGAAGATCACATACCTTGGATTTGTTATATCCCAGGGCAGTTTGAAAATGGATCTAGAGAAGGTAAATGCTATTCTATCTTGGCCAGCGCCTAAAACAGTAAGTGATGTAAGAAGTTTTCATGGGTTAGCAACATTTTATAGGAAATTCATAAGAGGATTCAGTCATGTTTGTGCACCCATTTTGGATACCATAAAAACAAGACATAAATGTAAGTTTGTTTGGAATAGAGCAGTCGATGAATCTTTTGAGATTCTCAAATAGAAAATAGTAGAGAAACCCATTTTAGTTTTGACTGATTTTAATAAGTTGTTTACTGTGGAATGTGATGCCAGTAACCTTGCCATTGGTCCTGTCTTGAGTCAGGAAGGCAGACCTGTTGCTTTCTTTAGTGAAAAACTGAATGATGCTAAAAGAAAGTATTCCACATATGATCTGGAATTGTATGCAATGGTTCAAGCATTGAAGAAATGGAGACATTATCTCTTGCCCAAGGAATTCATTGTTTATACTAACAACCATGCTTTGAGTTTTTTGAATTCACAGGAGAAGCTAAATCATAGGCATATGAAGTGGGTTGAAGAACTTCAGGTGTATACTTTTTCCATCAAACATAAGAAGGGACAAGCCAACAAAGTGGCAGATGCTTTGAGTATACGACTGTGCACTATACAGGAGATCCAGTTGCAGAGTGTGGGAGTGGATTCTCTCAAGAACATGTACCAGGCTGATGAGGACTTCAAGGAGATATATACAATTTGTTCACAATTCTCAGATTCTTATCATTCTAATTTTTCTAAATATTTGTTACAGCAAGGGCTACTGTTCAAAGGCAGCCAACTGTGTGTACCTAGGTGTTCCATGAGGGAGAACATCATAAAAGAGAAACATTGCAGTAGTCTTGGAGGTCATTTTGGACTGGACAAGACATTGGAGCAAGTGAGAAGGTTTTACTTCTGGCCTAAGATGCAAATAGATGTCAAAAAATTTGTAGACTGTTGTCACATTTGTGAGAGAGCCAAAGGGACTTCATCAAATGCAGGTCTCTATCAACCACTTCCAATTCTGCAAAGGCCATGGGAGTGCATCAGTATGGATTTTGTTTTGGGTCTTCCCCGGACTCAAAGAGGATTTGACAGTGTGTTTGTGGTTATTGACAGGTTTAGTAAAGTGGCTCATTTTGTGCCATGTAAATGTACTAACGATGTTTCACATGTTGCAGGTCTTTTCTTTAAGGGGATAGTAAGAATTCATGGTTTACCATTGAACATAGTTACTGACAGAGATCCTAAGTTTGTGGGACATTTTTGGAGGACACTGTGGAAGAAATTGGGCACCCAATTGTCTTTCACATCTGCATATCACCCTCAGATGGATGGACAAACTGAGGTAGTGAATAGATCACTGGGTAATCTTTTAAGGTGTTTGACTAAACAGCGTGGAGAAGCATGGGATATGATCATCCCACAAGCAAAGTTTGCCTACAACGATTCTGTTAATAGGAGCACAGGAAAGAGCCCTTTTGAAGTTGTATATTGGATTCATCCCAGGGGAATTTTAGAGCTCAGGGATCTCCAGAATATGGCAAAAAGAAGTGCACAAGGAGAAGATTTTGTAGTCAGCATGAAGGATATCCATGATGCTGTAAGGGAAACTATACAGAAGCACACAGGGAAATACAAAGAGAGAGTTGATCAGAAGAAAAGGGATGTCCAATACAAAGTTGGAGATCTGGTAATGGCATATATAAAGAAGGAAAGACTTCCGAAGGGGCAGCCCACGAAGCTTCTTATGAAGAGATAGGTCCATGCAGGGTTGTACACAAATTTGGGCCTAATGCATACAAAATTGAACTTCCTCTTGGATTAGCAATTTCACCCATCTTTAATGTGGCAGATTTGTTTCCATTCAGAGGGGCTAATGCAGCAGAGACAAGTGTAGAAGATGCAGAATGGATTTCTGATTTTCCACCCAGCAATCTAGTTTAGTTGGAATGTATTTTGGACACCAAAGTTCAGAAGAAGACCAGACATAAAACCTACAAGCAGTATCTAGTCAAATGGCGTGGCTTGCCTAATGAGGATGCTACCTGGATGAGCGAGGAAGACATCATCAAGCATGGGGTTAATATTTTAGACTTGGTTCTTCAAGGGACTTGAGTTCTTTTAAACCCCAGGAGTATGGTGCAAGGGCACCTAACATAAGTCATTTAAGTTCATGTTTTGTTTTAAATCATGTTTTGGGTTGTAATAAGGTCTATTTGACCAATGCAAGTAATTTATGTTTGTAAGTCCCAAGTACTTAGGTTGTATTTGTCAATTGTAATCCCGTAATGCTAAAAATAGCAATAACGCCAAAAATAGGCAGTAGTGTTTTCCCAGCCACTTGGAGTCAGTTGGTACTACCCTGGGTGAATCTATAAAGATAGGGAAATGAACAAGATCAGGCATGATGATCAATATTGTAGTCAGATCGATTGAATGTAACCGCATCGTGTTAAGAAGAAATCAACTACTCTGTGTCGTCAATTTGCTTTTTGTTCTCTATAGATACGAAATTACTTAGCTGTAGATTTCCTTTCCTTTCTATTTTCCCATTGTTGCATTATGTCGATATGAAGCATTCCACTGATAAGATTTCTGTCGAAATTAGTGGAATGGCTTCGTTGTACAGTATGTATTTTTTGTTTCCTGTTATGTTTCAAGATTTGGCAATGCAGATGTCCCAGATTGTGGGTCGTGCACAGTAGATGTCCTAGCATTTATATGTGCTAGGGTTCAAGGAAGGCAGACTGTGCATTGGAGAATCGGTGAAGCAAACCCTAGGCGGCTGATGGTAAACAACTCATCAGTGAATGAAGAACAACAGAGGTTCATTGGGGGGGCTCTATGAGTCAACAACTAAGGAGTAAGTCTCGCCGAAGGAGCTGAGACGATCGACACATTGGCCAATGAGTGCAAGTTCACCGAAAGTTAAAGTTAAGACTAGTGGTGAGAGGTCGTAGGAAGCCACCGAAAATCAAAGTCACAATGCAGTCAATGTGTAACAGCACATCAAGAGGACGAACAAGGAGTTTACCACTGATACAAGCAGTGACCGAGTGTAATGGTGAATCGATGCATGTGAACCAGTAATAACCAGTTCAGCAATGTACATGAATTGATCTATTGATCTATTGGTCCGCTTCTGTTGTGCACTCTGCATTAGTAACCATTGTCTACTACCACACCTTCTCAATCCAATAATAAGCTCAAGTCTAGTGTAAAAAACACACATAATCCCATTGTCCATCACATACTCCAAAAAATGAACTATCAAGGTAAAGGCTTAGGCCTTCATGAACAGGGTATTTTGGAGCCTATCCATGTCAAAGTCCCTCCACGATCATATGGCCTTGGATATACACCCCAAGGAAAATAATCTCAAGATGTTGGTACTACCTCCATGCCTCCTAAATCCACATCCTTCCATCCAAAATCCCATGTAGCCTATCGCACCCATAAAACATATGTTATCATCCCTCCTCCATCATCCTACAAACCCAAAAGGCATGTGACCATCCATCTCCCTCCATCCACTTTACCTCCACTTCTTCCAACTCCGAATATTCCCATCCTCAAATCCCCTTATCACTTTAGCCACAAATCCATTAATCACTCCATCCATACATCATGTTCCTATAAATCCCCTACAATTCCTAATCATGATCAACAAATGCACACATCAAATAAACATGAAGCTACCACAAAAACCCCTATGGGATTCAACAATAAAAATTTGGATGCCTCCACCCATAAAGCAAAAAATCATAATGATCCTCATGCCACATGGCACCAATGCAAAGAATCAAATCAAAATCAAAATTAAAAAAGGCTACCCAAGTCAACATCTCAAAAAGATAATTTCAAAACCAAAATGGTTTGGGTCACCAAGAAAAAAGTACCTAGTTCAAATAGAGCATCAACAATCTTAAAATCCCAAACATCTTGTTCCCCATCACAAAATCCTAAAATTCATAAGTACATTTGGGTCCCTAGAGACCTAATAGGCTAACCCCTAAGAGCACATCTCCATTACTCCCAAATACCCCTTCCAATAAAAAGCTTCAAAATTCAAATCAGTGTGTGCAAACATTGGTCTTGGTTCCCTTCCACTCCACAACATTCCCACATACCTCCATCTCCCCATCTTCCATCTACGATTCTACTTATTTCTTCCATCATATCCCTATGGTCCATGCTTTTACATAACTCCTTCTATCTATCTCTTTATCTCCATCCTAATCCACTATCCTTCCATCCTTGTCTACATCATAATCCACTATCTTCTATCCATCCTTGCATCAACTTTTCATAATCCCTATCAAAATCCACTATCCACTCTCTCTCTCCTCTCTCTCTCTCTCTCTCTCCTCTCTCTCCTCTCTCTCTCTCCTCTCTCTCTCTCTCTCTCTCTCCTCTCTCTCTCTCTCTCTCTCTCTCTCTCCTCTCTCTCTCTCTCTCTCTCTCTCTCTCTCTCTCTCTCTCTCTCTCTCTCTCTCTCTCTCTCTCTCTCTCTCTCTCTCTCTCTCTCTCTCTCTCTCTCTCTCTCTCTCTCTCTCTCTCTCTCTCTCTCTCTCTCTCTCTCTCTCTCTCTCTCTCTCTCTCTCTCTCTCTCTCTCTCTCTCTCTCTCTCTCTCTCTCTCTCTCTCTCTCTCTCTCTCTCTCTCTCTCTCTCTCTCTCTCTCTCTCTCTCATGCAATCCCCTACCAATATCTATGAGCATAATGACATTTGGCATAGTCTATGTGAGTGACTTCTATCCATCATGGGACATTACCATCTTGCTATGGGAACAAAATCTTGAGTCCCTACCTATTCCATCTAACTATCCTCTACCCAAAAAAAAACAAAATAGTAAAGATAAATCCTTCGTCCAATGGTGAAAACCATTTTTTATGGTGCCTTGGATAAGTACAATGATGAAAACCTAGAAAACAAGCGTCATGTGTAGGTGATTATCTATGTGATTTACACTTGGGGGCATGTTGTCGCATCTATCCCATCCTATCTATCCCATCCTATATATCCCATCATCTATATCCCCTCTCATATCCTATCCTATCATTTTCCATCTTATATTGCCATCCTTACCCATCATATCTATCATACCTTCCTCATTACACAATCCATCTTCCCTTCTCCTTTTGATCTTGATCAGTGTAGGGGCAAAATGTTGAAAAATGCTTTTGACACCTCTTGTCATACTCCAAATTTCACCCATCCATTTCTAAGAATATCTCCATACATCCATCTACTACTAAGTCCATTCATCCCTTCCAAGCATTATCCCTATCATGCATCCTAATAAGCATCACCTCACCAAATCCTAAGGCATAATATCTAGAATGGGGGCATGTTATTCCTATGCGACATAGTCCTTAGAGATCACATCCTAGACTCCCTCCATCCATCTATCATATATTTCCCATCCATTTTCCTTCTATCACCAATCCTTGTATCCATCCATACTCCTACGTTTATCCTATTTTCCATCATTCTATCCATCCATACTCTTACCTTTATCCTATTGTCCATCCTTTTATCCATCCACATCCTACATTTATCCTATGGCACATCCTTTTTATCCACCCTTCCCATCCTGCATTTATTCCATTACCAATCTTTTTAATCTTACTTTCATCCTATCACCCATCCTCTTATCCATCCATACTCCTACCTTTATCCTATTGTCCATCCTTTTATCTATCCAATCCATTATTTCTCATCCGCATCCTATCATCATCCTTGCCTTTTGGTTTAGTTTTCCCTTGTCATTGGCATCTATCCAAAGGCTATCCAAGCATAATCCAATGCTAAACATCCAAAACAAACCAAAAATAAAAAAAATCAAAATATTCCCAAAATTTAAAAAAAATCAAATATCCAACAAAAATCCCAGCAATAAAATCAATTCATTCACTCAAATCAACTCTTCAATCCAAATCCAATCCAATCACTTCATCAAATCATCAATCAAATCATTCCAATCACATCAATTCTTCCAATCAATTCTCCAATCATCAAATCAATTCATTCATCAAATAAATCCAAATCAACCAATTCCATCAAATCAATTCATTCATCAAATAAATCCAAATCAATCAATTCCATCAAGTAAATCAAATCATCGATCCAAATCAATCAATCCATCAACTCAATCAATCAAATCAATCAAATCATTCCAAGCAAGGATGATCCAAATGCAAGTATCCTTAGTCCATACCAATCAAGTCAAATTATCCAATTGCATCAATGGTCTTGTTCCTAGCCTTGTTGTAAACCTGATCGATCGATCAATCATCATCATCATCATCGTCAATGGGATATATCGTTCCCAATCCTAGTGTTGTTCTTGGGATAGATTGTTCCCATATCAACAACACAATCCTTGCATTGTTCTTGGGATAAGTCATTCCCTACATCAACAATGCTATCAATCAATCATATCAATTGTCTTATACATGATGTTGATTGTCAAAACTAGACCAGGCGTCTTATACAACATGTTTCATTTCCTAAACCTAGACACTATCGATCAATCCAATCGATCATTGATTTTCAACTTAACAGGGGCAATCACCTTGTTTGTTTTTGAATCATTTGTGCATGCTTTTCTTGTCTTTTTTGTGTGTGCTATATCATTGTTGTTTTGCATCTGTATCTGTCCTTGCAACATACCTGCCACTTTGCCATCATGGTCTTTCATATCATGGTGGCTTAGGCATATGTTTTCTAGTGACTTTCTATCTTTTCTACATTTGACACATCGTCACCCTGGTCTTTATTCCTTGGTGCATAATGTCTGATGCTATATCAAACATTAGGTTGCTCAAAGTTTAATCTGCATAACTACATCTCCTTCCCTTTGTTTCCTTTTTCAAGAGCATATCCATCTCCTTCGTCCTTGAATATCCTCTTGAGGGGGCATTATCTACCCATCCTTCATTTTTATGAGCCCCATCCCAGCCTACCCAAAATCTGAATCCAAAACCTATGTTTTAATCTTCTTTGAAATGACATTGCTTCGCAACATCATCTAAAAGAGGGGCAAAATGTAGACATCAAAAATTGACCACAGATCACATTCCCATTCATCCCTGATCACATTCCTATCCATCCCTAAATCATCCCCTAATTATCGATCAATTCCCTAAGTCAGGGAATTTAATTAATTTTAATTAATTAATTAAATGTTCCTTAGTCCCTAATTCACCCTTAATCCTAAGATTTAATTAATTAAATCTTTTCACCTTTTATTCTCCCGTAAATAATAAATTAAAATTAATAAATTTAATTTATTATTTAATCCACCCTAATCCTAAGGTTTAATTAATTTTAATTAATTAAATCTTTTTCATTCATTTTTACCCTCCTGAAAAAAACTAAAAATAAACCCTAACTACATGATACCTACCAAGTCATTCAACCAATTTACGGTTTTGAAACCGTCCCTGCTCAAACTTTATAAAAACCTATTTTATTTTCATTTACGGCTCCCTGGAAAAATTTACAAAGGAGTTATGCAATCTTTCGAGCAACCACATTTTAAGTTTGGTAACATTTATTCTTATTTGGCTTTATAGTTTTATGTTTTATCTTTTCTATTGCACTTAGTATAAATTTTTAGGGTTTTGATTAGATTCAAATCTTTTATTAAAATTTATATTTTGTTGTAAACAATAGTAACAGCAATAATGTGAGTTTTACCTAAGGAAGGTAATAGGTAAAAGTGGGATTCCCAAGTCTATTATTGGCTTATGACATGGTGTAAGAGCATCTATTATTAGTCTCTTACATGTTGTAAGGAATCAATTAATTTTGGGACCATTTATTGATAGAAAATTATGACAACTTGTAAGAGGTTTTACTTGAGGCTATTTTTGGCCTATTTGAGAGATTCCCAAAGGTGGGCATTAGATTTCCCAAGTTGGGAACAATTATCCATGTACTCATCAATAATGCTTGTAATGTATATTAAATAGAAGCATATTGTGTGGGGGTTTGAGCAAGAAATGGAAAGGAAAGAACAATGTTGAATAGAACACTCAACTTAGAGGAGGTTACAACTATAGGATTGAGGAGATGTTTTGAGATTGTTCATAGGTACATAGGTGTGCTGCTAGATTGGAGGCAATGACTCAGAGATTATGAATTAGTATGGTTGTATTGTAATCTTATTTTCAAAGTTAATACAAGCTTGTCCTCTCTTTTTGTGGAGTTTTTTCTTGCAATGGTTTATCCATGGTAATTTCTGTGTTATGTGATGAATAATTGTGTTTTCTGAGTTTTTATTATTTGTTGGTTTAAATCCATTAAATCTCTTCATGGTATTTCAAAGACTAAGTAAATTCAATTTCAGATTTGCATACAATTTTTAGATTTCTAATTTGTAATAGTTAAAGCCTTGTATCTCATCAATTGAGCAAATTAGATTTGAGATTAAAAATCCCAATAGTTTCAACCTCTTCCCAATGTAGATCATCTTGGGAGACTCATTAGTGCCAAAGTTTGCACCTTACACATCAACCTCATCCATTGAATTACTTCAAGCTTTATAGTATTCAACCCCATCAAAATCCCTTTCAAGTGCAACCAACCCCTTGAGTAAGGTACCTGCCTTGAGTTGAATTATATCTACCCTAAATAACATTTCTTTGCCATCATGATATTCCATCATTGGTTCCCAATTTAGCACTTGTTTGTCAAATTCATCTATCCAATTGAGGAACCTATAGATATATTAGTCATGATCAAAGACCTACCAACTGTAAATGTTATAGGTATGGTTGGCCTTGGAAGAATTTCAACACTATAAGCATAATGGGGAGACACCCAACAAACATCAAACTTGCATGCCAAAACAAGAAGTGCATTAGCTGTAATATTATTTGATCTCTCAATCCAATCAATACCAAAAGCATCAAACATATGAATAGTATCTCTAATTGCATCTTATACAATTTAAGCCTTATGTCTTTTTCTACATACACTCCTCTTACTTGGATACAATCAAATTAGAATCTCCATACACCTTTGAGCATTTGATACCATGTCTTAATGTTATATTTAGCCCTAAAATCAAATCTTCATACTTTGTAGTGAACTATTAGTGCATGCAAAAGCTAACTTAAATGAAAATCAAAGTTAACATCATTTGGAGAAACAAGGATAACACTTGCACTAGACCCATCTTTGGAACAAGGTCCATCAAAGAACTGGTCCACAAATTAGATGATTCAGAACATGAAGGTTGAGGACAAGATATAAGATCAACATGGATGGCAACAATATCATCACAATAACCAATGAAATGATCTAACCCATTATCCATGTAGAGTAACTCATTAGTTACCTTCTTAGGGTCGTCTAGTACATGCAGTGTCTTTTTCTCTCTACATAATTAAATTTATTCTCCATGTAAATGGATAGTGGCACATGAAAGGTCCATTTATATACTACTATTGCTACTTGTGCTATACACCCAATGTTTCATCAAAACATTGGGCCCTCTTTTTCTAACCTTCATGCTCGCAACATTTTTGCTAGACCCTGTGCATCTCCTTTTGTCCTATCTTGGTTTAAATTTGAGCCCAATTAATAACCAATCTGAGATAACTATTTTGAATCACAAATACCTTTGTAATTAACAAGAATGCACCATGAGTAAGAAAGGTAATTTAAAAATTCTATGATTTTGTAAAACTAAATTAAGTTGCTAGTGTAATACTCTTCTCATTTTCTTTATGCTTATAGATCATTTGTGCTCGATTTGGTTGTGTGAAGGATGTTAATCATAGATAATATGCATATTGTTAAAGAAACAAGAAAGTTGTGTTGGAGTAGGTGAGAAACTTAAAGAAGGCATGATCAATCTTCTCCTCAAATTATGTATTTGTAAAAAATGTTGCGGCATCTAATTCACAACTGATCCAAATCCCATGTCCAAAATGTAAATTGCATAATTTTGAAAAGATATATCCTAACAATTAAATGTTTTGAGTACCCAACATCCTTGATCCTTGGAAGCAAGATCATGAGAGAGGGAAAAAAAGTATGCATGTAATGTTAAGAGGGCCACCCAAAATTTATAATTAAAAAATAAATAAATATGTGTTGAGTGGACTCCTGCATAGAAATGACAAAATATGTCTTAACCCATATTACCAAAAAAAAAAAAAAGGAAGAGACAAACAAGTAGGCGCTTATGTAAACAAAATTATTCATATCATAAAGAAAATGAAGAAATATGCAAAAGGGGAACGTGCCATGTGCAAAAGGGGATAAGACAAGTTTTGCCTACATAAAGATAGGCGCCTTGAAAAAAGGGAAAGGGTAAGCGCCTAGTAGAATTTTTATATGTTATGAAAAGAAGTCATGTATAGGCGTGCAAATAAAGGGAACCTAAGCGCCTATGCTTAGACTTATAACATGTCATACAAAAAACAAAAAACTGCAAAGAGGCATGTGAGTAAAGGCAAGTCTTAATGTTAGGGAACCTAGGCAAAGGACAAGACCCACATGGTAGGGGTATGAATGTTGTTTTTTGGGATGAATAATGTCTTGATTACCTTTTAAATATTAAAAAGATAATAGTTTAATATTCTTTAGAAAAAATATTGGTGGTAGAGAGGCATACCCACAAATAAATTTAAGTCCTTGACCAAAAGATAAGATTGCAAAAATAATTTGGGTAAGTGAGAAATTAAAAAAATGTCAACGATATAAAGAGCATGTGAAATGGAGAAGTACATATTTTATAAAGAGATTTTTTTATTTGATAGCTAGATTACATATCAAATCAAGGGAGACATTTTTTTTATTTGAAAATGACAAATTTGCACATCCATGGAGACATGGAGATGCCTATCATATCAAGGGATTTTTAATTTTAGAAAGGACTCGTATGCACATTTTTGGAGGGATTTGGATGGATATTTCAAAGATTTGAAATATTTCTCTTTGAAAATGGTACAAGGAAGGTGTGACAAGATTTGAATTGAATTTTTAATTGATGGGGAAAGTGTCTATATGGGAGACACTCATAGAGAAAAGGTTGTGGATAGTTGTTGTAATTTTCTCTTTCTTTGTTGTAATTTATCATCCTTGTAAATAAAATTTGCATTTTAACTTGTGTTCTTGGAAAGTTGCTTGTATTTGTGGGATGTATCAATTCAAGTTTTCATAGAATACAGGTTGAATCTTATGAATTCCAAGTCAATTGTTGGTGTTTGGAGCTTCATTATGTGCATGAAAATGGTGGATTATGGTCTAAGATGCTAGTGATTAGCCAAACCTTTGGAGATGGCACCTTCTCATTTGTCAATTGTGTAACAATGGATTGAGTAGAGATTGGTTACAACTTGTTTGTTTCATCCTACGACATGAGTTTATTTTCGAGGATAACATAGGCATTTCTTTCCTCTCCCCCTCTTAATCCTTTTTTCTTTTCTTTACAATCAATTAGATTTTAATCTTTTCCAATTTAGTTTTGCATATCCACAAATAAATCTAAATCCTTCACCAGAAGATAAAATTCCAGAAATAATTTGCGTAAGTGAGAAATTAAAAAATTGACAAGGATATAAGAGCATGTGAAATGAAGAAGTGCATATTTTATAAAGAGATCTTTTTATTTGATATGTAAATTGCATATCAAATCAAGGGAGATATTTTTAATTTGAAAATCACAAATTTGCACATCTGTGGAGATATAGAGATGCCTATCATATCAAGAGATTTTTTAATTTTAAAAGGGACTAATATGCACATTTATGGAGAGATTTTGATGGATATTTCAAGGATTTGAAATATTTTGTCTTTGAAAATGGTACCAAGGAAGGTGTGACGACATTTGAATTGAATTTTAATTGATGGGGAAAGTGTCTATAAGGGAGAGACTCATAGAGAAGAGGTTGTGAATAGTTTTTGTAATTATCTCTTTCTTTGTTGTAATTTCTCATCCTTGTAAATAAAATTTGCATTTTAACTTGTGTTATTGGCAAGTTGCTTATATTTGTGGGATGTATCAATTCAAGTTTTCATAGATTATAGGTTGCATCTTGTGAATTCCAAGTCAATTGTTGGTGTTTGGAGCTTTAGTCTATGCATGAAAATGGTGGATGATGGTCTAAGATGCTAGTGATTGGCCAAACCTTTGGAGATAGCACCTTCTCATGTGTCAATAATGAAATAATGAATTGAGTAGAGATTGGTTACAACTTTTTTATTTCATCTAACAATATGAGTTCATTTTCTAGGATAACATAGGCCTTTCTTTCCTCTACTCCTCTTAATCTTTTTCTCTTTTTTTACAATCAATTAGATTTTAATCTTTTCCAATTTAGTTTTGCATATCCACAAATAAATCTAAGTCTTTGACCAAAAGATAAGATTGCAAAAATAATTTGGGTAAGTGAGAAATTTAAAAAATGACAAGGATGTAAGAGCATGTGAAATGGAGAAATGTATATTTTATAAAGAGATCTTTTAATTGATATGTAGATTGAATACCAAATCAAGGGAGATATATTTTTAAAAATTTGCACATCCATGGAGATATGGAGATGCCTATCATATCAAGAGATTTCTTAATTTTAGAATGGACTAATATGCACATTTTTGAAGAGATTTGGATGGAATTTCAAGGATTTGAAAGATTTGTCTTTGAAAATGGTACCAAGGAAGGTGTGATGAGAATTGAATTAAATTTTTAATTTATGAGGAAAGTGTTTATAAAGAAGAGACTCATAGAGAAGAAGTTGTGGATAGTTGCTATAATTCTCTCTTTCTTTGTTGTAATTTGTCATCCTTGTAAATAAAATTTGTGGTTTAACTTGTGTTCTTAGCAAGTTGCTTGTATTTGTGAATGTATCAATTTAAACTTTCATAGAATACAAGTTGAATCTTATGAATTCCAAGTCAATTGTTGGTGTCTAGAGCTTCATTATGTGCATGAAAATGGTCGATGATGGTCTAAGATCTAGTGATTTGCCAAACCTTTAGAGATAACACCTTCTCATGTGTCAATTGTGCAACAATGGATTGAGTAGAGATTGGTTACAACTTGTTTGTTTCATCCTACAACACGAGTTCATTTTCTAGGATTACATGGGCCTTTATTTCCTCTCCCCCTCTTAATCTTTTTCTCTTTTTTACAATCAATTAGATTTTAATCTTTTCCAATCTAGTTTCACACATCAAAAAATAAATCTAA
Organism: Cunninghamia lanceolata; assembly: GCA_027924645.1. Lineage (NCBI taxonomy): Eukaryota > Viridiplantae > Streptophyta > Pinopsida > Cupressales > Cupressaceae > Cunninghamia > Cunninghamia lanceolata. The sequence goes on from BSBN01000192.1 coordinate 2,785,735, forward strand.
GTCCTTGACCAAAAGATAAGATTGTGGAAATAATTTGGGTAAGTGAGAAATTAAAAAATTGACATGGATATAAGAGCATATGAAATGGAGACGTGTGTAATTTATAAAGTAATTTTTTTCTTTGATATGTAGATTGCATATCAAATCAAGGGAGATATTTTTTAATTTGAAAATGAAAAATTTGTACATTCGTGGAGATATGGAGATGCCTATCATATCAAGATATTTTTTAATTTTAAAAGGACTAATATGTACATTTTTGGAGGCATTTGGATGGATATTTCAAGGATTTGAAATATTTGTCTTTGAAAATGGTATGAAGGAAGGTGTGATGAGATTTGAATTAAATTTTTAATTGATGAGGAAAGTGTCTATAAGGGAGAGACTCATAGAGAAGAGGTTATGGATAGTTGTTCTAATTATCTCTTTCTTTGTTGTTTTGTCATCCTTGTAAATAAATTTTGTATTTTAACTTATTTTGTTGGCATGTTTCTTGTACTTTTGGGATGTATCAATTCAAGTTTTCATAGAATACAAGTTGAATCTTATGAATTCCAAGTCAATTGTTAGTTTTTGGATCTTTATTTTATGCATGAAAATGGTAATTGATAGTCTAAGATGCTAGTGATTGGCCAAACCTTTGGAGATAGCACATTCTCATGTGTTAATTGTATAATAATGGATTAAGTAGATAGGTTACAACTTATTTGGTTCATCCTATAATATGCATTCATTTTCTATGATAACATAGGCCTTTCTTTCCACTCCCCCTCTTAATATTTTTCTCTTTTTTACAATCAATTAGATTTTAATCTTTTCCAATTTAGTTTCATTTCTTTAAATGAAATCAACAACTTGCTTGTGAATATAAAGGAAAATTTATCTTAGCAAGTTCATTTTTATTGTATTGTCTTCATAAAATGGAACATAAATTTGATTTGGTTAATATGAATATTTCCTAGGTATAATGAAGACACATACAATAGATTAAAATATCATGCATACTCCTCCTTTGAAAATTAAAAAACCCACAAATTTAATCTTGCAACTTGACCACTAGATCTTGATCACACCTTGCATCCAATTTCTACTTGAATCGTTACCATGCCCCTTGTTGAAACACTAAACACATAACTATTGAGTTGTCTTGTAATACAAGACCTAGTAACCCTAAGACCTTAGGGAGGATTTTGGCCTCCCTTAAAGAGAGGAGTTAGTTTTATGACCTCTTAGGTTGACAAGTGAAATTTAGCCAATCAACAACTACCCCCAATGGAAGCAACCCAATTTCTTAATAATGACACACCCCACTTAGAAAATCAATCCACAATGATGATGGCCATTAGAAGGGATTTACTAGGATAAGCTAGTAACTAAACCACCACATTGTTCACAACACCAATGGTATGTACCTCCCTAGAATCCATTGCAAAGCATTTCCCATATGATTTAGATATTTTTAGTCCTCACTCATTCATAAAATTGACCACATCCTAATGACACGTCTTACATCACAACAATAATACCATTTTTGATATTGTCGACACCTTCCCAAATCCCATCCTGAGTACATTTGCATCATCTTGACACTAATTGATTAGATAAATTATATTTATTTAATTAATTAGGATTAGCCTTTTAACATTCCATCCATCACTGAATTTATCAATTAATTATATTTATTTAATTAAACCAGTTTCACATCCTTCCATGTTAATTCACTAAATAATCCTATTATCTAATTAATCAATCTAATCTCCACCAATAAAGTAAATCAAATCCCACTCCCATCCATTATTCTTAAATAAATAAATTAGAAATTCAAAAAGTCACATGACTAACTAAAAGACAAAATTCAAACAACTAATAATCTCCACCGTTTAATTTCTTATCACATGTTTTTAATCTAGCCATTCACATAATGATAGCTCTAGAAGCTTCTAACCTTGCCCTAAAATCTTCTCACTCAATCTCAACCATCCATTCATCTTTAATCTCAACCATCTATCCTATTAGCTTGCCCCAAAAAATTCTAACCTTTCTCTAATTCATCTCAAGCAATCCTAGCCATCCATTTTTATCAAATCTTAGCCCTCAATCCTATCATTGACACATCTATAGATCAATCCTCATCCTCAACCAAATCATGGGAGGATAATTTATGCGTATCATTGACTAAAAATTATTTAGAATTTCTAGAATAACAACTTTATTGACTACAAATTATGACATTCCTTTTGAGTGAAAGTTTAGAATTTCTAGTCCATAGACATGATAACAAAGATCGTCTTTGTTCTAAATATGCTAGGTGAGAATTTTATGCATCAGGCTAGTTTGGGTCATTTGCAAGAAAAATCACTAACTTTTCCTACTATAACCACCCCTTTTATATCATAAGGAAGGAGGTGGCTTACCCCTTTCCCTTTACAAAATATCTACCCATTAATAGGGATGCTCACAATCCTTGGATATCTTTCACCCTTATTAATTCCTATGTGCAAATGATCCTTGTGTATATTTGGGGTGTCATAAACATTTTTAATCATTTAATGGTAATGGTTACAATCTTTGGTAGGTGGGATAATCAATTTACTAGATCTAGCTAATTAAATGTCTAGGTTGGTAGATATTTACAATGTAATAGATTAGGTGAGAAATATTTCCTCACTCATTTACCCCTCCTCTAGCTAATAGATGGGTTAGATGAGGTGGAAAATCAGATGGAATACTAGATGTCAATTCCCAATTTTCCTTTAGGAATGCCTATGATGGAAACATGTAATTGGACTATCTTCTCTTGTTGGAATTATGGTGGGCCTTAGCATAGCAATCCTCTTTTCTTTAACTTTTTACATTAGATACTCTGTTGCTAAATTATTCTAATGATGTGGTCCCGCTATCCCTTTTCCTCCTTTTGGATGCTTTGAACCCCTTGATCCATAGGATGATATTTTCCACCACTTGATCACATGGTGCGAGAGATATGATGAAACTGAATCTATCAACCTATGCACTAATTACAAAAGGAAATAAATGAAGGTAGATTGGTAATAAATTAAAACATAAGCCAAATAGAGAGTTCAAGAGAATTATCAAAATATACTATAATGCTTATGAAATAAGCTATAAAAATGAAGAAAGGAAGATATGTATATCAGCGACCTGTAGTGGAAAATCTACTACAAAATTTTTAGTCTCAATCTATAACATACCATTCTTCTGTAATCACTCTAATGTTTACACACAATAATATACAAATTTATTCAATATCCAACAACCAAGTACCCATGATGTTGTGGTTGTTCTCGATATCATGGCTACAATTATGTTGTGTCTTTCCCTTTAGTTATTCCATTACTCGTGGAAGTTGTTTTGTTCAACTTTGGCTATTCTATTGTAAAAGGGTTTGGGCCCTTTCAAAAACCCATATTTACCTTAATAAAAATAACCAAGTAACCTCAGCACATTCATATGCTAGATGATGTTAAATGTTAGGAACACTGAGAGGGGGGGTGAATCAATGTTCTATAAATCTTTTCATGCACTATTATCTTTAACCATTTCAAGGAATTGATGCAATCTAGAAGCATAATATACAAATAAACAGCAACCACAAAAGCATGACACATAACACCAAGATTTTACGTGGAAAACCCAAAGAGGGAAAAACCACAGAGAGGATTAGCTCTCAAATATATATTGCAATCTTTACAAAAATAATGTTTAGGATTGGTCACCCCACGGGCCTAGAACATACTGGCTCACTGCCATGAAGTACAACTAGATTTAGCAGGCTCACTGCCTCAACCCTAAACCTAGCAAGATTACAATAAGGGTTGTTAAACCCTGAGGGCTATTAAACCCTGTTGAAGACTCACTGCCAGCTCACTTCCTTGATGATGAAATCTTGCTTCCAATCATATTACACATGAAAACTAAATATTGCTTAAGCATCTTCCACTACGCTAGGGTGCAGTCATTTAGCAACTAAATTCTGAATCCCAAGTCTTCATCGTTGCTTCTCTTCTAACTCTGCTTTGCTATTCACATCCTCACATCATCCACACACACACTTCTTCACCACACCACACTCAACTGAAATTCATCACTCTTATATATCCACATCATGATTTGATTCATAGTCAAGTCAACATCCAAGAAGGAAACGTGTACATAGAAAGATGTATCTTGTTAGCTCAATCCAATGTACTGAAGGTTATGTGGACCCAAATATTTTCCCAAACATGTTCATATAGGTTGGCTCTAATCATTCAATTACTTACATAGATCCTCCAAACATTAACTCTTCTCCGTAGAATGATTAATATACTTGTCGGCCTCTTTCTTAAGAGCATGCTTAAAAACTTCATCTGTTGACTTACAACTTTTACTAAGGATCTCAAAACACCTTCAAAATCATGTCAAAGACTCTTTACGCATTCCCAATCTTACCCTTATAACTTCAAGGCATGATATCATCTTGCGGAGAAATGCGGACCATCAGAACTTAGACTCTGTCTCTGTCAAACTCTATCAAACACTATGTCGATACTTAGCAGCTTGTAGCTTGTTGACTTTTTCCCAGACTGGATGCTTATTCCCAGATATCCCTACAAGGTAGCCATCAGTGATCAACAGGAGCTCTGGGCCAGGGGGTCAACAGTATAGGAGATAGACTCTATATTTTATCTCCTCTTCTTCTTCAGGCTCTGCAAGACCTAGGGGGGTATTCCCTACTCAACATCCATGAGGATATGCATGCAAGGCTGGGATGTTGACAGAAAGCAGATAGTCCTCCTGTAAGTAGACCAAAACTGAAAGATAAGGGCAAAGGGGCTAGCTTTGGGCCTATTTGCAGTTGTAGACAGAGGACTAAGGATCCTAAACTAATTCTAATGTCCTAATGTTGGTTTTAGATTTTGCTTTGGAGTTTAAGTGTGGATGCAAAGCTAGATATGGTTATAACACAAAACAAAGCATGATTGGTGCCTATCCAGGGCCTGGAGTCAATAGACATACACCTGTGAATGATCAGCATAAACAACTAAAACTGGATTTCAAGGGGATATATGTGATACCTGCCTTACAGGCATCTCCCAATACAAAGTGTTAGGTTATCTCTACTTATGGTATCCCTACTGCAGTATATCCCTCCCAATGTTCAACCTGAAAATAGTTTAATCTACCCCTTGAGTAGAAGTTAAAAGATCAGACAGTCAACATAGGAATTCTATGCTCTAGAATCTAAACATTACTAAACATCCAGATTCAGAAGAAGAATACATGCAATACTGGAGACAGAATTAACACAACACATGCCAAACAGCATTTCTCATATAAGTTTAATCATGAAATCAGTGGGTTCATGCCAAAAACAAACAACAGGAGATACATAAACTCACAGGTAAGCTGTACAGAGCAACCAGATCAGCTTGTCATGCATTACAGAGCCAAAATCATCAACTTTCAACAACCACAAATGAACAACACAACCTGCTTATAACAGCCAGGTAGGTGCTCAGCAATTAATTACAATGTTGACCAAAATTTCGCCAGATACACAGTATCATGAAAATGGCGCTCAAACACAACCGGATTGGCGCCCAAACTTGAATGCAGCAGGTAGGGGAGGAGACAGGAAGATTTCTCGAGCCCTGCGCGCCTGCCCGCTGATTGACACCTCCAGTCGGGTACAAGATCGACCCACGCCATCGCCCATACCTCTGCAACAATCGCCATTAATGGCGCACCAACCCGCGGCCTTGGGAAAATCATCATACAGACCATCGCAAGCTTTTCCCGCCGAGACTCATCATCATGATATTCGAATATGCAGGATAACAATATCCCACATGCACCCCGCGATGACCTCATTAACACCTTATATACTAGGTCATGAGCATATATCATGTCGGTACTTTTGCTCCTGACGACACTAGTATAGACTTCATCATCATCATCTTCCAGCAGCATGATATCCTGTTGTTCGAAATATCACCCTGACGTCATCATGATATTTGAAATATACCCTTCATGATAATCGGCACAACCTGATCCTTCGGAGGAACATCCTCCTGCTGAGCTTATAACAAAAGTCTGGCCGATGAACATCCTGATGACGTCATCATCATATCCTGCTGACGTCATCATCATATCCGCCTACTGCGCACCTCCTCACATCCGGACGACGTCATCATCATGTTTGCAAATATCAGGAGGTCTCTTCAAGATGATCAGTTGTTAGAAATATGACCCCCGCGGACCTTGATGACGTCATCATCATATTTACATCATCATGATATTCGGAAGACAACCGGATATTTGGAAATATCCTCCTGACGTTCAAATATCAGGTTGCACTGTAGCTCCTCTATAAGATCGGGGCGAAAACTGAATATGATGATGCTGCTTGAAAAGATCACCCTCAATAGATAACACGCGAAACCAGCAGGCGGATATCTCCTTGATATCAACATCATCATGATGTTCGAACAAACATGTATCCGGGTGATATGAAAATATCACCCCCTCCTTCGCGAATATCATGATGCAGATAGGCAGAAAGAAAAATATCACCCTGATATACGGATGACGTCAGCATCATCAGGATGAGAAACAAAGAACAAGAAGTGATACAACATCATCAGGATGATATTGACTAAGATCATCCTGACGTTCCAAAATATGATGACCCTAGTGAATATCGGGTCGCAATTACAACTCTTCAACAACATCATCAGGATGATGTTAACCAAGATCACCCGATGATAAAAATATCACCCCGGCGAAATATCATGAAGGCAGAAAATATGATGACCTCCGCAAGCAGCAGGATGATAACTGGAAATATGATGATGATGAACACGACCCTTAGGAAAAAACAAGTTAGGTCGAGCAATTCAAAGAATAAGCAACATCATCATCATGCTCACGCAAGGTGATAAATGGAAGATCACCGGAGACTTTGAAACATCACCCTCGCAAGCAGATGCGGGTGCACTGTAGCTCGGCAGCATCATCATGATAAAAACCAAACATCACCCGATGACTGAATATGATGATGACGATGAAAAACCCAGTCGACGAAGAACATGATGATGCAGACCAACGAAGACAAGATGATGATGATGACCTCCTCCTCAGGAAAACATGATGCTGCAGTTGAAAAATGCTGAGGAGGTCCAACACTTAGAAAAAATGGGCAAGAAGATAAAGGCTTCAAATGAAGAAACCTCCTGATCATGATAAATCAACCCCTGGTCAAAATGAGTGTCAACATAGCTAACCATCCGATAGACTTTAGATCTCCTAATTCTAGAATAAGATACTTCATATAAGTGTTTACAACACCTTAAAACTGCATAACAAAATACTTCTATGCGGAGGAATGTGGATCGCTACACTAGACCCTATTCACTGTTCCTGTTATATCTTTGCTTATCTAAACTTAAACAATTCTTCAAGGTGACTTTCGGAGGAGATCAGGACTTAACCATTGAATCATAACACTATCAAACAAATAAGAACATCATACCTGAACTACATTAATTGATCATCATCTGCGGAGACATACTATTCGACTTGCCATCCTCTACTCAGAAAACATTCCATACTTAGCCATTTTCTGTCAACCGAATCTGTCAACTGGACTTGAAATCTGATATGGTCTTCCAGAGTTGTGTCTCCCTATCATGTTGATGAACTCTCTAATCCTTGTTGCCATCAATGACAACATACAAGTTTATATTGGAGCAGTGTCTCTTGCCAACAATCTCCCCCTATGGTATTGATGGCAACACTTAGTGAAAAATGCTAAACTACTCCCCCTTACTATATACACTTTATTGTCTTTCTCCCCCAAGGATGTTTATCCCATTTTTCACTGGTCTTCTTCTCCCCCTTTGACATCAATGGTAAAGGGTGTGATCCGGAATCCAAAATTTTCAAATTTTCAAAATGTATGTACTTAGCCGCAATCTTTATGTCAATATTACATATGTTTGAGGATGTCATTGAATATGGTTTTAATCTATGCCCACTCAACGTTCCAACCTTTTTGAGAATTATACAAAATTTGAATGTGTCCACTGTAGAGAAAGGCTAAAGCTTTTGCCTTTTTGAGATCAGAAGGTGTGCCTGTTTGTACAACTACCCTAGCCTCTGCAGCAAGATTTGTCATTGAGTCCAGTTTAGGGTAGACTAGTCTCCTTAGTTGTCCCATTCTATTTTTATTTGATATTTTTTATTTAATAAGTCAATCAGATCATTGTGGATGTTGATGACTTTTTCTTCCTTATTTCTAATTGATTCTGTTACCAGATCAAATTTGTTAGAGATGTCCATCATTTTTTGTTCCAGCTCTTTGATATTTTCTTCAATCTCCTGAGCAGCTTTTAGCCAGGATAGACAAAATTTGTACACATCTCCAGCTTCTTTCATAGTTCTTTGAATGTTGGATATTGAATTATCTAATGAAATCTTATCCTTGGCTATCATTGTCTTTAATTCTTCTAGTCTTTTTCCTTCAAATTCCTGCCTTACTTTTGTTTCTGCAGATTTCTCAAAAGATTCAAACTTATTACTTACTAAATTTATTAATCCCTTCAAATGACTTGTTGGGGGCATGGATGAATCCCTCTTGTGGGTAGGCAGCAGCTTCTCCAAAATCCCAAATGCTTCATCAATCAGTTTACTATCCTCAGTAAGTGATTTCAACATCTCTTCTTGAGCCTTTGCTTAAACAATTGAAACCCACTTAAATTTTGTGCTGGAGACATTGTGTCCAGATTTATTGGGCCCTGTAGAAATTATGGTTCATCCCAATCTTGTTTCTCTTTCTCTAGCACTTCTTTTACTAATGAAGCAGTGTCTCTTGTCATCTTTTCTTCACAAAGTGAGACTTTCTTTTTCTTCTTTCCTTCAATTGTGGCTTTTTAAATGGATGAGATCCTTATTCTTTTTCTTGGACTAGATGTTGGTCTCTCCTCTTCAGATCTCTTATCTTTCCTTTTTAGAGTGTTTGATGCCCATTCTACAAGAGTACTTGTGAACTTGGATCCTCCTGATTTGGTTTCTACCTTAATTGTTCATCTGATGTTCTCTCTGACTACTCAGGTTCCATCAACATTTTGGAAGATAATTCTGAGAACATCCCGAATCTGTCCTCTTTGGGATCAGTTGGTTTACTTAGTAGTGTATCAACAAATTCAGTCAGGACATCTTCTATAACTTCATAACCTAGTGCAAGAACCCATACAGTTCTTGGTTCCATAGCTTCCATAAAGCATTTGTCTTTATCCACCATGAATACAATATCCTTTTCATACTTTATCACTACTTTTTTAGGTATCCGGAACCTTCTTACCATTTTCTGTTGAAAATCTCTAAAATATTTCCATATGATTTCATTTTGCATAGCTGCATTACCCAAACTTTGTAAATGATTTCTTATTTGAGCAGCTACAGGTATGTGATCAAGCCAGATAACATTTCCTAGACCAGGTAGCTCTTTTAGGCAGTAAAAGAGTAAACATGTAATCAATGTTCCGTATTTGAAAGGATGATTAGTTTCTTTTGCCCTTTTCAAGTTCTCCATAAGTTTATTTCAGAGCAATTCACATAGATCATAATCCATATTATTTTTCATCATGTCATACGCTGTGTATTTAGCTGATGCAGAAATAGAATTTTCCTTGTTGGAGAAGTATATTTTGTATTCGATAATCATTGATGCAAATTTGACAATCAGATCCCTAATATCATTCACTGTAAGGCCATTCTTCTCAAATTTGGTTCTTGTTAGCTGCATTATCACATTGTTCTTCATTTTCTTTATGCCTGGAACCCTTCTAGAGGAGCTCATACTGGTTACTACTTTAATGGCTTCTTTAGTTATCAAATAAGGTTCATCAATCCATAAAGATTCATCATGAATTCTGCTTAGAATAAGCTTGACCCATGCATCAATCAGAATTACTAGGAAAGTCCAACTAGGTGTCAAAGTTATTTTCTCCTAGAACTTTGTAATCATCTTTCACCACAATGTCCACACTAGTCAGTTCATCCAAATACAGTTTACCTAACTTCATATAATCATATTCTTCTAAACTAGTATGAATGTATGCCCTGATATCTTCCATATGCATGACCCCATGTGGAGTAATTGAGAATGCCCCTGACGAATCATTTTTCGGCAATTTGAAGAATTGTTTCTTAAACTTGGGGTGAGACATTTTTCCATAGCAATTTAATTTTCATAGTAGGGTTTCAAGTTGCAAATACCTCTTTCATCGGAATAGGGTTTCCTTGATCTCGATTTGAAATTCTTTGGAGAGTACTGTAGTTGTTTTGATTTTTTCTTTGGTTTGCCTTAGTCACTTGAGTGCAAAGTGGTTTTGAAACCAAACAAGTCTCCTTTTATCCTCTGCATGGCTTGACCTAGTCGTCATTAAATGCTCATTTCTAAAAAGATGCCAAAACCCTTTACTATAGAATGCAAACAATTAGAATTGCTCCACAATATGCCGCATTGACCCTTTTTCTTTTAGTTTTTCTTATAAGAGCTGTGTCACATCAGATTTCATCATACGCCTTCGTGCTAGATTCTGGCACCCACTTTCTAGATGGGGGATTTGGATTTTCCACACTGCTCCCCTTGAGCCAGAGCTCTCAATTTACTTCCTGGAGGAAGTATCTGCACTGGATACTAGTGTGGATTGATCCCTAACTTCAGTTACTTCTTTCTTGATTCATACCTTGTTCATCTCTTTCTTGGTTTCAATCGGAATAACTTTCTCTTTTCCCTTATCATTTCTCTACTCTATTTTCCTTTTTTCAAAATAGTGATTTCTCTTCACATTTCTTCTTCTGCAAAATCTTGCAACATGTCCAAATTTATTACAATTGAAGCACATCACATTCTTTTGACCTTGATTCCTTCCATTGATTGAATTTGATCTACATTGATTTGCCATATGTCTAAATCTATTGCATACAAAACATTTTCCATTGAACAATTGATTGTTCCTTGAATTTTGAAAATTTGTTCTTACCAAACTTCTACATTCATTTGAGCATGCATTGCACCTAATAGAATTTTGACTTACTTTACTTCTACACACAACAATTTTATGATCAGTTCTATTGCAAGTAAAGCATTTACCTTTGAATGATTGTTCATTCCTCCCATTGTTGAAACTTTTCCTGATGTGATTTCTGCATTCATTTGTTCTATGACCAATTTTCTTGCAATTGAAACACTAACTAGAGAATGATGTAATTTCTTGATTTATTCTACTCCTACACTGAGTAGCCTTATGACCATACTTATTGCATGAATTACAATAACCATTGAAAGATGGGTACCTTTGAGCATTTGGTTGTCTAACCGAAGGTCTTCTCAGTCTTCTTCTTTGATTTCTGAATTGGTATCCTTTGTTTTTCTTGACTCGGTGCTCATTTGACCAGAGTTTTAACTTTCTCCTTTCTCAAATCCTAAACTATGTTTGTCATCAGAATTTCTCTGGCTAGCAATCATTTCATCAATCTTTGTAGTACTTATCTTGAATTTTTCTTCAAAAATTCTGGCCTTTTCCAAATCTATTTTTAAACTTATAATTTCTTTTTCAAGTTTTGCACAATCTTTTGATCTGTTCTTCACAATCAAATTTAGATCATCTTCTGCTCTTGTTCTTTCTATAACTTCTACTTCCAAATTGTTTAGGGATTAATTTGTTGATAACAATTGGTCACTGACTTCTTTGTATTTGTCTTTGAATTTCTTGACTTGCTATTTCAGCTTTAAGATGCATTCATCAGCTTGTTGCAATTTTTCTTTTAGATCCCTGACCTCTGATTCAAAATTTTCAAGATCCATAAGACCTGCTTCTAGTTGGTTGTATCTCTCATAATTTCCATACCTTCTTGCTGCCATGATCATACTATCCAAGATCTTCCTTAAGCTGTTAAACTTTTTCCAAGGAACCTTGCTCTTATACCAATTGTTGAATGTAAGGAACACTAAGAGGGGGGGTGAATTAGTGTTCTATAAATCTTTTCGTGCACAATTGTCTTTAACCATTTCAAGGAATTGATGCAATAGAAGCATAATATACAAATCAACAGCAACCACAAAAGCATGACACATAACACCAAGATTTTATGTGGAAAACCCAAAGAGGGAGAAACTACAGAGAGGATTAGCTCTCAAATATATATTGCAATCTTTACAAAAATAAAGTTCAGGCTTGGTCACTCCACAGGCCTAGAACATGGTGGCTCACTGCCATGAAGTACAACTAGATTTAGCAGGCTCACTACCTCAACCCTAAACCTAGCAAGATTACAATAAGGGATGTTAAACCCTATTGAAGACTCACTGCCAACCCACTACCTTGATGACGAAAGCTTGCTTCCAATCATATTACACATGAAAACTAAATACTGCTTAAGCATCTTCCACTATGCCAGGGTGCAATCATTTAGCAACTGAATTCTGAATCCAAAGTCTTCATCATTGCTTCTCTTCTAACTCTGCTCTCCTATTCACATCCTCACATCATCCACACACATACTTCTTCACCACACCACACTCAACCAAAATTCATCACTCTTATATATCCACATCATGATTTGATTCATAGTCAGGTCGGCATCCAAGAAGGAACGTGTACATAGAAAGATGTAGCTTGTCGGCTCAATCCAATGTACTAAAGGTTATGCAGACCCAAATCTTTTCCCAAACGTGTTCATATAGGTCAGCTCTAATCATTCAATTACTTACATAGATCCTCCAAACATTAACTCTTCTCCACATAATGATTAATATACTTGTCAACCTCTTTCTTAAGAGCATGCTTAACAACTCCATCTATTGACATACAAATTTTATTGAGGATCTCAAAACACCTTCAAAATCATAACAAAGACTCTTTACACATTCCCAATCTTACCCTTAGAACTGTAAGGCATGATATCATCTTGCAGAGAAATGCGGACCATCAGAACTCAGATTGTCTCTGTCAACCACTATGCTGATACTTAACAACTTGTAGCTAACCTTCCAGTAGACTTTAGATCTCCTAACTCTAAAATAATATACTTCATATAAGTGTTTACAACACCTTAAAACCGCATAACAAAATACTTATCTACGGAGGAATGCGGACCACTACACTAGACCCTATTCACTGTTCCTGCTATACCTTTGCTTATCTGAACTTAGACAATTCTTCATGGTGACTTCCGAAGGAGATCAGGACTTAACCTTTGAAGCATAACACTATCAAAAAACTAAGAACATCATACCTAAACCGTATTAACTGATCATCATATGTGGACACATACTATCCGACTTACTATCCTCTATTCAGAAAACTTTCCATACTTAGCCATTTTCTGTCAACTGGATCTATCAATCAGACCTAAAATCTGATATGGTCTTCTGGAGTTGTGTCTCCCTGTCATACTGATGAACTCTCTGATCCTTTTTGCCATCAATGACAACATACAAGTTTATACTAAAGTAGTTTCTCTTGCCAACATATGATATATAGATGTATTTATGGTAAAACCAACCATCTAACTATCTAACCAACTCATAGAATACCAAGAATCATGTAACTATAATTTAACCATACATTATGCCCACATATCACATGAATTACCAAGGATGATGCCTACATATGGATAACCACTTTGTATACTCTACCATTGTTACACACTATGAATCAATAGTTACAACCTTAACACTATCAGTATACATACATTTTTCTAGTATAGCCACAACTACTAGCTCCTCACTTGTGGTAGCTCACACCAACATAATATTTCTCCTAACTACTTGCAATATCTTGTAACATCTTTTAGAACATAATCATGCTCTCATATTATGTTGCATGATATCTAATTCTACCACAAGCGCTCCTATATCACTAATCATTCTCCAATAAACACTAAACTCATATGCAGTTGTGATTTCATCCGGATGACTTGCAAATGCTATCATAACACTACCACATGAGAAACAACATATATATGATGTATCATAAGACCTACAATATCATTATCATATGTAAATCACTATGTCTATTATACTACAATACCTAAAAACTCAATACATTTCACTACAACTAAGTATGTAGAAAACTCTTCCTACATGAACTTTTTGTAGGTGAATATCACCCAAGTACCAACATTCACCCACTTGATATTTATTGTAGGAGAAAGTACATGGTAATCTAACATAGGAGATTAACCTCTGTTAGATTTGGTTGTGAAGCCACCTAAGACCAAAGTGATTGAGGGAAAGCAAAAATAGAAACCTAGATATGAATAAAATCAACACTCCCTTGCACTTCATTAGCAAAGGGAGAGATGAGTGTTGTTTATATAGCAAAAATAAGGGAAAATAAATCCAAGAGGAGTAATAACTCGCAACTTCCCAAAATAAACAGAAGTTATACTTACTTGGTAAATACCAGATAACATGGTTGCACCTACCTAGATAAGACAAACAAATGGTTATGAGAGGTGTAAAATAAGTCCAAAACAAGGTGTGAGGCTCAACTACCCAAAGGTGGGTAAGAGCAACACATGTAGTTGATGGATTATGCCATGTGTCCTCATATTAACCATGTCTTATATAACCTAAGCAAGATTAATATATGTGTAGGAAAAATAAATATTCCCTAACATAAGGAAAATAAAAAACCTACACCAAGACCCCCCTTAAGTGTAGCTTAGGTGGGTGAAAAGATGGGTCCCAACAAATGAAGCCTGATGAGGTACCTATGTATAAAGATGTCCCCCCAAAAGAGAAGAAGCCCCCCTGTAGCACTATAATGTTGACATCTGAAGAAACAAGAGGAGGAGAAGAAGAAATATAAGGCTTAAGAACTGGATCAAATGTGAGAATACCTAGGTTCAAGTAACCAAAATTCTCCTCAAAATCAAATGTCACACAAGGAGTGTGATCAATACCCAAAGAATCAGAACCATCATCAAGTGCAAAGTCTGAAAAAAAGTATAACTGAGATGCATGATCAACCATCCTAGTAGCAACAATCTCTCCACTCTCCAAGTCTCAAATGACAACTGAATTAGGTGTAAATTCTGCAGTCTTCCCTACTCCACCATGGGTGATCTAATAAATGGAAAGAAGATTGTTTGTCAAATGAGTTACACATAAAACATCATTGAAAGTGCCACCCGAATATCAACAGATCCCCTCCCAATTACATTCATGTAAGTATTGGTGCCCATCAGAATAGGAAGCATTGTTGCCCATCAGAATAGGTGGCATAACACAAGGTTCAAAAGAAGAGAACATGGACTGTGAAAAGCCATATGGTGAGAAGCTCCATAATCGAGAAGCCATCTCCTTGATACAAGACCTATAGAAGCACAAAGACCTTTACCCTTATTTTTGTGTGACTCAGAAGCAAAGCCTGCATGACCTTTTTCCTTATTAAATCCTGACTATTTGGAATGTGAAGAAGAAGAAGTAGAATCAAACATTCTAGAAGGGAGATTAATGTTATTCTTCTTAAGAAAATGTTTTAGATCATCAATATCCTTCTTATAACAAGAATGTTCTTAATGTTCAATCCTCTTGCAATATGCACAAGTAGACTTCTCCTTCTTAGATGAGTCCTCTTTTGAAGAATATTTGTTCTGTGATTGATCTGTGTGTGGATTTTTCTTAGATTTCTTCAATTTCTTGTCAGATTGTCTTGACTCTTTTTGTCCCTTAGGCTAACCAGGCAACAAAGCCTAAGTCTATGATGGCTTTATGAGACCCATATACAAAAGATTTTGTTGCTTGTGCATTAACATCTCAGAAAAAATGCAAAAGAAGGCACGGTGTATGCAGATCCCATAGTTAGCCTGTGAGTATGAAAGCTAGAAACAAAAGCTAAATATTTAGGACCAAGTTTGTTTAGTACATTATAGATTAACTAAATTTACTTTTTCTCAATATCACATGCTTTACATTGCACTCTTAGATCATTAACCTTAGTTATATAATCTTGAATGTTGCCAAATTTCTTAGGATCAAGGCTCATCACATCATTGTCAATCCAATGGCCTCTAACTTTATCAGTTGTACCATACAATGTTTTTAATTTTTCCCAAGCATCATGTGAATTTGTACATGCTTCAATTAAAAAACAAAATATCAAGGGAAACAAAGCTACGAACACATCCAAGAGATTTTGTATATTCAAGCATCCATTTTATCTTTTCCTTATTATCTATAGATTCAACTATCTTTTGTTCAACATATGAAGTATACACAAGTTGCATTAAGGCATTCTATGCATGTTGATACCAAGTTGCATAATTATAAGGTGTTAGCAAAGGAACCTTGGAATGATCCATATGTGAAGGAAAATAAGAGCACAAGAAAACATATCAAAAACCACACCAAGGGACCCCCCCCCCTTTTCACTCAATCAAAAATACCCCCAACAAAATATGATTTGGCACTTTATAGATTAGTGCATTTACAATGCTGGAGTTGTTTTCCAGAGTTTTACAAATGCCCAAAATGGACCCAAATACTAAAAGTACAAAATATCTCAGAAAAAAAATCTCAAACAAGCACCAATATGTAGTTCTCTAAAAAATATCCACTTTCAAAAAAAGAACTACCTCGATCCGAGGTCGTATGTTAAAGTTACAGTCGTTTGAAGTTCAAAAAATGAGAATTGTCCTTCAAATCTGATGAGAAAACCGAATTTATAAAAAAAAGATCAACTAAGAAAAAACCAATCATACAAACCCAACTCTGCTAAATTTAGAAAAAAATCCACTAAATATGGAGATGCCACCAAAAATAGAAATCTAATTGTAAAATTAGAACTACTGCCAAAGTTGGAAAAGATTTAGTGATCGCCAAGTATGGCGGAGCTATCAAATATGCCACCAAATTTGGTGGGACCGCCAGATGAGACACGGAGACTGAGAGCAGCAGAGGACGTGGTTCTAAAGGGTTCTATGACCCCCTCCAAAAGGGGTGCGGGGCCCAAAAGGAGTACCCACAGTACCCTGTACTAGGGGCCTATGCAGGTACCTAAAAATTAATTTTTTAAAATTTTTTTAGAAAGATTTTCCAATACAATCAATAAAAAACAATACTAATTTTTTATGCAATTTTTTTTTGAAATTTTCACCTCGGAATGTGTGTTGGGGAGGTCATACGACTCCCTGACAAAAAACAATTGCCCCAAAAACACCTGACGTTGATTTCAACAATTTGATAGTCAATCATAAGGTTTTTTGGGCCTTCTAGACGTGATGGTAGGGTCTGTTTGGCCTCAAACTACTCTGAAAGATTAGGTACCCATGGGATCTAGCATGCACCTTCCAACTTCAAATCCTCATAAAAATGGCTTTTGGTGTCCAATTTGGATGAAACAAAGGGCTATTCTGACTTTTTCGGCAACTCTTAATGCAATGGTGAGATTAGATTTACTCCAGGAATCTCCCAAAGCAACCTGCAACATAGCCACATACAAAGCCCTCCCTGAAAACTGGTATTTCTATCATGCTTTTCTGATTCTCTAGGTTATCATCAGATGCAAGAGAATATCATACTCAACTTTCAAGAAAGAATAGGACCCAGATTTACTAAAATACTACTAACCTGCAACTCACAACCAACTCTAATACCATGTTAGATTTGGCTATGAAGCCACCCAAGATCAAAATTTTGTGTCATTTCTAAGTATATGGTAGAACTATAAAAAGGCTTTAGAATCACAATTCTTTAGAAGTGGTTAGTTTGTATCTAGAGGGTGAATAGCTAGGAACTACACTAGATTGTTAGAAAGAAGCTTTTAAAGAATAGAATGTTGCAGATCATAAAGCTATGTAAAGTAGTGGTTAGGTTGCAACCACATAGATAAAGACATCACTAATGAAGAAGGTGGCATTATTAATGATAGTAGCATTTGTGTTATTTATAATTTTTGTAAAATTATGTAGAAGGCCTTGACGAAGAAGTAGGAGCTGGTGAGGTAGAAAAAGGCGAGGTGCCTCGAAGTAGCTAGCAATTTGTTGATAGTCACACAAGGCTATGCAAAGGTGAGGAAATGATGGATAGTGCATTAATAGAATCTTATTTCAAATGAGAGGTTGAAGGTTTCCTATGAAAGCCATCTAAACATCTAAATTTGGGAGTGTATATGGATTTTGTGAGAATAATGATTGGTAATGAAAGATAAAATTAGTTACTTTTTCATTAGTTCCCTATTTCTAATACACCAGACTTAGGGGCTAATGTTCACTTGGAAATGCTATAAGAATTGATTTACCAATTAGTCAAAAGAGAAAATAGAGTGATCCAATTTAAGGAGTAAAACCAATCCAATGCAATGTCATTTAAAAACTATGGTTATAGTTTTGCCAACTTATCCTGAAATATGAAATTAATACACAACATGGTAAATGAAAACACGTGTTTATGGATCACCTTTGCCATTATACTTCTCAAAATGTAACACCTCAAATCTAGGAGAGAGAGATGTAGCAAGGATTTCAAGAGATAGTGGACTGTGATGATAATATGGAGTAGTAAGGGGATATGAAGTGGTGGATAATGAAGCAATTTGTTGTTGTAAACTACATGTTTTTTGCATTAATTAGTTTATCACTAGATCAATTGTGTGTAAAGGTGTAGTAGAAGTAATAGTGGTAGGGACACTTGAAAAGGGTTACAAAGCACCAAGATGATCGGTTGAAAAATTAAATGGTAAAGATTGGGATAGAGGAACAATCCCATATGAATGAATGGGGTTATGCTACATCTTAGAAAAGTGAGCATCCTCATGATTAGGATGAATTAGAGAAGTGGCAACATGTGTAGGAATAGCCATGTACACACTTGGTATAGGCATTAACATAGAAAGTTAGTTGTGTGTGTACACTCAAAAACACAACTTGGTGGCCTAGGGTGGTTGAGTCAACTTTAGCATGCACATGGACCCTCTCTCCTTGCCACAGAGTGAGCCTCCACGTCACTCTCGCTCTCATGGAAGTAACCAATCGAGAGGAGACAAGACACGTGGGTGGTTTGGCTCGTTTGAGAGCTAGACTTCATGGAGAGTGGTTGGAATGTCATGGGGCCTTTGTTGTGTGTTTGTTCTAATGTGGTGTTTTGTGACCATTATTAAAATAACTATGTGACATGAAGGGTAACTAGTCACCATTCTTTTGTTTGGGTTTCTAAAGTTCCAATGTTGTGTGGATTGACTATTGTTTTCATTGATACATCTATTGAGTTCAAGTTATTGTTTGAACCGTTGGATGATAGCTTGTATTTAGAATTCTCTTAATCTTTCTTATTGTTGTTGAATTACCTATTGGTCTTGTTATTGTCTAGGATGGATTTCCTCTATCGCGTAGAGGATTGCCCTCACCCACTCACCTCTAAGTTCAGGGCACATTCGTGAGCCTAAACAAGAGAGAGATGGTTAAAGCTAACCTTGACTTGACCTAGGTTTTTGACTTAGGTTTTGTTTGACCTAAGGTTTGACTTTATGTTGACCTTGTGTTGACCTTCTGTTGTGATCATGGGTTTTGCCAAAATGTTGACCAAAGTTGACCTTGTGTTTGAATCAAGGGTTTGTGAACACTCTATGAAGCTAATGTTTTTGCTCTTTTCATTTTTTGGATGCATGCAAGCCTATATGAGTGTAAAACAATTTTTTTGTACTTTTTTCTATTTATGGAAATGAAAGTGCTTTTTTTATTCTAGGAATTAGAAAATGAATACAAACTAATTTGAGATTACCTAATGCAATTAAATCTATGTTTTTGGTTTATTTTTCTGAATATGTGGAACAATTACTCTAGGAAAGGAAAAATTGCTTTGAAATGAATCTAATCTATGAACTTGTGAAAGCAAACTACTTTAATAATGCAAGATCTACTTAGCCAATCTGTTGGGAAAATGTGTCTCAACCTTGCAATTATATAAGGTTTATTGTTGATAGGATATATATATTTATATATATATCCTAGTTACACCGATAGGTGTAATATACAATGGGAGCATGGGGTGGAGTGGGATGCATGTTAACATTTTTTTGCTAACAAAAACTGTTAAATAGTTGACATACATTTAATTAATGATATATTGTAAATCTAGACCATTTATTATTAGGTTTTAGATCTAATGGTAGATATTTTGTTGGCTTGTCTTGACCTATAAGGTAACCCTATTTTATGAAGGCATTGTATTACGACTGCGATATTATATTCTGAGAGTCTAATAGTGGTAGCATTGTCTTTGGATCTCTGGTGGTGATACTCCTATGAGAAGCTTTCTCTACAAGTGTATTGTAATCTTTGTGATTTCTGAATAATATATTGAGTGGCTTTTGGAGTGTGGGATTTTTCTCCCGAAAGGGTTTCCCCTCATAAATCATTGTGTTGTGGTATGAATGATATTTATGTTTATTTCTATTTAAGTTTATGTAACTGTTAAAGATCTATAAAGTTTTGCATTATCCTCCTCTCAATATTAGTGTAGGAAGTTGTTCCACTACCTTAGCTTCCTTACAAGTGGTATTAGAGCCTGATCACCTTTGGTTTCATTGTGGGTTGTTGGGTTTTTTGAACTAATCTAGATTTGAGTGGGAGCTTGTCCATAAGACACTTTTTGATCTTGTTGCAAGAATTTTTAGATGGCAACTTCATCAGGGAGAATATAGGTGGATAAATATTGTGGAAATAATTTTGAAATGTGGAAGCTAAAGATGGAGGATCTGCTGATAATCTGTAGGATGATGTTGATGAGAAGGTTTCAAGGCCTGCAGATCCTACTCTGGTTGCTCAATATGATGTTTTGGACCATAAAGCCAAGGGTCTAATCAGATTGTGTTTGGTAGACTCTATTTTAATCAATCTCCATGAAGAGACCTCTGCACAAAAACTATGGAAGAAGCTTGGTGAGATGTATCAAGCCGAATTTTTAGTGAACAAGAGTTTCTTGAGGAAGAAATTATATTCCTTGAGAATGGAAGAGGGTGGATGAATTTCAGACCACTTGGAAGCATTCAATATGTTGGTAGCTCAATTGGCATCAGTTGGTGTCAAAATGGATGAGGAGGAGAAATGTCAGATATTGCTTTGTTCTTTGCTTGATTCATGGGATTCTCTTGTTATGGCTATTGGGAGTACTTCTGTTATATTGAAGACTGAAGATGTGGTGGGTTCTTTGATTTTTGAAGAGATAAGGAGGAAGGTATCCATCAGTGCCAAGGAGGCCCTAAATGTTCATGGAAGGCCTAAGTAAAAAGGCAAGAAGAATGAGAAGCGTGATAAATCCAAGTCCAAGGGGAGATCCAAATCTCCTAGAAAGTCCAAAGTTTGTTGGAACTGTGGTAAGCCTAGACATATTCGTAAGGAATGTAAAGAAGAAAAGAAGAAGAAAAAGAAGAGATTTTATTTTGATTCTGATTCTGAGAAGGAAGATGGTGATGCATTCATTGCAGCTTTGGCAACTCATGCAGGTAATGATGCATGGTTAATTGACTCAGGTGCATCTTTCCATATGACCTTTAATAGAGATTGGTTTTTTGAATATGAAGAATTTGATGGAGGTAAGGTGTACTTGGGTGATGATTCTTATTTAAATCTTGTTGGTTGTGGTAAAGCTAGAATTAGGTTTCCTAATGGTAGAATAAAATGGATTAATGGTGTGTTGCATATCCTTGGATTAGCATGAAATTTGTTATTTGTGAGCAAACTATAGATGTAGGTGTGCAAGTAGTATTTTTTGATGCAGGATGCAAGATGGTTAGAGGTGCTATGGTGATTGCTAGAGGTGTCAGATATAACACAATATATAAGATTGATGCATGCACTGTTGAGTGCAATAGTACTTCTACGAAAAAAAGTCTGTGGAAGAAGTGAGGGTTTCATCTTTAGAAGATGGTCATGGCTTTTGGCCACCCAAGGGTGCTCTTTCTTCTGAATCAAAGTTACCTATAGAGAAAACTATGTTATGGCACCAGAGACTTGGCCACATTGGAGAAAAGGGTCTAAGGACCTTGAAAAATAAAAACCTTGTTGAAGGGTTGTCTGATTGTAATCTTGAGTTTGATTTCTCTGAGCATTGCATTTATGGAAAACAAAACCGCACTTAGTTTTACTTGAGTTCTCATAAATCTTGTGGTATATTGGATCTTATTCATTCTGATGTGTTTGGTCTTGTAGATGTTCCTTCAATTAGAAAATCCACATATTATGTTTCATTTATTGATGACTATAGTAGAAGGACATGGGTATATGTCATGTCCCCTCCCCTATGAGCCGACTCAAGTTACAAATTATACAAGTCTTATTCATAGAAGACAAATCCAGTGATTAGATTATGAGAAGTGATGGATAACAAAGGCAAAAAGTTATTTTGAAGAGGAATGATTATCCTTGTAAAGAGATTTGTTAATATTCTAGTTAGAAGATAAGGGTACGAATTACTTTATGGAAGCGCTCATAAAGGAGTATATTATGTGGTATGAGATGTGATTTAATTAAGATCTATTTTGTAAAGAGACAATGAATGGTTTAAGAGAATTTTGTGAAGTAAACTATTAATAAAAGGCAGCACTTAACATTATGAAGTGATACATATATGAAGAGACAACAATTTGTTGGATGAAGGAAATGATCCATCTTAGAAGTGTAGTGTCATGCCCCCACCGAAATTATCCCTTGGGCCAACTTCATCAACAATACTAATGTCAAAAGAAATATTTTACTTGTATTTGATTAAAGATATTTTACAAAGATTTAAATTAAAGATTTAAATAATTCTAGTTAGGCTAGACGGTGCCAAAATGATTGATTAATTATGTTAAACAATCAATGTGTAATGAAGAGACGCGATCTATAGGAAGAGATACATCCCTGGCAAAGGACACAATGGTCTCATGAATCTGCCATCATCAAGGGATATAAAAGGAAATAGAAATGACATCAAGGGGCATCAATCACTACTCAATCATTTGGATCATTGAATATTATAGTAGACATTCAATCTGTAGAAATATATCTACTTATTCAGTCATAGAGACTATTACGAATAGCAAAGGGATACATTGCAAAGTCTAGACTGAACTAGAAGTTCAATAAGCATCATTATGAATATACATGTAGAAATAAAATAAGGAACGCTAGTTCAAATCATTATTGACTGTTAAATATCTTACTTATTGCATATCACTGTCATTTATGAAAATACAAAAAAAAATATTTGCAATAAGACTATCAACATGGACAAGGAGGGAATAAGCACTATGGGAGAGAACAACCAAATGCACCCTTTACATTGACAAGTAGGGAGAGAACATGGTGCAGGAGCATCCCAGGTTGCAGAGCAATTTTGCATCAACAAAAAAAAATTGCTTCTTTTCTTTTCTTTCATTTCAGTTGCAGTTTAGTAATTTGTAGTTCATAATTTTCTACCGTATTTTGCCGCATCTTCATATGAGAGCTCGCGACGTAGGAATTAACCTCTATGTCATGTCAACTACATCATATTTAGATTTTAGGAAATTTGGATTTGTCTACAGGAAGTTATTGCTATCAAAAGATCGTCAACTTTCACATAACAGAACATTCATGTAGTCAATTAAGAGGAGAAGGTTTGCAGAGCACTTCCATGACTTGTGGAGCCAAAAGAAACATATTACATGGCACATAAGGACCATATAGACCTTCCTTGAGGTTCGTACCAAGTTTCATTCATTGGCGGAGCAATACCGTGTGTTGTAGGCCGACCTACATGTTTCTACATGTTTCATCATGCATTGGAGTTTGTAACCTCTTATGGCCGATGCAAAGGATTCTATGAGCTTGAAGATGATATATATACATCTCTTACATGCATTAGGAAGTCAAGTAGTTTTAGATGATATTACTTGATAGATTGGAAGTTAGATTCTTTCTAGAAGGCACTTCAATGCCATATCTTACATTTCTGTTGTAGCCTGGAAAGCAGGCCCATGACCCTTTAATTGTAGCCCGGATGTTGTTGGTGTTGGTTTTTCTTCTGAATCAGCATTAGAGTTTTCCAGTTCTAATGCATGGACAGATTCAGCCAACTAATACATGAGGTTGCGTGAGCTCCTACCCTTCACTTCTGGTTCTGTCGCACCAAGGGGGGTGTCCCTATAACTAAAGATGTGACCTTGACTAGTCCAATGACAGAATGATTTATCTTGACAGCAATAGGCAAAATACTCTCATGTGTGGACCAAGATGTGTATGATACATCACAAGTTTGGCAACTTTCTTGGACATATGTGTCTAGTTGGGTATGAGAGCATGCAAGGGTCCTAATCCTACTCCTACAACTAACAGGTTGAAATTATGGAAAGGTTGGAAGTGATGTTTGGATGCAAGACAAGGGGGATGTGGATCATAACTACTAACCCAGAAGCAGACCAGTGCCTATCTCAGGGCAAGGAGTCAACTAGATGTATACAATAGATGGTTTGCAACTTTCACTCAAGTTTTAGGGGGTTGGACTGATGCTTGCCTTACAAACATCACCCAAGAATGGGTATCTAACTGCCTCTACTTACAGATATCCCTGCTGACATGCAACCTTCCCCATGCTCAACCTAAAACAATTTAATCCACTCCTTGAATGAAAGTTAGAGATCAAACATGTGATACAAAAAACCATACCCTAGAACCTGAGAAACCCTTAGCAACTAGATTCAGAAGAAGGAGAATAACATGCAGCAAATGGAGACAAGCAGATAAACACATGCAATGAAGCATTTCTCATATAAAATCAACATTGAAACTGAACATATGTGCAAAATGCATTCATGTTGCAACTCATAAACTCCAAATTGGGATAGAACAACTAGGATCATGCCCTATTCTTCGTTATTTTACACAAAAATGCCCTAGGCCTTCAACAACCAACAAATGAGCAACACATCTTGCTATATATAGCAAGGCAGGTACTCAGCATTAATCACTGGGCAACTCAAAAGTTTGCCAGATACAGTTCATTCTGAGGAAATGGCACTCAAACATTCAATGCAACAGGTGGGAGAGGAGACAGGGAAAGGTCTCGAGCCTTGCGCCGCTGCCTAGGGATTCACATCTTCAATCAGGTACTAGATCTATCCATGCCATCACCCATACCCTGTAAGATCCACCATTAATGGTGCACCAACTCACGGCCTTGGGAAAAACATCATACTATGCATCACAACCGTTTCCCGCCAAGATTTATCACCCTTATATTTCAAATTATGTAGGAACCATTTATCCCACATGCACCCCGCGGTGACCCCCTAATACTTTATATACTAGGCCATGAGCATATATGATGTCGGTGATTTTGCTCTCGACGACACCAGTATAAACCTCATCATCTTCCATCGGCCAAACCCTCCTCATCGGCAAACCACTTGCTTGTCCTCCCAACATCACATATCTTGCCAATGAACATCCTTCATCGGGAGGACCCAACATATCAGAGTGAAACATTCCTAACACGCCGATGACCAAAGTCATGCCGACAACTCTCCCTGTACACATCCTCTGATATGCAAAATATCACCCCGATATTTCACATCACCCTGATATGAAATATCACCCCGCAGAAAATATCACCCTACAGGAAAGCATATCTGGACCTCATCACCCGATGAAAATATCACCCTGACGTCAGCATCATATTGCAATATCACCCGCATGATAATCATCTTCATCGGCACAACCTAATGCATCGGAGGAAGATCCTCCTGCTTAGCCGATATCAAATGTCTCACCGATGAACATCCTGCATGCCCACAAAAATCTTGATGACATCAGCATCATATCTGCATACCGCGCATCTCCACATATCCGGATGATGTCACCATCACATTCATATATCGGCACCAGGCGATGAAAGAACATGAAGTGATAAAGTAACATCAGGATGATCTTAACCAAGATCACCTGATGTTCAAATATGATGACCCCAATGAAAAATGAGTCATACTTAGAACCTTGCAGCAACATCATCAGGATGATCTTAACTAAGATCACCCGATGTTAAAATATCACCCTGGCGAAAGATCATGTAGGCAGAAAATATGATGACCCTCACAAGCAACATTAGGGTGATAACCATAAATATGATGATGATGACCTCCTCAAAAGAAAAAATGATGTTGAAGTTGGAAAATGTTGAGGAGGCCCAAGGACTTAGAACTTTTTAGATTTTTTGGGAAGGTGCTTGCATATACATATTTAAGCACCAACACAGGCTCTGTCTGGGGATGCATGCCTCTTGCAGGCATGGCAAGGACCTCAAATCTCTAGGATGCAGACCAGTCCCCTATCCATTGGGCACAGAGTCATGAAGTTACAATGATCTGCATCATTAGTCACACTTGATGGCCTAAGGCCACCAAGAAAAGAAATACTTGTATCTCCCTTTGTCAAATATCTTGTTTTCATTTGCATGCACTGGATCAAGCTCAGAGATACTACAATGATCTACCCACAAACAAACCTTGTCATCTGCATATTCAACCCTCTGATTTAGCTTGTCACTTTCAACCCTATGCAGACAACCTTCAGCATCATGTGACATGTGGGTGTTAAATTTATCAAACAATGCATACTCATATGGCATATAGCACTTATCATCTACATCAGCAATATGCATTGTAGAATGATCTCCTAGTTGGACTGAGAACTGAAAATACTCAAAGTCCACCACACAGCTAGGAAAATCAGGGCTCTCTTCATGAGCTAGCATATCAAAGGAGAAGCTTTCAAATTCATAATTGTGCACATCATGCACACAATCATCAGGTACATCATGCTGGAAAAGATCAGGCTCTGGCACCTCTTTACAATCTGGCACATCTTTACAATCACTTACCTGATGTATGTTGGTTTCTCCTTCATTAGGATGAGAAACAGAATCCAAGTCAAAAACAAGGCTCAAATCTTCACCATACTCAAACAGATCCTCATCGTCACATGTGTCATAAATGGGTGATCTAGGTGTTTCAGCTTCATCGTGGTATACCACTGGTTCATGGGTAGCAGAATATACATTTTCATTATCTTTTGAACCAGACACCTCAACTTGATGATCAACCCATGACAAATCTAGTTGGTCACACAAAGGATCAAAAGGGCTGACAAGAGGTTTAGCCTTCTGACTGGTAGACATAACAGGGTTACTGCTATTTAACTAGGCCTACCTAGCCTCTAAGAATATCAACCTATTTTTTATCTCTTCTATTCTTTTATTCAACATATCACCCCCTTCTTGACTGAGTATGGGATAATACATGTTTGGATTCATAAAAATTTCACTCTTAGACATCATTTGTTTGCCTAAGACCTAAGGCTTCCCCTAGCATCTAACTTATGCAATAAACAACAAATATAAAGGGGAAGAAGCTAGGTACCTTTTCTCATCCAGATGTAGAAATATGAACATCTCTCATCACATAACATACATCTACCTTTCATGTGCACTTAAATCTTTTTCCAGAGTCGCCACCTCTCCAGAGAGGACAAAATTTTCAACAACTGAAAGCTACTTTTCCAAGTTCATTCCACCAACAGAGCAAAACTTCACTAGAGACTGCAGGATATCACTTTACATCAACATTCCCTAGTAGAGTTACCATTTTGTTGGTAACTCGAATGGATAAAATATATTCTGTTTTCAGCAAATCGTCCCTAGCAGAGCCGCCATTTTGTTGGTTTTTCTTCTGAATCAGCATTAGGGTTTGCCAGTTCTAATGCACGGGCAGATTCAACCAACTAATATAGGAGGTTGCGTGAGCTCGTCCCCTTCACTTCTGGTTCTGCCGCACCAAGGGGGGGTGTCCCTATAACTAAAGATGTGACCTTGACTAGTCCAATGACAGAATGATTTAGCTTGACAGCAACAGGCAGAATACTCTCATGTATGGACCAAGATGTGTATGATACATCACAAGTTTGGCAACTTTCTTGGACATATGTGTCTGGTTGGGTATGAGAGTATGCAAGGGTCCTAATCCTACTCCTACAACTAACGGGTTGAAATTATGGAAAGGTTGGAAGTGATGTTTGGATGCAAGACAAGGGGGATGTGGATCATAACTACTAACCCAGAAGCAGACCGGTGCCTATCTCAGGGCAAGGAGTCAACTAGACGTATACAACAGATGGTTTACAACTTTCACTCAAGTTTTAGGGGGTTGGACTAATGCTTGCCTTACAAACATCACCCAAGAATGGGTATCTAACTGCCTCTACTTATAGATATCCCTACTGACATGCAACCTTCCCCATGCTCAACCTAAAACAATTTAATCCACTCCTTGAATGGAAGTTAGAGATCAAACATGTGATACAGAAAACCATACCCTAGAACCTGAGAAACCCTTAGCAACTAGATTCAGAAGAAGGAGAATAACATGCAACAAATGGAGACAAGCAGATAAACACATGCAATGAAGCATTTCTCATATAAAATCAACATTGAAACTGAACATATGTGCAAAATACATTCATGTTGCAACTCATAAACTCTAAAATGGGATAGAACAACCAAGATCATGCCCTGTTCTTTGTTATTTACACAAAAATGCCCCATGCCTTCAAAAACCAACAAATGAGCAACACAGCTTGCTATATATAGCAAGGCAGGTACTCAGCATTAATCACTGGGTGACTCAAAAGTCTGCTAGATACAGTTCATTCTGAGGAAATGGCATTCAAACATTCAATGCAGCAGGTGGGAGAGGAGACAGGGAAAGGTCTCAAGCCTTGCGCCTCCGCCTAGGGATTCACATCTTCAGTTGGGTACTAGATCCGTCCACGCCAAGATTTATCACCCTGATATTTCAAATTATGTAGGAACCATTTATCCCACATGCACCCCGCGGTGACCCCCTAATACTTTATATACTAGGCCATGAGCATATATGATGTCGGTGATTTTGCTACCGACAACACCAGTATAAACTTCATCATCTTCCATCGGCCAAACCCTCCTCATCGGCAAACCACTTGCTTGTCCTCCCGACATCACATATCTTGCCGATGAACATCCTTCATCAAGAGGACCCAACATATCGGAGTGAAACATTCCTAACACACCAATGACCAAAGTCATGCTGACAGCTCTCCTTATACACATCCTCTGATATGCAAAATATCACCCCGATATTTCACATCACCCTGATATGAAATATCACCCCATAGAAAATATCACCCTACGGGAAAGCATATCCGGACCTCATCACCCGATGAAAATATCACCCTGACGTCAGCATCATATTGCAATATCACCCGCATGATAATCGCCTTCATCGACACAACCTGATGCATCGGAGGAAGATCCTCCTGCTTAGTCGATACCAAATGTCTCGTTGATGAACATCCTGCATGCCCAAAAAAATTCTGATGACATCAGCATCATATCTACATACCGTGCATCTCCACATATCCGGATGACGTCACCATCACATTCATATATCAGCATCGGGTGATGAAAGAACATGAAGTGATAAAGTAACATCAGGATGATCTTAACCAAGATCACCTGATGTTCAAATATGATGACCCAGATGAAAAATAGGTCATACTTAGAACCTTGCAGCAACATCATCAGGATGATCTTAACTAAGATCACCCGATGTTAAAATATCACCCCAGCGAAAGATCATGCAGGCAGAAAATATGATGACCCTCACAAGCAAGATTAGGGTGATAACCAAAAATATGATGATGATGACCTCCTCGGAAGAAAAAATGATGTTGAAGTTGAAAAATGCTGAGGAGGCCCAAGTACTTAGAACTTTTTGGATTTTTTGGGAAGGTGCTTGCATATACATATTTAAGCACCAACAGTTGGCATATAAGAATTTTGATTATCTGATATATTGAGCATTTGAATCTTCCATTGCATTTTATATTTGTGTTGTTTCCGTTGTGTTTATTCTAGCTATGGTTTGGACAATTCTTTCTTTAGACCCTCCATCCATGATTGCACCAGAACAGCTAGTAGGGCACCCTACTGTCTTGTGAAAGGGAGAGAATGAATAAGGGCACCTAAGGGCAGAATTCTCCTCCTTGATCTCCATGTTGAGAGTTTATTGACAAATTTAGGTTCACTAGTCAAAGAAGAATGGTGAGAGGAATGTTTGGAGGGAGAACTATTGCCTAAAAACACCCTACCATGCCTCCCTGCACCATCCTCTTCATCAAAGAAGAATGGTGACGGCGCTATTTGGAGGGAGAACTGTTGATTGACAACACCTTGCCTTGCCTCCCTACACCATCCACTTCTATGACTAAATTTTGTAAACCAACTGAGTTAGCTGCATGGTAATGTATATATAATCTCTCTATATTGATATTGTTTATAAATTTGAATGCAAGGAAATCTTATCTAACCCAAATGGTTAAAGATGTATATTTGTATATCTATATTTTGTATATGTTTTTTTATATTATGATTGTAGAACTCAAGTACAAGAATTATGCAGTTTTGAAGATATTCTAAATGGTAAATCATAAAACCCTAAACCTAATTTCTGGCATTTGAATTTTCTAGGGAAATTTAGGTAAGGGACATTACAATTGGTATCAGAGCATCCTTCCTACCATCTATTGAATGATAGTTGATGCAATGTATACTCAAGTGTATATTTCATGACTTACATATATTCAAGTGTATACTTCATGACTTACGTGTATTCAAGTGTATATTTTATGACTTACGTGTATACTGCATGACTTACATATATCCAAGTGTATACTTCATGACTTTCGTGTATTCAAGTATATACTTTGTGACTTATGTGTATTCAATTGTACATACTTTGTTACTTACGTGTATTCAAGTGTATACTTCATGAGTTACATGTATTCAAGTGTATACTTTGTGACTTACGTGTATTCAAGTGTATACTTCATGACTTACTTGTATTCATGTGTATACTTCATGACTTAAGTATATTCATGTGTAGGCTTTGCGACTTACGTGTATTCATTACATACTTCGTGTATTACATATATTTACATGTATGCTTCATGTCTCGTATCTTATGTGCATTTATGTGTATTATGTGTATGCTTCATGCTTCTTGTATTACATTTACTTATACGTATACTTTGTGTATACTTCATGCTTCATGTATTACGTACATATTTATGCATATGCTTTCTATATTACATGTATGCATCATGCTTCATGTATTACGTGTATGCATCATGCTTCATGTATTACGTGTATTTATGTGTATACTTTGCGTATTATGTGTATGCTTCATGCTTCTTGTATTACATGTACTTATGCTTATACTTATTGTATTACATGTATACTCCATGCTTCATGTATTACATGTATTTATGCATATACTTTGTGTCTTATGCATACTTCATCATATCACTTGTATTTATGTGTATGCTTCATGCTTCACATGTACTTATGTATTAAATATGTATCTATGTGTATGCTTCATAGCTCATGTATCACGTGTATTTATGTGTATGCTTCATGCTTCACATATACCAATGTGTATACTTTGTATATCTATGTGTTTGCTTCATGTCTAATGTTCCTTCAACAAGTTTACTCCATGTGTATGATTAAAAAATTATCAAAGCTTTATTTGTCAAATACTTCTTGGGTTGAGAAGCACTAACAAATTAACTTAGGTAATAATAAAAATTTGTAAAAGTGTGACTCCCTCAAACTTGAGATATAAAAGGAGAGAGCATTTCAATTGAGAATGGAACCCTAAGAGATTTTACAAGTAAATTAAATTAGGTTCTCAAGAATAACGATGATGCAAGCAAGGATGAAAACCCAAATATGAAAAGTGTGACCCTTCAAATGTAGGACTTCTTTAACAATAAAATATAAAAGAGGGATCATTTCCTTGTGGAGAAAATATCAATAGGAAATAAATCAACTCGAAGGTAAAGTATTATTCTTGAAAAAGGAAGCCAAGAAAAGTAGTAGATATAAAGGATAAATCAATTCATTAATAATCATAACTCACCTAGTCATCAAGAAATCAAGCAATCAAAATATCAAAAGTTTCCCAAGGAAGTAACAACCAAACCATAACCACTCAACATAGTTGAATATAATGATATAATTTGACTTCCAATTCTCAAATGAAAATCCATACATTTGTCAAAAAAACTTAGACATAACTAAAGATACAAAGATGAATTAAGATTATCTTTTAGGTACATTGAAGTATCATATTGACCTAGGATGGTCAATCTCTTAAAAGCCCAAAACAACATTTTGAAAGACTATAGTAAATACAATTCAATTCTTTAGGAACCTACAAATTTGGACTCTTGGAAGAACTTACTAGAAATGTTGAAAATCTATCAAAAGATATATTCATCAAGCTTCATGGAGGAGGAACACCATAAAATGTACAATCATATGATCTGATTCCACGCTCATAGAAACAATGACAATACAAGGATCAAACTTGTAACCTACAAAATTGATCTAGTAAACTTATCTTATGAACCAAATTCACTTCTGTATTAGCTCATTTCTTCCAGGAGTCTCCTCACAAATTCTTTCTTGATCAAAGTAACTCCACATTCAAAAAGATCAAGGACATCAATATTAGGCATGTAGGTACTTTAGCTAAATATGATAAAACCAAGTTACAACAAAATTGTTACATAAGCCTATGCTAAGTTATCTTATGGGCCCACAACCCACAAATCCCAGGATCATATTCACCTCTTGAACTAGATGGAATAAAATAATACTTTCCTAAGGTATGAAAATCATCCTAGTATTAACATGGGAATATGTCAATCTTTATAAAAGGAGTGATAGCCCCCCATTGATATGAAAATTGGATGTTAGTATCAATCTATAAATTCAAATTCTATGAAATCTAAGAATTTGGTATATCCAATAATTTATACATGAGGATTATCTGGGGAATATATACTTAGAAGATTATAGCATGTTATTAATGAGTACAAGATGATATATGTTGAAAATGTTTGGACTAAGTATTACAAGAACCTATAAGATATTTTTTATTATACCCCCAATCTTGTCTCAAACCCTGTTGGAATGATTAGGTGAAATAAAATATACTTACTCCTAGTTGATGGTATAAGATAAAGGGTACAGACTATAGTAAAGATGTTGTTCACAACAATCTCAAACCCTAGGAAATGTACTTCTCACAAAGACTTATCCAACCCAATTGATTCTTTGAAGATGTAGTTGATACCAAAGAAGAAATTGATTTTTTTATTGATGCTTTATTTACGTGGCTTCAAAATTATACAAATGAAGATGTCTTTCTCTCTGAGAATAAGAGAAAACTTGTCTTAAATCATAGACCTTACCAGTTGCCAAATCTCAGTCTGGTTGTTGAGAGATATTAGGAAATACAAGTATATGAACCAAAAGGATAAGGGACAATACATTATCCTCATACTTTAGAAAAGGTTATATTGGTGGTTGTGTGGAGACAAGTAGACTAACAACTCTACAATGAGGATCAATTTGGGATGATGATTATTTTAGGAGCATCCTAGTTATGATTGCTTGAGGAAAAGCAATCTTGGGCAAGGTGGACTGTCATGTCCCCTCCCCTATGAGCTGACTCAAGTTAAAAATTATACAAGTCTTATTCATAGAAGACAAATGTAGCGATTAGATTATGAGAAGTGATGGATAACAAAGGCAGAAAGTTATTTTGAAAAGGAACAATTATCCTTGTAAAGAGATTTGTTAATATTCCAGTTAGAAGATAAGGGTGTGAATTACTTTATGGAAGCGCTCATAAAGGAGTATATTATGTGGTGTGAGATGTGATTTAATTAAGATTTGTTTTGTAAAGAGACAATGAATGGTTTAAGATAAATTTGTAAAGTAAACTATTAATAAAGGGCAACACTTAACATTATGAAGTGATACGTATATGAAGAGACAACAATTGGTTGGATGAAGGCAATGATCCATCTTATAAGTGTAGTGTCATGCCCCCACCAGAAAGTATCCCTTGGGCTGACTTCATCAACACTACCAATGTCAAAACACATGTTTTACTTGTATTCGATTAAAGATATTTTACATATATTTAAATTAAAGATTGAAATAATTCTAGTCAGGTTGGATGGTGCCAAAAGGATTGATTAATTATGTTAAGCAATCAATGTGTAATGAAGAGATGCAATATATAGGAAGAGATACGACCCCTAGCAAATGAAACAATGGTCTCATGAAGCCACCACCATCAAGGGATATAAAATGAAATGGAAGTGACATCAAGGGGTATCAATCACTACTCAATCATTTGGATCATCAAATATTATAGCAGACATTCGATCTGCAGAAATACATCTACTTATTCAATCATAGAGACTATTATGAATAGCAAAGGGATACATTGCAATGTCTAGACTAAACTAGAAGTTCAATAAGAATCATTATTAATATACATGCAGAAATAAAATAAGGAACATTGGGTTAGATCATTATTGACTGTCAAATATCTTACTTATTGCATATCACTGTCATATATGAAAATAGAAAAAAATATTTGCAATAAGACTATCAACATGGACAAGGAGTGAATAAGTACTATGGGAGAGAACAACCAAAGGAACCCTTTACATTGACAGGTAGGGAGAGAACAACCAGTAGGGCACCCTACTATACTGTGAAAGGGAGAGAATGACTAAGGGCACCCAAGGGCAGAATTCTCCTCCTTGATCTCCATGTTGAGAGTTTTTTGACAAATTAAGGTTCACAGTCAAAGAAGAATGGTGAGGGGACTATTTGGAGGCAGAACTATTACCTAACAACACCCTACCATGCCTCCCTACACCATCCTCTTCATCAAAGAAGAATGGTGAGGGGACTATTTGGAGGGAGAACTGTTGACTGACAACACCTTGCCATGCCTCCCTACACCATCCACTTCTATGACTAAATTTTGTAAACTGAGTTAGTTGCATGGTAATGTATATATAATCTCTCTATATTGATATTGTTTATAAATTTGAATGCAAGGAAATCTTATCTAACACGAATGGTTAAAGATGTATATTTGTATATATATATTTTGTATATGTTTTCCTATGTTATGATTGCAGATAACAAGTACAAGAATTATGCAGTTTTGAAGATATTCTAAATGGTAAATCATAAAACCCTAAATCTAATTTGTGGCATTTTAAGTTTCTAGGGAAATTTAGGTAAGGGACATTATAGTATGCTTTCTAAAGAGTAAATCTAAAGTTTTAAGTCTATTTAAAGAATTTAAAGCAATGGTTGAGTTGCAAACTGGAAAGAAAATAAAATGTTTGAGGATTAATAATGGCAGTGAATTTTTCTCTAATGATTTTGATAGATTTTGTAAAGTTTGTGGTATTCATAGACAAAAGACAACTCCATATTCTCCACAACAGAATGGAGTTGTAGAAAAAATGAATAAGACATGGGTGGAGAAGGCTAGGAGTATGTTAAGTGGTGTTGGTCTAGAATAAAGGTTTTTGGCTGAAGTTGTTTCCACTGCATGTTACCTTATTAACAGGTCTCCTACATCATATCTTGTTGATAAGATGCCTATAGAGGCATGTTTGGGTCACAATCCTTTATTAAGACATCCCAGAGTTTTTGGTTGCGAGGCATATGCACACGTGCTAAAGGAGAAGTGAACAAAGTTGGAGAACAAGGCTATGAAATGTATCTTCATCAGATACGGCTATGGTGTGAAAGGATACAAGCTTTGGGATCCTGTTGCATAGAAGGTAATATATAGTAGAAGTGTTATTTTTAGAGAAACTAAGTCTTCTTCTGTTACATTGCAGCTAGAACAAAGTAAACAAGAAGATGTGATTCAATTTCCTTCTACACCTTAGAAAATTGAATCGAGGCCTATGGATAGACAAGAAGTTGCGGAGAGCTCATCTAGCTCTGAATCTTCAAAAGAGGAAGAACCTCCAACTTAGCTTGTTCATAGGTCTACAAAGCATAGACAACCACCTGAAAGGTATTCACTTGATGATTGGAGATGTATTTTTTCTTTGAATACTAACATGGATGAACCCAAATCTATAGAAGAGGCATTAGGTATGAATGATGCAGAATCCTGGAAGATTACTATGGATGAAGAAATGACATCTTTGCAAAAGAATGGTACATGGGATCTTGTACCATTGCCTGAAGGATGAAAACCTGTTGGTTGTAAATGGGTATTCAAGAAAAAGATTGGTTCAGATGGAGGTATTGAGAAGTACAAAGCAAGGTTGGTTGCGAAAGGTTGCTCTCAAGTTGAGGATGTTGATTATGGTGAGATATTTTCTTCTATTAAAAAATGACATCCATTAGATTTTTGCTTTCTATTACTACTGCTTATGATTTAGAGGTTGAGAAAATAGATGTGAAAACTACTTTCCTTCATGGTGACTTGGAGGAGGATATTTATATGACAAAGCCAGAGCACTACTAGGTGAAAGGTAAATGTAATTTGGTTTGCAAATTGAAGAAATCTTTGTATGGCCTAAAACAAAGTCCTAGGATGTGGTACCAGAAATTTGATACATATGCATTGAGTTTGGGATTTGAGCATTCTAAATCAAATCATTGTGTTTATTATAAAACTGATGGTGATCATTTCCTATTTATTGCATTATATGTTGATGATATGTTATTTATTGGTAAAGGGAAAGGAATTATTTTAGAATTGAAATCTCAACTTGCTACTAAATTTAAAATGAAAGACCTTAGTGCAGCTAGACACATTCTTGGGATGGAAATTAGAAGAGATAGAGTGAACATAAATCTATGGCTTGGCCAAAGTATGTCAATTCAATTTAATAGAGGTTTAACATGTAGGACTGTAGACCATTGTGTGTTCCCTTTTCAGTTGGAACAAAGTTATCTATTTTAGATTCTCCAACATCTCTATTAGAGATAGAAGAGATGAGCAGAGTACCTTACTAGAGTGCAGTTGGAAGTTTGATGTATGTTATAGTTTGTACTAGACCAGACATTGCCCAAGCAGTGGGAGTTCTTTCCAAATATATGTCTAATCCTGGTAGATTTCATTGGGATGCAGTTAAAAGAGTCTTCATATATTTGCACAGTGCGTCAAAGTATTCCTTGTGTTATCATAGTAATTTGGCTGAAGAATATATTTCCCTTGATATTCATGGTTATGTGGATTTAGATTGGGTAGGTGATATTGATAGTAAATGATCCACCAATGCTTATGTGTTTACTTTATTTGGTGGTGCAATTAGTTGGATGAGTAAGTGACAGGATGTGGTGTTTTTTCCACTACTGAAGCTGAGTATATGGAAGTTACTCATGCTTACAAAGAAACCATTTGGATTAAGAGATTGTGTTAAGATATTGGAATAAAACAAGATGCAGTGACAATTTATTGCAACAATCAGAGTGTGATATGTCTAGCTAAGAACCTAACATTTCATGCCAGGGCCAAGCACATTGATGTACAATATCATTTTGTTAGAGATATGGTTGAAGATGGTAGGGTGAAGCTAGTTAAGGTAGAGACTTTGATGAATGTTTTTGATTCTTTAACTAAGCCTGTGAGCACAGAAAAGTTCACATGGTGTTCAGAGACTATGGGCCTTTTGGCCCCTAGCAATTAAGAGATGATGTTTACTCCCTCCCATTGCTCTTGCAAGGTGTTCAAAAAGTGGGAGATTTGTTGGGAAAATGTGTCTCAACCTTGCAATTATATAAGGTTTATTGTTGATAGGATATATATATATATATATCCTAGTTATATCGATAGGTGTAATATACAATGGGAGCATGGGGTGGAGTGGGATATGTGTTAACATTTTTTTGTTAACAAAAACTATTAAATGGCTGACATACATTAAATTAATGATATATTGTAAATATACACCACTCATTATTAGGTTTTAGATCTGATGGTATATATTTTGTTGGCTTGTCTTGCCCTAGAAGGTAACCCTATTTTATGAGGTCATTGTATTATGACTATGGTATCATGATGTATTCTTAGAGTCTGATAGCGCTCGTGTTGTCTCTGGATCTCTAGTGGTGATACTCCTATGAGAAGCTTTCTCTTCACTTATATTGTAATCTTTGTGATTTATGAATAATATATTGGGTGACTTTTGGAGTGTCGGGTTTTTCTCCCAAAAGGGTTTTCCACACGTAAATCACTGTGTTGTGGTATGCATGATATTTATGTTTATTTTTGTTTAAGTTTTTATAACTATTAAAGATCTATAAAGTTTTGCATTATCCTCCCTCAAGATTAGTGTAGGAAGTTGTTTCACTACCTTAGCTTCCTTACACTATCAAAGAAAAAGCAACATGCATTTAGTATTTCCAAGAGCAAAGTTTAATTATCTAATTACTATGAAATAAAAAGCATGAAGGAATCTGGAATAAAGAGATGTGTGAGCCTCCACTACCCTCAGAAATCCTTGTATGGAAACCTCTTATCCTCTTGCAACAACGGGATGATCCTCTTGGTAACAATAAGAAAGAGATTAAAAAAGAAGCTTTTGGAAGCTTGAATGAGAGCTTAATTGTGAGCTTGTGAGCATTGTGGCTTGTGATGTGAGCAAAGTATCAACACAAAAATGAGCTTTTAGCAAAGTTATATGAGACAACAATAAAAATCAAAAGGCTTGGAGGTCTTGTGTGAGCATATGTATGCTTAATTGAAGAGCAATAACTTGCAACAACTATGTGGACAAATGAAATTGCCTCCCTTCATTCTTGAGGGAGAGGGGTATTTATAAGTTTGAAGAAGGCATGAGAGGTGGAGAGGATGGAGAGATAACTAAATTTGATTGAAGAGTTAGCTTAGAAGACACAAGAGTGATCTGGGCTAAGATTGGAGTGATCTAACCAATTATAGCTTATCACTCAACAAGAAATGGAGAAAGAGAATGCATGGGTTGATAAATAAAGATAAAAATAAGCTAAATATGCATGGGTGGGTGCATGAAATAGTTAACTCTATCTTTAGGGGAAAAAATCATTCAAACGGGAAGAAAATAGGCAAAAACGGAGCTATTTTTGGCCAAAAACTTGAATTATTTCATGACTTGGAAACACAACAAGGTTGCCACCTGGTCACCCTTTTCATTAGTCAAGGTCACCAGGGGGAGACCCATGTACGAACCTCAGAGGAGGGGTCCTGAGTGAAATATTAGGACGGGAGTGTTGCAAGTATGAGGTGAACCAGTGTTGTCATTGATGTCAACATACTCATATTGCATTGACAAGAAGGATTCGATGAGCAGTGTGCTGAGGATATTGAGAAAATTAGCCTCAGTCAGGAACAGTGAAGAACATTGATAAGAAGAAGGAAAATGTATTGTATAGGATGCGAACCGGAGGATGCAGATTAAATAGTTTGTAGATATGAGTCTTGAGATGCTTCAGTTAAGATTTTAGAGGTCCGCATGAAGATCTGAAGGAGTTGTGGCTGTCGGTGTGGAACCGGTTCCGGCAAGTGCTCAGAGGTGACAGAGGATCACAGAAAGGTTCGGTGAGGTCTGGAATTGTACAATCCTAATCTGTGGATTGGAAGGAGTGTTTGGGATGTCCTTGTGATGTGTCATCTTAAGTTGTGTATGTTTTTGAGGTCTGGAAGTGCCTTTTGCATTGTGACAGTGGTGACAGACTATGTTCTTGAAGTTTTAGACGAGGAAGAGAAGAGATTCCAGTAAGTAGAGAAAGTGTGGATGTACCTGGTCATTCAGGTAGGCTTGTGAAGGTTCCTGGATCATGATGAGGTTGTGTTGTTGGTTCGCATTGATGGTAGAGCCCAGAATTGAAGTTATTCTTCCGGATGAAGTTCTTGTTCCGACTAGCTGACCGGATGAGTTGTTCATCCTGCGAATGTTCTTGTGATGGGCGACCGGATGTGTTATTCATCTTGCGGATATTCTTATGGTTGATTGCCGACTTAGATGATTAATCCTAAGTTGATGTCTTGTATAAATAAAGGTTTGTGAGTTCATTTAGTAGTGTGGATTGTGTGTATGAGTGTGGTGTAGCGAAGAGTAGTGCGAAAGGCAGAGCAGGGGTTTTGGGCTTAAATGGAACTGATCCGGACATAGTAGAGATGTCATTCTCCAGTTCAAGATTGTGATTATTATCACTTTGTAGATAGTGTGTCCCCTTGTAGGCAGTGGGCCTCTTTGTGAGCAGTGTGCTCGGGCAGTGAGCCCTAATTGGCAAGTGCCATTCTTTTTCTTATTCTTCTAACAGAGAATAATCCTTGGGTTAATCACCCCGTGGTTTTTCCCTTAACCGGGTTTTCCACGTCAAAATCTTGGTGTTCAATGTGTTGATGTTTATCTGCTCTTGTGTTTGTGCATTATGCTTTCATGGATGATTAATTGATATACTGTTAACTAACAAAGAAGAATCAAGTATTTAAAGTAGAGCAGGTTTTTATACAACTGATTCACCCCCCCTCAGTTGTATGCCCTAGATCCAACAGGGAGATGAAAGAGGAGGAGAAAAGAAGGTGATATGCCTCTAGAAATAAGTCAAATAGGGGTCAAAAACCAAATCTCCACTTGCAAATGTCAGATCTCTTGGGGGAGATCTAGAAATAATAGGGGAGATTTGTATACTGATGACTGAAACTAAAAACCGATAGTTGGAGATGGCTTGGGAGGTCCTCTAGAGAGCTCCTAGGGGTGGGAATGGATGAAAAACATTAGGGAGAGGTGAAAACACAACAAATGAATGAATACAAGGCTTAGGGACAAATTCACAAGCACAGGAAACATAAATTGACAAGTGTCAAAAAGTATTGAAAGTGAAGAAAAGGATAGAATGAAAAAGGGGAAACAACACGGAGGAAGAAGAAACATGCTACCAAGAGAATTGTTATTGAGAGGGCATTATTCCATGCTTACATGTACGTGACAAGGATTGTGAGTTGGGGTCCTCATGGAGGTTGTGCGTGATTTTGGTGCTTACATATTTTCCTCCTTAGGGACAGTAATCTACATGAAAGGTAGGTACCATTCCTGAACTAGGCCTTACCTATTGTGATTTTTCTACAATTGCACCTACAATAACTAGTATTAGTCTAGCATCTGAATTTATCAAAACAATAATGAAATCTGAAATGACAAACATACCATAGATCATGTGAGTTTGACTAGTTGTTTGCCTTTGTCAGAGAGACCTGTAGGGATGAATGTACACAAAATGACAACATAAAAGATGCATAAAAGCAACAACTAATCTAAAAATGCATAAAGAAAACTAAGCCAAGATGAGTGAGACATTGATAGAATCAATTGTGTAAACAGTCGTTGGGAAGATATCACCGAGTGGATCACAAAGATGGCTGCCTCTTCTTCTACCGCTAAGAGTTAGGTGCACAATTAGTAAAAAACCCTTCTCTAAACCCTAGTTTCTATTTTGTGAAAAATCTCTTGAAATTGTTAGTTTTTGTTGGTTTTCTCTGTTGCATTGTGTTTGTTTTGTCATTTAGAGTAGGATTGGTTTTTTGCTTGTCGATATTGGTTGAAAAAAGAGGTTTTTAGAGCATTTTTTAGTACGAGGGGTAGGCAAACAAGGTCACCCCTTTTTCCAGTCAGGTCACTTGTGATAGATCTGGTTGTGCAACAGGGTCACCCGGTGGGGATTTGCCTATGCAATAGGGTCGCCCAAGGGAGATCACGTTGAACATTTGGGTCACCTGAGGGAGATCTGATTTGATGAAAGAGGCGACCCTAATAGATCAATTCTAACTAAAATTTGATGTTTTTGACATTTAATTCACTCTATTTTGGTCTAATTTGAACACTAATTTTGTCGATTTATTGGAATTTGGAAGGTTTATATGTTTTTTTTGTGAAATTTTTGCAAGTTTCTATATTTTTAGGGATTTTTTGAGTTGATGGGATCTAATCGAAAGTTCTTTTTGATTGGAAGGATATGAGGATCTGTTGGAATACCAATCGTGAGCAATAGTGGCTCTTGAAGAGATGTACGATTCCCTATCTCCTAATGATCTTGTTGTCCTGAAGAGTGCAGGCTTTGCTAAGATTTGCCATGTATCAGTTGTGCATCCTATTTCACATATCTTCTGTGACATTTTGACCTATTGGGATGCTGATTAGAACATTTTCAAATTTTTGTAAGTTTCAGGGGAGTGGAATATCACTCTATATGAATGTGTATCACATTCTCAGGGTTCTTGTGAGAGGGCATCCTCTTGTCTTACCTTCTAGTGAGTTTTTTAAGGATAAGGCATCTTGGGCTCAGATCATGGGGCTGAGTCGTCTTGAGGACCAGACTAATGTTCACCTTACTCCAGTACCATGGCTTCACACTCCTCTCTTGAGGAAATTCTTGATTCATTTGATTGCTTGGAGGCTGTAAGGAGACAAGGCCTCAACTCATCTATGATGATGCTGGGCACCCATTATTTAGGGCATTGAGTAGGGTATAGTTTTCACATGGGATCTAGACATTCTTGCTATGGTTTATAGAGATTTCTATCATATTGCTTGTTGTGGGTCTCTTGCAATTAACCACTCCTCTCTGATCATGACCTCGATCTTTGAGCATATCAGGCCATACCAGAAGGAGATTCCTATTCTTGATCATCAACTACCCAGAGCCGCCAGATGGGGTCGTGTGGGCCACTTTGATACTTCCTTGTGTGTTGTGGCCACTCTCAACATTGCAGACATGATTGTCAACTCTTATGTAGATATGGAGGGTGTATGGTCCAATGACAGGCAAATTAGAGATTACTATCTCAGCATATTAGAGGTTTTAGGCTGTAATGGTCTCATTGAGGCTTATCGCATTGAGCGAGTTATACATCAGTTTGGTGAGGATTTTCCTGAGGATTTGCCCCTAGTTCCCACTTACTATTGATCTATCTAGGAGATGGGCAAGGTTGGTCAAAGACTTGTTGCTTGGACTCCTTTAACTTCCAAGGTTTTGATTACCAAAACCTCTAGGACCCCAAGAGGTGGACAAAGGTGAGGGAGAGGAGCTCCTTCCCAAGGATTGATTGTCATGGATGACTCAGATTCTACCAATAGGGACTATTTCCTAGATGGAGATCACTTGTCAGACAAGGGAGTAGCAAGAGATGCATAGGAGGTTGATTATGATGAGGGGGAGACACCAAAGGGCTCTTCTTCATGTCCAAGACCTCCTCATTTTGATGAGGTGATGTGACGCTTTGATCCTTCCTAGCAGCCTGGCAATCCTCGTAAGTCTATAAGAAAGAGCTATATTATATCACCAAGAGAGAAAAATCTTCACTGTGATTATGTGTATTATGTGTCTAGTTGTATCATAGTGATGCATTGTTGATAATAAATATCATAGTGTGCTTTATTGTGTGTACTTCCATGTTTAGGTGAATGTGTGTGTATGTTAGGAACCATGACTTGCATCACTATTCTAGTTTCATAATTGAATAATGTTATTTTATTTTTAGATGATGCAGGCTAT
Source organism: Cunninghamia lanceolata (assembly GCA_027924645.1). NCBI lineage: Eukaryota > Viridiplantae > Streptophyta > Pinopsida > Cupressales > Cupressaceae > Cunninghamia > Cunninghamia lanceolata. The sequence continues at coordinate 2,829,248 of BSBN01000192.1, forward strand.
GGAGACACCTCTCAAAGTTTATAGGGCAATGGAGCATGGTGTGTCCACTACGATTCATAGCTCCATGCCATTGATGGGGGTATGAGGCAGATTAGTAAATTTCAATTTACATTCATTGTTATAGTTGCTTATTTTTGAAAAATCAAATGATTAATGATTTGAAGTTTAATTTCTATCTAGATGGTTTCTATAAGACATGACATCACCACAACCTAATCCTGCTACTAAGGCAAATGAGGAGGCAGATTATATGGTAGCGGTAAGTGATTATTTTATTAAATGTTTTATTTTTTATAACATGTAATTTCTATATATTAATGTCTATACTTTTTATTGTAACAACTATAGATCCATGAAGAACTAATTTTGGAGATTTCACGGCAACACCTTCCAGTGGTGGTGTAGTTCAAAGCTTCACTGAGGTAATAAAATAAATAGTTTAACTAATGAATTGTACTTATTAGATTTTTGTATTTTATATTCATATCGTTGATTACATTGCATTGCACATCTTTCAAACTCAAAGTATTATTAGACATTGCATAACTAATAGCTAGATGTTGATAGATGACAAAATTTTAATTACAATATAGTTAAATTTGAAAAAATGCCTCAAAGAAATGTGCTCTCATGGAATGCCATGACAAGCAGATGCATAGACAAGGACATCACCATGAGACCACTTTTCTTTGAGGCATCTTTTCAAATAGCTCACTGCCTTGTCTATGCTACCACATTTTCCATACATGTCTACCATAGCCTGTTGATCCCCTCCACACTTTTCTTCGACAAATTCTCTCTAATAATCTCATCCATTTACCACCAATTAGACCCCAGTACATGACACCAGAGACAGGCATCATCTAATGACATCTTATATAGCATATGATTGACTCGAACATCATCTAGGTTTTAGGTATTAATTATGGGGGTAACAAGTCGCCCCTAACCAAAATCTTCAAATCTACACTAACCCTTTCCCCTACAAACTTATGTCAATCATATTGGCTCAATTTATTCCATCCCTACATCTATAAGAAAGAGCTATATTATATCACCAAGAGAGAAAAATCTTCACTGTGATTATGTGTATTATGTGTCTAGTTGTATCATAGTGATGCATTGTTGATAATAAATATCATAGTGTGCTTTATTGTGTGTACTTCCATGTTTAGGTGAATGTGTGTGTATGTTAGGAGCCATGACTTGCATCACTATTCTAGTTTCATAATTGAATAATGTTGTTTTATTTTTAGATGATGCAGGCTACAGAGACACCTCTCAAAGTTTATAGGGCAATGGAGCATGGTGTGTCCACTACGATTCATAGCTCCATGCCATTGATGGGGGTATGAGGCAGATTAGTAAATTTCAATTTACATTCATTGTTATAGTTGCTTATTTTTGAAAAATCAAATGATTATTGATTTGAAGTTTAATTTCTATCTAGATGGTTTCTATAAGACATGACATCACCACAACCTAATCCTGCTACTAAGGCAAATGAGGAGGCAGATTATATGGTAGCGGTAAGTGATTATTTTATTAAATGTTTTATTTTTTATAACATGTAATTTCTATATATTAATGTCTATACTTTTTATTGTAACAACTATAGATCCACGAAGAACTAAATAGGAGGAGCAACCCTCAGGTTCGTAGTAGACCACCCTCATACACGTCTCCATCCTCCCTAAGATCAAAGGCTTCTCGTGATCTATTCCCTTCACCGAATAGAGGGAATGAATGCTTATTGGGGTCCTTTGTTGTATGCCTATATGGCATTTGTGGATATATATTTTGTATTTCATATAGAAGACATTGTATGCCTATATGGCTATTTTGTATATATGTTATACTTATATCGACAGATATTGATGTATGCCTATATGGATATTTGGTTAATACAAATCTTTTTTATTGATGGAGTCCATATTTGCATTATAAATCCACGTTTCAATGGATATTTGTAGATGGTTACTTCAAATATTTAAAGTCTAATTGTATTACATAGGATGTTTGTTGATCCAATAAGCTAGCTATTGTTATTCAAGTATCACCTAAACCTCATTCTGGAACTAAAAGATAAAAGTTGTATTTAAAATAAAAATGAATCGTCATGTTGAATAAAAAATATTCATGTTCTTTTTGAGTTTCTCAATTGAAAATATTTCTTAATTTCTTGTTATTATACCATATTGGGATGCAAAGAGTATGTTTGTTGTTTTGAATAAGATAGTCAAAATCATATGTTTATGAGCACCTGATGACCATTGTGGTTATTAAATGTAATTCCTCTTGCATATAAGGTGAGGTTATGGGAGTACATTGATTCTTACCTAATTTTAGTATGCAACATAACATTGGGGCTATAAGCTTCCATAAGTCATCAACAATCAAGGTTCAAGGTTGTCATTAAAGTCAAAGGGTCAAGGTTGTTTGCCATTGATGTCAAGGTTGATGCCATGATGTTGATAAGGTGATACAATGATTCAAGGTAGGTGATGGTCATGAGGTGCATGATGTTGTGAATATGGTTTTCATGATAAGGTCTCTCAGTTCATTTTGATGTTGCACAAGACAAACATGGTTCATATGATGCAAGGTTCATGTTCATGGTGGATGTGGTTTTGTTCATGCAAGGTTTTGTTGTGAATATGGTTTTCATGATAAGGTCTATCTTGAAAGGTTGATATGATGCAAGGTTCAAGTTCATGGTGGATGCAGTTTTGTTCATGCAATAAGAAGTCAGAGAAGACACAAGCTTTCATAATCATAATTCAATGTCATCATCAAGGAGAGTTATATTTATCAAGGGGAGTCATGAGTTTGATTCAAATGTGAAGTTGTTCATATCTTAGAACCCTAAGCCTATGATAAGTGTCATACTCTAATGTCTTTCTTCTGATGTCCCTAAGGTCTCTGAAATGTCCTAGATATCTCTTGATGAAAGTTAGAATGTTTAAGTCTTTCTTATTGATAGTTAGGGTTTGCATATTGGGCATTAAACCCTAAAAAGAATCTACTTTTCTTAAGACTTTAGAACCCTCAATTGCCTGTCGTGTGTAAAGTACACTTTTGTTTTAATTTAATATTGACTTATAATCGTAGATTACTATCACTTAAGTTAACCTACTAAAGGGTTTTAAATCATTAGTTCACCGGCCCTTCAACCTAACTCAACCGGCCTCTCCAGTAAACTCTCATAAGTCAAATCATAATCGAAGGTCATATTTAATTCATATGAGGGCAGGAAAAAGGATTGGAAGGTCAGTATTTAAAAGGAATTTAGAATACAATAGTCATCTCTATGTGGTTGAATTTGATGAGCATGCCTTTATAAAAGGCTAAAAGACAACTTTATGTAGGATATCATGGCATTTGTAGTGTTTGAAGATTGAAGACTAGTTAGTGTTTGTAGCTTGAACCGTTTTGGCATGTTTGGGTACAAAACAAGACCATGCCTAGCCTAAACGTACCCATCTAGATGCGTTGGAACTGTCAGTTTGGCTGCACAAGGGAAAGAACAAAAGTTACACCCCTTTGCAACTTTACACTGCCTCCTTTTGACAATTTTTGGGATAGCAGAAAACCTTTCACCACAGGCAAACACCTCAGAGATATAAAAAATCAAGAGAGGTTATTATAGAGGGACCCTACATGATCGTGTTGCCTCAGATGAAATGTGTCTAAGTGACATAGGTTTTCAGTAACATCTCGTCAAAAATTACTGCCTTTTTGCAGTTTGGACTCTTCAGGGATATCACCAGTATAATGTAGCTCAGATTATTTCAGCATGTTTGGGTGCAAAATAGGACCATGCCTAGCCTAAATGTACCCATCCAAACGTGTTGGAACTGTCAGTTTGGCCACACGAGGAGAAGAACAAAAGTTACACACCTTTGCAACTTTACACTGCCTCCTTCTGACAATTTTTGGGGCAGTAGAAAACCTTTCACCATGGGAAAATGCCTCAAAGATATAAAAACTAGGAGAAATTATTGTATAGGGACCCTACGTGATCACATTGTCTCAAATGGAATGTCTTTAAGTGACATGGCTTTCGAGTAACATCTCGTCAAAGATTACTACATTTTTGCACTTTGGACTCTTCAGGGATATCATTGATACAATGTAGCTCGGATTGTTTAGGCATGTTTGGGTGAAAAACAAGACCATGCCTACCCTAAATTTACCCATCCAAACACGTTGGAATAGTTAGTTTGATTACATCAGGAGCAGGACAAAAGTTACACCCCTTTGCAACTTTACACTACCTCTTGACAATTTTTGGGGTAGCAGAAAACCTTTCACCACGGGAAAATGCCTCAAAGATATAAAAAACTGAGAGAGGTTATTGTAGAGGGACCCTACATGATCATGTTTCCTTAGACATAATGTCTCTAAGTGACACAATGTTTGAGTAACATCTTGTCAAAGATTGCTGCTTTTTTGCACTTTGGACTCTTCAGGGATATCGTCGGTACAATGTAGCTCAAACTGTTTCGGCATGTTTGGGTGAAAAACATGACCATTCCTAGCCTAAATGTACCCATCTAGATGCATTGGAATAGTTAGTTTGGTCACATCAAGAGAAGGATGAAAGTTACACCCCTTTGCAAGTTTACACTGCATCCTTCTGACTATTTTTGGGGCAGCAAAAAACCTTTCACCACAGGCAAACACCTCAAAGATAAAAAAAAATTTGAGAAAGGTTATTGTAGAGGGATCCTACATGATCGCGTTGCCTCAGATGAAATGTCTCTAAGTGACATGGTTTCTGGGTAGCATCTCATCAAATATTGCTGCCTTTTTACACTTTGGACTCTTCAGGGATATCATGGTACAATGTAACTCAGACTGTTTCAACATGTTTGGTTAAAAATAGGACCATGCCTAGCCTAAATGTACCCATCTAAATGCATTGGAATAGTCAATTTGGTCACATCAAGCGCAAGACGAAAGTTACACCCCTTTGCAACTTTACACTACCTCCTTCTGACGATTTTTGGGGCAGCAGAAAACCTTTCACCATGGGAAAATGTCTTAGAGATATAAAAAACTGAGAGAGGTTATTGTAGAGGAACCCTACACGATCATGTTGCCTTAGATGAAATATTTCTAAGTGATACCGTTTCTAAGTAACATCTCATCAAAGATTGCTTCTTTTTTGCACTTTGGACTCTTCATGGATATCGTCGGTATAATGTAGCTCGGACTGTTTCAGCTTGTTTGGCCAAAAAATAGAACTATGCCTAGCTTAAACATACCCATCTGGATGTGTTGGAATAGTCAGTTTGGTCGTATTAGGATGAGGATGAAAGTTACACCCCTTTGCAACTTTACACTACCTCCTTCTGACAGTTTTTGGGGCAACAAAAAACCTTTCACCACGGGAAAATGCCTCAGAGATATAAAAAATTGAGAGAGGTTATTGTAGAGGAACCCTACATGATTGAGTTGCCTTAGATGGAATGTTTCTAAGTGACATAGTTTTTGAGTAACATCTCATCAAAGATTGCTGCCTTTTTTCACTTTAGACTCTTTAGGGATATCGTCGGTATAATGTAGCTCAGACTGTTTCAGCATGTTTGGGTAAAAAATAAGATCATGCCTAGTCTAAAAATACCCATCTAGATGTTTTGGAATAGTCATTTTAGTTGCATCAGGAGCAGGATGAAAGTTACACCCCTTTACAACTTTACACTAGGGCAATAGAAAACCTTTCACCACGGCAAAAACGCCTCAAAGATATAAAAAATTGAGAGAGGTTATTATAGAGGAACCCTACGTGATCGCATTTCCTTAGACAAAATATTTCTAAGTGACATGGTTTCTGAGTAACAGATCGTCAAAAATTATTATCTTTTTGCACTTTTGACTCTTCAGGGATATCGTCGGTATAATGTAGCTCGGACTGTTTCGGTATGTTTAGGTGAAAAATAGAACCATGCCTAGCCTAAACATACCCATATGGACATGTTAGAACTATTAGTTTGGTTGCATCAGGAGTAGGACACCAAAAATACAAAAATACAAAAGTTGCTTTATGCAACTTGACAACATTGACACTTTTTTACAACAAGACTCAAAGACTCAAACTGACTCAAAAACATATGAAATGGTCTTAGAAGACCTTATTACATACAATTGACTCAATCAAAATAAAATTTCACTTTTTGACCCCTCTTGGAGGCATGACAACCTGGGTGCCCCTACACCATTAGTGCAACTGAAGTCGATAAAGTTTTCCTCTTAAGAAAAAGAGCTTCCCTTAGCATCAAGAAATATAAATATTCTATACTAACAAGGCCAACCACGTGAAGGTGGAATCTCATGTGGCCTCACCTAAGACCTAAGACACATGTATTCTAGTAGATGTAGGACACCTAAGACACCTATTGTATAGTATGTATCTAGATTTTATAGACATAGTAGACCTAAGACACCTAGTCTTTATACCTTATAATAGTCTAGACCTAAGTCAACTAGACACCTAGATTATAGTTCTACCTAAGACACCTATTATGGTAGATCTAGTTGACATATAGTACCTACCTAAGACACCTAGATTAAATTATAGAAGACACCTACCTAGAAGACACCTAGATCATTCTAGATTATACCTTATTCTAGTCTCTAGACAGGTTGTTGATATATAGTATCTACCTAAGACACCTAGATTAGATTAAATACCTTTTTTTCTAGTCTCTATCTACCTAGTTGACATATCGTATATACCTAAGACACAATTAGAGACACCTATTATCTAGTTAGAAACCAAGACACCTAGAGACACCTATATTTTATACATTACTCTCAGGATCAACTTCATCCGTCGCTTAGGTCTAACCCCATGAAGCATAACATGATGTAAAAATGTGTATATATGTAAAAATGCAGCAACAAATAAAAAAAGACAAACCTGTGTAAACTTACAAATTAATGTGCATACTTACAACTCAATGTAACATGACTTTACAAAATCAATGTGAATACTTACAAATTATTCCAATGAACCATCCAAGTCTACTCTACTCTTTATTGTGTCAAGTATTACCTCATGGTCAGACTCACACACCTTCCACAAGGTCTTATTCAAAGGTCCACCCTGATATTGTATCAAATGAGCATTGGATGCCATGACAAGGTTCGAGTAATGAAGAATCATCCAATGCATGTCAAAGTCCTGAAACAACTAAACATTAACACTCTTATGTGCGTACCTTCTAAGCCATGTTCCAGTAACAACCACTGAGCCTATAGGGTATTCGATGTTTTCTCCATCTGTAACTAGGGCCTCCAATTTCTTTTTGGCCTCAACACAATGACACAAGTAATAATTTGTCCCCTCTTTGTTATCTTCATCTGCAATAACTACATAGACATTCCCTACATTGATATGTGTAGCAAATTAGATGAAATTAGTCAACGTTACAAAAACACTACAAAGTAAGATAACATTAGGAATTTCAAAAACTATGCAAATAGATATATTACCTAGTTGAACTAGATCTGATATGTGGTCAAAGTCAATTGATGATTCCATCTATGTTAGTTCTAGTACCGTTAGGGGTCGATACGTGTCAAGTGGGCTAAGATAACTTAACTACCATTTGTCAACCCACTCCTTTGACTCGCACTCATCCTAGGCTTGAATTGTACAAGAAGAACAAAAGAATGACATCTTTCACGTATGGATACTCCATGAACTTGCAATTGAGCTTCTAAAAGAGTGCATCTCACTTGATCCTATCAGTGTAGAATAGTCCTCATATGGTGCAATGTTAGTATCATCTATCAACCAAAAAAATCTATGAACTGAAGACTTAACTTCATTAACTGGACCCATGGAAGCATTACACCACTCGATGATTGATTTTGCATCTGTCAACTTTGCATTGTCTTTATACTTTAACTCTTCTCATGCTATGGCTCTTTTGATACATGCTCTTGCACCATCATGATCCCCCTTTCCATGCTTGGCCTCACAAAAATTCCACATATGCTGAACACCTATAAAATTATGCCTCCTACTCAGCCAATAGAAATTCCATGAGTTCTTGAATTGTGATGCATAGTTATCTGACCATATGATATGCTGACTGAATGATATGCCCCTTCTAGCCAAATCATTGTAGAACACCTGAAAGCAACCTTGTATGAACTCCATAGAATGCATGTGATCATCACTGATATAGAAATGATACTCCCTTATGATCTTTCTGTCATCCTCTGTACTATCATTCGCATGAATGAATGTGATGTGCACAAATATAGAAACCTATGTGGAGTTGTAATATTGTGATTGCACCTCACGTTGTGGCTATAGATTGTAGTTCTTTGCAAAGTCGATGACTGAAACAATGCTACCAACTAGAAATGTGTTCTTGCATAACTTGAATTGTAAGTCCAACCATTGAGCTCTATGGGCATGTCTTGCATACTCATACACTATGCTGTCACAAAATATAGGCATAAACTGATACACTAGAATCTTTTCAATAACCAATTCACACCTCTTTGCTTCTTTACCATCTTTTATATTGTATTCCACTATTTTATACTTGCCGAACTCTACTAGTTCATTTCCAAATGCATGTGTTCTTTCCATATGTTCATATATTGGCATACATTGCAAGCCACCGCAATGCTAACATGTGTCATCCAAGCATAATTTCTTGTAGAATATTTGACCTTCCTCTCTTTCACATAAAATTCTTGATATGAAGTCTCTTGAAGATGTTGGTGGGGCATGTATGCCACAACCCTGCAAAACATTGTTAGTATGCAAATCTAAACATATAGACCGATAAACATCAAAATGGTTAGAAAATTTAATATGTAATCTACAACAACAAGTAGTGCGGGTGTGATTTATCTTGACATAGAAAGGTTTTAGAATTTCAAAATATCTTTGACAAATTTTAATTTGAGGATACTTCTCTAGAAATTTACCAAAAAATTGTGTTTGAGTCATCCAAAATATGCTTTGGATGTGGCTCATGGTTCCAACTACCAATTCTCCTTCTTACCACATCCCTTTGATTCAGAGATACCCTCGTGTAATTCTTCTAAAAGTCTTCAATTAGTGATCTCAATGCTTCAACAATTGGTCTATCGTTTCGTGGTAGTCTCCTCAAGAACATCCACAATTCATTGGCATTAGTGTCCTCAATTCTTTGGCATCTTCCAATGACTCTTGATAAAGTGACATATTTGTACAAGCCTAATTAGGCCTCTTTTCAAGTGGGATAGTTAATTATGGAATGATGAAGGCACTATGACATGATGAATTATACGATTCATGAAGACAATGATGGAGATCCGTGGAGAAAACCAAGAAGGACAAGATAAGACACCAAATTTGTGAAGTTGTCAATGGCAACAAATTTACTACCTAGCTGTCCTTAACTAATCCATGATTACAAATGGATGTATTTTGGCTTCTATTGACTAAAAGTGACTTATTTATGATGAATATAATGCTCAGAATTGTTAAATGTTAAATTCCTAAAATTTAATCACAATTAACACTACAACACTACAATCTATAATTGTTAAATCACGTCTTCTTTTGGTGAAAAGTGATTCTTTCAAGTAGGGTTTTAATGAAAGAGCATTGTTAAAGTGTGGATGATGGTTTAGGAAGCATAGGCAGACATATTATGATGTGTTGGAAGCATTGGTAAGGTGAAACAGAGCCTAAGGTATTGAGTTCCAATAAACCCACCTTGAGCATGCCGAGAATGGCCTAAATGAGGGTTTAATGATTTTGTGAATAGGGAAGTGATCTAGAGGATAAATTTTTTTGATTCTAGTTATTTGAGACTTGGTTGAGATCAAGAAGTTGAAATTTGGAATTGAGAAGGTGTTTTGTTGGTACTAGGGCTACTAAGATTTGGGGGGCTTGTGAAGGAATAGACATCAATTGAAGAGTGTAGACTTGAGTAAGGGTTTAGAATGGTTGTGCCTGAGTTCCTGAGGGGTAAGAAGACCTCTAGTAACCTTGTCAGGTTTTGAAGTATTGAAGACCCTCTTTGTGCCTTTGTATAGGGAGATTGCTTGAGAGGAAAGCTTATGAAATTTGAAGAAACTGTTGGTATGAGCCCATTGTTGTGAAATATGCCTCCTTTGGATTGAGTTGAACCCTACCTCTACATCACATACCTAGGACTATCATAAAAATCATTAGACTAATCTCTGTAATTTAGGGTATTGAATGGTATATAGTCGATCAAGGTAACCACCATCATGTGCTAACAAAGGACAATTAGGAAATTTTGAAATATTGTTGTGTCATGTGCATACAAATCATCATGAATAGGTGCATAAGGAATGTCCTAGCCCAAGATATGCGCATACAAATCATCATGTCATGTGCCTACTTGTATGATCTTGGCACCTATTCATTTGTATTTTAACTTGTTAATATGATAAGATAATAGTGGGATTGTATTTTTATTATGTTGTAAGGATTTATTCTTGTATAGCTTGACATCATGGGATGTTAAGGTCTATTTATTACACATAATTATTAAAGAGCCCAAGTGTAGAAAATATGTATGGCATCATGTGAGATTGTAGGCTTGTTTCTTGATTGGGAATGTGTCTATTTTAATTAATGTTGACCTTTGAGATATTTTTTATTATGCATACCATGAACTAATTTAAAACATGGTCTATTATATAAACACAAGATATGTATACATAGTCTTTTATTATGCATATTGGATACAAGTGATATAAACATGTATGATAAAGCATGATAAAGTAATTCAAATAGAATTAAGGAAAATGTAAAGAACATGCATGTAAAGACTTGACATACCTAAAAAATGGAGATTTGAATGGAGGGAGTACCCAATTATGTAGTGTTTTTTTCTTCTTGCATCAAACTCCTCAACAATTTGAGTTTTTCACCACTTGCTTCCTTTTCAATGTTAAATTGAATAACACTCAAATATAATTAGTAACAACAATACTATTAACTAATCTATAATGTTAAATTCCTAAAATTCAATCACAATTAACATTGCAACACTACAAAAATTGAAACTTGAATAGATATATATCAAATTTGATGTGAAAACTATGTTATTTCCTCCTTCTCAAGTTGGCAAAGTAGAAAAGGTGGTGGAAATATCATGCAAAGGTGGTAGAATGTGTAAAATGTGCATGTGAACTTCCCAACAACATGAAAACACTTTTTTTTGTCAAAACACGTGCATAATCAGCATGAAAATAGAGCATGTGTTCCTGGATCACAAGGGTCTAGGCCTTTTTACCATTTCTATAGAAGGACAAAATATGGGCGCATTATAACACGCTCGCATTTTGTCCTACTATAGATTGATCCATAAATATTTTTTGCCTATCTCACCTCTGATAGCACCTTTGCAATATCTCACCTCTAGTTCCATTAGCTCATGTTCTATCTCTCACCTCTCTATATCTCACTTATCTCTCCCCCTCACCACTCTACCTCTCCCCTCTCTATGTTTCTTAGTCACTCTTTGTCTACCTCTCCATCCATCCTTAGCCATCTAGGTCTCACTTAACCCTAAACCCTAAAGCCTCAACCCTCAACCCTTAAACCTTAAATCTTAAACCCTATCCCTAAACCCTCAACACTATACCTTAAACCCTATTCCCTCAACCATAAACCTTAATCCCTCAACCCTAAACCCTACACCCTATCACTAAACCCTAATCCCTTAACCCTTAGCTCTAAAGCCTCAACCCTTAATCCTTAAACTTTCAATCCTAAACTCTATCCCTAATCCCTATACCCTCGACACTCTACTTTAACCCTAATCCCTTGACCCTAAACCCTATCCCTAAACCCTCAACCCTTAATGTCAAACCCTAATCCCTCGACCCTTAACCCTAATCCCTCAATCCTAAACCCTTAACCCTATCCCTAAACCCTAATCCCTAAACCCTCAACCCTAATCCCTTAAACCCTAATCCCTTAAGCCCTAAACCCTAATCCCTCAATACTATACCTTAAACCCTAATCCCGTATCCCTAAACCCTCCAACCCTATCCCTAATCCCTATACCCTCGACACTCTAATTTAACCCTAATCCTTCAACCCTCAACCCTATCCCTAAACCCTCAACCCTCAACCCTCAACGTCAAACTCTAATCCATCAACCCTAAACCCTCAACACTATACCCTAAACCCTAATCCCTCAACCCTAAACCCTATCCCTAAAGCCTCTCTCATTTTATTATATATTTCCCCTCACCTCTCAATTTCTCACCTTTGTTTCCCCTCACCTCTCTACCTATCGTAAACCCTAAACCCTATCCATGAACCCTCTACCCTTGACACTATACGTTAAACCATAATCCTTCACCCTAAACCCTCAACCCTAAAGCCTCAACCTTCAATCCTTAAAACTTCAACCCTAAACCCTATCCCTAATGCCTCTACCCTAAACTCTATCCCTATTCCTAAACCCTCAACCCTTGACACTATACCTTAAACCCTAATCCCTTATCCCTTAACCCTCATCCCTAAAGCCTCAACCCTCAATCCTTAAACCTTCAACCCTAAACCCTATCCCTAATCCCTCTACCCTCGACACTCTACTTCAACCCTAATCCCTCAACCCTAAACCCTCAACACTATACCCTAAACCCTAATCCCTTAACCCTAAACCCTATCCCTAAAGCCTCTCTCATTTTATTATATCTTTCCCCTCACCTCTCTATCTCTCACCTTTGTTCCCCCTCACCTTTCTACCTATCTGTAAACCATAAAACCTATCCATGAACCCTCTACCCTTGACACTATAAGTTAAACCATAATCCCTTAACTCTCAGCCCTAAAGCCTCAACCCTCAATCCTTAAACCTTCAACCCTAAACCCTATCCCTAATGCCTCTATCCTAAACTCTATCCCTATTCCTAAACCCTCAACCCTCGACACTATACCTTAAACCCTAATCCCTTATCCCTAAACCCTAAACCCTATCCCTCAACCCTTAACCCTTAAAACTTAAACCCTAAAACCTATCCCTAAACCCTCGACACTCAACACTATATCTTAAACCCCAATCCCTTAACCCTCAGCCCTAAAGCCTCAACCCTCAATCTTTAAACCTGTAACCCTAAACCCTATCCCTAATCGCTCTACCCTTGACACTCTACTTTAACCCTAATCCCTTGACCATCAACCCTATCCGTAAACCAACTCTACATTAGATTTAATACTCTACTATTGCATTGATTTAATACTCTACCATTAAAGCTTAGCATTCACACAAATGCAGATGTTCATATTATAGAAGACTGCATTATATTAGACTATTAGAGATTCCTCATAAAAATGTAATAACAAAACTGTTTTGCCTTATGTTAGCTTACAATTAAACCCATTCTTTTTGACACTCTTCTCTTAATAAAGTAAGAGTAATAAAAATAGAAGGCAGAGAATTTGATCTTACTAGTATGCATGGTCAGTTTACATTTCGTGACTTTATTTTTATTGAATAAAAAGGTTTATCTGATTTGAAAGGTGGGGCAGAGTTCATTGTCATGTTCTTTTCTAGATGATAAGGTCCATAATGTTCAGGGTTCTTCAAAGAAAGGCCTATAACAGAATTATGTTTTTGTTATACCAATCCTCTTGGTAAAGCTACAATTTAAATGCTTGCTTTGAAAGTTGAAATAAATTAAGTTAGACTTACAATTTTGATTTTCTTCCATTGCTTCAACAACATCATTGTTTTCTTCATTAGAAACCAATTCAATCAGCAACTTGCTGCCCATTGGTTGACTTGAATTGCATCCTCTATTAGAAGAAGGGCATTTTTTTATCTATATCAATGTTGGTATTCATAAGCTGAAGAGCATTGATATTTTTCACACACCCTGTTCTTTGAAATATATTAACCTTAAAATATGACTTGGATATGTACTTGAACACAACAAAATCTCCAATCTCTAGCCCATGATGATTCACAAAATTTTCCCAACCCTACCTAAATTCTAGTTTATTTATGGTACCCCCTAATTATACATCCCACTCCTACCCACCTGGGCCTTGCAACACCATATGTTTGTTTGTTTTGTCTATAAACTGTGAAACAAATGCAAGAGGAATGTGCTACCATAAACACATTACACTTGATTAGATTTTACAAGTTCTTAACAGTGTACAGGTAATAAAAGAATGAAAAATAATGTATAGAGTTACCAGTTTTTGTGTAAAGTCTCCAAGCATAACTTTGAAGAAGGAGGCATGCCCATTAAACCAATTCATTCAACAACTTACTACCCATTGGTTGACTTGAACTACATACTCTGTTAGAAGAAGGGCATCTTTTATCTATATCAATGTTGGTATTCATAAGCTGAAGAGCATTGATGTTTTTCACACACCCTATTCTTTGAAATATCTTAACCTAAAAATATGACTTGGATATGTACTTGAACATAGCAAAATCTCCAATCTCCATCCCATGATGATTCACAAAATTTCCCAACCCTACCTAAATATTTATGGTACCCCTTAATTGTACATCCCTAAACCCTAATCCCTTAACCCTAAACCCTAACCCCTAATTATAATTTATAGTACCCTAATCCCGTATCCCTAAACCATAAACCCTATCCCTAAATGCTCAACCCTCAACACTTAAACCTTAAATCCTAAACCCTACCCCTAATGCCTCCACCCTAAATTCTATTCCTATTCCTAAACCCTCAACCCTCGTCATTATACCTTAAACCCTAATCCCTTATTCCTAAACCCTAATCCCTATCTCTCAACCCTTAACCCTTAAAACTTGAACCCTAAAACCTATCCCTACACCCTCAACACTCAACACTATATATTAAACCCTAATCCCTAACCCTCATCCCTAAAGCCTCAACCCTAAATCCTTAAACCTTCAACCCTAAACCCTATCCCTAATCCCTCTACCCTCAACACTCTACTTTAACCCTAATCCCTTCACCATCAACCCTATCCCTAAACCCTCAACTCTCAACATTAAACCCTAATCTGTCAACCCTAAACCCTAATCCCTCAACCCTAAACCCTATCCCTAAACCCTCAACCCTCAACACTATACCTTAAACCCTAATCCCTATCCCTCAACCCCTAACCCTTAAAACTTAAACCTATCCCTACACCCTCAACACTTGACACTATATATTAAGCCTTAAACCTTCATCCATAAAGCCTCAACCCTCAATCCTTAAACCTTCAACCCTAAACCCTATCCCTAATCCCTCTACCCTCGACACTCTAACCCTAATCCCTTGACCATCAACCCTATCCCTAAACCCTCAATCCTCAACACTATACCTTAAACCCTAATCCATCAACCCTAAAACCTAATCCCTTAACCCTCAACCCTCAACCCTCGACACTATACCTTAAACCCTAATCCCTCAACCCTCAACCCTAATCCCTCAACCCTCAACCCTAATCACTATCCCTATTCCTAAACTCTCAACCCTCGACACTATAACTTAAACCCTAATCCCTTATACCTAAACCTTAAACCCTATCCCTCAAACCTTAACCCTTAAAACTTAAACCCTAAAACCTATCCCTAAACCCTCGACGCTCAACACTATATCTTAAACCCCAATCCCTTAATGCTCAGCCCTAAAGCCTCAACCCTCAATCGTTAAACCTTCAACCCTGAACTCTATCCCTAATCCCTCTACCCTCAACACTCTACTTTAACCCTAATCCCTTGACCATCAACCCTATCCCTAAACCCTCAACCCTCAACCCTCAATTCTCAACATTAAACCCTAATCCGTCAACCCTAAACCCTAATCCCTCAACCCTAAACCCTCAACCCTCAACACTATTCCTTAAACCCTAATCCATCAATCCTAAACCCTAATCCCTCAACCCTAAACCCTCAACCCTCAAGACTATTCCTTAAACCCTAATCCCTCAACTCTAAACCCTAATCCCTCAACCCTAAACCCTAAACCCTATCCCTAAACACTCAACCCTCAGCACTATACCTTAAACCTTAATCCCTCAACCCTCAACCCTCAACTCTAATCCCTCATCCCTAAACCCTAAATGCTATCCCTATTCATAAACCCTCAACCCAAGACACTATGCCTTAAACCCTAATCCCTTACGCCTAAACCTTAAACCCTATCCCTTAACCCTTAACCTTTAAACCTTAAACCCTAAAACCTATCCCTAAACCCTCAATCCTATACCCTCAACCATATGCTTAATCCCTAATCCCTCAATCATCAACCCTATACCTTAAACCCTGAAGCCTACACCCACAAACCCTCATCCCTAGACCATATAACCTCACCCTTATATCCTAAATCCTGAATATTGTGCCTCAACCCTATACTTAAATTAAACCTAAACTATACGTGCTCTCAACCCAAGTCACCCTATGCCTTATATACTTTCAATCCATATCGTAAACCCTAATCCCCGTGCCTTACACACTTAATCTTATACACTCAACAACCTGAATGTTAACCCTCAACTATAACCCTCAACCCTCTAATCTCTACCCTCAACCCTCTACCCATTACTTAAGCCCTAATCCCTCAACCCTCAAAACTATATAGGCTCAGGTCCTTATATACCCTAAACCCAAAACACTTACATACATACATACATACATACATACATGCATACGTACAAACATGCATACATACATACAAACATGCATACATACATGTACATACATACAAGCATGCATACATGTACATGCATACATACCTACAAGCATACATATATACATCTATGAAACATACTTATGAAACTTGAACATAAATCATTCAAAGGAAGACATAACGCAAGCGCGTTATAACGTGCTCGGATTATGTCAAACTGGGAAAACATCGACAAACATGCAAAAAAGGAAAAAAGCACAATATAATGCGAGCACATTATAACGCGCTTGCATTATATTGTGCTTTGGGAATCCCAAGCATTAGGCTTGGGATTTGCTTTGGATTTCCAACCCAAAGGCTTGGAGTGCCTTCTCAACATCCACAAACATGTTTTTTGCAAATTCTACAAGATTTCACATAATTTTGTTCATGCTAACCCTTAGATTTGCACGTGTTTCAAGGTCAAACAAATCAAACACCTGGGTAATGTTAGGCTTTCTCTTAGCTATTTAATGATGTAATTTTTTTTACATTTTGACAATGTTAAGCCTTTCATCTTTAATTTCTTTTGTTTGTGTGTCTGTTTTTAGGCAAAAACCATTGTTTGGTCTTTTTTTCATTGTAAATGAATCATTCATTAAAATTTCAAAAAAATTACATATTTAGAAACTAGACTCCATTCTACACATATTAAAAAAATAATTTTCAATTAGTTTTCAAATTTTATAGGGGTAGCATGACCAAAATTCTATTTTTTAGGATGTGTCCACTTTGAAAATTAGTAAAAAATCAAATATTCATCAAAAAATTATCAGAAAAAATAGGCATAAACTACATGATGTTAGCTAATTTCTCACTGAAGCAATTTTAAAAATCCCAAAAAGAAGTTAACCTTTTGAGGGAGCCACAAAACATGCTATGTTATCTTTTTTTGATAGAAACAACATCAATTTCTGTGGCTCCCTCTTTTCAACCCCTTAGTCTATACCATTTTCAAAAAAAATTAATAGTTTAGAAAGTAGAATCGGAGCACTACGAACATTGTTTTGGTTGCATCTCCAAATTTTGAGTGTAACTATGCTCAATTTCTCATCCAAGGCCAGCATTTTCTAATTTTAGAAAAAAAAAGTGGCCACTTAAGACCCCTTTTTGGCCCCCCATCTTCTTGCACTTACCCATCTTCATTTCTACATTATTCACTATCTTTTCTAGAATTTATATCCTTTTGATACATATTGACTATGGAGTAGGACTAGGGATAGAAAGCTTATTCATGGGGAGTTGATAGTCTATGGAGATGCCTACCTTTTTGTTTGCTGCATTGGATTTTATCATGCTAAAAGGCTTTGGATCCCCTTTTGCAACATACACTTTCCCAAGATGTAAGAATTGATCTTCCTAGAACAAGGTAGATGGCACAACTTTCATCTGTGTATCCAGGGTCTTCCAAGAAGTAGACTATATCATGTGTCTTTGTCAATGATGTAGAACATGGTGGGGATTATCTTTGGTCCTAAAGTCACTGGAAGCATGATTTCCCCTATCATGGTAGCCTTCAAATTGTCATATCCACTTAACGTGTCTCTAGAGGTGGTGATGTTCTTGTGCCCATAACCCATTCTTTCTAAGAGAGAAAATGGAACTATATTCACTACTACCCCATCATCAATTAGCATTCTCTTGATGCAGATGTCATAAATCCACACTTGCAAGTACAATGTTGGATCTCCTTTCTTTGTTAATTTTACCTCAGAGGGCATTTGCTTTAGATCAAAGAAGAATCCTAGGTCTTTAAGCTCAGAGTTTGGTGGGTTTACATCAAAATCCACATGATTGATTTGTTCACTAGGTAGAGGTGTGATTTGATCTAGGTATTTCAATCCTATCACTTTTAATAGTGCTGAGCAATGTGAGGGAGAGTTCTTGAGGAGGTGAATGAATGAAATGTGTGCATATGTCTTTTTTAAATCCTCGATAAGTTCATAGGGTCCAATTGAGGGGGGTATTGGTTCCACCACCGAAATTGTGCTTTCATGTACTTCTTTCTCCTTTTCAATCTCTCCTTCTTCATCATGTAATATTTTGACCAATCCCAACATCCTAGCTTCTCCTTTTTGTCCTAATTGTGGTGAGATATTTGCATTGTTACCTTGGGCTACGTTGTTTTGATTAGTCATTTCTATGTCTTTGTGTGTAGGAAATGGGTCCTAATAGATTCTCGTGTCTGCATTTTAAGGAGCTATTGGCACTTGAGTTTGCCTTGGCCCCTTGTTATCTAGTGTGACCTCTTGCAGATTTAGGAACATCTCTATGGATAGCCATTGTTGGTCTTCCGACAATCTTTCTATGAACCTGTTGTATTCTCTACAAGATTTTGTGATGTGCCCCCTAGTCCTATGAAAAGAATAGAATTGATTATATTTATAGGGGGTCTTTCATATCTTCCATCATTACCATTTCCATTCTGATTCCAAGATTGATAACTATCCCATGGCTAATACGCATTGTTTCTAGGACGATCAGTTGCATTAACATTTATAGGATAGTAATCTCTTCCATTGTAGTCATCCCTCACTTTCCTAACTAGGGGTTGATCTATTACCCCATCTGTTGTTGTGTTCCTATTGTTTTTTAGGATTTTGACAATAGGTTCATTGTTTCCTAAATCCTCATTCATTATTTTTCCATTTGACCCATAAGTCCTTCTGCCACTATCAATGGTTGTTTGGTCAATCCATAAAGCACTTTCCAAGGCTTCTTCGTAGGACTTGTAAGGTGACTTTTGGATTTCTTCTCTCATGTCCCTATTCAAGGCATGCAAGAATAGATCGCACAACTCACGATGATCCATGTTTGGAGCGCTTGTCAAAGAATAGAGAACTCGTCTCCATTGAGTGATGAAATGGGCCATTGATTCATTAGGTTCTTGTTTCATGGTTAAGAATTCTTGGATCCCTGTCTTCATGAGTTTGTTCATGGCAAAATCCATGAAAAACTCTCTGATTAATTGCCTGAATGAGTGTATTAAGGCCTCTGGCAGGCGATAATACCAATCCAAGGCTATTCCTTCTAGTGTCTTCAGAAAGATGTTGGCAACAACCCCATCCCAATGGAGGAGTTCTCTTATTACGGTGATATAAGCTTCAATATGCAAGTTGGGGTCTCCTCCTTTCAACTTTGGGAGATCCGGTAATGGTCGAGGTAACGGAACACTCCTTAAGGCCATGTCAATTGGCTCCTTTAAATACTCCAAGTATGTGCCTAAAAAGGCACTTTGTGATTGTGGAGTTAACAATATTAGCCCCATGGGCAGGTTTTGATAACCCAATGCTATTGTTTGATTTGCTTAATTTCCTATCACTGCTTGATTGTTTTGAATAGGAGAGTTCACATTTGGGAACATGTCCTTACTCCCATTTCATGAGTAGTAGTTGAGGTAAGGAGGATTCTGAGATGCCCCCTGGTCCTGTTCCATTCTAATGTACTCATGCATTTTTTGTCTTCTTTCTAGACCATGTTGTTCTACCTCCAGAGTTATGATTCTTTGTACTAGCATTGTGATTAGCTATGTAGGTGTAGGACCTCTAGGCAATTCCTCATTTCTAGGGTTTTCATTGTGAATTTTATCATGATTTTACATTTCTTCTCGTATAGAATTTTCTTGTTGCTCTTCTCGTAGAGCAACTTTTGGGGCTTCTTGTAAGTTGCTTTCTAACCTTCTCACTTCATCGTCAAAATGAGTACTTGAGTGACTTGTGGATGGTTGGTCCATGCAATGGACTTCCAATCTCATATGTATTCTTTTCACTTTGTGAGGTGTGTTTGGTATGCCAGGGTTGTGCTCCCATGTAGGGTTGTTGAAAGACAAAGAATGTCTAAGTTCTCTTCTATCATGTTCATAGTCTGAATCTTCGTAGTCATAGCAATTTGAAACTGATGTGTTTGGTTCACATGGCACATACCTATCAAAAGAGGGAGTTTCAGGTTCCCTAGAGGGAATATTCCCTAAGTTTAAGTCTGGTTCCGTCATATTGGAGGGTGCCATAGACACCACAGAATAAATGGAACGAACAAAGGCAAAGATGGAAGCGAAAAAGATGGTCATGAAGATGAAAGTGATAATGATTGAAGTCTTGAAGTTTGAAATGCAAAATCACTTGTCCTCGAAGGATTTGTATTTTCACATCAGGTTCACCAAAATATGTACACTCAAAAACACGACTCGGTGGCCTGGGGTGGTTGAGTCAGCTTTGGCACACACACAGACCCTCTCTCCTTTCCATGGGGTGAACCTCCACATCACTCTTGCTCTCGGGGAAGTAGCCAATCAAGAGGAGGCAAGGCACGAGGGTGGTCTGGCTCTTTTGAGAGATAGACTTCATGGAGAGTGGTCAACTAGTCCTGGGGCCTTTGTTGTGTATTTTTTCCAATGCTGTGTTTTATGACCATTATTGTTAAAATAACTATATGACCCAAGGTTCTGACGTTGTGTGGGTTAACTGTTGTTTTCGTTGATATGTCTATTGAATTCAAGTTGTTTTTCAAACTGTTGGATGATAGCTTGTATTTGGAATTATCTTAACCTTTCTTGTTGCTATTGAATTACCTGTTGGTCTTATTGTTGTCTAAGATGGATTTCCTCTATCTTGTCGAGGATTTCCCTCAACCACTCACCTCTAAGTCTAGGGAACATTTGTGAACCTAAACAAGATAGAGATTGTTAAATCTAACCTTGACTTGACCTAGGGTTTCGACTTAGGGTTTGTTTGACCTAAGGTTTGACCTTGTGTTGTGATCAAGGGTTTTATCAAAATGTTGACCAAAGTTGACCTTGTGTTGGAATCAAGGGTTTGTGAACACTCTATGAAGCTAATGTTTTTGTTTGTTTTAGTTTTTTCGATGCATGCAAGCCTATATGAGTGCAAAACAAATTTTTTATGCTTTTTTCTATTTATGGAAATGAAAGTACTTTTTTCTATTATAGGAGTTAGAAAATGAATGCAAACTAATATGAGATTACCTAATGAAATTGAATCTATGTTTTTGGTTTGTTTTTTAAAATATGTGGAACAATTACTCTAGGAAAGGAAAAATTGCTTTGACATGAATCTAATCTATGAACTTGTGAAATCAAACTACTTTACTAATACAAGATCTACTTAATCTATCAAAGAAAAAGAAACATGCATTTACTATTTCCAAGAGCAAAGTTTGATTATTTAATTACTATGAAATAAAAAGCATGAAGGAACCTGGAATAAAGAGACGTGTGAGCCTCCACTACCCTCAAAAATCCTTGTATGGCAAACTCTTACCCTCTTGGTAATAATAAGAAAGAGATGCAAAAAGAAGCTTTTAGAAGCTTGAATGAGAGCTCAATTGTGAGCTTGTGAGCATTGTGTCTTGTGATGTGAGCAGTGTATCAATGCAAAAATGAGATTTTAGGAAAGCTAGATGAGACAACAATAAAAAGAAAAAGGCTCAGATGTCTTGTGTGAGCATATGGGTGCTTGATTGGAGAGCAATAACCTGCAAGAACTGTGTGCACAAATGAAATTGCCTCCCTTTGAGCTTGAAGGAGGGGGGTATTTATATCTTTGAAGAAGGCATGAGAGGTGGAGAGGATGGAGAGTTAACTCAATTTGATTAAAGAGTTAACATAGAAGACACAAGAGTGATCTCAATTATAGCTTATCACTCAAGAAGAAATGGAGAAAGAGAATGCATGGGTTGATAAATAAAGGTAAAATAAGCTAAATATGCATGGGTGGGTGCATGAAATAGTTAATCTATCTTTAGGACAAAATTCCATGCAAATAGGAAGAAAATGGGTGAAAACGAAGGCTATTTTTGGCCAAAAACGTGAGTTATTTCACGGCTACAAAAGACAACAGGGTCGCCACCTAGTCACCCTTAAAGGAGGGGTCTTAGGTGAAAGATCAGGATGGGAGATGAAAGAGGAGTAGAAAATAAGGGGATTTGCCTCTAGAAACAAGTCAAACAAGGGTAAAAAAAGAAACCTCAACTTGCAAATGTTGGATCTCTCAGGGGAGATCTGGAAATAATAGGGGAGATTTGTACTGGTTGACTAAAACTAAAATTGAAAGTTGGAGATGGCTTGGGAGGTCCTCTAGAGAGCTCCTAGGGGTGGGAATGGATGAAAAACACTAGGGAGAAGTGAAAATACAACAAATGGATTAATACAAGGCTTAGGGACAAAGTCACAAGCACGGGAAACACAAATTGAAAAGTGTCAAAAGAGAAGAAAAGGATAGAATGACAAAGGGGAAACAACATGAGAAAGAAGAAACCACATGCTACCAAGAGAATTGTTGTTGAAAGGGCATTATTCCATGCTTACATGTACATGACAAAGATTGTGAGTCATCATCAGGGTCCTCGTGGAGGTTGTGCATGATTTTGGTGCCTACAGTGTGTAATATTAGAATGGGAGTCTTGAGTTTCCTCGTGGAAAGCAACTAATGTAGAAACATCACTATTGATAATCAAGGATAAGCCACACAAGAAATCAAATCTCTCAAGATGATGGCATAACACAGTTTGCATGGCATCTAAAATAGGACCAACAACATTACGCACATTCTCATCATCATTGACATGTTAAAAGTATGCTAGATGTTTATCAAGTTGATGAACTTGACTCTTGACTCCCATACAAAGGGTGGATTCATGATCGAAGCCTCCCTTAATGTCATGGAATAGAGTGGGAGCAGAATGAGGTAAAGTAGGAAGAGTTGTAGCAGTTGGATCGTATGAGAATTTATAAAATTTGAGGGTTGTTCAAATAGGAGATGTAGTTTATTTTAAAAAATTATCTTTGAATAGTTACAATAGCTCCTATGAACAACATGATTAGAGAAAAGGCACTAGGTTGGGAAGCTCATAAAAGGTGAGACCGATGAGTGTCACAACACACAGAACCGATTGGTGAAAAAGTTTTTGTAGAGTAGAGGTTCGCCTAGGGTTAAATTTTTCAAAAGAATATGATTTTCCTAACCACATGGGTGCACCAAAATGTAAAACCAAAAATGGTATTTATGTAGAAAGAAAGTTTTTTCTCTCTCTAATTTTTTATTTTTAAATTTTACTATCTAGATAAGATTGAACAAAAAGAAATGTTTTTGGATTTTTGTGATTTAATTCTACTACTATTAACAAAAAATTAAAACAAATCCTATCTAAATAAATTCTACCCTTTCTACTTAAACTATGTCAAAGAAAAGAGAAGGAGATGGGTTAGAAATTCACTCATTATAGAAATCTTAATTATTGAAATGGTAAACAAAATAAAAGAATGGAAATGGTATAAAATAAGGAATATGGTACCAAAATACAAAGATAGTTGCAAGGGATATTGTCGTAATGCATAAACATTAAATTCAAGTGCTATTGTCCCATTTATGCACTGTCATCCTAGAAAGTTATAAAATTCAACTATTCTTCCATATTTCAATTGTTTTTACATAATAGAGACCAAGGGAAACCATATCAGTGAAGAAGGAGATACCATATGATTAGAAATGCGAGAAATTAAGACTAAATTAACAAAAACAAATAAAAAATGAATGAACAAGATAAGGGAAGAGTGAATGCAAACCTCTATGCATTTGTATGACTTATAAACTTGTTTCTTGTACAAAAGAGAAAGTTTGGACTACTTGGGATATTGCCATGAATGGTCAAGTCCCTAGTTTAGACTTATGGCTTCCATGGGAAGTCAATTATGTAGAGGAAATAGAAATATGTGTGTACACTTGACCTAAGTCTATCTAGACTAAGAGTAGCAAATTGAAATCTATAAATATAAACTCCTAGGTCTACATGAAGTGATAAACTAGTGTGTGTGAGAGAACAAATGGAAATGAAGAACCCTACAAGTGCCAACAACACCAAAGAGCTCCCAAATGCAATGAAAATAATATCAAAGAAACAAGTTTCAAACAAATTTACCTCATATGTGGAAATGGAGATGAAACTTATACATTTCACAAATAAATGCCCTCAAGAGTGGAGTAGAACCAAGAGGACCAATGTTGAAATGTGTAGCTTGCTCAAGAAACTTTAGAGTACTACAAAGTATGCTTTGCATTTTTGCATCAAGAATTTCAAAACTTGCCAGAATGGAGTAGAGACATTGAATGTTTGAAAGATTGAGTTGTTGATTCAAAAGAATAGAACCAAGAGGGAAGATGAAGAGCTATGGATTTTAGATGATTGTTGGGATTCATTTTAGGGTGGTTACAAAGTATGTTCAACAAAAGAAAGGTGACAAGAATCATATAAAATAATTGTTGTATATCTGAAATGTTAGTGGACACTAGTGCATCACATGGATTTCATTGCATTGTGTTGGCATCCAAGTACAACAAGTCATCTAAATACTTGACACGTCAAGATAAAAAAAAATAAAGTAACATTGGTTAACACAAAAAAGGAGAAAAACACATAAAAACACAAAACACGAGTTGGTACAAAGGGTAGGAAAAGGATAAGGAAAGCCTAAATGATCCTAAGAACACACTAGGGGTCATAAACACTAAAGTGGGCCCAAAATTTAACTTGAAATTGCAAGGGTATGCAATTTTTGACATTACACTAGGATAAGTCTCCTCTTCACAAAACGAATTTAGGATGGAAGCACAACTATAAGTTTAAAAATATCTAATCTTATTGTGAGAACTTTAGAAAAGATCTTATAAGAGACTTCAAATCAATATTAGAAATAGTTCTTTGAGATTTCTTATGGGCTGTGTCTAAAAAGGTCAAAGCCTTCAATAGGGTTAGGAATTTCATTGCCCTAGTGGTCTTGGTCTTCTTATTGTCTATCATCAAGGAACTACTCTATGTACTAACTAGATTATTGGGGCTTGAGAAGGTAATGAGGCTAGGATATTTTTACTCAAAAATTACATTTCTTACATAGCCTTCCTTGTTGATGCATGACATTGAAAAACTATGGTTTTTCCTCCATTCTAATCATGAAGGTGTCAATTAAGATTAAAGGAAATTTGGTGGCCAAATGCATTTGGAAAGCATGGTAATCTATTAAATATTATATTTTATGGGATTGTAAGGGTTTATAGTATGGATTTTCTATGAATCAACATTCTTTTTATGGTCCTCCATCATCAATTATTATGACTTCCCACTTGTAGAGGTGCCTTAGATTCATGTTCTTAATTTTTTAAAAAGAGACATTAAAAGCATCTCTATTCTCTTTTCCAAATCCACATTCTCCTAGCTCTCATGGAAAGAAGCTAAGTCTATGTCTAAATTAAGCAATCAAGACCAAGAATCCCTTTAGGAAATCTTGGAGGTTGTTCCTCTTCAAATGTAATACAAGACTATAATGCAAACCAAATAGTCATGGTTAAAGGATAGGAAGTGGTACTTGACCAGTTCTTTTCATACTTACACTCCTAGCAAGGGTTATGGTAGAAAAATTGAATGAGTGATGCTCTCTCTAATTCAATTATTAGACTTGAAGATACACTTTTCAAATAATTTGAAAAACAAATCTAGAAACCAAGCTTGCCCAATTTGCTTGGTGTATTCTTTACCGGGTCTTACCATTGGGGACTCAATTGGTCCACCTTGGTTTTCAAATCCCAAATGATCTTTTCTGTGGGAACTTTAAGACCATTAAGCACTTTTTTGGGTTTTGTCTTAGAGTTCAATTTGCACTATCTTAGATTCATGACTTCTTCAAACCCTTTTAGATTCATGACTTTTACAACCCCTTTCATCCTAAATCATTGTCATGACATATCGTTTATCTAGGATATTGGCTCAAATTATTGGAAAAATTCACCCAAATCTAAGAAGCTTTTTGAGTGGAGATCCTTTTTTCTATTTGGAAAGATACAAATTACACTCTTTTTCTAGTTCTTTTGTTATTTAGCATTTTTCAATGTATACAAAGTTTATTATTATTTATAACGTTCTTGTTGGGGAAATAATGAGGGAGGGAGAGAAGGAGCCAAAAAAGGGGCACAAATAAAATAGAGGTTTCTATTTATATATGAATCGAAAAATTTTACATCCAAAAAATTTACAATCAAATTGTAGAGTTGTTGCTTTCTATTCCTTTTCAACAATGATTGCTCTTTCAGAGATAACTAGACACTAATGTTGTCCCTCTTCTTTCAAGAGTTGGAAACTACTCTGGTCCTTTTGGAGATACCCTCTGTGTGCTTCCTTTCATAGCTACTACATTGTTCACACTTTCTAGAGTTGTCAGGTGTATACTCTTTTTGGAGCTACTTGCAAATGTTCTTTCTTTGGAGATGTTCTTCTCCCTACAATTTATCTGCACTTCTTTTCTCTACGTCTATGCTATTACTATTGCATATTCTCTTTTCTTCTCTTCACATTATTTCTTCTATCTTTTTTTACTTCTTCCAAAATTTTCTAACTCACACACCAAATCAAATGCACCAACCAACAATGAAGAGGATTGACCAACAATAATTGTTTTTGTTAGGGAAACTAGACAACATTAAAGGTTTTAGACAAGGCAGTACAAAAAGGATCCCCAAAAATATTTCTAATGGGTGGGTGAATTAAATCTCTAACTCCAGATTAGATTTTCCAACAATTCTTATGTAGATTCCAGTGTAGGTCAGCAATTAAGTGGCCTTAGAAGTTGCTCATGTCTACAAGTATTTATTTACCATTCGGGTAATACATCTTGCACTATTGTAAGGGTTTCTCCTAGCTTGTCTCCTCATCCTCATGTTCATTCTTCACCCAAGAGATAGAGAAGAGGGCACTATAGTAGTTCATGGTGCAATTCTAGGAGGCTACACTCATTGGTTCTTGCTTCCTTGGACTAGTTCTCCTTCCTCCATGTATTCTCAATTGTGCAATATTCACATGACTTCCTTTAGCTATATTGCCCTATAATGAGACTTTGGATGTTCAACTCTTCAAGGAGTAACACCCTACTAAAGATAATAATAATAATGCAAACATTGTATCGGAGATGATTCCTAATGGCCAAGACCATACAAATGGTGGTTGGGGTTCTAAAGTAAATGATCAAGATCATCCACTTCTTGTTAGATTTATAATTTTAATTGCCTAATTTTTTTCTCATGTTTTAATTATAGCCATATCCACTTGTTCATGTATTTACTCATTTTAAAACTTTATTTTACCTTAAATAATAGATTTTGGAGTTTAGAATACCATGTTTCATATTTCTGTTAATAACCAAAATATTATTTTGAATTGAAAATGATATATAAGTTACCCTATTTAAAATAATAATAATAATAGGGCCTTAAACAAGTCATTTTCAGTTTCATGACAAAAGGGGGCAATGCTAAGGTACAAGTTTTTGTCGTTTCAGTTTGCTTTTGGTCCCACTTATTACACCAATCCTATGCTTGGTTAAATCCACCCTATGTAGTCATTCAGCGTCAACATCAACCTAGATACTGTCATTGTATACCAGTCATCCGTAAGTTGAAGATTGTGGTGGAATCTTTGGACAGAGCTCAGCTACAATGCTAAGTAGCCCCAAAGTACAAAACTAGTTTTGATAGGTTTAAAGTAAAATAGTGAAAATTTACAAATATAGCGTATTACCAAGTTCTGATAAATATCTCCTTATTTTGCTTTCAAGGGAAGAAAACCATAATTTAACTTGTTTATATTGTAAGATTTTGCTGTAAATTTTAGAATGCTATGGTCACAATGCCATGTCACTAGGTATATGTAGTGCTTGTTAGGAATTATTAAGATTGTCTAGAATGTTTCTAGAAGTCTTCCAAAGAACATTCCAGGAAGAAGCTTCCAGTTGTTCTAGAAAAGAACTTTCTAAGAGAAACTTCCAGCTGTTCTAGAAAAGAACATTCTAGGAATTTAGAATCATCTAGAATGCCAGAAGCTTCCAAACCTCAAAGCTTCTGTAGCTATATATATGTGTTTAGAGAGAGCTGCCGGATAAGCATTTTGGATGTAATGCAAGTTAG
Source organism: Cunninghamia lanceolata (assembly GCA_027924645.1). Taxonomy (NCBI): domain Eukaryota; kingdom Viridiplantae; phylum Streptophyta; class Pinopsida; order Cupressales; family Cupressaceae; genus Cunninghamia; species Cunninghamia lanceolata. The sequence goes on from BSBN01000192.1 coordinate 2,857,879, forward strand.
ATGAATAAATATTTCTGAGTTATTCAACTCTGTTTGCCCTGTTTTCTCTCTGTTTTGCTGTTGCTGTTCTGTTTTCATTATCTTGGGACTGTTTTTACATGGTATCAGAGCCTGATTCAGCTAGATTTTTTTTTCCAGGTTCAGCTAGAGATTCAGTTAGAGGCTCAGTTGGAAGTATAATGCTGAAGTGATTTGTTTGCAGAGCATATATATTGTTGGAAGTGATTTGTTTGCAGGGCTCTTTATTTTTGGCTAACATGGGATCTACAAATGAAGTGTTGCCAATACTTGATGGAAGTGGTTTTGCAGATTAGAAGATTGCAGTCAAGAATGCTTTGAGAGAAAAGGCTCTATGGAGGATAGTGAATAAATAAATTAGAGAACCCCAAAGTGAAAAAGAAAAGGAGCTATGGAAATGCAAGCTGGAACAAGCTAGAGGTATTATTGGTAAAGCTTTAAGCCCCAATCTCAATAGAAGATTTGTTGATACTGATAATCCAATAGAGCTATGGGAGAGTTTAGAAAAAGATTATAAAGATGCAGATATTGCCAGCATGTTTAGCATAGAAGAAAGATTGGTGAATTTAGATCCTTCTGATTTTGAAAAAATGTCTGATTACTTTAATGTAGTTACATTTTTAAATGCTCAGCTGAAGAAAATAGGTGCTGAATATGCAAAAAAAGATTTTCAGTTGATTGCAATGGTTGAAAGTAAGCTTCCCCAGCCATACAAGGTATTTAAGGAATCAAGGAAAAGGGTTCTCCAACTAACTCCCAATGCCCCCCAGCAAACTTTTGATCAATTTTGTAAGTCTGTTTTAGATGAAGAGGTTCAGCTTATTAAAGAAGGGCATATTAAGAAGAATCATGCATATGCAGCCAAGAGTAAATTTTTTAGATATGATGGAAAGAAGAATTGGAAAGGAAATTATAAATTTTGAAATGATGGTTCTAACCATTTCTCTAGAAATGACTCTGTAGAAAAGCAAGTTGGAAGGAAATTGATTATTTACAGGTATTGTGGAGGTGAAAATCATATGGAGAAATTTTGTTTGAAGAAGAGGGATAACGAAAGGCAGCAATACAAGCCCAAGCAAGAAAGCTTCAAGGATGGCAAGAAGGATAGGCATAGCTTCGTAGCCATCTCTCTAAAAAGACCAGAGAAATCAAATAAGGAGGTAATTGCTAGACCTGAAAGTAGTGTTAAGGGGGGATACTTTGCTTCAGATTCTAATAAAGAATGGATTTTAGATTCAGGGGCATCATATCACATGACTGGGGATAGATCTTTGTTTATTGATTTTTATGAAGGGAAGAATTCAGATCAAGAAATTACTATTGGCAATAAAATGAGACTTCTAGTTTTAGGAAGGGGGACTGTTAATGTAACGAATGGGTCTTTGAAAAATGTTCTGCTGGTTGAAGGATTAGGGGTGAATCTTATTTCAGTATATAAAATTGTTCAAGCTGGATATGAGTTTGTTGTCACCGCTGATCAAGTTATTGTTAGAGATAGAAAAGACCCAAGCAATATAATTGCTATTGGTAGAGTTGATCATAAAGAGAGTTTATTTAAATTTGTCGGGTTTGTTGATGATGAATATACACTCTCTCATGCTTTTATTGCTCAGGCTGATTATATGTCAAAACTTTGGCATGCTAGACTTGGACATATAAATTATAGAAAATTACAAGATATGATTAGAAAGGATATGGTTAGTGGATTGACAAAAATTTCAGCATCTGAATGTGTGTGTGAAGGATGTGTGTTAGGAAAACATCATCGAGATCCTTTTGATTCAGGGAAAGCATGGAGAGCTAATCATCCATTGTAGCTCATTCATAGTGATCTATGTGAACTAGGATATCCTTCACTTTTAGGTGCCAGGTACCTTCTGACTTTTATTGATGATTACAGTAGGAGAGTATGGGTTTATTTTCTTGAAAGGAAAAATGAAGTATTTGAAATTTTTCAAAAGTTTAAGGCATTAGTTGAAAATCAAAGTGGAAAAAGAATTAAGTGTTTAAGGACAGATAATGGGGGTGAATATTGCAACTATGCATTTGAGTCATTTTGTGAAAATTGTGGTATTAAGGTGCAAAGAACCGTTCCTTATACTCCTCAACAAAATGGGGTGGCTGAACGAATGAATAGAACTCTTTTAGAAATGGCTCGTTGTATGTTGCATTTTAAATGTTTGCATAATCAATTTTGGGGTTTGGTCGTTTCTTGTGCTGCATATATTGTGAATAGAATTCCAACTGAAGCCCTCCCAAATATTACCCCTGAAGAAGCTTGGAGTGGTAGAAAGCCTCACATTGGGTATTTTAAAGTATTTGGATGCATTGCTTGGACACATGTTCTTGATGAAAAGAGGAAAAAGTTAGAACCAAAGAGTCATAAGTGTTTGTTTGTGGGTTATAGTGAAGAATCAAAGGCTTACAGGTTATATGATTTGACAACAAGAAAGGTCTTTGTTAGTAGAGATGTAAAATTTGATGAGCTTTCACAACTTACAGCCACTTCCTCTCATTCTACAACAACAAATGTTTCTGATTTTTCAGATATTTTAGAAAGAAATGAAGCCAATATTGATGAGGATGAGGTGAGCACTACTGATGACGATAATACTATTGAAAATGAAACTACTAATGCTTGTACTCAGCCATTTTCTGCAGGTAGTGATGATGAAGAAGATGTCATTTCAGCTAGACAAAAGACAAGGAGTGTTGAAGAAATATATAGACAAGGCTCAAAGATCTAAGGAAGGAATGGTAGTGCTCTTATGGCCAAAGTATTACAAGTAAATGACCCAATCTCATATGAGCAAGCTACAGGAAAAAAAGAATGGGAGCAAGCCATGAAAGAGGAATATGATGCATTGTTAGAGAATAAAACTTGGGAACTTGTGCCCCGGCCCAAAGGTAAGAATGTTATTGGTTGCAAATGGGTTTACAAAACTAAATTTAAATCAGATGGTGCTATAGAAAAATTCAAAGCTAGATTGGTTGCTAAAGGGTTCAATCAAAAAGAGGGTGTTGATTATGAAGAAACATTTGCTCCTGTCATTAAAATGAACACAGTTAGAATTATTCTTTCTTTGGCTGCAAGTCTTGGGTGGCATATTCATCAAATGGATGTCAAAAATGCATTCTTAAATGGAGATTTATATGAAGAAATATATATGGATCAACCACCAGGTTTTGTGGATCAGCAACATCCTAATCTTGTTTGCAGATTAAAGAAGTCACTTTATGGTCTTAAACAAGCGCCATGAGCATGGAATGAGAAGATTGACAGGTATTTTCAGCTTCATGGATTTAAGAGATGTAAGTCAAATCCCAATCTTTATGTGAAGAAAGTTCAAGATGATATTCTTCTTGTTGCACTTTATGTAGATGATTTACTCATTGCTAGACCGAATATTGGGTTAATCAATGATTTAAAATCAGATCTTAAGAGGACATTTCATATGAGTGATTTGGGTGAACTAAACTATTTTCTTGGCTTACAAGTTTGTTGATTACATGATGGATTGTTCATCTCACAATCAAAATATACTTTGGACCTTTTAGAAAAGTTTAACATGCTTGAATGCAAGTCAGCATCTACCCCGTTTCAATCCGGAGTCAAGCTTACTAAAGAATGTACTTCCAAGAGTGTCGATGCCACTTTATATAGACAGCTTGTTGGTAGCTTGGTTTATCTAACTCATACTAGACCAGATATTTGTTTTGCAGTCAATCTTGTATCTAGATTTATGCAGGCACCTAAACAAAGTCATTGGCTAGCTGCTAAGAGAATTTTACGATACATCCATGGAACCATACACTTTGGAATCTACTATGGTTATAAGTCTTCAATTTCTTTGGTTGGATTTACTAATTCAGATTGGGGTGGTGATATAGATGATCGAAAATCTACTGGTGGTTATGTTTTCAATCTTGGATCAGGCCCTATTACATGGAGTAGCAAGAAACAAACAACTACATCATTATCTTCATGTGAAGTAGAATATAGAGCAGCAAAAGAAGCTGGCAAGGAAGCAGTTTGGATTCAGAATCTTCTATTTGAGATTGGTTTTCTACAAAGTTCAACCAGCACTCTGTATTGTGACAGTCAAAGTACCATACAGGTTGCCAACAATCCAGTCTTTCATGCTAAAACAAAGCACATTGAGATAGATGTTCACTACCTTCAGGATCTTGTTCAAGCATCTATTATCACTCTTCAGTTTTGTCCAAGTGAAGAACAAGTAGCTGATATATTCACTAAGAGTATGACTGAAGCCAAATTCTTAAAATTAAGAGGCATGCTTGGTATGTTAGAGGTGAACATTAAGGGGGGATAGTAGTATAATGTTCCCCTCTCCTGTGTATTTCCCCTCTCCTTTTGTATTATGTTTGTATTATTCTAGCCAATCTTAAGGGGGGATGTTAGGAATTATTAAGATTGTCTAGAATGTTTCTAGAAGTCTTCCAAAGAACATTCCAGGAAGAAGCTTCCAGTTGTTCTAGAAAAGAACTTTCTAAGAGAAACTTCCAACTGTTCTAGAAAAGAACATTCTAGGAATTTAGAATCATCTAGAATGCCAGAAGCTTCCAGGCCTCAAAGCTTCTGTAGCTATATATATGTGTTTAGAGAGAGCTGCCGGATAAGCATTTTGGATGTAATGCAAGTTAGATGAATAAATATTTCTAAGTTATTCAACTCTGTTTGCCCTGTTTTCTCTCTGTTTTGCTGTTGCTGTTCTGTTTTTATTATCTTGGGACTGTTTTTACAGTGCTGAATTAATTCCTTGAACGTTTGTACTTTGCCTCTGTTAAGTCAACTCTTTAATATTCTGAGAACAGCAATACTTCAAGGCGACAATGTTTTTTGAATCTAGTCGACAGTCAACTTTCTTCACAGAAATCTTGTCATTTCATTTATAAAGTTTTTCAGGGAAGAGCTTAACCAATCAATAAAACAGATAGTCGATAATGTGGAGAGGAGTCAAATGAATTGGTCTGTCACAGAAAACGATTGCAAAGGTCAAAAATTTTGAAAAACAGTTGGCAAGTTAACTTAGAGCAATTATAGTAGAAACACATTTAATTTACTGCAGGTTAACTTGATTGTCTTATTCTTGTTCCCTGAGAGAAATGTCCATTTGTCCTACAGACTTTTGATCTGGTTCAACTTTTTAGTAATATTGGCCTGATCTTTCTCGAGCTTCAACATTTGTTGGTGAAACAGAAACATCTGTTGAACTAGCTAAGCCTTAGCTGAAAGAAGTCTTGGAGGAGCCAACATTTTGTTTTCACACATTTGTTCAATGTAATTTGTGTCCGGCCTCTATCGATATAAGATGTATAGAGGCAAGAGAAGGTTTAGAGTTACGATTCAGCACTTCTCTCCATTATTTTGACCAGATCTGGTTTTGGAGACTGCAAATGTCTGTTATACATGTTAACATTATCTGGGTGATTCCCACATGGGAACAAGCATGAAGAACAATGTGGAAAAAGCATTTTTATAATCATTCAATTGGCCGGCTTGCGGGCTCACAAGGACATGGTTGGAAAAGATTGACATTGATAATATAGTTTTTAGAAAATGAATGAGATTATGATTCATTTGACTAAACATTTTAATATGTCTTGTTTTCAACATAATATTTTTATTTTTTTTCGTGAGTGCAAAGGATTGACATTGTAAAGAATATAGTCAGTTTTAATTTAGACAAAATTGGCAAATAAATAAAAAATTATGAAGATATCTTCTCCAATAAAGTTATTACTAGTAGTTGCACAATTTTTGTGTGCAACTGATTTGCCGATAGGTTTTTTGTAGAGGAAGAAAGAAGAGATACGAAACACTAAAATACACTTTTAAAGCCAATCTTTCTTGTGAAAAGATCTTGCATTCATGGACACGTGGTACACTAACATTGGATTCGTTTGTTGGCAAAATAGTGTATATAAAATATGATTTTTATTTTTTAGTAATCATTTTTTTTAAGATTGCCACCATCCTTATATAAAAAGACTAATTTTATAATTATATTTAAGTCTTTGTAAAAATATCTTTGCTTTATACAAAGCTATTATCATAATAAATCAGTGTGATAAGGTTTGGAATTTCACAGTCAAATAGAAATTATGAAGTAAAAAAATGATTTAATCTAGAGTTTGAATATAGCTAAATAGAAAGTTGTTAAATGTAGAAATTAAAAAATAATTAAAGTTATTTTAAAAATCTTTAATTATAACTTCAAGAAGAAATTAGGGTTTATAGAATTCTATTTGTTAAATCCACATATATGACAAAATACATTCCATCAAAAATCGACTAAATTCCTAAATACATGTCAGAGACTAATATTCTAGGTCTGATAAACTTCTTAAATGACAGGTTGTAATGATGCAGATAAACTTCTAAGACACAGGTCAACCTCTGAAAAAAACACCATCTTCCAAAGGCAATAATCATTATAGATTCCAAGTCCCCTAAACCCCTCTTTTCACTTTGGCAGAAAGGAACTACTCCATTCATCCCTTTCACTAGTTGGCATTCCAGGCTGACCTGTGCTAAAAATAGATTTTTGTAGTACGTGAATGTTTATTTAAAATATGAAGATAAAACTATGATTTTAAAAAATAGATTTTTTTAGGATGTGAATTTTTTTTTATAAAATAGGTTTTTATGTGTATCTACCCAGGTTTGCTCAGGGCACTGCCCTACTGACCCAAGTATGACCCAAGTACGCTTGCAGCATACACAAGCCATGCCTGGGATGGACCCCCACGTCTGGGGGCCGAAGGTAGCAAATCCTGCAACATAGATCTTGTTTATGCAATTTATCAGTTACAAGTTATCTAGCAGTAGGCAACTGATCTCAGGTGAGGCCATTGACTTGTTGAATTTAAACTTGTTTGTGGATACAATCTACTTTCTTGTAGTTAATTTCTAACGAGAAACACAATAGTTCTCTTTTATAGTTGATAAAGATTACAAATATGGCTCACATAAGCAACTAAGTACAAATAGGACCAAACATAGCTCTTAAATAACACTTAATCAAGTGCAACTAGTAGTCGCACAGTTTTTGTGTGCAATTGTCCATAGGTTATTTGTAGAAGGAAGAAGAGATATGAAACACTAAATTACACATTTAAAGCTATTTACTTTCTCTGTTGCTCACATTATTTCCTTAAATTAACATCCACTATCTTGAATATCAGAACAAAAATGCTTTTAAAGCTATTTACTTTCTCTATTGCTTACATTATTCCCCTGAATTAACATCCATTGTCTTGAATATCATAAGAAAAGAGATAAATGGGATGTCCACGTTTTTTGCTCTCGTCCTTATGAATGACAGCTTCTCAAAAGCAGTGTCTTGCAAACATTTAGAATGCAAACATAATACAAAATGTTTTGGAAATTGAGGGTTTTGGGTTTATAGAAGTACCTAGTAATATTAGGGGTTTTCTTAGATGTAAGTAGTGGCAGGCTGCTCTTTAAAAGTACACAAGTGTTTGACCTGAAATAATTCCTGACAAATAGCCACGGGGAAGCCCTAAGCTTAATTTATCAATCTAAACTATTTTTTTTTAGTAATTATTAGTTTAATTTTCTACTACTATTCCTATAAGAAGTCAAGACATTACTTCTATATGTGTTTTCCCTTTGTTTTTGTATAAGATACTATAGAACGAATGTTTTTTTTTTACAAAGTTTAGTTTGTATTATTATGTCTCCACCTGTGAGCATAAGTAAAAGCTTGACTATTTTGAGGTTAAGAAAATTGAATAATCATTTTGTGGTTATTTATAATCTTTTACATATTTTGAAGCCAGTTATGATTGCATGCTGTGAAAATTCTATTGCAACTACTGATTATTAATTTCCTATCTTATATAGATTATTTGACTGCTGAAAAATTAATTCACAACAAATATTAAAAAATAGTACAGCTGCAACTTCACAAATAATCACAGAGAACAAAATATAAAAAATAATGAACACAATATTTTTGGACAAATTGTCCCTGGAAAAAACCCCAAAGGGAAAATCAGTCAGCACATAAGAATTTTATTCAACTGCAGAAAATTAAGAGATACAAAATTGCTTGCCTCTTAATGTCAGAGCTCCGGCAATTTTCTTTCCAATAATTTTCCTTCCCTTAATTGCTCCTGCTGAAATTGCTCCGGCAATATTTTATTATCTAGAAATATTTTCCTTCTCCGGAAATAATTTTCTTCTCTGGCAATTCCACTGCTGCTCTCCAATGCTATCACTGCGCCTTTGCTCTCACTACAAATCAATTTGTTATTACTGCAAATTTATTTATTTGCTATCGCTGCAAATATTTTTTTAGATCTGTGCTCTCCAAATGCCCATTGATCATCTTTTATAATCCTCTCATTGAAAACCAATGGCCATGATTTAATCTCATTCAATGGCTAAGATTAATTAGACTCTAACAAACCCTAATGTCTAGAAGTCTCTCGAGAAATCAATTTTCTAGGTATAGAGATAATTATTCCAGTTGTGTTTCTAGCCTCGTAATCATCACCCTAGACTATAACACCTATCCGAGCTACTTTAAAATTAACACATGCAACATGGATGTGACAAGATTGGCCCTGAATGTAACTTGCAAGAGTACCTTCATTGTATGGTGAAGCCTGTTCATAGCAATTAAGGAAAATTCTTTTGACTAGTCTCAAAAGAAATAGAGGTCTAAGACATTCATTGATTTGTCAGGTTTAGGAGAACCAGGAGGTGAAGGACCAAAAAAATTGGAAGAGTACTTCGTTTGTAACGAAAATGAGTCATGGTAGCATATTTGTTTCTTGTTTGTGGAATTAAGACCACAGGGGGGCAGGAAAAAGATGAAGTCTGAGTGGATTTGCATTGTTTCAATACAGCAAAAAAGAGTTTGAGTGGATAGAGTATAGGCACTGACAAAGAAATGAAAGAATTATCTTTGTGGGAAAATTTGTGGGTGTGAAGAAGTGCAATCTATGGTAGGTATAAAATATGTGGGTGTTGTCAAAGAATGATGTGATATTGCAGGTGCAGTAAACGAATGTATTACAGAAGTTTGAAAATATGGGAACGCTAATGCAAGTAGAGATGGAAGTTTAAAAATCCTACCAGGAAGAAAAATATAAATAAATTAGACTTAGGGGAGAGGGGCAATAGACAAATCTCAATATATAGGCAAGTTGAAGTGTTGGGAGGATGCAGCAGAGGAAACAGACGTAAGAGGCGTAAAGAGTGTTGGAATAATGTTTATTTGACTACGGTACTGAAGTAGGTGAAACATTTATTAAGGAATTCTCCATACTTCTCCAGCACCATATCCTCAAAACTTTCTAGATTTCTCCTCACTGACCACTCTAGTAGATTCTAGAGGAGTGCTAAAAGATCTATAAATACAGTATCTTCATCTCATTTCATGTATGTAAGAATATAACAGCAAACTGTTGTGTATATGTGCAGATAATATAATAGTTGAGCTGCTCTATTTTACTGTGTATAATCTAGTATGTTTTTATATGCAAATGTTTTCGTTGCTTTGTTGAGTTGATCCTTGGTGCTTTCAATACACTTTGTGTGATTTCCTGTAATAATCAAGTCATCTACATATAGCACGATAATAACAATTTAACCATCAATATGATTTACATACACATCTAGATCAGATTTGCTTCTTTAAATCCTGCTTCTATAAAGTATTCATTTATTTTGGAGTACCATGCCCTTGGAACTTGTTTAAGACCATATAGTGATTTTTTTAATCTACACACTAAATTTTCTTCACCAATTTTAACAAATCCTGGTGGTTGTTGCATATAAATTTCTTCTTCTAAATCACCATGTAGAAATGTAGTTTTTACATCCATTTGAAAAATTTTCCAACCAAATTTTGCAGCCAAAGAAACTATTGTATGAATGGAAGTCATTTTAGCAACTGGAGCAAAGGTTTCAGTATAGTCAATACCTTTTTTGTGAAAAACCTTTAGCCACTAGCCTTGCTTTGTGTTTCTCAATAGCTCCATCTGATGTGAACTTCGTTCTATAGGTCCACTTGCAACCAACCATATTTTTTCCTTTTGGTTCCAAGTGTTGTCAATTCCCATGTTTCATTTTCATCAAAGAGTTGTACTCATCTTGCATAGTTGCTTCTCATTCTTCTTTTCCTTTTGCTTCTTCATATGTACTTGGAGTGTCAACCTGCATCACCTTAGCCATAAGAGCATAATTAGCAAAAAAATTCTTAGGACCTCCTTGGTACATTTCTTGAATGCTTCTACTCTTCCTTGTGTTTTCATCATCACTTTCACTTGATTCTGCAGCTTGAGTTGCTTCTCCTCCTGCAAAGGATGGTACACTTTGATTTGATGAGATTTTTGGGAGCCCATGCACCATATATAGTTTCTCCATAAGTTTGAGACTTTGATAGTTGATATGTCCCATACGCTCATGCCATAACCTACTCATATCATATTTGGCAATAGCACACATATTCTCATCTCCACCTTTAGAAAGAAATTATTGAAATTTATATAGTCCATTTTCCATTTTACCAATTGAAATCACTCCATAATTATTGTTTACATCCTTGATTAAACATTTGTCATTGTAGAACTTTATTTTATATCATTGACTTGCAATTTGAGATACAGAAAGAAGATTTGTTGCCAAGTCAAGAACTAGCTTCACATTTTTAAACATGCCATTATCAAGTTTAACATTTCCTATCCCTTTGACTTCTAAAGCACTATTATTTCCCAAATATATTTGTTCTGCATTACTCTCATTAATGATTCAAATTGTTCCTTACTATGAGACATACGTTGTGTAGCACTAGAATCAACTCAAACAATCCTTTGAAATAAATGATTTAGGATTAATGCACTATTTCTTAGGCATGCAAGTTTAGCAAGAAGAAGGAAGGATCATGCTTTCTCAAACCAAATATGCTCTTGATCTACTAAGGAAATTTAATATGAGTGATTGTAAACCATCTAATACACCATGTGAAGTAGGATTAAAATTGAGTGCTATCTCTACTCAAAAGAAAGTAGATGGAAAATTGTATAGACAACTTATTGCCTAGGAGTCTTTTGTATCTTACTATAACTAGACCAGATATTGCATATGTCATTGGTATTATATCCAGATACATGGCAGATCAACACATTGAACATTGGAAAGCAACTAAAAGAATATTAAAATACATTAAGGGTACTTATCAGCTTGGCATTGAATACAAATATAGAGGATAGTCTACTCTACTTGGGTATACAGATTCTGATTATGCAGGTGATATTGATGATAGAAAATCAACCATGAGATACATCTTTCATCTTGGATTGGGACCAATTTCTTGGAGCAACAAGAAGCAATCAATAGTGTCACTATCATCTATAGAGGCTGAATATATTGGTTCATTAAAGGCATCTCAAGAAGCATTGTGGCTTAGAAGACTACTTGAAGACACATGCCATCCACAAGAATCTCCTACTATAATATTTTGTGATAATCAAAGCACTATTAAGCTAGCAAAAAATCCTGTATATCATGCCAGATCTAAGCATATAGAAGTGCATCATCATTTTGTTCAAGATCTAATTGAAAGTCAAGTGGTAGAGCTACAATTTTATAGAACAGAGGATCAAATTGTAGATATATTTATGAAAGCATTACCTATTGTAAAATTTGTCAAACTAAGAAACTTGTTACATCTCAAGGAAGTTACTATTCTCTCCAAATAAACATTATAGAGGGGTGTTGGAATAATGTTTATTTGACTACGATGTTGAAGTAGGTGCAACATTTATTAAAGAATTCTCCAGACTTCTCCAACACCATATCCTCCAGACTTTCTAGATTTCTCCTCACTGACCACTCCAGTAGATTCTAGAGGAGTGCTAAAAGATCTATAAATACAGTATCTTCCTCTCATTTCAAGTATGTAAGAATATAACAGCAAATTGTTGTGTATATGTGCAGATAATATGATAGTTGAGCTGCTCTATTTTACTGTGTATAATCTACTCTGTTTTTATATGCAAATGTTATCATTGCTCTGTTTTCACTTTTCTTAATAAAGAGGTTTTGGTTTACCAGATTCAAAGCTCTCATTGTCTGGTTATTTAAGCTCCACAAGTGAATGTAGCGGAGTGTCAATGATTAATGGGCGAGCACTAACCGAATAGAAGCGGGTTAATTTCCAGCGACAAAAGAAATAGGTTAAGCAGCAGTGGTTCCGATCAGTATAATAAGGAGGCGGTTTCCCGACCATACTGAATCGGTTGCAGGAACGCCTTAGCAGTATTTGAAACAAAATGGAGCAAAAGCTTCCATAATGAAGCCTATTGGCTAAATATTGTTTGTTTATTTTTTAAAATATGTTGTTAATATTTTTATTTAGTTGTAAGTGGGTTGTGTTTCAAATGTAGGTACATAAACAATGATTTTCCAAAGGTTCCACTTCATAATCTCTTATTTTTTTATTGAAAGAGTTATATTGACTTAATTGTACATGCACATGTAAATATGATAAACTTTTGGTTAATTTTATTTTAGCTAACATCAAAATTACAAAATACCAGTTGATAAAGATTTACCCTAAATCAAAGTGCATAAAGAAAGGAACTTACATATGACCTAATTCTATGTGAGTTTTGCTGCAAGTAAAAGTGTTGTATTCATTCTTTTTTTATTAAAACTTCAAAGTTAGACGAACATAGAAAAATTTAGTTCTCATTTCTTATGAGATTAACACACGGTATCATTATTTTGCTCTTATGAGGAAAAAAAAATTAGTCCCTCTTAATATGATATAAGTAAAACTTTAGACATGGCTTGGAGGGCTCTCCTCATCACAAACATCATGGCTAGCCTTTCCTATCACATGGACATTTTTCCATTTCTTAGCGTGGTTAAAATAGTCAACCTAACAATGGGAAGTTCTAGACCTTGCAATTTCTCCTATGCGTGTTGATCCTACTTAAGAAGAAGATAAAGATGGAGATGATACCATTATGGGTTGGGAACACATTCCGAATGGTCAAAATCTCCCGGATAATTGGGGCCCTCCACTTGATAAGGATACCCCCTTCTCCTACTCATATAACCCTGTTAACTTAGTAGCTTGACCACTTGTGATTTTCTTATTTCCAACGTAAACTTTGAGGTGTGATTCCATTCCACTCGTTTTTTATGTGAATGATATATTTTATTTTTATTTCTATAACATAAAAATATATAACACTGTTCATCCTAGAATAATTGAAAGTGTACTAAATATAATTCTCAATTCCTTATCATAATGTTCATCTTTTTAACGCCATACCCAAAGGGCTATTCTTAAACATCATCCATTTCAACAGTCAAAGGTCAGTTTTGTCCAATAAAAATAGGATAAATATTTACCACTTTTTGTTGTGAATGAGGTATAAAATTACTATTGATAGTTTGATCTTTGAATTGAATGATATTTAAGGAGTGTACCCAAAATCTATGACATCAAATTTGGTTCCTTATAACCTCTTATCATATCTGTCTTTTCAAAATTATTTTACAATACCTCTGACTTCTTCTCTCCATCCAATTAACTATAGAGATCTAAGAAGATTTATCACTTCAGATCAATTTCTTTTTGGTCATTCTTAAGTATTAAATTGGTCAACAGTTTTAATATAAATAAGATAATTAGATAATATTTATTGTTTTTGGGTGTAAATGTGATGTGAAATACCATTAATTGTTATAGCGGTCCTTTCCAATATGTTGACTGGATTTGGTATTGCAGACTCTGTTAGAATTGAAGTTGAGAGCACTATCAAGGTGATTTACGCTGAAGAATAATTGTGACAAAGTGGAAAACACATATTAATTAATAATTAATAACAACGCCATGAAGGTTGACATTTGACAAGACATTATCCTCCTACTACTATGGTAGGCTAATGAGTCATGCATATAGTTTAGAGACAAGATCAAGATGAAAAGGAGCGGACTAAAGAAGCCAGAGCGCCGACGAGTGGAGCATTAATGTAAGTAGCTGGCTCAGAGTGTGAATAGTCATTGCGCTCATCCTTGAATTGATCATTGTTATCAGGCCCTCCAACGACTGCTCCAACCAGAATGTTTGGGTTCGGACCATTGCCGTTCAACCCTAAGTTGAAACCATCGTTGCATGATATGGTCTGAGGATGGTTATAAATTGAAGGCAACGACGATCCTCTGTGGTGAATATGCTGTGGAAACTTTGCACCGTACCCCACCATGTATGACATTCCCAGGGGGTTGTCTCCCAGAATGTAATCAACCTGAACAAACACAACGGTGAAATAATCTCAGTAACTCGAGGATTTCAGTAATGTACAGAAACAAACGTTTCGTATTGTTTGTTTCTTTACCTGTCTTTTTGCGAGGGTACGGATCCTGGTGGGAGTGACCACGCCATTAGAACATCTAACTACTTGCTTGGAAATGTCCAAATATTCTGCATAAGTGAGAAGCAAGAAGCTCGTGGACGTAACGTATTGCAGATTACTTTCACTCATCTTGAATAGAAGCCCACCTGTAACACAATGAAATCACGTTTCAAGTAACGAATTTGTGTATATATCCAACTTAAACATAAGTGATTTGAGATGGATGCAATGATGAAACCTGGCGTGTATTGTGAAGATGAAGTTTCGGGCAGAAGAGAGCAAATAAAGCTATCAGCGTGGCCTCTGTAATCCTCGAGGGACTTCACGTTTTTAACGAGAAATTCCTGCCAAACAAAAATGCAAGATTTAGTAATTAAAATAAGGGTAAAGTTTAACCAGCAAGCACATTGTAAAACGGCTGGTTGGTCGAAATTCTTTCGATAAAATTATATTCGACAAATTGATTGATAAAAGAATGTTTTGAACAGGTCTAAAGAATGTGCCCTAAGAGATCAACAACAGCAAACCGCGGTTGAAAATCCATAAACAGTTGGCACAACAACATACAGACTGTTTACAGTGGGCGTAGTATAAGACACTGCGGTGGATTTTTCTTTTTTCGTTTTCTAACCTTGGCTAAAAGAACTCGCGCTCCTGCGTGTTTTTCATCCCAACTGAAGATATTATCGTTGTCGTCGGCGCCCAGATTGGGCCCGTTTGTTTGAATGTAGTTGACATATGATGGGTTTCCTGTGGCTCTTTGCAACCAAGCTGCTGCCCACAATAATTCGTCCTGCCAGCAAAAGCTTTTTTGATTCAGTCGTTTCTATATATGGCTCTTGTAAAAAAACATAGTTTTCTTTTTTATGATGGAACATTATACTTACACGATAACCAGAGTAGGAGCAATAGAATGGACAAACTTCAGACGAGAGGGCGTCACTGTAAGATCCTCTATACTTATCTGCGAAATCAAACACCTGGAAAAGGTACAAACTTTTCAATCAAATCTCCAATTAAACTTTTCGATCAAATCTCCAATTAAACTTTTCAATCAAATCTCGTACAAATGAAACAGAGTGAGTCACAAATATGAATGAATGAATTTTAATGATGTTCACGAGACCAAGCAGTCTAAAGGACAAGAGCCGCAGTCCTAAGACATCTTCAATAAAAACTCAGTACAAATAAAACAAAGTGAGTATGATACTGTCACAAATATGATTGAATGAATGAATGAATTTTAATGGCGTCCATGAGACAAAGCAGTCTAAGGAACCAAAAACGGCAGCCCTAAGACATCTTGAGGAGACTGAAAGTAATAGTGACTCTACCTGCATTGCAGTTTGAAGGAGACGGTTAGAATAAGAACTATCTGATGATTTGAAGACAAGGGAGGCAGCTGCAAGGGCTGCAGCAGTTTCAGCAGCAACATCTGAGCCTGGGTGTTGACTGTCCACTTTGTACACATTACGAGAAGTGTCCATGTCCTCTGGTCTTTCCCAGCACTTGTGATCCATGTTCGGATCAGCGACCTACACGCATAACACTCTATTTAAACATCATCCATTTCAATGATCAAACAATCAATACACATAACATCACCTATGCGCATAGCATTCTACTTAATCATCATCCATTTCAATGATCGAACAATCAATACACATAACATTCTATTTAAACATCATCCATTTCAATGATCAAACAATCAATAGACATAACATCATATAAATATACCAATACAAATTATTCGGAAAATATATTTATCCATTTATCGGAGCATAAACAGATTCATGGTGTAAACCTGCACGTATATTACTCCCGGCTGAGCAGTGGCTTTGAGCAAATAATCAGTAGCCCAACGAACAGCATCCATTGCATGTTGGAGGTCGTCGCCCATGTATCCTCCAAACTCCACAACGCTCCATGAGAGCATAGTGGTCGTAAAAGCCATTGGGAACCCAAATTTCACATTATCTCCTGCGTCGTAATATCCTCCACTCAAGTCCACCTGCCACCATAACATCATCATTTAGCTACATGAAATCCAAGTTTAGGTATGTCAGAATTGACTGTAAACATAAATAAATAAGATATGGACGGAACAAACGTGCTCAGTAGCTCCGTCAGCAACGGCCGAATCTCCCCTCCATCTCATCCTCTGAGTGGAAGGGAGTTTGCCAGATCTTTGGCCTTCGAAAAAGAGAATAGATTTAGTGAGAGCATCTTTATAATTATGAGAGGCAGAAGCATACATATTATTGTAGTCACCTACTCTTGCTCTCACTGCCATTGTTAAACACAAACCTAAACTCAACACTAGCAGAGCTACTTTCCCACCCATTCTCTCTTTCACTCAATACCTACCAGATATGGGTATGATTTGTTTCTGCTTAACTCATCAACGAGGGGAATTTATAGAAATATGTTTTCGGGAGCACGACATATTTCACTATCCTAATAGCAGTTATTTTGGGTCCCAGCAAACCGGATCTTGAGGATAAGAATGTGCAATCCTGTAAAATCAAGCGACCTAATTCACGAGAATCATGGTGATTTTCCACGGATTGTACTATACACATAAAAAACAAAATGTGTATAGCGTTTTTCAGACAAACGGTTATTTCCAACGTCGATTTGGCGACTGCAATTGAATGAATAAAAAATGCCACCATTAACTTGTAGCAAGAGTCACGAGTAGTCTAGGGATAATATACTTTATTAACCGGCGTTCATTAAAGGAGCTCAAATAACCAGACAATGTAAGGTGTAGATTCTTCCACAGAGATTGCAAGCACACCGTCCCGTAATTCAGTTATTGGGAACTAAACGGGGAAGTCTAAACTGGATTTCTTTGTGCATTAAGGAAATGAGATAGTTATAGATTTGCCGTTACATTAATTAGTGAACATTGCAAACATGCACCTTCATCTAGACGTAACAGTTAGTTCACGAGAATAATTCCAAAAAATGTGGCAATTAGAGTTTTGTTAGAGAATTACATATTACCATTTATAGACTCTGTTTTTTTCAAAATCAATAAGTGATCATTAGGTTACAAAAGAGATATATTATACTAATTGAAAAAAAACACTCTTCCGGACTTCGGTTCCCTTGTTGTATTCACATGAAGCCGGAAAAATGCACCCTTCCGTTCACGCCACAATTCGACGAATAATATACTCCTTGATTATGCAGAGGCCCACAAGCATGTTAATTGTTGCCCAAAGTCTTAAGCTTTGCGAAGAATCCAAGATTATAATGGAAATGCACGCGAATGAGGAATTCCAAACAGGGCCCCATTGAGCCGCTGATATTGGCAAAATGAAAGAAATATTCATCCGCTACAGTCTTCACGTGAATTAGGTTTGAAATCTTGTGAGTTTTACCGATATTCACGGATTCAGGCGCTATTTCCAGTCCCACATTTGTTCATCGTATTAACCTGTGTTTTTTCTCTTCCGTCTCATGTGATTCACGGACTCGCACCCACCGTTTTAAGACATCACGTAACGTCAGAACATCTCTTTTGTTTACAATAGACATGCCTGATTGCTCCCAGAACAAACCATCAACTCAGTAACTTCTTAATAAAACTATTGAATGACAGTATTTCCATCCGATTTTTGTTGTCTGCCAATGGATGATATCTAGCCAAAGAATCTTAAACTTCAATTTATATAGCAGTGTAAATGATGTCGTAGTCAATATATGGTTGTTTACATGTGGGACCCGGGGCCTAAATTTGACTGTGGACTCTGACTGTCAAAGCAAATTTTTATGACCGTTATCCATTCAAAGGTGCGCTGAAAATACTCTGACATACCTTAACAGCCTTGGTGGGACCCACTTCCTCTCCAAACAGCGTTGACTTCAACTACACCAATCCTAAATAGCCGATGCTGGACTACAATGCACCTATTGACCTTAAACAAGGTAAACAATGGGTAAAATTCTACTAAAGATAGGTGCTATGAATGTGAGCAACAAGCAAAACTAAGAGAACGAAATATCAAAGAGCCAACTTGCCAATATTCTTAAGCTAGAATAAGTTTGTTACAGAAATCTATGAAACTGTGGAATTATATCGAGTTCTAATCATATACTAAGTAAACTGCAACGATATTAGTACTTGTACTACAGACAACCGCCGTGAAGGATTCGTGTACTGGTTGGTCAAGGAAATACACGTGAACAAAGTAGGCGTTAGCAATCTACCTATCAAGGACCTTAATTCCCTTGTCGACTGACTTAATCCTAAAATCGCCTTTTTCCTAGGCGCTATCAACGTAAGTCTTTGAATTTGAATGTTTTTACATTAGCTTTCCAAGCATAAACTCGGTAGTGAATCTTGTAGAGAATGATATCAACCTTAATTAAAGCCGATTTTGCAGCTTATGTTGAAATTTGGTGAACAACGTTTTAGATGAGGAAAGATAAAGTTATGCATATGTGTAGACGTTTTGTCAGATAGAGTAGTATAAAGAGAAATATATATATGAAATAGTAAATGTGTTTTATTTATTTGTTTGACATTACATGATATACTCTCGAGAAAAATGTATGAATGTTATCTTTTAATCTCATTGTTGCTACCTATCTATCTATCTATTAGTTAAGCTAATGTTAAGGATATGCATATATAATTTACATGTAATGGGTGAGAGTTGTAATGGAAGTTAAATCATTTCTATGTGTGACTCGTCATCTTCTAATAATTGGTTAGTGTTGAAACATTTGTTGGTAGGTGTGTGATGTGCTAGTGAATGACTTGGCATAGTGCAAGCCTCACATGTGCCACTTGTATTACCATAGCAACTACACTAGCTGATGTCTAAAATGTAATGCTCAAAACAACATACCCTTGAGCAGTATGAGTTAGTCTTTGTGGTTTGGCTTAGAGGTGTATCAAACACTATTCAAGTTGTGGTTGAAACTATAAAAGGTTTGACAAAAGTATGGTTACTTTTGTAATCTATCTTGTGCATAGTGCTCAACACCACTGCTAGATTGTGTGTAGTATCTACAAAAGGTGGATAGATGATCATGGGATTATTATGAGCATTTGGAAGGTGCTCTATTGTACCGAAAACCATGGAAATGTTATCATAGTTATTCCAACTAATGACAATAGTATTGGCATCATCGCAAGAAATATTGTTAGTATATCCTCCTAGATCAATCACCCCTCCGAATAAAGCAATAGTCTCAATTGCATTAAGTCCATTAAGCAAGTGTGAAGCCTTGGCTTCTATCTATTGGTCAATGAACCATTTGACTTGTTGTGGGAGGTTATCCACTCTAATGACTTTATAAACAGGCACAAGATAGTTCCATGTAAACATTGTTTCTATAATTCGATCCATCCTTGCCACTATAGGTTATGTGTTAGATGGCAATGAAGTGAAAATAGATAAGTACATATAATTATATGGCATAATATTCTTTGGAGTTAGCATGGCATTTGTAGAACATTAAAATCACTTCAAGAATTCAATTACTATCCAATGATATAACTACATTGTAAGAAATGACAATGTACGGTACACTTGGGACTATTCATGTATAGATGTCCAAGGAGTACATTATAGACCTCCATTGGCACTACATTACAAACTAAATCTTTCTTAAAAGAATCAATAACCTATGAAAAGCAACATTGGAGAGTGGCATGTATACCTTGGGTGTTGCAAGAGATAAACCATCACAATTTGTAAGATTATAGATAAATCACAATTGGCAAATTGAGTTGCTTGATGGTTGTTACAAAAATGAGGTTCTTCATACTACAACCTTTAATAAAAATGTCCTATGTCTCCACTTGCACTACATCTATGAATGGAATACCCCTCAAACCTTGGCTTTGATAAAGAAAATGAGAATTTGTGCATCTAATTTCACAATTAAAAAAATGGCATTGTAGGATATTTCAAATCCTCAAATAAAAGAAATGTTAGAATACTAACAAATTCACTCTTTCTTTAAAATTTCTCCAAGACTCTATAGCGTTATCTCTTCAAATGTCTATGGTTGATAAATTAGTCATATTCAAAATCGAATATTTAATAGTGTTACTTAAAGTTACCATAGTCTTGGTGATGTGGTGGTGAAATATGGAGTTTGTTATGGCATTCATCTACCACAACACACACAATTTGATTCAGACTCAATGATGTTCATTTACTTTATGAGCCTACCCTATTTTCTTTTGATTATTGTTTTGTACCTAATAGATTTGTGTGTTTGTTTGGTTTGTTTGTGAAGTTTTCCTCTATTCATTTTCTCATTTCTTATGCCCTAGTTTATCTTAACTTTAGTTTGAGTGTTTGATCTAAATTTAGTTTGGAAATTCAAAGCAAAATACCTGGTGAGAAACATGTGGTATTATAAAAATAAACAATAATCATTTTTTAGCAATCTAGAAAACTCATTGAGAGATGTATGCCTCCAAAACTTCTTTATTTGCTTCAAATTTAACTTTTTATATATTTGCAGAGAACATGAAATGTCACCTTGTCCTTGGAATTTAAAATGGACAGATGGAAGGTGACAAAACTAACTAACAAAACCAAAAAATTTTAAAAATTATCAATTGTGATCACTCTTTTCCCCTTGAGAAGCAATGGGCCCCATTGCACCTATGTTGTATTGGTGTAAAATCATATTTACACTTAGCATAAGTTTAACAGGGAGAATATTTTAGGAGTTATTTCCCATTATTGTTGTTTTGAGCATCATGACATGTGTCATTTTTTTTGTTTTCCCACTTTGTCTATTCTTGGATAGTGGTTGTGAATATCTTGAATTATTCCTTCTTGTTATGGAGTAAAAAGTGGACACGTGCCTTTTTATCTCCTAGTTTAGCTCCTAGGTCCCCGTGTTTACACTCTATAAGCAAATTATTCATCTTGATGAGAAATCCCATGAAACCCATGTCAAATGGGAACTAAGGGCCCATTTAAAGCTTAAGTCCTGACCAAAAAGGCCCCTAGGACTTGGCCACTCACGCCCAAGTTCACTGTGACTAGTAAGGGTAAAATTTAAGGATGTCAGCATAGGACTTTTAAATGGATCCTCCCTTGTCAGCACTTTCAATTAATTTGTGAAAGTTTAACAGGATAACATTTATAAACAAGTGTTTGAATTCATTTTGAGTTAAGTTGATGATAGAAAGGTTAGGATATTGTGCAAAGGCAAATTCAAGGCATTCATTGTGTGTTTGTGCAGAATTATGTTAGTATTGTGTTTGTTGCAGATTTGGAATCATTGTCAACATCCTTATTAGTTGAAGAATCTTCATCCTCCTAAGGACTTCACCTCCAAGGTGATATCATCACTGTTTGAATCATTTCATCATTTGGATTATCTTTAGGCTCTGTCCTACAAGGACATGCTCTCTCTAACAACAGTGTTGGGAAAGCTTGAATGCTAACTCAAGATTTGACTGAGGAAAATCCCTAAATACCACAACCCACAAACCCCTTTTCTTCTTGTGTGCAGGTTATAGGTGCAGGAATAGCATAAGTGAAGGTACATGGAGGTTGCTTTAGAGATCAAGATTCAAGATCCAAAAATAGTGTTTGGAAATTCACCCATAGAAGACTTGGACACTAGCCCCAGTGTCCAACAAGTAAAATAAACCTTGAATTCAGCATCAGAACATCATTTATGACATTTTTCTAGTTTTGAGCTATCAAAGATCTGGACTTTCTAGACTCAAGCGCTAGCCTGGGAGTCTCTAACATTTCAACTTCTGAGGGATAGGTTTGGACATCTCATTGATCATCGTAGTGCTTTTAGATCTTAAATTGTTGTTTTTGTTTCTCCATTATAATCTTATTATCATAATTATAGGGTTTAGTGCATTGATTGACCTAGGGTTTGATAATAATCTTGGTTGAATCACATCTTTCCTCTACAAACAAGAACACAAAATCAATAGTTTATTCCTCTTTCATCTTGTAGTGACTTAGCTCAGTTTTATCCTTGAATGTTGTAGTGAAAGGGGATGCTTTGCATCCATCTCTCTTTTATATATTAAACATTTTGATGAACCTATGTTTTAAAGAATTTGCATCTTTCTGAGTGTTGAAATTAGATTTTGCATTGTATCATATCATACTTGTCATTTTACATTCAAAAATCTTGCATACATTTAAAAAAATAAGCATTCTAAGCTTGCATAAAGGCATAGTTTTGCATTATTTTCATTGCATATCATTGGAAACACTTAATTTTATGATTTTTATATCAGATCTGAAATAAATTCCAACACTTAATCATTTCATGATATGTGCATCTTGCATTTGCATATCTCATTTGTTAGGGTTTTGTTAACAACTTGCATTTTTTTCATATAACCTAGTTTTTTGTAAAAACTAGGGTTAGTAGTCAAAATCTAATTTCATATTTTTCTATTCCTTTAAACACTCATTCAAATCCTATTTTGAGTTTTTGTGTTTCTTCGTTGTGCATTCTTGCATTGAAATTTCAAATTTTGTAATTACACAGTGTGTATTTCAACATTAAGGGTTTTTACACACTTTCTTCGCAATTATTTAAGAAAATTTTACATCATTCCTTTTTCCTTGTTGTGAAGCACTATTTAGATCATATATACTTGGTTTGTCATGAAATCCATGTGTTTTTGCTCTTTAAAAACCCAATTTCCTCAAACTAGTTCCTTGGTGTTAAACAGTCTCACATACATGGCTTCTAATCACAACAAGGATGTTATGGTCCCTCCTCAAGTTTATAGGAAGAGGAAGACTCCTAAACCTAAAATAATCTTTACACCACATGATAAAACAATTGGAGACATTGAGGGACCTCTTTGCATTACCGCACGTATAAGTGGAAATCCTACAAGAGGGGTCCTTATTGATCCTAACTGTATGACGAATGTGATTATTGAAGAGTTCCTCTACATGCATGATTTGATACAAGAATCTTATGAGCCCACACATATGATGGTTAAGACACATACTAGAGCTTTTCTCCCGACTATAGGGAAGATTATGTTATTGATTAAAGTAGTTGAGAAAGCCCTTGAATAATTATTTGACATCATTCCTACTTTTGACCTATATTTCATGTGAAAGTAGGCCACCCATGGCTCAAGTCCATGAAAGTGGTCCCCTCTACAATTCATAAATGTCCAAAATTTCCTCACTAAGGGAGAGTGTACCTTGTCCACCATAGTAGATGGAAACCTATGGTTTCTCGTGGAAGCTTCAACCTAGACTACTTTTGGCCACAACCTACTGAGCCTCCTCATCAAAGAGAAGATCACTTCTTCCTAGCATACCAAAGATACAAAGCAAAGTTAATAACAAAATTGTCTAGACCTCCTATTGAACAAATCATAAGTGAGAAATAGCAAGAATTGAAAGAACCTCCTCGACCATGAGGTAAGGGAATATTTTTTGAGGTTCCTCCTTCACCATCCTTATAAGGATCAGGAGATACCCATAAAGAACAAAGTATTTCATCACAAAAAATTAATTTTAAACCAGCCTCCTCCTCTAAGATGTCGAAGACTATGGAAAATCATGAAAATACTTTTGCAAACATCACTAATAAAACAAGAAGGAATAGGCAAGCAAGAAAAAGGTGGAAGAGACAAGCCTTAGCTCGACAAGAAACACCTAAACAAGAAAATATTTCACCAACTAATACTGAATCAACAAAGGAAGAGCTAAAGGAAGAAGAGTTAAAGGACAATGATTTAAGTCAAGCAATTGTACCTTATGTAGCCATTTCCTCTTTCATTCAAGATTGGTAGGAAGATCATTTTCTCGACAACCACTAGTTTGATTGTATAAACTGGTAAGTATTTCTAACCCTTTTTAGCCACCTTTGTTGTAGCATCTCTTTGAGTTGCGACCTCATGTGGCCTCCTCTTATGTGTGGTGTTCCATGTGATGTGTTAATTGTTGTTTAGGTCTCTTGGATGACCCTTCATACTCTTGTAAGGTCAAGGATACAAGGAGACCATCTCTATTGTGACCATTCTTCTATTTATTTATCTATTCTTCTATTTTCCTCTCCTCTCTTTTATTGTTGTGTGTTGTGCCTTGGGGGCATAACATTGTGGAAGATGTCTTGGGGGCATCTTCCTGTGTTTTAAACCCAATTCACTCTTGTCTCCTCTCTCATTTTGATTGTTTACATTCTAAAGTCACTCTACTAGTCAACGGATGACGAAAACAAATAAATACTGATAAGGATCATGTGTCCTTTCAAAAAGAAAGAAAAAAATGGACATAGTCCATATATGAAGATGGGGTTGATATATATTTATATATCCAATGCTTGACTAGTAGAATCATTCCATGTGATGTATCATGTTGTGAACTTTCTTGTAACAAACCTTTACAATACTCTCAATCTGCTCCAATGTACTTTGGATTGTTTTGTATCTCACCTTGTTGCTACACTCGGTTCTGAGATACATGTAGTATAGCCCAATGACTATACTTAGATCTGAACCCACAAAAGTAGCCTTGGTCTTTGTTGTAATCTAATATAAGATTTCTACATAGCTTTCATATAATGATTTGGATGTTATCTTCAAATAGATTTTCTAAGCAAAGTTTATATCTTGTCGATTATCTTAGCAAATGATAACAATGTGTGTGTGGGAACATTCGACGATCATGGCACATGTCACTTTGAGACATGGGCTTTGCAAAAGCTCTTGTTCCCTTGCATGTTTTCACTCTACCTAAATGTGCTTGATACTAGCAAGCAGGACCAACCACCTTAAGGTGGGGGCGTATACAATGGTATCAACTTGATTATCTTTTGACATTGACAAAGTGTGTTTACGTACATTGATCTATTGCGTATACCTCCTTTTCACTATAAGGCGTCTCCGCGATGTAGGTGGGGTTGTATACTTGACCAATGCTTATTTTTCACTGTAAGGCATCTCTGTGATGTAGGTGGGGTTGCATTTTGAAAGCCCTAATCGCAAGGCAAGAAGGTGTATCTCTTGAGCTAGTACACATCCTTTTATACAAAGTCCTCATCACGAGGTGGGGTTGAATCTTGAGTCATTCACCCTTAAGCATGTCTTTGGCAGTTGTGGTAGCGTATCTCAACCGTCAGGTGTGTTTGGCATGTTTTAGATAGTGGAGTGCAATGACGAGCTCTTTCCTATCACTTGTGTTTTTCATGTATAAGAAGTATAGTGTGTCAACGACATGCTATGCAGTGCTCGTGTATTTCATGTGTCTTATGTGTCTTTCTTGCATGCCTTGTGTGTTTGTGGCATGGTCTAAAGTTGTGTGGTGATGAGTCCCTCCCCATGCTGTATGTGTTTTGTGTGTCTTTACATGTGTGTTTTGTTTACTTTAGTTAGCATTATATATATGGATATGTAATTTCTTAATCATGTCTTCTCTTCATGTCTTCTTTGCACATATTTTGTGACTGCATTTATGTCTTCTCCACATATTGTGTGCTTTAACTATCTCCTTCATGTATTGCATGCTTCGTTACTGTATTCATTGTGTCTTATGTGACTGTTAAGTGTTTTCTTATGTTTGCTTAAGTCTGGGGGCTAGAAATAGTCCTTCAAACTTAGGTTGTGTATTCATTCTTGTGTTTTATTTGTTTGATATGTTTCGATATGCTTTGGCCATACTTTAATGCATGTGTTGTATCACAGATTTGCGCACACATTAAAGTGGGGGCTAAATGTTATGGAATAAAAAGTGGACACATGCCTTTTTTACCTCCTACTTTAGCTTCTAGGTCCCCGTGTTTACACTCTATAAGAAAATTATTCATCCCAATGAGAAATCCTCTGAAACCCATGTCAAATGTGAATTAGGGGCCCATTTAAAGCTTAAGTCCTAACCAAACATGCCCCTTTGGACTTGGGGGCTCATGCCCAAGTCCACCCTGATTCGTCAGGGTAAAATTTAAGGATGTCGACATATGACTTTTAAATGGGTCCTCCCTTGTCAGCTCTTTCAATTAATTTGTGAAATTTTAACAGGATGGCATATATAAACAAGTGTTTGAATTCATTTTGAGTTAAGTTGATGATAGTAAGGTTAGGATATTATGCAAAGGTGAATTCAAGGAATTCATTGTGTGCTTGTGGCAGACTTGTGTTAGTATTATGTTTGTTGCAGATTTGGAATCATCATCAACATCCTTATGAATTGAAGAATCTTCATCCTCCTAAGGATTTCATCTCCAAGGTGATATCATCATTTTTTGAATCATTTCATCATTTGGATTATATTTAGCCTCTATCCTGCAAGGACGTGCTCTATCTCTAACAATAATGTTGGGAAAGCTTGAATGCTAACCTAGGATTTGACTAAGGCAAAGCCCTAAACACCACAACCCCCAAACCCCTTTTCTTCTTGTGTACAAGTTACAAGTGTGGGAATTGCAGAAGTGAAGGTACATGGAGCTTGATTTAGAGATCAAGATTCAAGCTCCTAAAATAGAGTTCAAAAATTCACCCATAGCAAACTTGGGCGCTAGCCCCAGCGTCCAGCAGATAAAACAAACCTTGAATTTAGCATCAGAGCATCAGTTATGACACTTTTCTAATTTTGAGCTATCAGAGATCTGGACTTTCTAGACTCGGGTGCTAGCCTCAAAGTCTTCTGATATTTCAGCTTCTAAGGGACTGGTTTGGACATCTCACTGATCCTAGTGCTTTTAGATCTTGACTTGTTGTTTTTGTTTCTCCGCTATAAGTTGGTTATCACAATTCTTGGGTTTAGTGCATTGATTGGCCTAGGGTTTGATAATAAGTTTGGTTGAATAACATCTTTCCTCTACAAACAAGAGCACAAAATCAGTAGTTGAGTCCTCTTTCATCTTGTAGTGACTTATCTTGGTTTTATCCTTGAATGTTGTAGTGAAAGGAGGGTTTGATCTAGTGTACTCACATGCTTTGCATCCCTCTCTCTTTTCCCTATTAAACACTTTGGTGAACCCGTGTTTTAAATAATTTGCATCTTGTTGAGTGTTGAAATCAGATTTTGCATTGCATCATATCATACTTTTCATTTTACTTTGAAAAATCTTGTATACATTTGAAAAAAATTGACAAAATAAGCATTCAAAGGCTTGCATAAAGGCATAGTTTTGCATTATTTTCATTGCATATTATTGGAAACACTTAATTTTCTGATTTTTACATCAGATCTGAAATAAATTACAGCACTTAATCATTTCATGATATCACATCTTGCATTTGCATATCTCATTTGTTAGGGTTTTGTTGAAAACATGCAGTTTTTTCATATAACCTAGTTTTTTGCAAAAACTAGGGATAGTAGTCAAAATATTATTAAATATATTTTTCTACTCCTTTAAACACTCATTCAAATATGATTTTGAGTTTTGGTGTTTCTTTGTTGTGCATTCTTGCATTGAAATTTCAAATTTTGTAATTACACAGTTTGTATAATTTCAACATTAATGGTTTTTACACACTTTCTTCACAATTATTTCAAAAAATTTTACATAATTCCTTTTGTCTTGTTGTGAAGCACTATTTACATCATATATACTTGGTTTGTCATGAAATCCATGTGTTTTTGCTCTTTAGAAACCTGATTTCTTCAAACTAGTGCCTTGGTGTGAAACAGTCTCACAGACATGTCTTCTCATCACAATAAGGATGCTATGGTCCCTCTTCAAGTTTATAGGAAGAGGAAGACTCTTGAACCTGAAATAATCTTTACACCACATGATAGAACAATTGGAGACACTGAGGGGCCTCTTTACATTACCACACGTATAAGTAGAAATCCTAAAAGAGGGGTCCATATTGATCCTAACTGTATGACGAATGTGATTACTGAAGAGTTCCTCTACATGCATGATTTAATACAAGAATCTTATGAGCCCACACATATGCTGGTTAAGAAACATATTGGATCTTTCCTCCTAGCTATAGGGAAGATTACATTATTGATTAAAGTAGTTGAGAAAGCCCTTGAACAATCATTTTATATCATTCCTACTTCTGACCTATTTCATGTGAAACTAAGCCACACATGGCTCAAATCCATGAAACCAGTCCCCTCTAAAATTCATAAATGTCTAAAATTTCCTCACCAAGGGAGAGTGTATGTTGTCCACCATAGTAGATGGAAACCTATGGTTGCTCATGGAAACTTCAACCTAGACTACTTTTTGCCACAACCTTTGAGCCTCCTCAACCAAGAGAAGATCACTTCTTCCTGGCATACCAAAGATACAAAGCAAAGTTAATAACAAAATTGGCTGGACCTCCTATTGAACAAATCATAAGTGAGAAATAGCCTGAATTGAAAGAACCTCCTCGACCACGAGGTAAGGGAATCTTTGTGAGGTTCCTCCTCCACCATCCTTACAAGGATTGGAAGATACCCATAAAGAACAAAGTACTTCATCACAGAAAATCAATTTTGTACCAACCTCCTCCTCTGAGATGTTGAAGACTGTGGAAAATCATGAAAATCCTTTTGCAAACATCACTAATAAAACAAGAAGGAATAGGCAAGCAAGAGAAAGGAGGAAGAGACAAGCATTAACTCGACAAGCAACACCTGAACAAGAAAGCATTTCACCAACTAATACTGAATCAAAAAAGGAGGAGCTAAAGGAAGAAGAGTTAAAGGATAATGATTTAAGTTGGGCAATTGTACCTTATGTACCAATTTCCTCTTGCATTTGAGATTGGGAGGAAGATGATCTACTCGATGACAACCGCTAGTTTGGTTGTATAAACTAGTAAGTATTTCTAACCCTTTCTACCCACCTTTGTTGTAGCATCTCTTTGATTTGCTCCCTTATGTGGCCTCCTCTTATGTGTGGTGTCTCCCATGATGTGTTATATGTTGTTTAGGTCTCTTTGGATGATCCTTCAAAATCTTGTAAGGTCAAGGATACAAGGAGACCACCTCTGTTGTGACCATTCTTCTATTTGTTTCTCTATTCTTCTATTTTCCTCTCCTCTCTTTTATTGTTGTGTGTTGTGCCTTGGGGGAAAAACATTGTGGAGGATGTCTTGGGGCATCTTCCTATGTTGTAAACCCAAGTCACTCTTGTCTCCTCTCTCATTTTTATTGTTTACATTCTTTAGTGACTCTACTAGTCAGTGGATGACGAAAACAAATAAATACCGATAAGGACTGTGTGTCGTTTCAGTAAGAAAGCAAAAATGGACCTAGTCCATATACGAAGATGGGGTTGATATATATATTTGACGCTTGACTAGTGGAATCATTTCATGTGATGTATCGTGTTGTGAACTTTCTTGTAACAAACCTTTACAATACTCTTAATCTACTCCAATGCACTTTGGATTGTTTTGTATTTCACCTTGTTGCGACACTTAGTTCTGTGATATGTGCAGTATAGCCCAATGGCTATACTCAGTTCCAAATCCGCAAGTGTAGCCTTGGTCTTTGATGTAATCTAATATATGATTTCTACATAGCTTTCATGAATTGATTTGGCTGTTATCTTAGAAAAGATTTTCTAACCAAATTTTATATCTTGTCGATTATCTTAGCAAATGACAACGATGTGTTTGTGGGAACATTTGACAATCGTGGAACATGTCACTTCAGGGCATGGGATTTGTGAAAGCTCTTGTTCCCTTTCATGTTTTCACTTTGCCTTAGTGTGCTTGATACTAGCAAAAGGGATCAACCACCTTAAGTTGGGGGCATATATAATGGTATCTGCTTGATTGTCTTTTGACATTGACAAAGCACGTTTGTGTACATTGATCTATTGTGTATACCTCATTTTCACTGTAAGGCATCTCTGTGATGTAGGTGAGGTTGTATACTTTGAGCATATGCTTCTTTTTCATAGTAAGGCATCTCCGTGATGTAGGTGGGGTTACATTTTTAAAGCCTTCATTGCAAGGCGAGATGGTGTATCTCTTGAGCTAGTGCACATCCTTTTATAGAAATTTTTCATCAAGATGTGGGGTTGGATCTTGAGTCATTCACTCTTAAGAGTGTCTTTCATGGTTGTGGTAGCATATCTCAACCATCATGTGTGTTTGGTGTGTCTTAGATAGTGGAGTGCAGTGACAAGCTCATTCCTATCACCCATGTTTACCGTGTATAAGACGTATAGTGTGTCGATGACATGCTATGTGAGGCTCGTGTACTATGTGTGCCTTATGTGTGTTTTATGTATCTTTCTTGCATGTCTTGTATGTTTGTGGCATGTTCTAATGTTGTGTGGCGATGAGTCCCTCCCCATGTTGTATGTGTTTTGTGTGTCTTTAAAAGTGTGTTTTGTTTACTTTAGTTAGCATTATATATATGGATATGTGATTGCTTAATCATGTCTTCTTTATGTTTTGTGTGACTGTGTTTATGTCTTCTCCACATATTGTGTGCTTTCACTATCTTCTTTGTGTATTCATGCTTCCTTACTGTATTCACTATGTCTTATGTGACTGTTAAGTGTTTTCTTATGTTTGCCTAAGTCTGGGGCTAGAAATAGTCCTTCAAAATTAGCGTGTGTATTCATTCTTGTGTTTGATGTGTTTGATATATTTGATATGCTCCAGCCATACTTTAATGCATGTGTTGTATTGCAGGATCACACACACATTAAAGTGGGGGCTAAATGTTATGGAGTAAAAAGTTCACATGTGCCTTTTTACCTCCTAGTTTAGCTCCTAGGTCCCCGTGTTTACACTCTATAAGCAGATTATTCATCCCGATGAGAAATCCCCCAAAACCCATGTCAAATGGGAACTAAGGGCCCATTTAAAGCTTAAGTCACGACCAAAAAGGCCCCTTGGGACTTGGCCGCGTACTTCTTGGAAGTCCACCCTAATTAGTTACGGTAAAATTTAAGTATGTTGGCATAGGACTTTTAAATGGGTCCTCCCTTCTCGGCTCTTTCAATTAATTTGTGAAAGTTTAATGGGATAGCATATATAAACAAGTGTTTGAATTCAATTTGAGTTAAGTTGATGATAGCAAGGTTAGGATATTTTGCAAAGGTGAATTCAAGGCATTCATTATGTGTTTGTGGCAGACTTGTGTTAGTATTGTGTTGCAGATTTGGAATTATCAGATGTCAACATCCTTATGAGTTGAAGAATCTTCATCCTCCTAAAGACTTCACCTCAAAGGGGATATCATCATTTGGATTATCTTTAGCCTTTATTCTATAAGGACACGCTCTATCTCTAACAATGGTGTTGGAAAATCTTGAATGCTAAAGCGAGATTGGACTGAGGCAAATCACTAAACACCACAACCCCCAAACCCCTTTTCTTCTTGTGTGCAAGTTACAAGTGCAGGAATTGTAGAAGTGAAGGTATATAGGGAGGTTTCTTTATAGATCAAGAATCAAGATCCAAAAATAGAGTTCAGAAATTCACCCGTAGCAGACTTGGACGCTAGCCCCAGTGTCCAACAGGTAAAACAAACCTTGAATTCAGCATTAGAGCATCATTTATGACATTTTTTTAGTTTTGATCTATCAGAGATCTGGACTTTCTAGACTCAGGTGCTAACCCCAAAGTCTTCTGACATTTCATCTTCTAAGGGACAGGTTTGGACATCTCACTGACCATCCTGGTGCTTTTAGATCTTGACTTGTTTTTATTTCTCTGATATAAGTTGATTATCATAATTCTAGGGTTTAGTGCATTGATTGGCCTAGGTTTGATAATAATCTTGGTTGAATCACATCTTTTCTCTGCAAACAAGTGCACAAAATCAGCCGCTGAGTCCTCTTTCATCTTGTAGTGACTTATCTCAGTTTTATCCTTGAATGTTGTAGTGAAAGGAGGGTTTGATCTAGTGTACTCACATGCTTTGCATCCCACTCTCTTTTCCCGATTAAACATTTTGGAAAACCCATGTTTTAAATAATTTTTGTCTTACTGAGTGTTGAAATTAGATTTTTCATTGCATCATATCATACTTCTTGCATACATTTGAAAAAATTTGAAAAAATAAGCATTCTAGGCTTGCATAAAGGCATAGTTTTGCATTATTTTCATTGCATATCATTGGAATCACTTGATTTTCTGATTTATGCATCAGATCTGAAACAAATAATAGCACTTAATCATTTCATTAGATCGCATCTTGCATTTACATCTCATTTGTCAGGGTTTTGTTGAAAACTTGCATTTTTTTCATATAACCTAGTTTTTTGCAAAAGCTAGGGTTAGTAGTCAAAATCTTATTTCAGATTTTGCTTATCCTTTAAACATTCATTCAAATCTGATTTTGAGTTGTGGTGTTGCTTCATTGTGCATTTTTGCATTGAAATTTCAAATTTTGTAATTGCATAGTGTGTATTTCAACATTAAGGGTTTTTACACACTTTCTTCACAATTATTTGAGAAAATTTTACATCATTCCTTTTGCCTTGTTGTGAAGCACTATTTACATCATATATACTTTGTTTTTCATTAAATCTGTGTGTTTTTGCTCTTTAAAAACTTGATTTCCTCAAACTAGTGCCTTGGTGTGAAATAATCTCACATACATGGCTTCTCATCACAATAAGGATGATATGGTCCCTCTTTGAGTTTATAGGAAAAGGAAGACTCCTGAACCTAAAATAATCTTTACACCACATGATAGAACAATTGGAGACATTGGGGGACCTATTTACATTACCGCACGTATAAGTGGAAATCCTACAAGAGGGGTCCTTATTGATCCTAATTGTATGACAAATGTTATTATTGAAGAGTTCCTCTACATGCATGATTTGATATAAGAATCTTATGAGCCCACACATATGATGGTTAAGACACATACTGGAGCTTTCCTCTCTTCTATAGGGAAGATTACATTATTGATTAAAGTAATTGAGAAAGCCCTTAAACAATCATTTGACATCATTCCTACTTCTGACCTATTTCATGTGAAACTAGTCCAGCCATGGCTCAAGTCCATGAAAGTGGTCCCCTCTACAATTTATAAATGTCTAAAATTTCCTCAACAAGGGAGAGTGTATTTTGTCCACCATAGTAGATGGAAATCTATGGTTGCTCATGGAAACTTCAACCTAGACTACTTTTGGCCACAACCTACTGAGCCTCCTCAACCAAGAGAAGATCACTTCTTCCTAGCATACCAAAGATACAAAGCAAAGTTAATAACAAAATTGGCTAGACCTCCTATTAAACAAATCATAAGTGAGAAATAGCAAGAATTGAAAGAACCTCCTCAACCACGAGGTAAGAGAATCTTTTCTAAGGTTCCTCCTCCACCATCCTTACAAGGATCGAGAGATACCCATAAATACCAAAGTATTTCATCACAAAAAATCAATTTTGTACTAGCCTCCTCCTTTGAGATGTCAAAGACTGTGGAAAATCATGAAAATCCTTTTGTAAACATCACTAATAAAACAAGAAGGAATGGGCAAGCAAGAGAAAGAAGGAGGAAGAGACAAGCCTTAGCTCAACAACCAACACCTGAACAAGAAAACATTTCACCAACTAATACTAAATCAACAAAGGAAGAGCTAAAGGAAGAAGAGTTAAATGACAATGATTTAAGTTGACCAATTGTACCTTATATACCCATTTCCTCTTGCATTCGAGATTGGGAGGAAGATGATTTGCTTGATGACAACCGCTAGTTCGATTGTATAAACTGGTAAGTATTTCTAACCCTTTTTAGCCACCTTTGTTGTAGCATCTCTTTGATTTGCTCCCTTTTGTGGCCTCCTCTTATGTGTGGTGTTCCCCATGATGTGTTATATGTTGTTTAGGTCTCTTTGGGTGACCCTTGATACTCTTGTGAGGTCAAGAATACAAGAAGATCGCCTCTGTTGTGACCATTCTTCTATTTTTTCTCTATTCTTCTATTTTCCTCTCCTTTCTTTTATTGTTGTGTGTTGTGCCTTGGGGGCATAACATTATGGAGGATGTCTTGGGGTCATCTTCCCATGTTGTAAACCCATGTCACTCTTGTCTCCTCTCTCATTTTATTGTATACATTCTTCAATGACTCTATTAGTCAGCACATGTCACTTCGGGGCATGGGCTTTGCGAAATCTCTTGTTCCCTTGCATGTTTTCACTCTACCTTAATGTGCTTGATACTAGACAGCATGATCAACTATCATAAGGTGGGACGTATATAATGGTATCTGCTTGATTATATTTTGACATTGACAAAGCATGTTTGTGTACATTGATCTATTGCATATTCCTCATTTTCATTGTACGGCATCTCCATGATTTGGGTGGGGTTGTATACTTTGAGCACATGCTTCCTTTTCATTGTAAGGCATCTCTATGATGCAAGTGGGGTTGCATTTTGAAATCCCTCATCGCAAGGCGGGATGGTGTATCTCTTGACCTAGTGCACATCCTTTTATACAAAGTCCTCATCATGGATCTTGATTCTGTTGGTGTAATTAAATATTTAATTACACTTTATTAAGTTTACTTAGGGCTAATTTTAGTCTTAGGTTATTCTTAAGTCATATTAGGGTTTTTCTCTAACTTGCAAATATAAAAGCAAGTTCTCACATGTAATTCTTTAATCCATTTCATTAATTCATCTTTATTGTGCAAATTATTCCTCTTTGCTTTTTTCTCTTGTGGAAGGTAAATCTTAGGTTTTGCAGGTGATCTTTGTGGCTTGAATTAATTATCAAATTCTTGAAACCTTCACAGAAATCTGTATGACTGTACGGTGCCTTGATTTTCGTGCCAACCTCGATTTTCGTGCCATTCTCATCTGAGCTAATTTTGATTTTAGAGCTACCTTGGTTTGCGTGCCATCTTGATTTTTGAGCTGCCTTGATTTGCGTGCCATCTCGATTTATGTGTTGCCTTGATTTCCTTGCACAGGTACAACTAAATTTTTTATTAATTTTTTAATAAAAAATAATTTTTTATTTTGGAGGGCTAGCCCCTTGGGTTTAACCCTTGGTCGCATGGGGGACTAGCCCCTAGCTTCCAAGCATCAGCCCCCAGAGACTTAGCTCTTGAGTCCTATGAGGGACCACTACCCTAGCCGCCAGCCCCCAAAGACTTAGCACCTGGTCACATGGGCGCCCAGGGGCTTCAATAGTGTTTTTTTTGGGTCTCTTTGCACTAAAGGAGCAGTTTTGGTAAATCGAGCATATCTTGAGCATACGGAATCAGATTTTCGAAAAAAAATAGGCGTTGGAAAGTTGGTTTCTAGCACAATCTAGTGGTGTAGGTATTTTTTCTAGGTTTTGCTGATTGGTATAATTTATTGC
Source organism: Cunninghamia lanceolata (assembly GCA_027924645.1). Lineage (NCBI taxonomy): Eukaryota > Viridiplantae > Streptophyta > Pinopsida > Cupressales > Cupressaceae > Cunninghamia > Cunninghamia lanceolata. The sequence goes on from BSBN01000192.1 coordinate 2,893,551, forward strand.
TGTTTGAAGTTAAGGCATCTTTTTTGGCCTTCGAGCTCCGTTCTTGCGCCTAGAATCTTTGTTTTTCAAAAATGAATAGGTGTTGGAAAGGTATCAGAGAGATCTACACAGCCAACTATATAATGTTTTCAGATTCAGCCCCAGGTATATTTTAAATCAGTTTGTCAATTTTATGGCTTCTGTTGGATATCCTGGACATGCTGCCTCCTGGAAAGTTTTTGTTTGCTTTGAAAGACTTCTATTATCAGCATAAATCTATTTGCATATTTTGATCTATAATTATCTAAGGAGATGGGATTCTACCATCAGCATAAATCTACTTGCAGATATTGTGGAAGTAATCAACATGAGAAAGAGATGTGTCCTCATTTCTCACATCATCTCTTTGAAATGCTTCTTTCAATCGCTTCTCCTCCTGATGAGATCATTGTTCCACCATCACCTACTGCTACTTCAGAGTTCAGTGTTGCATCATCATTGGCTTCTAGTGATTCTGTGCAGCAGGTCAATAGTAGTCTTCCTGATCCACCTCATTGGGATTCCTATCTTGCAGACATATCATCTTTGTTTGTAGAGTCCCATCTTATAGATTTGGAGGACCACATTGAGGACATTTGTCTTCTTTTTGATGACAGCTTCGATGGGGTTGCATCACCATCATATGCTTCAAAGATTGTTCTTCATCCTCCTCTTCTTCAGTCACAATTTGACAGTGGATTGGAGACATTTGAGCAGTTTTCAGGAGCATCATTATTGTCTTTGGATCATGTGCAGAGTTCAGAGACATTTGTCCTTCTTCCTGTATATTCCTATCCAGAATGGGAAGACATTATGCACACATCTGCAGTTCTATTTCTTCCTAAGGGGAGGAATGTTGTTTGACATTCATGGGTCTTCATCTTTATTCTGTGTCGAGCATCTTCCAGCATTGCAGGAGTCATCTTGAGGAGCGGCTGCATGGTCTCTCTTCTCATCTCTATTTTGGGAGGGAGCATTTTCTCGCATGGGGTTTCATCCTTTTCACTTTTGGGGGGGTCATCAGACCTTCTCTCTTCTTCCTCTCTTATGGGGGGCGGCATTCTTGATTGTACTTTTGTGATGGATTCACTTCTTGGGGGTCTTAGTTTTAGTCCTTCTTCCATCACATGTTTATGTACTTGTATTTTTCTCTCTTTTGGAGAGGAGTTTTCTCCCACTGGGTTTTTCTCCTTTCTCTCCACTTTATGAGAGATTTTTGAGTCCTTCTTCCATCACATGTTTATGTACTTGTATTTTTCTCTCTTTTGGACAGGAGTTTTCTCCCACTGGGTTTTTCTCCTTTCTCTCCACTTTATGAGAGATATTTGTTGTTCATGGGTACCTAAAATGGCCTTGTAGCCGGGACCCCTTCTTGCATTAGTTGCATGCTTTTCATTTCTCCCTAAGTTGCACTTATGGGGGGGTGTTGGTGTAATTAAATATTTAATTACACTTTATTAAGTTTACTTAGGGCTAATTTTAGTCTTAGGTTATTCTTAAGTCATATTAGGGTTTTTCTCTAACTTGCAAATATAAAAGCAAGTTCTCACATGTAATTCTTTAATACATTTCATTAATTCATCCTTATTGTGTAAATTATTCCTCTTTATTTTTTTCTCTTGTGGAAGGTAAATCTTAGGTTTTGCAGGTGATCTTTGTGGCTTGAATTAATTATCAAATTCAACAGATTCATTCACCATTAAGCATGTCTTTGGCGGTTGTGGTAGTGTAGCTTAATTGCCAGGTGTGTTTGGTGTGTTTTAGATAGTGGAGCGCAGCGATGAGCTTGTTCCTATCACGTGTGTTTGTCGTGTATAAGACATATAGTGTGTCAATGACATACTATGTGGCACTCATGTATTCTGTGTCTTCCATCTATTTTATATGTCTTTCTTGTGTGTCTTACATTTTTGTTGCATGGTCTAAAGTTGTGTGGTGATGAGTCCCTCCCCACGTCATATGTGTTTTGCATGTCTTTACATATGTGTTTTGTTTACTTTAGTTAGCATTATATATATGGATATGTAATTGCTTAATTATGTCTTGTCTTCATGTCTTATTTATGTCTTGTGTGACTACTTTTATTTATTCTCCATGTATTGTGTTCTTTCATAGTCTTCTTCAAGTATTGCATCCTTCCTTACTATATTCACTATCTTATGTGACTATTAAGTGTTTTCTTATGTTTGCCTAAGTCTGGGGGCTAGAAATAGTCCTTCAAACTTAAGGTGTGTATCCATTCTTGTGTTTGATGTGTTTGATATATTTTCATATGCTTTGGTGGTACTTTAATGCATGTGTTGTATCATATGATCGCACACACATTAAAGTGGGGGCTAAATTTTATGGAGTAAAAAGTGGACACATGCCTTTTTACCTCCTAGTTTAGCTCCTAGATCCCCGTGTTTACACTCTATAAGCAAATTATTCATCCTGATGAGAAATCCCCTGAAACCCATGTCAAATGGGAACTAGGGGCCCATTTAATTCTTAATTCCTAACCAAAATGTCCCCTTAGGACTTGGGCACTCACGCCCAAGGCCACCCTGATTGGTCAGGGTAAAATTTAAGGATGTCAACATTAGGACTTTTAAATGGGTCCTCCGTTGTCAACTCTTTCAATTAATTTGCAAAATTTTAATGGGATAGAATATATAAACAAGACTTTGAATTCATTTTGAGTTAATTTGATGATAGAAAGGTTAGGATATTGTGCAAAGGTGAATTCAAAGCATTCATTGTGTGTTTGTGGCAGACTTGTGTTAGTATTGTGTTTGTTGCATATTTAGAATCATCATCAACATCCTTATGAGTTAAAGAATCTTCATCCTCCTAATGAATTCACGTCTAAGGTGATATCATCATTGTTTGAGTCATTTCATCATTTAGATTATCTTTAGCCTCTATCCTCCAAGGACATGCTCTCTCTAACAACGATGTTGGGAAAGCTTGAATGCTAACCTAGGATTTGATTGAGGCAAATCCCTAAGCACCACAACCCCCAAACCCGTTTTCTTCTTGTGTGTAGTTTATAGGTGTGAGAATTGTAGAAGTGAAGGTATAGGGAGGTTGCTTTAGAGATCAAGATTCAAGATCTGAAAATAGAGTTCAAAAATTTAACCGTAGCAAACTTGGGTGCTAGGCCCAGTGTCCAATAGGTAAAACAAACCCTTAATTCAACATCAGAGCACCATTTATGATATTTTTCTAGTTTTGAGCTATTGGTGATCTAGAATTTATGGACTCGGGTGCTAGCCCCAGAGTCTTTCAACATTTTAGCTTCTGAGGGACAGGTTTAGACATCACATTGATCATATTAGTGCTTTCAAATCTTTACTTGTTTATGTTTCTCCGTTATAAAGTAACTATCATAATTCTAGGGTTTAGTGCATTGATTGGTCTAGGGTTTAATAATAATCTTGGTTGAATCACATCTTTCCTCTGGAAACAAGAGCATAAAACTAGCAGTTGAGTCTATACACTCAAAATCCTGACTCCGGTTGCCTGGGGCTGTCGGGTCAGATTTCAACACATACACGAACCCTTCCCTCCTTGCCACGGGGTAATCCGCCATGTCACTCTCGCTCACATGGAAGTAGCCAGTCAAGAGGAGACGAGACACGGAGGGGGTCTAGCTTTTTGGAGAGATGGACTTTGCGGAGAGGGGTCGGCAAGTTATGTGGCCTTTGTTGTTGTGTGTTTAGTTGTATGTTTCATTCAATCATTGTTGTAGTTGAGATAACCCTATGACCCAAAAGATCACTAGTTTCTATTCTCCTGTTTGGATTCCTTAGATTCCACCTCTGTGTGGGTAAGTGATTGTTTTCATTGATGGCTTCTGCTATTTCAATATCTCGAAGGAATTCTTGTTGTAGCTGTAATTGTCTAGTTTCTTCAAACAACAAGAGGACAAATGGGTCTCCTTGGGGTAGAACAAACATTTCTTGTTGTGGTCATGGATGGATCTCCTCGATCTAATCATGGATAGCCCTCACCCACTCTCCTCTCACTCCTAAGCACATTCGTGAATCAGTCTGAACTAAATGTGTGATTACTAACCTTAACCAGATCTAGGGTTTTGTTGACCTAGGGTTTTACTTTGTGTTTAACCTTGTGATGTGGCCAAGGGATTAGTTGGATCGTTTAACTGTGGTTACCTCGTGATGAAATCGAGGGTTTACAATTTTGTCTATTCTAGGGTTTTTATATGCATGCAAGCTAAATGATATGCAAAACATTTTTTTGGTATTTTTTAGTATTTTGGAAATAAAAGTTTTTTTAATCTATGAAAGGGAAATATGTATGCAATCCTATATGACTTTTCTAATGCAAGGTTAACATATGTTTTTTGGGTTTTCGATGATTTTAAAGTAATCTAATCTAAAGAAAAGGGAAAATGCTTCTTCTAACAATCTAGATCTAGAATATGAAAGCAATTAATCTAACATGCAAGATCTAACTATCAAGGAAAAAGCAATGTTTTACTATTCCCAATAGAAAAATTGATTCTCTAATTACTATGAATTGAACAAAAACAATGAAGGAACCTGGAAGAAATGAAGATTTGTGTGACTCCACTACCCTCAGTAATCCTTGTAATTGGCAACCTCGAATCCTTTTGTGGTAGCGGGTGATCCTCTTGACAACAAAACGATACAAAGAACCAAAAAGAAGCTTTGATGAAGCTTGTATGAGCTCAATGAGAGCTTGGATTGAGCACAATGGCATAGAATGAAGCAATGTAGTGTTGCTTGGTTGAACAAATAAATAAAAAGGCACCTTCGTCCTATGAGAGCATTTGAATACTAAGTTGGAGAGAAAACACTGGCAAGAGCTATGTGCACAATGAATTTGCCTCCCTGGAAGAGCTTTGAAGCTATGCAACAATGAAAGCTTTGAAGCTTTGAAGAAATAAAGAAAGAGATGAAGAAATAGGCTCAAAGGCCTATGAAGAAGCTTGAAAAAGCTTGTGAAGATGAGAAGAGTATTCTCCAACTTGCTCAACTTGGAAAATAAGGAAGAGGTGAGGAGTATTTATAGGTTTGAAGAAGGGACGAGAGGTGGAATTGACTGAGAAGTTAACTCATTTGATTGATGAGTTAACAAGGATTGATTGGGCAGTTAACAATGTTGATTACCCAGTGAACTTAGCTAACTATGGAGTGATAATTTAATTATAGCTTATCATTGGAGAGGAAATAGAGGTGAGGGAATGCATGAGATTGATTGAAGAGTTAATTTGAGATCAAATAGAGTTAATTATGCATGTGTGGGTGCATGAAATAGTTAACTCTATATTAGGCATCAAAAATCATGCAAACTGGAAGAAAATTGAGTGAAAACATAGCAAAAATGAGTGAGAAACTCGAGTTTTTCCATGGCTGTGAAAAGGGCAGGGTCGTCCCTTTTGCCAGTAGGGTTGCCCGGGGGAGATTCAGGTTGGACAGGGTCAGATGCAAAAACAATAGGCTAGGAGATGCAAGAAGAGAAGAAAACGAGGGGTTCTGCCTCCAGAAATAGGTTAGTTGTGTGGAAGAATCGAAATCTCCACTTGCATCTACAGGATCTCCCAGCGGAGATCTGGAAATAATAGGGGGAGATTTGGATTGGTTGAGCGGAACTAAAAATTGAAAGTGGGAGATGGATAGGGAGACCTCTAGAAGGCTTCTAGGAGGTGCACAAGATGAAAAACAAAGGGGAAAAGTGAAAACTCACCTACAAGACACTCACAAGGATTAGGAGCAAGGTTGAAAGCTTAGAAAACGCAAATCAACAAGTATCACAACAAGTGTCGAAAAGCATCGCAAATGGGGAGAGAGAGAAATTGACAAAGAGGAAACGACACAAGACAAGAAAAGAGGACACGTCATCAAGAGGTTCATTGCTTAAAGGACATTATTTCACGCTTACATGTACGTGACAAGGATTTGAATCGTCATAGGGGTCCTCGTGGAGGCTATGAGTGATTTTTGTGCTTACATATTTGCCCCCTCGAGGATGATAATCTACATGAAAGGTAGGTACCATTCCCGAACTAGGCTTTACCTGTTGTCAATTTTCCCACAATTTGTACCTACAATAACTAGTATTAGTCCAAAATTTAAATATATCAAAATGAATAATGAAAACTAAAATGATGAACTTTGGATCGTTCGAGCTCAACTAGTTGTTTGCCTTTGTCGGTTTGGACCTGTATGGATGAGAGCATGCAAAACAATGCACAAAATAGATACATAAAAGCAAACAACTAATCTAAAATACATAAATGAAACTAAGCTAAGGGCAAACAAAGCAAGCCAAATTGTGAGATCGAAGCAAAATAGCGACAAAATCATTCGTGTGAGTAGTCATTAGAAAGGTATCGTCGAGGAGATCATAGAGATGGCCGCCTCTTCTTTAGCTGCAGAGAATCGGGTATGTAATCAATGAAAAACTCTTCTCAAAACCTTAGTTTGAATTTTGTGAAAAATCTCTTAAAATTGTCTATTTTTGATGATTTTTTCTGTTGCATTGCGTTTGTCTCGTCGTTTAGATCAAGATCAATTTTTCATTTTCTAAAATCAGTCAAAAAAGAGGTTTTTTAGAGAGGTTTTTGGTTGAGGGATTCGCCACTAGGGTTGCCCCTTTTGTCAAGCAGGGTCACCAGGGGGAGATCATGTCTGACAATAGGGTTACCCGAGGAAGATCCTAAAAAGCAGCAGGCTTGCCCGGGGGATATCTTGAAAACACCTGGGTTGCTCAGGGGTGACCCTGTTGGACTAATTTTGACTGCATTTTGATGTTGTTTAACACTTTTTTCACTCTGATCTGACATGATTTGGTCACTGTATTTACCTGTTTATTGTAATTTTGAAGGTTTATATGCTTTTTTTGTAAGGTTTTTTGCAGTTTTACAATTTTTAGGGATTTTTACGAGTTTAAGAGATCTAATCTAAAGTTCTCTTTTGATTTTGTAGGACATGCATATCTGATGGAATGCCTGTCGAGAGTAGGGATGACTCTCAGGGATGTTTTATTCATTTAGTACTGAGGATCGTACTATACTGAAAAGGGCAGGTCTAGCTAGAGTTTGTCATGTACATGTGATTCATCCTACATCTAGCATATGATGTGACATTTTGACTTACTAGGATGCAAAAACAAACACATTTAGGTTCCCACAGATTTATGGAGAGTGGACTATCACTCTATATGATGTGTATCGCATACTTGGGGTTCCTGTGAGAGGCATTGTCCATGATGTCTTTCACTTTCGGGATGAAGGTAGATAACACCATCTATGATTGGCAAATTGCAATCATTTTTAGGTTGAAGATTGTGGGTAAGTTGCAGGAATACCGGCTAGATTTTTTAGACCAAATTTCTTATTCCATGGTTGATCAACTTGTCAATTTCAAAGCCACGTGAGTATTCAGGTATTCTGCTTATCTATTTCATTTGATGTTATATCAGAACCACAATATATTTCCACCAAATATGCAATTGAGCATGTATGACCCAAATTTTGGGTAAAATAGAACTATTCTTGTGTCTGCATGGACACATGTGCTATCTGAGGTGTTAGACCCTTATGAGTTCTGGGAACTCTTTGTTGCCCCTGCATTTTGCCATTTGAGCCCTGAACCTGTAGAACATAGGTTGACACAGAGCATTAGGGGTTTCATGACCAATTGCCCAATCTCATGTCATTATTTCTTTGGGGCCCAAAATACTATCATTAGGGTCCATGGCTTCAATGAGGAACCTATGTTGCTCCCTAAAATTTTGACCCCTAGGGTAGCGTTTCTAGAAGTAACCTGGCAAGTGTCTGTGGTTGATAATGAGTATGGCACCAAGAGGAAGAAGAAGAAAATGTATGATATCCCATGGATCAGAAAGAACATGGCCCTAGAAGTCAAAGATGTTAAACAGTTGTTGCTATGAAAGTTAGCTATCTTGGGATTCTTCATTATTGAAGACAAATGGAAGTACGACCCAAACAATTTTATAGCCTCTTAGGTTAGAACCAACAAAGTTAGGGCTAAAATAGCACATGAGGGTCACCCCTTTTGGGAAGACAGGAGAAACCCTAAAGAAGATACCCCAGACCTGTATGTGGAACTGGCAGATTTGCCTTATGAGGGGCCCAGGCCATGGGAGACCTTTTATGTTAAACAAAAGGCCTTTGACCCTAAGATCAGAATGGGTACTAGTTTAAAGAAAGCTTTGAAGGGCAAAGAATGGAAGCTAGAGAAAATTGAGGCCTATTGGAAGTATAGGCAGGAAATTTCTGAGTTGACACACTCTTTTGGGAAGGTTGACACTGATGAAAGATGGGAGTCTATCTGGGATGAGTGGCATCCCTCTCCAGTTTCTAGCCCTGATACAAGAAGAATCCACAAGAAGGTTGAGGAGTCTAAAGAGGAGGCTGAGTCAACTCATACAATGCAAGCAACAAGACAAGCCTCATCTAAAGCCCCTGTATCTCCCTGGCCCCAATCTCTTAGTACTCTAGAGAAACAAAAGGGTGTCATGTCATCACCACCTAGAGGGACTCCATCAGTTTCAGCTACTGGGGCTTCTAGTTTTGTACCCTTGCCACCTTCAGTAGTGGTAAATGTAGAGGAAAAGGAATCAGAAGGAGAGACAGGAGAAAGGCCGAGGAAACATAGAAAACTAAACCTACCACCAGAGTCAGATGAAGAAGCAGAACCTTTGCTACAGTAACTATCAGCCACATCTACTTCTCCTCAAGTAAGTGTTTCTTCTCCTTTTTCCTCTCAGTCTCTTTCTTCTACCATAGGGGTGGCAATCCCAACTAGCTAAACATTAGTATCCCCTACCACCTCTACTGTGCCTATATCTACACTTGCCCCAATTGCTAATCCTCAGGCCATCTCTTCATAGGACACCTCATTGCCATTCTTTTCCCCCTCTGTTCCAAGAAGAGCACCTCCCTAAATCTCCCTTAGCCAACATTTGGCTATTCCTTATGGTTTACCTTAGGGTCATCCCTTTGTTGGGGGCTGCATTGCTTCTCCCCCCACTTTCCAAGCTCAGGTAGATATAGCAAAGAACGCTAGAGAAGCCAGGCTAGATAAGAAAAGAAAGAAAGAAAATAACATCCTGGCTGTGCCACATATGAGGTCTCTCTTTGACCTTATACAACAGCAGCTGACTGTCACACATTTGTCCCCAAATGTGGTGAAGCCAAATGAGTAGATGCAGCCTCAGGACTTTGCAATGAATGCAGTAGTTATGGACATGTCTCTATTCAAACCACAAGATAGGGTCAAGCTACTCAATGAAACCACTTCTGCTATTGCAACTAACTACTTAAAAGTGTACAGGAAGTTGCAGAAGCTTGAAACTGACTTAGCTCAGGAGAAGGCAAATAGTAGCAACCTTGCTACCGAGTTGAAATCTAGAACAGATGAGATAGAGAATCTAAATAAACAGTTGCAAAATACTATTTCCTGTCAAATTCATCAAGTGACAATGGCTCAAAATGCTTCTCTAAAGATGGAGCTTGCTTAGGAAAAAGTTGCAGTAAATGTTTTGAGGCAAGAAAAAGCCACCTTAGAGAAGAGGTATCAAGAAAAATTGCAACAAGCTACACAGTCTCAGCAGAAGCTACTGAGTGAATAGAATGTTGTTGTTGCAATACAGGCACAACTCTTAGTAGAGAAACAAATGACAAAATAGCTAACATTGGAGTTAGCTAACAGGCCTCAGAATGTTGGAGTTCTAAATCTAGTCAAGGAGCTATATGTGTCAGTGTGGAAAAGAATCTCTGAGGAGATTATCCAGCTCAGACTCTCATTAACTTTCCTATTAAATGCACAATTGTTATGTGAGAAAGTGGAAACTTTGGTTCAAGCCACTCTGTCTACTATCTCTTTGAGAGTTTCTAACTCTCAACTGTTGCTAAAGAAACTATATGACACAATAGATGAAATTCTGTTAGTAGCAGGGATCAGTGACAGGATGGTAGCTGCAAAGAGAGTGAATGAAGTTCTAAGTTGCAATTCAGCTGCTACAAACTGCCAGGAGCTCCTGGATATTGTCAAAGGAGTAAAGGACATGAAGAGACACATAGAAGATTTGGTGCAGCTGGGTCTTCCCTCACCATTTCCAGATGCTAGCACTGTATTGATGATTGATGAGATTAAGACCCCGGTTTTAATAAGACAAAATGATCAATCTATTTTTCAAGGTTTAAGTGATTCCTGATCAGTACAGGAGGTAGAAGCTGTCTTGATCCCGATGGCCCAATTAGAGTTTCAATTGAAGACCGTGGTTCAGTTTCTACAGAAGTTTTCTCACAAGGACATTATAAATCTTGATTTTGTCTTTCAGGATTTATAATGCAAGCAAGGACTCTCAGATTCAAAATGGTCTATCTATCAGACAACTTTGCAGAATTTGTGACCCTGTCTTGTATTTTACATATATTTTGCCAAGTTTTGGGTTCTTTTTGAGTAGGCTCAAAATCCCTACTGGTCGCCAAGAACTGTAGAGTATAAAACTCTACATTTTGTTTTCAGCAGTGCGCCTGCAAGTTTTAGTTTCTGTGTCTATAAATGTTTCTGAGAATGGTCGCGAGGGTTTACAAGGGTTTCATTTTACTGTTGTTGCGGGTTTCTTTTGCCAGTGCCACGGAGTCTGACAAGTGTCGAGCTACGGTTTAAGCCGCTTCTGTTTCTAAATTACAACTTTTGCAGCGAATCGTACCACGTGGATTAAATGTCTCTAATACATTCTAAGTTGTGACCCTGCGGAAGATGCCACGTGTCACATGCGGAGACACAGCTATAAAGTTTCAGTGTGCTTGCAGAAGAAGCCATGTGTATTTTGTGATAGTCACGGAGCTTGCTAAGTGTCAACTTCTGCGTATCTATTTATATATCCTTCGATGCAAAGTAATAAATGGAGGTAGGCCCCAGTATAAAGTTTCAGTGATGCGGAATGTGCCACGTGGTGGATGCGGCGCCTAAGTAAAATCTTTTGCCCCTGTCTTCCAACGATAATAAATGTTTCTTCAGTTTCACAAAGCCTGACATGTGTCAACCTCCACGTGAGTCTCAAAAAGGTTCTAATGTTTTAAGAAGACTGCGGAAGATGCCACATACCAGATAGTTGATACTACGGAGGCTACCACCTATCCCTATTTGAAAGCTAGTAAGTGAAGAGTTGTGGACCCCATTTGTAATATGTCTTTAAGCTTTAGAGCAGTGGATCGCAACAGCTGTCACAAGTAGGGGCCACCTGAATATAGAAACATAGTTCAGCGAGAAGGTGCAAATAAAGATACGTATCTATTTCTAGTTGTTGCAAATGCCGCCATGTGTCAATTTCCTATTTCTCTCGAGAGATGAAGAAGTTTTAAGTTATATGTGCACGGATGCTACCATGTGTCTCAAAGTTCATTGTTTAAAGAGTGTGGATGCCACCAAGTGTCTTTTCCCTATAGAAGGGATGTGCCACACATGGTTTTGTCATAGCCAATGGACTTGCAGTTATTGTAACTATTTGCGGATCCAAAAGATTTTAAGTTTCAGGGACTTCCAATTAGCTCTAGTTCGGTTAGGCCATTGGGATTTGATTGTACAGACAATCTAGAGTTGATCCTGTGCTATAAATATGTAACATTGGTAATAGAAGTGGAGATATAGAGATTCATTCATAGATAGTTTCGCTAGAGATATTTTTCCATTAGAGATTTAAGAGAGAAGTTTGAGACTTTTTGTTGTGACCAATGAATATCGTTTTGCATTTATTTTTGTTATTCTTGATTCAGAAAGTAAATGTAACTATGCATGTATCTGTGCCTCTTATGTTGCTGGAAAATTAATGAGAAAGACAGAGTTCTGTGCCTTGGTTGATATTTTCTATGTCATTGTAAATTGTCTGTTTGTGAGCCTTTGAGTTTATTCATTATATCTGTTTATGTTAATCATGCAATATTTTCTCTTTAACGTAACTGAATCTTGAGAATAGCTTCACTATGCTTAAGTTGAGGGAGATACTTTTTATTCAGGTGCATCACCATAGATAGATTTGCTTTAACTGTATCTTTAATTCTGTTAATTTCTACCCTTTTTCCCAAAACCCATACAAGATAGAGAAGAGCTAGCTTCTTTAAAACCTGGAGGTTGTTTCAGGTAGCAAGTCCCACATTCCTGAAACTTCCCATGTTGGTGTTGGAACCTGCACAATTTTACATATCAACAGTTTTTGGCACGCCCAGTGGGACCATTTCTTGAAGTTTCTATCAAGATTGTATGAACCAGAAAGCCATAGGAAGTCAGAGCTGTGGACCTGTAACAAGAGCTAAATCTGCTGCTAGACCAAGCATTCTTTTGCCACCGCTGGTAGCTAATCCAAGGAGAAGAGTGAATCAGTTTGCAGCAGCACCAAGAGTAAATATGGGAGCACCTATAGCCCCAAGGAATTATGCAAATTGGAACACTAGCAGTCCTCTGATTCTTCCAATACCACTAGCTACTTGGAATGCTATCCCAGCCAATGCTCTTAAGGCTCTGCCTAAATTTAGTGGGGAAGATTTCAAGACACCTCAAGAGCATCTGCAAGATGTATCTGATGTTTGTGCAGTGCATGTGATCACTCAACAGAATGTGGCTATAAGACTGTTGGAAGCTTCTTTCAAAGGGAAGGCTCTAGATTGGTATAGATCTTTAACCCCAAACACAATCTCTACGTGGGATCAGCTTGGTGATGCCTTCTTTGAAAGATTTAAAGAAAAGGGTGATAAATCTTCTTTGTTGCAACAATTGATCACCATCAAAAGGGCACCACAAGAAGCTATGACTGATTTCAATTCAAGATTTTAAAAGACTTGGGAGAGGATCCCTGCCATAGCAAGACCATTTCCAGGTATGGCTATTGTGTTTTACCTTAAAGCTTTAAACTCAGATATATCAGTGATGATCCAATCCCTTGGAGGTCAAACACTACCAGAAGCTTATGATTTTGCAGTCAAAGCTGAAAATAATTTAATAGATGCTGGAAAGTTGCCCCCAAGGCCTCCTATGCCCATGTTTCCATAAATTACCTTACCTCTGCCTCAAGGAGTCCCTAATCCTACAACCCCACCTGTGTCTATGTATTCTTTTCCTCAGCAACCTACTAAAGTAATTGCCCCTATTCAATCATCTGAAATGGATGATGTCAAGAACATTTTAAGAACCTTTTCAAATGAGATAATTAATCTAAAGAGACAACAGAATCCTTATCCAAAACCCCAATATCAAGGATACGAAGGAAATAGACCTCCCTTTCAGCCAAATCAGTATCAAGGCCCTCAAAGGCAAGCTAACTCTCAACCATCAAACCAGTTAGTCACAGTCCCTACACCTCTATAGGTTGTTCCTCCTAATCCCAATAGGGAAATTGGTCCAGGGCAAAATAATTTTGCAGATGGCACAAATGCTTGGTGTTTTCCTTGCAACAATGCCCATATGCCCAGAGACTGCCCCAAAGGAAATTTATAGCAAAAGATAGTAGAACAAAGAGGATTAGAAGGACAATTTGTAACTTCTAACATTTCACAATATCAGTCTCCAGGTGTACAAAATGCAGTCCTGGTTGCCTAGATGCAAGGAATGTCCTTACAACAGAAAGAGGAAATAGCCCCTGAGCATGCTTTATTTTCATGGATTGAAGATGAAGAGTCAGTGTTCTTGAATGAAGCATCTACTTCCAAGAAGCCATTAGTGCAATCAGATTACTATACCAGACCAAAGAGGAGAATGATGGAACAACCTGAAGTCACTAATAATGAGATCATGGGAGCTCCCCCTTTTCAAGGTCATCAAAACATAGCTACTAGACAAGAAATGTCCTAGTCTATGCAGAATCAAGTAGCCTTAGGTCAAGTTCAAGAAAAGGAAAGGTACCCTTATTACTCAAAGGCCCAAGCATTAGGCCCTGTCAATATAGTGGATCAGCCAAAAAGGACACCAGCGCATGTATCAATCTGGGACATGCTAGCTATTCCTGAGCAGAAGACACTATTGCAAGAAGCTCTGTAGGGCCGAGAAGTGCCTAAACATATTGGTGCCAAAGGGGGACCTGCTAATAAAGAAAAGCTGCAGCTCAAAGATACTATACCTCTATAGACCACAGGCCTTTTGAACAATGCACCTAAGGTAGGTAAATCCAAACCAGAACCCTTTTATTTGACTTTGATAGTTGGGAAGAAACTATTGCATAATGCAATGATAGACTCTAGGGCTAGTACTACAGTAATACCAAAACAAATAGCAAATGCTTTGAAGATAAAGTATGAGCCACTTACTAGAGGAGTTATACAGTTGAATGGGAAATCAATGTAAACAATAGGGAAAATTAAACAACTCCCATTGCAATTGTACAGTTGCCCTAATATAATTGTGAATCAGGATGTGGTAGTCATAGATATTCCTCCTATATTTGGTCTATGTCTATCCAGAGATTTTACAGCCAAGATAGGAGGTTACATGTCATTAGATTGGTCACACCTCATTCTAAGAACCAAATATGGGACAAAGATGAAGATACTGTCTGAGCCATTATCAAAAGACTATATCACAAATGAACCAACCCCAAAATTAGAGGCAGCCCATGCTATGCTAAATAAAGAGGAAAGAATCTTTATTGAAGAGATAGGTGACTAGACTGAACATGACCAACAGGAGGAAGAGAATAATCAGTTGTTGACGATGATGCAAAGTGATGCCTATGGAAATTATGACTCTACTAGTTTAGGCACTTATGTCATATTTGAAGAAGACCAAGAGATCCCAAATGTTTTAAGGAAAGAAACACCACAGACTCAAGAATCTAAAAAGGACTCAGAAATCTAGACTCTAAATTTTGATGGGGCTAGAAGTAAAAACAGTGTTGGTGCAGGGATTTGCCTTACTGCCCCAAATGGTGAGAAAATTTTAAGAGTCATCCATTTTCAGTTTGCCTGTACCAATAATGATGTTGAGTATGAATCCTTGGTGCATGGGCTCATGTTAGCCAAGAAAAAAGGAGTAAAGAATCTGATAGTAAGAGGAGATTCAGAACTAGTGGCAAAACAAATTAGAGAAAGGGTAGTAGCCAAAAATGTAAGGATGAGATCCTATAGGCACAGGATTTGGGACCTAGTAGATGATTTTGAAGCTTTCAACATTGAAGTAGTTCCTAGAGCCCAGAATTCTGAGGCAGATAGAATGGCACAGATTGGTTCCCAGTTTGATCCAGCAACTGATCTACTAGTTAACAATGAGTCAGTCAAAGTTATAGTGAGGCCAACTATCCCAGACAATGACCAAAATTGGCAAGTTTTTGAAAATGATTTCCAAGTCCTCTCATTTTTGCAACAATCAGGAGAATTTGCTGATCAGTTACACCCTAAGATTGAAGAAGCATATGGTGACCAAATTATTCAATTAAAGTCCAATAAGCTTCCTAAAGGACTGATTACCTTAGAAAACTTATTTGACCCAGAAGATGTAAGCCTAGAGAAGAAGAGGTTTCAAGCAGATAAAGCAAATTATTCTAAAATCCAAGTTAGTCAAGGAAGAAAATTAAAGATTGGCAATTCTACAACCCAGCAAGAAAAGGAAAGACTAATTGATCTGTGTGAAAGATATGATAGAATAATTGCCTGGACCTATGAAGACCTCCATGGCTATAATAGAGATATCATACAGCACACCACAGAGCTGACCGGAGGATCTAAACCAGTCAGACAGAAGCAAAGGCCAGTGAATTCTAGAATTGAACCTCTAATGGTGGATGAGTTGCAAAATCTTTTAGAATCAAAGATTATTTTTCCAATCAAACACTCAACCTGGGTATCCAACCTAGTGCTAGTCAGGAAAAAGAATGGTGACATAAGGCTCTGTGTAGATTTCAGGGATCTGAACAGAGCATCTTTCAAAGATCATTATCCCATGCCCTCTATGGAACAAATTTTACAGACTATGGCTAGATCAGAAATATTTTCCTTACTGGATGGCTTCTCTACATACAATCAAATTTGGTTGGCTGATGGAGACCAACATAAGACTGCATTCACTACCAAATGGGGAACATTTGCATATGCTAAGATGCCATTTAGCCTTTCAAATGCTGGAGCCACTTTTCAAAGAGCAATGGATGTAGCATTTGGAGAGCTCATAAACAAAATCATCCTGATTTATCTAGATGACCTCACTATTTTCTCTAAAAATGCTATTGATCATTTAGAGGCAGTTTTTAAGAAGTGTCAAGAGTTCAGAATATCCCTGAACCCCAAGAAGTGTATCTTTGCAGTACCTCAGGGAAAACTATTAGGGCATATAGTGTCAAAAGAAGGGGTCTCTATTGATCTAGAGAGAGTCACTGCCATAATGAATCTATCTCTTCCAGTCAATAAGAAAGCAGTTCAATCCTTTCTAGGGAAGATCAACTTTGGCAGCCGATTCATATCTAACTTTGCAGGACTAATTAGACCAATGACACTGTTGCTAAAGAAGGACCTGGTTTTCAAATGGACTACAGAAGGGAGACAGGCTTTTGAGGAGATCAAGAAAGCCATTTTAACAGCCCTAATACTTAGAAACCCAGACTTTTCTAAGTCTTTTATAACGTATGTGTATGGAGGTGAGTTTAGTGTTGCTGTTGTTTTGACTCAGAAAGATGACCAGCAAGAAGGAGAGCATCCAATAGCCTTTTTCTCTAGGACACTCAGGGAATATGAGGCCAGATACAATTTTGTGGAGAAACAAGTATATGCCATTATCAAAGCCCTTAAGAAATTTAGACACATGGTAATGGGAAATAAAATTATGATATTAGTGGCTCATCCTAGTGTAAGAGAATACATTATGGAGGGTGAGATCACTGAGAAAAGAGCAAACTGGATAACAAAGATCCTTGAATATGATGTGGAGGTCAGACCCACTAAGTTAGTAAGAGGCAAAGGATTGTGCCAATATATGGCCCAAGACATGGAGAGAATGGTGACTACAAAAACAGAAAGTGAGAGTGTGTTGAGAATCCAAGAGATTGATCAGAATTCCTGGGTCACAAATAGGGTTCAATTTATGAAACATGGGATTTTCCCAAATGAGCTCTCCCATGATAAGAGAAGGTATTATAGACAGCAAGGGTCCTACTTTGTACTAATTGACCAGATCTTATTCAGGAGAAATGTTGATGGCATACTTTTGAGATGCATAGAAAAAGATGAGACTCAAAGAATATTACATGAGTTGCACCATGGAACCTCAGGTGGACACTTTTCAGCAAGGACCATAGTAATAAAGGTGACTCAAGAAGGATACTTCTGGCCAACTCTATTTATATACTGTTATCAGTTGGTCAAAGAGTGCCAAGCCTATCAGTTTTATTAGGAAAAAGAAGAAATGCAGCAATGCCCTTAAGCCCCATAATTATAGATGAGCCCTTTGCCCAATGGGGTCTTGATTTCATTGGTATGATCAATCCAGTGTCAAGTATGGGACACAAATGGATTCTTACAGCCACAGATTACTTTACTAGATGGAGTGAAGTAGTACCACTCAAGGAAGCAACAGAAAAAGTAATACTGGACTTTCTGGAAAGCATTACTGCTCATTTTGGCCCTCCTTGTACCATCATATCAGATAATGCTAAGGCATTTTTGGGAACAAAAATATCTAAGTTTGCATTAAGGTATGGAATTTATTTGAAAACTTCTTCAAATTATTACCCTCAGGGTAAAGGTCTGGCAGAGTCTACTAACAAGAACCTAATCAGACTCATTAAGAGGATAGGGACCAACTATCACAGAGAGTGGCATAAGCTGCTAAATACAGCACTGTGGGCTAACAGAATTACACCTAAGCAAGTGACAAAGATGTCTCCATATGAATTGGTCTATGGTAAGCCAGTTGTAAGGCCACTAAGCTTAGAGATTCCTGCTCTGCAATTATTAAAACAAATTAAGATTGAGGAAAATGGCCCAATGCAAGTTAGACTTGCTGAACTGCTGGAAGTACAAGAGAAAAGAGAGAAAGCACATGAGTCACTAATGAGACACCAGAAAATAATCAAGGATTATTTTGACAAGAAAACTTCAAATCCCCATTTTGAAGTGGGCTCAATGGTTTTGAAGTGGGATGAAAGAGCTGCCAAGCCAGGCCGACATAGCAAGTTTGAGTCACTGTGGACTAGCCCTTACAAGATTCATTCCTGTAAGCAGTAAAATTCTTTTGAGCTCGAGACCGTGGATGGTGAACCTGAAAAGATTCCTGTAAATGGAATCTATTTGAAACACTTTAACTAAGCAGGGGCTCTTATGTACCATAGTTAGTTAGTTTCCCTTTTGTAGCTTTCCTGTTTTCCTGCCCTCTCTTTCATGCTTTCCTTTTCAATAAGTGTTCTTGGAACACGTGTCATCAGCGCAAGCCCCTTTCTCTTTTCAAAAGCTCGCATTCATTAAGGTTGTCTCCAATCCCCAAAATCCTTGAAAGTACACTTTCGTAGCCACTCTCATAATTTTTCTAACACTCCTTTCCACGGAGATTTCAAAAGATACACTAACGGTTTTCTCGATGTAAATGCCATTTATGAGACTCAATGTGTCATTAAAAGCCTCATTAAATTAGCAAAAATCCTAACTGTGGCTTTCATTTGTTTCTATCTCTTTGCTGTGAATTACTATTGCCTCTAATCCCTAGCGAGCACTTCATAGCTGAGTGTCATTTCTATTTCACAATTTATGTTTGTGTCAAAGCTTCACATTCTCCCTGCAGAATACAGTCATGGCCAAGGCACAGTCCTCTCAGGAGGGACTCAGAATATATGAATCAATTGACAGGCTCTTAAAAAGCAAATCTTACGCCTCAGCTCCTGCACAACCTAAGAGACCCTACCCTAGAACGAGAGTCCCTGAAGTAGGTTACTCCATCGACCCAGCAAATGTAAAGGATTTCGCAGATGGTATCTTTGACCCAGCCCTTCAAAAATCTACCAAGGCTCTCCACGAAGGGGCACACTAGAGATGCATTCAAAAAGCAAAGAGTGGACAGTCTGAGACCTTTGGAATGAGGATTTGGACCTTACAGTTGGCACAGTTCCTGGTCCTTAATGTGCACTTTTGTCCTGACCTAATTGAGTTGTTCCATGTGCCATCAAGCACAATTCAACAGGGACCCTTTATGGTGCAAATTACACCCAAAGATATAACAGACATGCTAGCCCTGTATCATGATCAAACAGCCACATTCCCCACTATTGCTAAAATGCAAAAGACATGGTCAAATGTTAACAACCAGCTTAGGTTCCTTAACTCAGAATTGCAGTTAGAAGAGGAGAACACACAAATACCCACGCTACCTATAGGAAGGGCT
Source organism: Cunninghamia lanceolata (assembly GCA_027924645.1). Taxonomy (NCBI): domain Eukaryota; kingdom Viridiplantae; phylum Streptophyta; class Pinopsida; order Cupressales; family Cupressaceae; genus Cunninghamia; species Cunninghamia lanceolata. The sequence goes on from BSBN01000192.1 coordinate 2,912,918, forward strand.
CAATTCAGCCAAGCCAATCAAGAGGCATTGTCCATGATGTCGTTCATTTTCAGGATGAAAGAAGATAACACCATCTATGATTGGAAAATTGCAATCATTTTCAGGTTGAAGACTGTGGAAAGTCGCAGGAATACCGGCTGGATTTTTCAGAACAAATTGCTTATTCCATGGTTGATCAACTCATCAATTTCAAAGCCACGGGAGTATTCAGGTATTCTACTTATCTGTTTCATTTGATGTTATATCAAAACCAAAATATATTTGCACCGAATATGCAATTGAGCATGTATGACCCAAATTTTGGGCAAAATAGAACTATTACTGTGTTGCATGGACACATGTGCTATCTGAGCTGTCAGACCCTTATGAGTTCTAGGAACTCTTTGTTGCCCCTGCATTTTGCCATTTGAGCCCTGAACTTGTAGAACATAGGTTGACACAGAGCATTAGGGGTTTCATGACCAATTGCCCAATCTCATGTCATTATTTCTTTGGGGCCCAAAATACTATCATTAGGGTCCATGGCTTCAATGAGGAACCTATGTTGCTCCCTAAAATTTTGAGCCCTAGGGTAGCGTTTCTAGAAGTAACCCGGCAAGTGTCCATGGTTGATAATGAGTATGGCACCAAGAGGAAGAAGAAGAAAATGTATGATATCCCATGGATCAAAAAGAACATGGCCCTGGAAGTCAGAGATGCTGAACAGTTGTTGCTACGAAAGTTAGTTGTCTTGGGATTCTTCATTATTGAAAACAAATGGAAGTACGATCCAAACAGTTTAATAGCCTCCTGGGTTAGAACCAACAAATTCGGGGATAAAATAGCACATGAGGGTCACCCCTTTTGGGAAGACAGGAGAAACCCTAAAGAAGATACCCCAAACCTGTATGTGGAACTAGCAAATTTGCCTTATGAGGGGCCCAGGCCATGGGAGACCTTTTATGTTAAACAAAAGGCCTTTGACCCTAAGATCAGAATGGGTACTGGTTTAAAGAAAGCTTTGAAGGGCAAAGAATGGAAGCCAGAGAAAATTGAGGCCTATTGGAAGTATAGGCAGGAAATTTCTGAGTTGACACACTCTTTTGGGAAGGTTGACACTGATGAAAGATGGGAGTCTATCTGGGATGAATGGCATCCCTCTCCAGTTTCTAGCCCTAATACAAGCAGAATCCACAAGAAGGTTGAGGAGTCTGAAGAGTAGGTTGAGTCAGCTCATACAATGCAAGCAACAAGACAAGCCTCATCTGAAGCCCCTATATCTCCCTAGCCCCAATCTCTTAGTACTCTAGAGAAACAAAAGGGTGTCGTGTCATCACCACCTAGAGGGACTCCATCAATTTCAGCTACTGGGGCTTCTAGTTTTGTACCCTTGCCACCTTCAGTAGTGGTAAATGTAGAGGAAAAGGAATTGGAAGGAGAGACAGGAGAAAGGCCGAGGAAACATAGAAAACTAAACCCACCACCAGAGTCAAATGAAGAAGCAGAACCTTTGCTACAACAACTATCAGCCACATCTATTGCTCCTCAGGTAGGTGTTTCTTCTCCTTTTTCCTCTCAGTCTCTTTCTTCTACCATAGGGGTGGCAATCCCAACTGGCCAAACATTAGGATCCCCTGCCACCTCTGTTGTGCATATATCTACACTTGCCCCAATTGCTAATCCTTAGGCCATTTCTTCACAGGCCACCTCATTGCCATTCTTTTCCCCCTCTGTTCCAAGAACACCTCCCAAAACCTCCCCTAGCCAACATTTGGCTATTCCTTATGGTTTACCTTAGGGTCATCCCTTTGCTGGGGGTACATTACTTCTCCCCCCACTTTCCAAGCTCGGGCAAATATAGCAAAGAAGGCTAGAGAAGCTAGGCTAGATAAGAAAAGAAAGAAAGAAAATAAGAGCTTGGTTGTGCCACATATGAGGTCTCTCTTTGACCCTATACAACAACAGCTGACTGTCACACATTTGTCCCCAAATGTGTTGAAGCCAAATGAGCAGATGCAGCCTCAGGACTTTGTAATGAATGCAGTAGCTATGGACATGTCTCTATTCAGACCACAAGATAGGATCGAGCTACTCAATGAAACCACTTTTGTTGTTGCAACTGACTACTTAAAAGTATCCAGGAAGTTGCAGAAGGTTGAAACTGACTTAGCTCAGGAGAAGGAAAATAGTAGCAACCTTGCTACCGAGTTGAAATCTAGAACAGATGAGATAGAGAATCTAAATAAATAGTTGCAAAATATTGTTTCCTATCAAATTCATCAAGTGATAGTGGCTCAAAATGCTTCTCTAAAGATGGATCTTGCTCAGGAAAAAGCTACAGTAAATGTTTTGAGGCAAGAAAAAGCCACCTTAGAGAAGAGGTATCAAGAAAAATTGCAACAAGCTACACAGTCTCAGCAGAAGCTGCTGAGTGAACAGAATGCTGCTGTTGCAATATAGGCACAACTATTAGCAGAGCAACAAATGACAAAATAGCTAACATTAGAGTTAGCTAATGGGCCTCAGAATGCTGGAGTTCTAAATCTGGTCAAGGAGCTATATGTGTCAGTGTGGAAAAGAATCTCTGAGGAGATTATCCAGCTCAGACCCTCATTAACTTTCCTATTAAATGCACAGCTGTTATGTGAGAAAGTGGAAACATAGGTTCAAGCCACTCTATCTACTGTCTCTTTGAGAGTTTCTAACTCTCAACTATTGCTGAAGAAACTATATGACACAACAGATGAAATTCTGTCAGCAGCAGGGATCAGTGACAGGATGGTAGCTACAAAGAGAGTGAATGAAGTTCTAAGTTGCAATTCAGCTGCTACAAACTGCCAGGAGCTCCTTGATATTGTCAAAGAAGGATTAAAGGACATGAAGAGACACATAGAGGATTTTGTGCAGCTGGGTCTTCCCTCACCATTTCCAGATGCTAGCACTGTATTGATGATTGATGAGATTAAGACCCTGGTTTTAATAAGACAAAATGATCAATCTATTTTTCAATGTTTAAGTGATTCCTCATCAGTATAGGAGATAGAAGTTGTCTTGATCCCAATGGCCCAATTAGAGTTTCAACTGAAGACCGCGGTTCAGATTCTGAAGAAGTTTTCTCACAAGGACATTATAAATCTTGATTTTGCCTTTCAGGATTTACAGAGCAAGCAGGGACTCTCGGATTCAGAATGGTCTGTCTATCAGACAGCTTTAAAGAATTTGTGACCCTGTCTTTTATTTTACATATATTTTGCCAAGTTTTGGGTTTTTTTTGAGCAAGCTCAAAATCCCTACTGTTCGCCAAGAACTGTAGAGTATAAAACTCTACATTTTGTTTTCAGTAGCACGCCCACAAGTTTTAGTTTTTGTGTTTATAAATGTTTCTGAGAATGGCCGCGAGGGTTTACAAGGGTTTCATTTTACTGTTGTTGCGGGTTTCTTTTTGCCAGTGCCGCAGAGTCCGACAAGAGTTAAGCTACGGTTTAAGCCACTTTTGTTTCTAAGTTACAACTTTTGCAGCGGATCGTACCACGTGGATTAAATGTCTCTAATACATTCTAAGTTACGACCCTGCGGAAGACGCCACGCGTCGCATGCGGAGACACAGTTATAAAGTTTCAATGTGCCTGCGGAAGAAGCCATGTGTATTTTGTGATAGTCGCGGAGCTTGCCAAGTGTTAGCTACCGCTTATCTGTTTATATTTCCTTTGATGCAAAGTAATAAATGGAGGTAGGCCCCAGTATAAAGTTTCAGTGATGCGGAATGTGCCACGTGGTGGATGCGGCGCCCAAGTAAAATCTTTTGCCCCTTTCTTCCAATGATAATAAATGTTTCTTCAATTTAGTGAAGCCCGACATGTGTCAACCTCTGCGTGAGTCTCAAAAAGGTTCTAATGTTTCATGAAGACTGCGGAAGCTGCCACGTACCAGATAGTTGATACTGCGGAGGCTGCCACCTATCCCTGTTTGAAAGCTAGTAAGCGAAGAGTTGTGGACCCCATTTCTAATATGTCTTTAAGCTTCAAAGTAGTGGATCACGACAGTTGTCACAAGCAGGGGCCGCCTGAATATAGAGACACAGTTCAGTGAGAAGGTGCGGATAAAGACACGTATCTATTTCTAGTTGCTGCAGACGCCGCCATGTGTCAATTTCCTGTTTCTCTCGAGAGATGAAGAAGTTTCAAGTTATATGTGCGTGGACGCTGCCATGTGTCTCAAAGTTCATTGTTTAAAGAGTGTAGATGCCACCAAGTGTCTTTTCCCTATAGAAGGGATGCGCCACACATGGTTTTGCCATAGCCAATGGACTTGCAGTTATTGTAACTGTTTGCGGATCCAAAAGATTTTAAGTGTTAGGGACTTCCAGTTAGCTCCAGTTCGGTTAGGCCGTTGGGATTCGATTGTGTAGACAATCTAGAGTAGATCTTGTGCTATCAATATGTAACATTGGTAATAGAAGTGGAGATATAGAGATTCATTCATAGATAGTTTCGCTAGAGATATTTTTCTATCAAAGATTTAAGAGAGAAGTTTGAGATTTTTTGTTGTGACCAGTGAATATCATTTTTCCTTTATTTTTGTTATTCTTGATTCAGAAAGTAAATGTAACTATGCATGTATCTATGCCTCTTATGTTGCTGGAAAATTAATGAGAAAGACAGAGTTATATGCCTTGGTTGATATTTTCTGTGTCATTGTAAATTGTCTGTTTGTGAGCCTTTGAGTTTATTCATTATATCTGTTTATGTTAATCATGCAACATTTGCTCTTTAACATAACTAAATCTTGAGAATAGCTTCACTGTGCTTAAGTTGAGGGAGATACTTATTATTCAGGCGCATCGCCATAGATATATTTGCTTTAACTGTATCTTTAATTATATTAATTTCTACCCTTTTTCCCAAAACCCATACAAGATAGAGAAGAGCCAGCTTCTTTAAAACCTAGAGGTTGTTTCAAGTATCAAGTCCCACATTCCTGAAACTTCCCATGTTGGTGTTGGAACCTGCGCAATTTTACACATCAACAGGCTGCATTCATGGGGACTAATCACCCTAGGGACCAGACAAGAGTTTGGCTTACCTCTGTGCCACAACTCCGTATCCCACTCTTGAGGAAGTTCCTGTACACTCAAAATTGTGACTCTAGTTGCCTGGGGCTGTCGGGTCAGATTTCAACACGCACACAGACCCTTCCCTCCTTGTCACGGGGTGATCTGCCACATCACTCTCACTCACATGGAAGTATCCAGTCGATAGGAGGTGAGACACAATGGGGGTCTAGCTTGTTGGAGAGCTAGACTTCATAGAGAGGGGTCGACAAGTTCGGTGGCCATTGTTGTTGTGTGTTTAGTTGTATGTTTCATTCGATTGTTGTTGTAGTTGAGATAACCTTATGACCCGAAGGGTCACTAATTTCTCTCCTTCTGTTTGGATTTCTAAGACTCCACCTCTATGTGGGTAAACAATTGTTTTCATTGATGGCTTCTACTATTTCAATATCTCGAAGGAATTCTCATTGAAGTTGTAATTGTCTAGTTTCTTCTAACAACAAGAGGACAAGTGGGTCTCCTTGTGGTAGAATGAATGTTTCTTGTTGTGGTCATGGATGGATCTCTTTGATATCGTCACAGATATCCCTCATCCCCTCTCATCTCACTCCTAGGCACATTTGAGAGCCAAGATAGAGGTAAATGTGTGATACTAATCTTAACCAGATCTAGGGTTTTCACTGACCTAGGTTTTGACTTGTGTTTTGGCTTTGTGTTTACCTTGTGATGTAATCAAGTGTTTGGTTGGATCATTTAGCTATGGTTACCTCATGGTGAAATCGAGGGTTTGCAATTTTGTCTATTCTAGGGTTTCTATATGCATGCAAGCTAAATGATATGTAAAACATTTTTTTTGGTATTTTTTAGTATTTTGGAAATGAAAGTGCTTCTAATCTATGAAAAGGAAATATGTATGAAATTCTATATGACTTTTCTAATGCAAATTTAACCTATGTTTTTTAGGTTTTTGATGATTTTGAAGTAATCTAATCTAAAGAAAAGGGAAAATTCTTCTTCTAATAATCTAGTTCTAGAAATATGGAAGCAATTAGTCTAACATGCAAGATCTAATTATCAAGGAAAAAGTGATGTTTTACTGTTCCCAAGAGCAAATTTGATTCTATAATTACTATGAATTGAACAAAAACAATGAAGGAACCTAAAAGAAATGAAGATTTGTTGACTCCACTACCCTCATTAATCCTTGTAATTGGCAACTTTGAATCCTTTTGTGGCAGGGGGTGATCCTCCTGACAACAAAACGACACAGACAAGCAAAAGGAAGCTTTGATGAAGCTTGTATGAGCTCAATGAGAGCTTGGGTTGAGCACAATGGCATAGAATGAAGCATCATTGCATTTATTGGTTGAACAAATAAAACAAAAGGCACCTTCATCCTGTGAGAGCATTTGAATCCTAAGTTGGAGAGAAAAAATTGGCAAGAGTTGTGTGTACAATGAATTTGCCTCCCTTTGTACTTGAGGGAGGAGGGCATTTATAGGTTTAGAAGAAGGGATTGATTGAAGAGTTAACTCATTTCATTGATGAGTTAACAAAGATGATTAGGGAGTTAACAAGGTTGATTACCCAGTGAACTCAGCTGATTAGAGAGTGATGAAGCAATGATAGCTTATCACTAGAGAGGAAATGGAGGTGAGGGAATGCCTGAGATTGATTAAAGAATTAATTTGAGATCAAATAGAGCTAATTATGCATGTGTGGGTGCATGAAATAGTTAACTCTATATTAGGCATCAAAAACCATGCAAATTGGAAGAAAAATAGGTGAAAACGGAGCAAAAATGAGTGAGAAACTCAAGTTTTTCTGCGGCTAAAAAAATAGCAAGGTCACCCCTTTTGCCAGTAGAGTTGCCCCTGGGTGACCATGGGTCACCCGGGGAGATCTGGGATGGACAGGGTTAGAAGCAAAAAAATAAGTTGGGAGATGCAAGAAGAGAAGAAAAGGAGGGGTTCTTCTTCAAGAAACATGTCAGTCATGTGGAAGAATCTAAATCTCCACTTGCATCTGCAAGATCTCCCGGGGGAGATATGGAAATAATAGGGGGAGTTTTGGATTGGTTGAGCATAACTAAAAAATGAAAGTGGGAGATGGATAAGGAGAACTCTAGAAGGCTTCTAGGAGGTGCACAAGATGAAAAACAAAGGGGAAAGGTGAAAACTCACCTACAAGATACTCACAAGGCTTAGGAGCAAGGTCAAAAGCTTAGAAAATACAATTTGAAAAGTGTCACAACAAGTGTCGAAAAGCGTCACAAATGGGGAGAGAGAGAAATTGACAAAGAGGAAACAACACAAGACAAGAAAAGAGGACACATCATCAAGAGGCTCACTACTTAAAGGACATTATTTCACACTTACATGTACGTGACAAGGATTTGAATCATAATAGGGGTCCTTGTGGAGGCTATGCATAATTTTTGTGCTTACATATTTTCCCCCTTGGGGACGGTAGTCTACATGAAAGGTAGGTACTGTTCTTGAACTAGGCCTTACCTGTTGTTGATTTTCCCATAATTTGTACATGCAATACCTAGTATTAGTTCAACATTTAAATATATCAAAATGAATAATGAAAATTGAAATGACGAACTTACCATGGATCGTTTGAGTTTGACTAGTTGCTTGCCTTTGTTGGTTTGGACCTGTAGGGATGAGAGCATGCAAAACAATGCATGAAATAGATGCATAAAAACAAAGAACTAATCTAAAATTGCATAAATGAAACTAAGCTAAGGGCAAACAAAATAAGCCAATTTGTGAGATCAGAGTGAAACGACAATGGAATCATTCATGTGAGCAGTTGTTAGAAAGGTATCGTCGAGGGGATCGCAGAGATGGCTGCCTCTTCTTCACCTATGAAGAATCAGGTATGCGATCAGTGAAAAACTCTTCTCTAAACCCTAGTTTGTATTTTGTGAAAAATCTCTTAAAATTGTTTATTTTTGATGATTTTCTCTATTGCATTGTGTTTGTCTCGTCATTTAGAGCAAGATTTCTTTTTCATTTTCTGAAATTGGTCAAAAATTAAGGTTTTTAGAGCAATTTTTGGTTGAGGGATTCACCTCTAGGGTCACCCCTTTTGTCAGGCAATGTCACCCAAAGGAGATCCTATCTAATAGCAAGGTCGCTTGAGGGAGATCCTAAAAAACACCTAGGTTGCCCAGGGGTGACCCTGTTGGACTAATTTTTGACTTCATTTGATGTTGTTTAAAACTTGTTTCACTCTGATCTTACATGATTTGGTCACTGTATTTACCTATTTATTGCAATTTTGAAGGTTTATATGCTTTTTTTGTGTAAGGTTTTCTATAGTTTTGCAATTTTTAGGGATTTTCACGAGTTTACGAGATCTAATCTAAAGTTCTCTTTTGATTTTGTAGGACATGTGTATCCAATGGAATGCCTGTCGAGAGAAGGGATGGCTCTTAGGGATGTTTTCTTCATTGAGTACTGAGGATCGTACTATACTGAAGAGGGCAGGCCTAGTTAGAGTTTGTCATGTACCTGTGATTCATCCTGTATCTCGCATATGCTGTGACATTTTGACTTACTGGGATGTAGACAGAAACACATTCAAGTTCCCATAGATTTCTGGAGAGTGGACTATCACTCTATATGATGTGTACCACATACTTGGGGTTCCTATGAGAGGACAACCTTTGCCTCTTCCAGTTAACGAGTCCTATGAAGATAAGAATCACCCTGGGAACTAGACAAGAGTTCAACTTAACTTCGTGCCACAACTCCACATCCCACTCTTGAGGAGGTTCTTGATTGGTTTGATTTCTTCAAGGCTATCAGGAGACAAGGCCTCAGCTCATCTGAGATGGTGTTGGGCACCCATCATTTGTGAGATTAAGGAGGGAATAGTTTACGCTTGGGGACCTGACATCCTAGCCATCGTTTACAAAGATTTCTATCAGATTTCACAGCGAGGGGCTCTAGCTTTCAGCCACTCTTCTTTGATTATGGTATGGATATTTGAGCATATGAGGCCCTACCAAAAGCTCATTTCACTTCCAGATACATGATTACCGAGAGCAGGGAGGTGGATGCATGTTGGTCACTTTGATGCTTCTTTACCCACTGTTGCTACTCTTACTGGTGAGGACATGATCTTTGATCCTTATCATGACATGGAGGGGTCTTGGGCCCAAGATGGTGAGATCATAGAGTATTGTTGTGAAGTATCTGAGATTATAGACCGTAATGGTCTGGTTGAGGCCCATCAGGTTGATCATGTCTTACAACAATTTGGCGAGGACATTCCTGAGGACTTGCTCACAGTGTCTACTTGTTACAAGACTGTTCAAGAAATGGGTGAGATTAGATAGAGAAATGTCATTTGGACTTCTTTGACTCCAGGAATCTTCATTACTAGGGTCTCTAGAGGAGGACGGAGGGGAGAGAGAGGGACTCCTTCCCGATCTCGGATTGTGACTATTGACTCAGAGTCCACTGATGAGGACTATGTTCCAAATAGTAATGATTCGTCAAATGAAGCCCTTCTTGAGGATGAGGATTTTGAGACATTGATGACTCAGATGATGTTCCTAATATCCCTGAGGGTCCTCCTATTGTTCCTCAACCTCCTCATTCAGATAAGGTGATGCGTCAGTTTGAACCTGATTGACATCCTGGTGATCCATGTAAGTTTCACCTATTTTCTTTTTGTGTATCTTTGTCCTTTCTCTTTTCATGGCGACCTGACTCAGTCTACTTTTGATTTACTATTTTAGGCAATGTCAGAGAGTGGAGGGGCTTCCTTCGCGAGATCAATGTTAGATTAGCTTCTCCCTTCACTAGGATGACTCGTGATCATCTTTTAGATGATCCTGGTGTGCCCCCTGCTGTGGGGAAACACACTGACATTTTTGCTCCTATCTACCATGGATGCCAGATAACTATAGAGTTGAAGACCCAGGTTAACATGCTTAAGGGTGAGAACCAAGGACTCTAAGAGATGGCTCACCTTAATTTTGGACGACGGGATGCTAGCATGGCAGGGCCTTCGCAATCACATGCTCACAGTAGAGTACCTCACTCCCATAGGTCTCAAGGAGCAATGAGTGGTATTCATAGATGGAGAAGCCAAAGTCCTAAGGGTTCTGTTGGAGGGAACCTCCCTTGACTTTCCTTTTTGAAATTGTGCCCCCTTGCATGGGGAGCCTCTACTTCTCTTGAGAGCATTTTATCTTAGCTCTTTGATACCTTTGTATATGTAAACTTAGGATGTATCTTATGAAAGTTTGTCCTTTTTATGGTCTTCTCCTATCGAATTTGTACTCATCTCTTGTGCATGTTTGGAGTTTTTTAGGAACTTTTTGATTATGTTTGACCTTTTCAACTCTTTTAATGATGCAAATATGATAACAATGACATATTTTGTAGTTTTTTGTGATATGTATGAGATGTAGTTTACGATATGATAATGCAAGGACACAAGAAATGCTGCAAATGAAACTTTTACTCTTACTGAATGTCATGAGTTATGACATTTGACTTTATTTCTTTGGAGACTATTTTTCTAATTTTTGGCATAAATGCAATGTGGAACAAACAATGTGACTGCTCTTAGATACAATTTTCAATTCAAGGGATTGCAAGTTGTCCTGATATAAGAGACTTATTCAAGGCTATGAGATGGGATTTTAGAGAAACTCAAGTGGAGAGTGGAAGTGAATATGGAGTGCTTCTGATTTCTAGACTTTACTAAAGGCTAAACACTGATCCTTATCTAGATAAGACAAATTGAAAAGCTTTCAACTTTAGACAAGTTGCAATTTTTATAGGTGTTCACTAGACTTAGATCATAGATGGAAAGCAAAGTAGACCTAGGGTAAAGGATAGAAAGGGAATAACAAGGGTCCCTTGGTAGAAGATGATCCTAGAGACTACTAGACTCTGTGGTTTTGCTCAGCTAGTGTGTGTGTGTGTGCTTTGTGCCTCTCTTTCTCTGTTAGAATGTCACCCTTGAGGCTTCAATCTTAGATTGATCTCCACCCAAGAGTATGGACATTCAACAATCTTCTCTCTTTCACTCTTTTTTTTGTATCTCTCTTTTTTTTGCTTTTTTTTTTTTTGTATTTTTCCTCACTTGATTTTTCTCATTTTTTTGGATTTTGACTTTTCAAGAAATGAATGCTTTTTGGAACTTTTGATATGCAATGCTTTGATGTCTCAATTCTCACTTTTTGACACTCTTATTTTGATGACTCATTTTTTTATTCACTCGTATCTTAGTTTGCTTCCTTCAGAATTTTGATTTTCCTGACATTTTTGGCCAAGAAAGCTAAGGGGCTGAGTACCACCTAAGGTTTTTGTAATCTGGTTGGACTTCTCTACTACTAGAGAAGAATTGGGAAGGTCTACTTGCAAGCTTCCTTTGAACACTATAGGTTTGAATACTGACTTTGTTCAGACCTAACATCTTGACTCATTAAGACTTGGATCAGTGTAAAGCTAAGAGCTAGGTTTTGATTAGAATCACTGGGTATGAAAAGGAAATAATGGCAATTGTGGAAATGAGGAATCTCTAGGTCCTGAAAGGATGATGTATATCTAGGTAACTTTCAACTCTTTGCTAAAAGGAAAATAGTACAAGAGCAAGTCACTAACTGTAATGCAAGATGAATAGAATGATACAGAAATGCAAGAAACAAATTGTTTTTGACATTTTTTATTTTTATAATTTTTTGTATTTTTATGTTTTATGATTTTTTTGTTTTTGAGACATAATATTTCTTGAGGTGAAAGGCATTGATTGTTTCACCACATTCCTCTCCCTCCATTGTGTACAAGAGATAGGCATTGTTTTTTATGTCTTCTTTTTAACCATGTAAGGACCTTTCCAGTCTTTCGAAAAAGCTCTTTTTCATCTTCTTTTCTTGTTCTTCGTACTACCTCTTCTTAGGACACGTTCTCCTATTCTGTAGGGTTCATCATTTGAATCTATTTCTACCAATTTGGTGGTTTCTCTGGGCATTGTGAGACTAAGTAAATCTCAAAAATCATGTTGATGAGAGGGAGTCCAATACATGACTCCATCACAATTTAATAGTTCTGCTAATAGGTTGAATTGTTCTTGCATGTAGACCTTCACCTCTGGTCTCTCTTGGATTCTTTGTAAGAATTAGAATAGCTTAAGAGGAGTTTGTGGCTCCCTTTGCTCATCAAGAGGAACAAAACTTATGCTTGTCCTCCCATTGGGTTCTGGTCTCAAGTCCATGGCATATCTGATATAACTTTTTGGGAGTTCAAAAATGACAGGGTCATTGACACCAACTGTCACCCTCATCTTCCACTCTCTGTGAAAGATACCTTCACTTTCTTCATCTTTGTTAGGGAGTCTCTCAACCATTTCTATTTGTACTAGAGGTGCTCCCAATTCACTAAGTTCATTTGATTGAACTGAGGTGAAGGTGGTTGGCTTTCCTTGTGGTTTGGATACCATAAACATCCTAGGTAACATCTCTATAGCTTTGGTTGAATCATTATTAATGGAATGTGCTTCTTCCATGGGTACCACAGGTTGATGTGAATCCTTCGTTGGTGTGGGAGGCTCATACAATTATGTTTCTTCTGGTGTATTGAGGAGATGTGATTCACTCAGTGGCAATAATGGTGTATAACCTTTCGTTATGTCTTCCTCTGCATCTGAGAAAGCATGTGGGTCTGCATTTCTCAGATCTAATGTAGTGGTTTGAAACACAGGTCCTTTGGTTCTATAAGGCTTCTCTCCTTTGCAAGGGAAGAGTTTATAGGCCTCTTAGATGTCAATCATGAGTATCTCTAGGGGGAATTGGAGTGGTCCATCTCATTTGATCAAATCCATGATCTCAATAGTTTTATCCTTGGGAACCATTTTCTTTTTGTTTTTGTAGTGGCCCATTCTCTAGAGTTTTGATCTCTGTATTGTTTATGGTCTTTTCTGAGATTTCCATTCATTTGACGCATATTGACTGAGGTGTAGGATCAAGGATGGTTAGCTTGTTGGTAGGGAGTTCATAGTCTATGGGGATACCTATGCATTTGTTTGGTGTGTTCATTTTTAACATACTGAAAGGTTTGGGATCTCCCCTTGCGACATACACCTTCCATAAGTATAAGAATCAAGCTTCTTGAAACAACTTGGATGGCACAGCCTTCATCATGTGTATCCATGGCCTTCCAAGGATCAAGTTATATCCTCTGTCCTTATCGATGATGTAAAAGGTGGTTGGAATGGTTTTGGGTCCCAGAGTTACTGGAAGGGTAATTTTACCTATGGTAGCCACTTTTAGATTATCATATCCGCTTAGAGTATCTTGTGAGGTGGTGATATTGGTGTGTCCATAGCCCATCCTCTCTAGAAGGGAGAAAGGAACTATATTCACTATGGCCCCATCATCGATTAATGTTTGTTTGATGCATGTATCATAGATCCACACTTGAAGATATAGTGTCGGGTACCCTTTTTTTGTTAACTCTGCCTTAGAAGGCATCTGTTGTAAGTCAAAGAAAAACCCTGGCTCTTAATTTCTGAGTTTGGTGAGCTAAGATTGTAGTCCACGTGGTTGACTTGTTCACTAGGTTGTAGCGTAATTTGGTCGAGGTATTTTACACCTATTTCTTTTAGTAATGCTGAGCGATATGAAGGGGAGTTCCTGAGTAAATCAATGAATGAAATGTGAGCATACATTTTCTTTAGGCCTTCTATGAGCTCATAAGGTCCGATTGGAGATGGTATTGGTTCCACTACCAAAATGATGCTTTCATATACTTTTATTTGCTCATTTTCATCCTCACGGTCTTCCTCTTCTTCTTCGTTATGCATGATATCGACTAATCCCATCATCCTAGCTTCTTCTTTTTGTCCCAATTGTGGTGGGATTTCAGGGTTACCACTCTGTATTGTTTTGTTTTGGTTTGTCATTTCTATATCTTTGTGCGTAGGGAACGGGTCCTGATAAATTCTCATGTTTGCATTTTGTGGTGCTATTGGAGCTTGATTTTGTCTTGTATCTTTGTTATCCGGTGTGACCTCGTGTGGGTTTAAGAACATTTCTATGAACAAATGTTGTTGGTCTTCTGGTAGTCTTTCTATGAACCTATTATATTCCCTACAAGATTTCATGATATGCCCCCTTGTTCTATGAAAAGAACAAAATTGGTTTAACTCATATGGGGGTCTCTCATATCTTCCATCATTTCCATTCCTGTTTCCATTTTGGTTCCAACTTTGGTAGTTGTCTCCAGGGTAGTACCCATTGTTTCTAGGTCGATCCATGGCATTTACGTTGGGAGGATAGTAATCTCTCCCATTATAGTCATATTTTATCTTCTTAATTGGGGGTTGATCTGTCACCCCATTTGTGGTTGCAGTCTATTATTTTTGAGGATTTTAATGACAGAGGTATTGTTTCATGTGTCTTCCTTTATTAGCTTTCTGTTTGAACCATAGACTTTTCTACCACTGTCGATGGTGGCATGGTCAATTCTCAAAGCACTTTCTAATGCCTCTTCATAGGATTTGTATGGCAATTTTTGAACATCTTCTCTCATGTCTTTGTTAAGAGCATGCAAAAAGAGATTGCACAGTTCTCGATGATCCGTGTTTGGAGAACTAGCTAAAGAATAGAGGACTTGCCTCCTTCAGGTGACAAAATGTGCTACGGATTCGTTTGGTTCTTGTTTCATTATGAGGAATTCTCTAATCCCTATTGTAACGAGTTTGTTCATGTCGAATGCCATGACAAACTCCTCGATCAATTGTCTGAATGAATGGATTGAAGCTTTTGGGAGATGATAATACCAATCCAAAGTGATGCCTTCAAGAATTTTTAGGAAGATCTTTGCTACAACCCCATCACACGGGAGGAGTTCTCTTATGGCCGTGGTGTAAGCTTTAATGTGTGATTTTGGATCTCCTTCTCCTTTGAACGTTGGGAGATCTGGCAATGGCCAAGGTAATTGCACACTTCTTATGTTTTGGTCTAAAGGTTCTTCCAAATATTTGAGATACATTCCAAAGAAGGCACTTTGAGATTGTGGGGTTGATAGTAATAACCCTGTGGGTGGTTTTTGATAACCCATTGTCAAATTCATTGAATTGTTCTGAATAGGAGGATTCCCATTTAGACAAGTATCATTACTAGCATGTCGCGAATAATAATTGAGGTAGGGGGATTTTGAGATGCCCCCCGGTCTTGTTCGTAAGACTTGAGCCTTATTTCTAGAGCAACTTGCTCTGCTTCTAAAATTCTAATTCTTTGCACTAGAGTTGTAATTAAATCTGCAGGAGTGGCATCTTTAGGTGTTTCTTCATTTGTAGGATGTTCACTTCGAATATTTTCATGGTGATGAGCTTCCTCACGTGAGGTGTTTTCTTTTTATTCTTGTAAGGAAATCCTCAATGCCTCTTGAGCGTCTTTGGTTTCTTGCAGACATTTTTCTAACCTTTTAACCTCCTCATCAAGATGAGCATTTGATGTGCTCGTGGAAGGTTGTTTGCGTCAATGTGTCTTCAACCTTATCCTAGGATTATGTGGCTCATTTGGTATGTTTGGGTTGTTTTCCCAAGCTGGGTTGTTGAAAGATAAAGAATGCATGGATTCTCTTGATCTTGTTCATAATCAGAATCTTTGTAATCATAACAATTGGTGATTGGCGCATCAGGATGCGGCAGCACATACCTATCAAAGGAAGGAGTTTTTGGTTCTGTTGAGGGAATGTTCCCTTGGTTTAAGTTAGGTTTTGTCATATTCGGGGGAACACAAAATTACTCGTTCTAGAAGGATTTGCAATTTCACGTCAGGTTCACCAAAATATGTACACTCAAAATCGTGACTCTAGTTTCATAGGGTTGTCGGGTCATATTTCAGCACGCACACGGACCCTTCCCTCCTTTCCACGGGGTGATCCACCATGTCACTCTTGCTCACGTGGAAGTAGCCAGTCAAGAGGAGACAAGACATGGCTGGGGTCTGGCTCACTGGAGAGCTGGACTTCACAGAGAGGGGTCGGCAAGTTCTGTGGCCTTTGTTGTTGTGTGTTTAGTTGTATGTTTCATTCGATTGTTGTTGTAGTTGAGATAACCCTATGACCCAAAGGGTCACTAGTTTCTCTCCTTTTGTTTGGATTTCTAAGATTCCACCTCTATG
Organism: Cunninghamia lanceolata; assembly: GCA_027924645.1. Classification (NCBI taxonomy): domain Eukaryota; kingdom Viridiplantae; phylum Streptophyta; class Pinopsida; order Cupressales; family Cupressaceae; genus Cunninghamia; species Cunninghamia lanceolata. The sequence goes on from BSBN01000192.1 coordinate 2,929,108, forward strand.
TGGGTAAATGATTGTTTTTGTTATTGGCTTCTTCTATTTCAATATCTCAAAGGAATTCTCGTTGAAGTTGTAATTGTCTAGTTTCTTCTAACAAGAGGACAAGTGGGTCTCCTTGTGGTAGAATGAACGTTTCTTGTTGTAATCATGGATGGATCTCCTCAATCTCATCATGGATAGCGCTCACCCACTCTCCTCTCACTCCTAGGCACATTCGAGAGCCAAGATAGAGGTAAATGTGTGATTACTAACCTTGACTAGATCTAGGGTTTTGACCTAGGGTTTGACTTGTGTTTTGACTTTGTGTTTACCTTGTGATGTAATCAAGGGTTTGGTTGGATCATTTAGCTATGGTTACCTCGTGGTGGAATCGAGGGTTTTCAATTTTGTCTATTCTAGGGTTTCTATATGCATGCAAGCTAAATGATACACAAAATGTTTTTTTTGGTAATTTTTAGTATTTTGGAAATGAAAGTGCTTCTAATCTAAGAAAAGAAAATATGTATGCAATTCTATATGACTTTTCTAATGCAAAGTTAACCTATGTTTTTTGGGTTTTCAATGATTTTGAAGTAATCTAATCTAAAGAAAAGGGAAAATGCTTCTTCTAATAATCTAGATCTAGAAATATGAAAGTAATTAATCTAACATACAATATCTAATTATCAAGGAAAAAGCAATGTTTTATTGTTCCCAAGAGCAAATTTGATTCTCTAATTACTATGAATTGAAAAAAAACAATGAAGGAACCTCGAAGAAATGAAGATTTGTTGACTCCACTACCCTCAATAATTCATGTAATTGGCAACCTTGAATCCTTTTGTAGCAGCGGGTGATCCTCTTGACAACAAAACGACACAAAGAAGCAAAAAGAAGCTTTGATGAAGCTTGTATGAGCTCAATGAGAGCTTGGGTTGAGCACAATGGCATAGAATGAAGAAGCATAGCATTTCTTGGTTGAACAAATAAAGAAAAAGGCACCTTTGTCTTGTGAGAGCATTTGAATGCTAAGTTGGAGAGCAAAAATTGGCAAGAGCTGTGTGCACAGTGAATTTGCCTCCCTTCGTGCTTGAGGGAGGGGGTATTTATAGGTTTAGAAGAAGGGATTTATTGAAGAGTTAACTCTTTGATTGATGAATTAAGAAAGATGATTGGGGGGTTAACAAGGTTGATTACCCAATGAACTCGGCGGATTAGAGATTGATGAAGCAATGATAGCTTATCACTGGAGAGGAAATGGATGTGAGGGAATGCATGAGATTGATTGAAGAGTTAATTTGAGATCAAATAGAGCTAATTATGCATGTGTGGGTGCATGAAATAGTTAACTCTATATTAGGCATCAAAAACCATGCAAACTAGAAGAAAAACAAGCGAAAATGGAGCAAAAATGATTGAGAAACTCAAGTTTTTCCACAGCTGCAAAAATGGTAGGGTCACCCCTTTTGCCAGTAGGGTCACCCGAGGGGTGACCCTAGGTCACCCAGGGGAGATCCAGGCTAGACAGGGTCAGAAGCAGAAAAATAGGTTGGGAGATGTGGGAAGAGAAGAAAAGGAGGGGTTCTGCTTCAAGAAACAGGTCAGCCATGCGAAAGAATCCAAATCTCCACTTGCATCTATAGGATCTGCTGGGGGAGATCTAGAAATAATAAGGGAAGATTTTGATTGGTTGAGTGGAACTAAAAACCAAAAGTGAGAGATGGATAAGGAGACCTCTAGAAGGCCTCTAGGAGGTGCACAAGATGAAAAAAAAGGGGAAAGGTGAAAAATCACCTACAAGACACTCACAAGGCTTAGGAGCAAGGTTGAAAGCTCAGAAAACGTAAGTCGACAAGTGTCAAAAAGCATCACAAACTAAGAGAGAGAAATCGACAAAGAGGAAACAACACAAGACAAGAAAAGAGGACACGTCATCAAGAGGCTTTCTACTTAAAGGACATTATTTCACGCTTACATGTACATGACAAGGATTTGAATCATCATAGGGGTCCTCGTGGAGGCTGTGCGTGATTTTTGTGCTTACAGTTCCTAATTGGTTTGATTGCTTTGAGGCTATTAGGAGAGAAGCCTCAGCTCATCTAAGATGGTGTTGGACACCCATCATTCGTGATATTCAAGAGGGTACAGTTTTTAATTAGGGACTGGATATCTTGGCCATGGTTTACAGAGACTTCTATCAGATTTCACAGTGAGGGGCTCTATCCTTTAGCCATTCTTCTTTGATCATGACATGGATATTTGAGCATATGAGGCCCTACTAGAAGCTTATTCCACTTCCAAATAGATGGTTACCAAGAGCGGCGAGGTGGATCCATGTTGGTCACTTCGATGCTACTTTACCCACTATTGCTACTCTTACTGATGAGGACATGATCTTTAATCCTTATCACAACATGGAGGGGGTCTAGGCCCGTGATGGTGAGATTAGAGAGTATTGTCACAAGGTCTCTGAGATCACAAACCACAATGGTCTTCTTGAGGCTCATCAGGTTGATCATGTCTTATAGCGATTTGGCGAGGATGTCCCTGAGGACTTGCCCCCAGTGTCTACTTGTTACAGGACCATCTAGGAGATGGGTGAGATTAGACAGAGAAATGTCATTTGGACTCCTTTGACTCCAGGCATCTTCATTACTAGGGTCTCTAGAGGAGGACAAAGGGGAGGGCAAGGGACTCCTTCCCGATCTCTAATTATGATTGTTGACTTAGAGTCCACTAACAAGGACTACGTTCTAGATAGTAATGATTTGTCAGATGAGGCCTTTCCTAAGAATGAGCATTTTGATGACATTGATGATTCAGATGATGTTCCTGATGAGGGTCCTCCTATTGTTCCTCAACCTCCTCATTCAGATGAGGTGATGCATCAATTTGACCCTAATTGGCAGCCTGGTGATCCACATAAGTTTCATCTATTTGTTTTTATGTATCTTTGTCCTTTCTCTTTTTATGTGGAACTGACTTGGTCCTCTTTTGATTTGCTATTTCAGGAAATGTGAGAGAGTGGAGGGACTTTGTTCATGATATTAATGTTGGATTAGCTTCTCCCTTGACTAGGATGACTTGTGATTGTCTTTTAGATCATCCTGGTGTGCCCCCTGCTACAAGGCGACACACTGACATTTTTGCTCCTATCTACCATGGGTGCCAGATAACTACAAAGTTGAAGACCCAGGTTGACATGCTTAAGGGTGAGAATCAGGTACTCTGAGAAATGGCTCACCTTAACTTTGGATGATGTGATGCTAGCATGGTGGGGCCCTCACAGTCACATGCTCACAATAGAGCACCTCACTCTCACAGGTCTCATGGGGTGACGAGTGGTATTCGTAGGCAAAGGAATTGGAGTCCTAAGGGTTCTATTGGAGGGACCCGCCCTTGACTTGCTTTCTTTAAATCATGCCCCCTTGCATGGGGAGCCTCTACTTCTCCCAAGAGCATTTTTTCTTAGCTCTTTGATACCCTTGTATATGTAAACTTCGGATGTATCTATGAAAGTTTATCCTTTTATGGTTTTTCTCTTGTTGAATTTTTACTCATCTCTTGTGCATGCTTGGAAGTTTTGGGAACTTTTTTATTATGTTTGACCTTTTCAACTCTTTTAACGATGCAAGTATGATAACAATGACATATTTTTGTACTTTTCTATGACATATATATGATATGCAGTTCACGATATGATAATGTAAGAACACAAGAAATGTTGAAATGAAACTTTTACACTTACTGAATGTCATGAGATATGACATTTGACTTTATTGCTTTGGGACTCTTTTTCTGATTTTTGGCATGGATACAATGTGGAACGACCAATGTGACTACTCTTAGATACAATTTTCAATTCAGGGGATTGCGAGTTGTCCTGATATAAGAGACCTATTCAAGGCTGTGAGATGTGATTTTAGAGAAACTCAAGTGGGGAGTGGAAGTGAATACGGAGTGCTTCTGATTTCTAGACTTCGCTAAAGGCTAAACATTGATCCTTATATAGATAAGACAAATTAATAAGCTTTCAACTTTAGACAAGTAGCAAGTTTTATAGGTGTTCTCTAGACTTAGATCATAGATGGCAAGCAAAGTAGACCTGGGGTAAAAGAAAAATAGGAAAGAACAAGGGTCCCTTGGTAGAAGATGATCCTAGAGACTACTAGACTCTTTAGTTTTGCTTAGCTAGTGTGTGTGTGCTTTGTACCTCTCTTTCTCTGTTAAAATGTCACCCTTGAGGCTTCGAGCTTAGATTAATCTCCACCCAAGAGTACAGAAATTTAGAAATCTTCTCTCTTTCACTCTTCTTTTTTGTATCTCTTTTTTTTTCTTTTTTCACCTTTTTTTGTATTTTTCCTCACTTGATTTTTCTCATTTTTTTGGATTTTAATTTTTCTAGAAATGAATGCTTTTGGAATTTTGACATACAATACTTTGATTTCTCAATTCTCACTTTTCAATACTCTTATTTTGATTACTCATTTTTTTATTCACTTGAATTTTATATTACTTCCTTTAGAGTTTTGATCTTCTTGACATTTTTTGCCAGGGAAGATAAGGGGCTGAGCGCCACCTAAATTTTTTGGAATCTGGTTGGACTTCTCTACTACTAGGGAAGAATTGGGAAGGTCTACTTGCAAGATTCCTTTGAACACTGTAGATTTGAATATTGAATTTGTTTAGACCTAACATCTTGACTCGTTAAGACTAGGATCAGTGTAAAGCTAAGAGCTAGGTTTTGTTTAGAATCACTAGGAATGAAGGGGGATAATGATGATTATAAAAAATGGGTAATCTCTAGGTCCTGAAAGGATGACGTATATCTAGGCAACATTAGACTCCTTACTAAAAAGAAAATAGTACAAGAGAAAGTCACTAATTGTAATGCAAGATGAATAGAATGATACAGAAATGCAAGAAACAAATTGTTTTTGACATTTTTGATTTTTTTTATAGTTTTTCGTGTTTTTTATGTTTTATGATTTTTTTGGTTTTTTAGACATAATATTTCTTGAGGTGAAAGGCATTAACTATTTCGCCAAATTCCTCTCCCTCCATTGTGCACAAGAGATAAGCATCATTTCCAACATCTTCTTTAACCATGTAAGGACCTTTCCAGTATTCCAAAAAAGCTCTTTTTCATCTTCTTTTCTTATTTTTTATGCTAGCTCTTCTTAGGACAAGTTATCCTATTTTGTAGGGTTAGTTATTTGCATTTATTGCTACCAAATCGTTGGTTTCTCTCGGCAATGTGAGAGGAAGTAAATCTCAAAAAGGTTGTTGATGAGAAGGGGTCTAATACAAGACTCCCTCACAATTCAATAATTATGCCAATAGGTCGAACTATTCTTGCATGTAGATCTTCACATCTAGTCTCTCTTGGATTCTTTGCAAGAATTGAAATAACTCAAGGGGAGTTTGGGGCTCCCTTTGTTCATTAGGAGGGACAAAGCTTATACTTGTCCTCCCATTCGCTCCTGGTCTTAAGTCCATGGCATATCTGATGTAAATTTTTGGTAGTCGACACTGACTGTCAGTCTCATCTTCCACTCTCTGTTAAAGATTCCTTCACTTTCTTCATCTTCATCGGGAAGACTTTCAGCCATTTCTATTTGAACTAGGGGTGCCTCCCACTCACCGAGTTCATTTGATTCAATTAAGGCAGAAGTGGTTATCTTTTCCTACAGTTTGGACACCATGAACATCCTAGGTAGCACTCCTATGACATTAGTTGATCCATTGTCAATTGAATGCACCTCTTCCATGGGTGCCTCTAGTTGATGTGAACCCTCAGTTGGTGTGAGAGGCTCACAAGATTCTGTCTCTTCTGGTGTCTTGGGGACATGTGATTCACTTAGTGGTGACAATGGTGTGTAACCTTCTGTTATGTCTTCCTCAGCATCTGAGAAAGCATGTGGGTCCATATTTCTCAGATCTAACGTAGTGGTTTGAAACACTGGTCCTTCAGTTCTATGAGGCTTCTCCAGTATGCAAGGGAAGAGTTTGTAAGCCTCTTATAAGTCTATCAAAAGCACCTCTAAGGGGAATTGGAATGGTCCATCCTTCTCAATCAATTCCATGATCTCAATTGTCTTGTGATTAGGGATCGTTTCCTTTTGTTTTGGTAGTGGCTCATTCTCTAAAGTTTTGATATCTGCAGTGTTTATGATCTTTTCTGGGATTTCCATTTGTTTGATGCATATGACTAAGGTGTAGGGTTAGGGATGGTTAACTTGTTGGTAGTGATTTCGTAGTCTATGGGGATACCTATGCATTTGTTTGGCGTGTTTGACTTTAACATGTTGAAAGGTTTTGGATCTCCCTTCGCAACATATACTTTCCCTAGGTGTAAGAACCGAACCTCTTGAAATAAAGTGGATTGCACAACCATCATTTTGTGTATCCATGGCCTTCCAAGAATCAAGTTATATCCCGTGTCCTTATCTATGACATAGAAAGTGGATGGAATGGTTTTGGGTCCTAAAGTCACTGGAAAGGTAATTTTGCCTATGGTGGTAGCTTTTAGATTATCATATCTACTTAGAGTATCTCGTGAGGTAGTGATATTAGTGTGTCCATAGCCCATCCTCTCTAAAAGGGAGAAAGGAACTATATTCATTGCGGCCCCATCATCAATTAATATTCGTTTGATGCATGTGTCATAGATCCACACTTGAAGATATAGTGCGGGGTCCCCTTTTTTTGTCAACTCTACCTCAGAAAACATTTGTTGTAAGTTGAATAAAAACCCTGGATCCTTAAGTTCTAAGTTTAGTGGGCTAAGATCGTATTCCACGTGATTGATTTGCTCAATAGGTGGTGGCATAATATGGGCAAGGTATTTTAGACCTATTGATTTTAGTAACGCTAAGTGATGTGAAGGGGAGTTCCTGAGTAAATCAATGAATGAAATATGAGCATACACTTTCTTTAGGTCTTCTATGAGCTCATAAGGTCCAATTGGAGCTAGTATTGGTTCTATTACCAAAATGATACCTTCATATGCCTCTATTTTATCATTTTCTTCCTGATGGTCTTCCTCTTCTTCTTCGTTATGCATGATCTCGACTAATCCCATCATCCTAGCTTCTCCTTTTTGTCCTAGTTGTGGAGGAATTTTGGGGTTACTACTTTGTGCTATTTTATTTTGGTTTGTCATTTTTGTATCTTTGTGTGCGGGGAATGGGTCCTGATAAATTCTCATGTTTGCATTTTGTGGTACTATTGGAGCTTGATTTTGTCTTGTATCTTTGCTATCTGGTGTGACCTCCTGTGGGTTTAAGAACATTTCTATGAACAGACGTTGTTGGTCTTCTGAAAGTCTTGCTATGAATCTGTTATATTCCCTACAAGATTATGTGTTATGCCCCCTTATTCTATGGAAAGAACAAAATTGGTTGAACTCATATGGGGTCTCTCATATCTTCCATCATTTTTGTTCCCGTTTCCATTGTGGTTCCAACTTTGGTCTATGGCATTTACATTAGGAGGATAGTAATCTCTCTCATTGTAATCATCTTTTATCTTCTTGATTGGGGGTTGATCCATCACCCCAACTATGGTTGTGCTTGTATTGTTTTTGAGGATTTTAATGATAGAGGTATTGTTTCTTGTGTCTTCCTTTATTAGCTTTCCATTTGAACCGTAGACTTTTCTACCATTATCGATGGCGGTTTGGTCGATCCTCAAAGCACTTTCCAATGCCTCTTCATAGGATTTGTATGGCAATTTTTGAACATCTTCCTTCATGTCTTTGTTAAGGGCATGAAAGAAGAGGTCACATAATTCTTGATGATCCATGTTTGCAGCATTGGTTGAAGAATAGAGGACTTGCCTCCATCAGGTGACAAAGTGTGCTACAGATTTGTTTGGTTCTGTTTCATTGTGAGGAATTCTCTTATCCTTGTTTTAACGAGTTTGTTCATGTCGAATGCCATGACAAACTCTCTGATTAATTTTCTAAATGAATGGATTAAAGCTTCTAGGAGACGATAATACCAATCCAAAGCGATGCCTTCAAGAGTTTTTTGAAAAAAATTTGCCACAACCCCATCCCAAGGGAGGAGTTCTCTTATGGCCATGGTGTAGGCTTTAATGTGTGAATTTGGATCTCCTTCTCCTTTGAACTTCAGGAGATCTAGCAATGGCCGAGGTAGTTGCACACTTCTTATGTTTTGATCCAAAGGTTCTTTCAAATATTCAAGGTACGTTCCTAAAAAGGCACTTTGAGATTGCAGGGTTGATAGTAATAACACCGTGGGTGGGTTTTGATAACCCATTGTTGGATTCGTTGAATTGTTCTAAATAGGAGGATTCCCATTCAAACATGTATCGTTACTAGAATTTCGTGAATAGTAATTGAGGTAGGGGGATTTTGAGATGTCCCTATCCTATTCCTAAGACTTAAGCCTTCTTTCTGGAGTAGCTTGCTCTGCTTCCAAGATTATGATTCTTTGTACTAGAGTTGCAATTAAACTTGCAGGAGTGGTAGCTCTAGGTATTTCTTCATTTCTAGGATGTTCTCTTCGAATATTTTCATGGTGATGTGCTTCCTCATGTGTGGCATTTTCTTTTTGTTCTTCTTGTAAGGCAATTCTCAATGCTTCTTGAGCGTCTTTGGTTTCTTGCAAACATTTTTCTAACCGTTTAACCTCCTCATCAAGGTGAGTATTTGATGTACTTGTGGAAGGTTGTTCAAGTTGGTGTATCTCTGACCTTATCCTTCTAGCTTTATGTGGCGCATTGGGTATGGCCAGGTTGTTTTCCCAAGTTGGGTTATTAAAAGATAGAGAATGCTTGGATTCTCTTTGATCTTGTTCATAATCAGAATCTTCGTAGTCGTAACAATTGGTGATTGGTGCATTAGGATGCGGTGGCACATACCTATCAAAGGAAGGAGTTTCTGGTTCTCTTGAGGGAATTTTCCCTTGGTTTAAGTCAGGTTCCATCACATTCGAGGGTGCCATAGGCAACACAGAATAAATGGAATGGATGATGGCATAAGCGATAGAAGCTGAAGCGGCTAAAAAGGCTATGAAGAGTAGTGAAAGAATGTTTGTGAATTTTTTAAGTGTTTTTAAAACATTTGAAATGGGAACGCAAAATCACTCATCTTAGAAGGATTTGCAATTTCACGTCGGGTTCACCAAAATATGTACGCTCAAAATTGTGACTCTGGATGCCTGGGGTTGTCAGGTCAGATTTTAGCACGCACACGGACCCTTCCCTCCTTGCCACCGGGCAATCCACCACATCACTTTCACTCATGTGGAAGTAGCCAATTGAGAGGAGGTGAGACACGATGGGGGTCTGACTCATTGGAGAGCTGGACTTCGCAAAGAGGGGTCGGCAAGTTCTGTGGCCTTTGTTGTTGTGTGTTTAGTTGTATGTTTCATTTAATCGTTGTTGTAGTTGAGATAACCCTATGACCCGAAGGGTCACTAGTTTCTCTTCTCTTGTTTGGATTCCTTAGATTCCACCTCTATGTGGATAAGTGATTGTTTTCATTGATGGCTTCTGCTATTTCAATATCTCAAAGGAATTCATGTTGTAGTTGTAATTGTCTAGTTTCTTCTAACAATAAGAGGACAAATGGGTCTCCTTGGGGTAGAAGAAATATTTCTTATTATGGTCGTGGATGGATCTCCTCGATGTCATCATGGATAGCCCTCACCCACTCTCCTCTCACTCCTAAGCACATTCGTGAAACGGGATAGAGGTAAATGTGTGATTACTAACCTTAACCAGATCTAGGATTTTGACCTAGGGTTTTGTTGACCTAGGGTTTGACTTTATGTTTTACCTTGTGATGTGACCAAGGGTTTAGTTGTATCATTTAACCATGTTTACCTCATGATGGAATCGAGGGTTTACAATTTTGTCTATTCTAGGGTTTTTATATGCATGCAAGCTAAATGATATGCAAAACATTTTTTTGGTATTTTTTAGTATTTTGGAAATAAAAGTGTTTTTAATCTATGAAAGGGAAATATGTATGCAATCCTATATGACTTTTCTAATGCAAGGTTAACCTATGTTTTTTGGGTTTTTGATGATTTTAAAGTAATCTAATCTAAAAAAAAGGGAAAATGCTTCTTCTAACAATGTAGATCTAGAAATATGAAAGCAATTAATCTAACATGCAAGATCTAACTATCAAGGAAAAAGCAATGTTTTAATGTTCCCAAGAGCAAATTTGATTCTCTAATTACTATGAATTGAACAAAAACAATGAAGGAACCTGGAAGAAATGAAGATTTGTGTGACTCCACTACCCTTAATAATCCTTGTAATTGGCAACCTTGAATGCTTTTCTGGTAGCGGGTGATCCTCTTGACAACAAAATGATGCAAAGAAGCAAAAAGAAGTTTTGATAAAGCTTGTATGAGCTCAATGAGAGCTTGGATTGAGCACAATGGCATAGAATGAAGCAGTGTAGTGTTGCTTGGTTGAACAAATAAAGCAAAAGGCAACTTCGTCCTATGAGAGCATTTGAATGCTAAGTTGGAGAGAAAAAACTAGCAAGAGCTATGTGCACAATTAATTTGCCTCCCTGGAAGAGCTTTGAAGCTATGCAACAATGAAAGCTTTGAAGCTTTGAAGAAGTAAAGAAAGAAATGAAGAAAGAGGCTCAAAGGCCTATGAAGAAGCTTGAAAAAGCTTGTGAAGATGAGAAGAGTATTCTCCAACTTGTTCAACTTGGAAAATAATGAAGAGGTGAGGGATATTTCTAGGTTTGAAGAAGGGATGAGAGGTGGAATTTATTGACAAGTTAACTCATTTGATTGATGAGTTAACAAGGATTGATTAGGCAATTAACAAGGTTGATTACCCAGTGAACTTAGCTAACTATGGAGTGATAATTCAGTTATAGCTTATCACTGGAGAGGAAATGGAGGTGAGGGAATGTATGAGATTGATTGAAGAGTTAATTTAAGATCAAATAGAGCTAATTATTCATGTGTGGGTGCATGAAATAGTTAGCTCTATATTAGGCATCAAAAATCATGCAAACTAGAAGAAAAACGGGCGAAAACGGAGCAAAAATGAGTGAGAAACTTGAGTTTTTATGTGGCTGTGAAAATGGCAAGGTCACCCCTTTTTCTAGTAGGGTCACACTTGGGCAACCATGGGTCTCCTGGGGGGCAACCCTAGGTCGTCCAGGGGAGATCCGGGCTGGATAGGGTCAAATGTAAAAAAATAGGCTGTGAGATGCAAGAAGAGAAGAAAAGGAGGGGTTCTACCTCCAGAAACAAGTCAGTCATGTGGAAGAATCCAAATATACACTTGCATTTGCAGGATCTCCCAGGGGGAGATCTAGAAATAATAGGGGAGATTTGGATTGGTTGAGCGGAACTAAAAACCAAAAGTGGGAGATGGATAGGGAGACCTCTAGAAGGCTTCTAGGCGGTGCACAAGATGAAAAACAAAGGGGAAAGGTGAAAAATCACCTACAAAACACTCACAAGGCTTAGAAGCAAGGTCAAAAGCTCAAAAAATGCAAGTTGACAAGTGTCGCAACAAGTGTCGAAAAGCGTCACAAACTAGGAGAGAGAGAAATTGACAAAGAGGAAACGACACAAGACAAGAAAAGAGGACATGTCATCAAGAGGTTCGCTGCTTAAAGGACATTATTTCACACTTACATGTATGTGACAAGGATTTGAATCATCATAGGGGTCCTCGTGGAGGTTGTACATGATTGTTTTGCTTACAAAGCCCTCTTGCATCTTGTAGTGACTTAGCTTGGTTTTGTCCTTGAATGTTGTACTAAAAGAAGAGTTTGATCTAGTGTACTCAGATGCTTTGCATCCCTCTCTTTTTTCCCTATTAAACACTTCTTAATAATTCAAGCACCTAATTATCTTGCATGCTCTATGTGATCTTCCTTTAGTTATTGCAATTGTTCTTCTTGTAGCTCTCTCATGTAGAAGTTTTCCTGTAAATGTTCTTGGCTCCTATGAGTCCTTGTGTGACTCTAACATCGTATCAGAGCTCCACATTTGTTAGCTTCTTTTTGAATTTGAGAGGGTTTTAGTCATGAGGTCACAATTAATTATTCTTGATGCAAAATAGACCTCACGGTTGCACTTAAAAGACCCAAAAACCCTTATTTTCATATAAGGCACTCTATTTTTTGTGACAAATAATTCTAGGAATTTTTTAGGGTTTCAAGAAATTTAGGTCTATAAAATTTGTATGGCCTGTATGGAATCTATACCGAGCTGATTTTTATTTTTGAGCTACCTCAGTTTGTGTGCCATCTTGATTTTTGTGCCACCTCGATTTCCATGTTGCGTCATGCACAAAAGTTACAAGGTACAACTAATTATTTTATTGATTTTTTAATTTGGGCACCAACCCCCAAGAAGTCAACACCTAGTCATATGGGTGACTAGGGTTTTGTGCTTGTCCTTATATATTGCATAAAAGGGAAATTTTATGGAAACAACCATATCTTGGGCATAAAATATCAAAATTTCACAAAAAAAGGCATTGGAAAGATAATTCTAAGAACTATCCAGTGGTGTTGGTATTTACCATATTTTTCTACTTGTCATCTATTTTTTTGCTTGAAGTGCAAACATCTTTTTTAGCTTTTGAGCTCATTTCTTGCATGCATAATCTCTATTTTTGCAAATGAATAGGTATTGGAAAGGTATCAACGAGCTCTACACAACCACTCATGTACTTTTTCTATTGTCAGTCTCAAGTATACTTTATTCATTTTTTCAATTTCATAAATTATGTGCATGATATCCTAAACATCTTGGCTTCTAGAGAAGTTATGTTTGCTTCTACGAGCTTCTATTATGAGCATAAATCTATTTCCATGTTTTGATCTATATCATTTTGAGGAGTTATCATGGGTTTTTCCATTCATCCTTTTGTGGTCAATCTGACTAAGCATAATTATGAGTCTTGGCAAAGAGGCATCTTGACACATTCAGGTGGCTGCATCTTTTGCCTCATCTTTATGTGCTCATACCTGAATCAGAGACACCTATGAAGAAATATGTTTGGGGTAACAATCAAGATCATGTTGTAGCATTAATTTGTATGACTATTTATTATGACATTACGTGTGATCTTGCCATCTATGAGAGATCACGCACACTTTCAAAAAAAAATTGGGAGTTAAATGGAGACCCTCATGTCTCACCATTTCCAAATGATCCTATAGCATATTTCCTCATTCTGCTTGATGATGCAGATAATATACCTTATGATGATGATAATTTAGAGGAGCTTGAGTATATGGCATGTCTTGAATGTTCAAAGACAGAGGCCTCTATTGCTCCCTCTTGTCCTCCTATTGAGATCATGTCTTCTTCTTCACTTGTTGCTACTCTAGATTCTAGTGTTGCTAATTTCATGGCTTCCAGTAATTCTCTGTAGTAGGTCAACACAATCTTCAATATCCACCACACATTGTTGAGTTGGAGGACACATTTGAGAGCTTATCTCTCTTTTTTGATTCTATCTCAGGTGGCTTTGTGTCACCACCTTCTTTAGTATTTGTCTGATGCAGTTTAGAGTTCATCATCTCATGGTTCATCTTCTCTAATTCTATAGACAATTTCTATTTTGGAGGAGATATATTTTCCCAGTATGAGGTCACTTGAGTTGCATTCAGAGGCACACATTTGGATTTGGATTCCCTATTCATCTAAGATGTTGGAATGGCTTCTTCATTCACTAGCAGATATATTTCTTTTGAAAGGGAGAAATATTTTTTGCAAGCAGTGGATTGGATTCCGTCTTTAGGATCCATCATTAGTACTGGAGCTACTTCTTGGAGGGGATTCAGAATCTCATTCATCTGCTCTCTCTTATGGGGGAGCACTCATCACTGTATATTTGTGACAGAAGTTGTTCTTGGGGGCCTTGATCATTCCTCCTTTCACTTTATTTCTTATTTTCTCTCTTTTGGAGAGGAGTTTTCTTTGACTGGGTTTTTCTCCTTTTCTCTAGTTATGAGAGATCTTTGTTTGTAAATGGATGCCTAATCAGGTCTTTTTTGTCAAGACCCATTTTTCTTTCCTTTTAACTTGTGCATAATCTCCCTAAGTTGCACTTATGAGGGGTGTTGGTGTAAAATCATATTTACACTTAGCATAAGTCTATTAGGGAGAATCTTTTAGGAGTATTTTCCTTTATTTTTGTTGTGAGCATCATGGCATGTGTTATATGCTTTCTTTTCCCACTTTGTCTATTCTTGGACAATGGTTATGTATATCTTGTATTATTCCTTCTGAATAATTCAAGCATCTGATTTTGTTGCATGCTTTGTGTGATCTTCCTTTAGTTATTGTAATTTTTCTTCTTGGAGCTCTCTCGTATAGAATTTTTCCTGCAGATGTTCCTAGCTTCTATGAGTCCTTGTGTGACTCTAACATGCTTTATAGAAGATGAGGAAAACATGCTACAATTTGATCCTTGGTGAACCACTTCCCTTAGTGAGAAAATTGTTCATCCTATACCACATGGTAGAGAGGGATTTGTTTCTTCTTCAATGTCTTGACAATAACATTAGTTTCCTAATCATCTTCTAATGGAATAATTGTTTCTAGGTTCAACTTTGTTCAATGAATGTGCTCAAAAACTTTGGAGGTGTCCAACAATGGTGGAAAATAAGGACACAACAACTCAGCATTGAAAATAGGATGCAGCGCTAGAAATGGTGGAAGATTGAGCTCAAAATCATTCTCACATCTTTTTGAGGATGGTGTATGGCCCATAATGAAGAGGACAAAGTTTCATATATGGTCTCTGAAGCCACACCTTGTCTCCAACCTGAAACAAATGTGGTGTATGATGTTGATCATGTCTTTCTTTATACTTCTAACTGGTGTGTTGTAGTATTTCATGAACATGTTTATAGATATGACAAATTCTTTCAACAAAATTTGATTCTTTATCCACCTCCTTCTCAACATGTGTTGACAAATTAGGGAGTATGACTAGTAAGGCTATATCCATGGGTGCCAAATGCTAATACTTGAGACAAACTTCAAATGGATTGTGCCTTGTAAAATCATGTAGACTCAAGCAATCTGTAACTTTGTTACTTCTTTCCTTCTTGTGGTGGATGTTAAGGTGAAATTGTTGCAAATAGATAGACCATCTTTGATGCATGTCATTCAGAAACTTTCCATGTATTTGCAAAAATTGAAGAGGTTTGTGGTATGTGTGTATGATAGTCTCCTTCCCCAAGATATAGTGTTTACACCATTTTCAAGCTTAGACAATTGCATACAACTCCTTTTTGTATCTAGGATACCACCATACTGTATCAAAGAAGGTCTCACTATGGTAGGCAATGGGATGCCCATGGTGCATAAGCATTGCCCCAAGTACATACTCAAAAGCATCTATCTCAATCTCAAAAGATTGTTACAAGTCCGGAAGTGCCAACACTAGTGTTGAACATAACCTCCTTTTCAATTCTATAAATGATATTTATTGTGCCTCTGTCCAAATGAAAATTAGCCAATCTTGAAAAACTACAAAGCTATGTGAGATTTTTGGGAGATGGCCAATCTTTGATTGCTTGTATCTTTTCAGGATCAACATGAGCACCCTAACTATCCATAATATATCCCAAATACTGAATACTCTCCATTCCAAATGAATATTTTTCTCTATTAGCATAGAGGCTATGTTGTTGCAGTTTTGTGAGCATTTGTTCAATATGTTGTAATGGTCATCCCAGGTTTTTTATTAAATATAAGTATGCCATCCAAATAGACAACAAAAAAAGGATCAATGAAGGGCATGAGTACATAATCCATCATCCTCATGAAAGTGGCAAGGGCATTACTTAGGCCAAAAGGCATGACTAGCCACTAAAATAAACCTTTTTAGATTTGAAAATAGTCTTTTGATGGATCAATTGGAACTTGGTGATACCTAGACTTCAAGTCAAGTTTGGTGAAGAACTTAGTCCCTTTGAGTTGTTCCAAGAGATCATCAATACAAGAGATTGAATACCTTTTCTTTACAATGATTTTTTTCAAAACTTAATAGTCAATGCAGAGTCGCCACATTCCCTCCTTATTCTTAGCAAGAACAATTGGGCTTCCACATGGTGAGGCACTTGAGCAAATGTGTCCCTTTTGAATTAATTCTTAGATTTGTCTCCTGATTTCATCATTCTCCAAAACTGATCTATATATTGGCTCATTTGGTAATGGTGTCCCTGGAATTAGATCAATGGCATGCTTTACTTGGTAGTACAATTATACCCTTCTTGGTGAATCAAATACATTCTAATATCTTTTCAATATTTGATCCATCTACTTCTATTGGATGGTGGTGGTGGCTATTTTGGCATAAGTGTTGGTTACAAGTGACCTTGTCTCCTTAGGTTGAGCCATTAATAGTACAAATGTATAAGTTTGAGCAATCAAATTCCTACATTACTTTGCATTGATTAAGGATATAGATTTTGCAAGACTTACCTTAGGTATCCAATATTTTTGTTCACCCATATTGATAGTGACAATGTGTGGTTTGGACTCATTGATGTCGTGATGCTTTTACATGTATGGTGTCCCTAGCAATTTATCGCATACATCCAAAGGTTCCACATTGCAAATTACTTCATCTTTGAATGGTTTGATGGAATAAGGTAAACAACACTATTTATTTACCTGGATATCTCACCCTTGGCTTACCTAGCCCATTGAGTATGGCTATGGATAGGGTGTTGTGTATAGATTTAATCTCTTGATAGTCTTAATAGAGATTAGATTCTTTTGGCTTCCACTATCAATAATAAAATGTAGGGCCTTTCCATTTACCCACATTTGTGAATGGAATAGGTACTTCTCATCCTCATGGGGCAATACACTGCCACTTGTGCATAGGGATTTGTTTCAATGATCTAATCATTATCCTTTTGCTTGAAAGGATATGTAGGCAATAATTTAGGTTCAGTCTTTGCTCCACGTGTCACTATCATCAAGGTCTTGGCAACTCAACAATCCTTGGTTTTATGTCAGGCACTATTATAAATTTTACACCACATGCCTATATCTTTTTCTATCTTTTAGATACCCTTCTTTGGTGATTGTGAGGAGAATTCATTGGTTGTTTATCTTCCCACAAACTTTCTACTACATTCAACTTTTGATTGTTTCTTGCAAAATAATCCTTCCTTTTTGTTTGATTTTTTCTTCGGTCTTTTTTGCATATTTGAAGGTAGTCTCCAATGTCTCAATATTTAGAAAAGCCATCTCAGTTTGAATGTATCAGTGAAGCTCACTACAATACTTCAAAACGCGATGCTTCTTTGTACCTTGGATTGCAAGCTTTTCTGATAAAGCATGGAACATGTTAGTGTAGTCTTAAATAGATTGGTCCTTTTTCTATCAAAGTAATTGGCACCATATATATGTATCTTTAGAAAAATATTCTTCCTTGATGTACTCCACAAAATCTCCCCATGTGGGGCTATCATCCATCTCTACATCTAATTCTTGACCATCAAAGACTTCAATGGATGACTACTTAGTATCCTATATTTGTTTCACATGGTGTTTAACTTTGAGGAGGGTGAATGTTATCTTCTTAGCATCAGAGAAGTGATTCATAGAAAAATACTTTTCTAATTTTGACAACCAATCATCAATAGCATTTGCATTATTTTTTCCTTCAAAATTTGGGATATCATATTCACTTGGATCTTGAAAGGAGTGTGACCACTGAATGGTGCTACAATTGTGTTTTTTTTCTGATTACCTTGATTTATTGGAGAAATCAATAAAATTGACTCATCATCTACTCACATTATTTTCTTAAAGCCTCTTCAACCATCACCTTGAAAGGATCTGATGGATCACCTTGTTCTTCTACCATCTTTGGTCATGTGTATCTCAAAGGGAGATAATCTAATGAGTCTTGTTTCTCCAATCCCAACCTTTGATAACCTAATCATGTGAAATGTGACATACAGGAGCGAACAAGCTTTGAAACCACTAATTTAAATTTAATTAGGAAATTTAGAGGATAATACATGTTGAGAAACACAATATTATAAAAATAAACAACAATCAGTTTTGAGCAATCTGGCAAACTCGTTGAGAGATGTATGCCTCTAAAACATCTTTAGTTGCTTCATTACATCATGACATGAAGGGAACACTTGTGATTGGAGGCATCAAGTTCCCATTGTTAACAAACGGGGTTTACAAAAAGATCAAAATCCTTATTTCTTTGTAAAAGGGTTTGGGCCCTTTCAAAAACCCATTTTACCAATATAAAAAACAAATGCCACTTACATTTATAGATTTAAATCCAAAAATGGATCATTTATTTTTCTTTTGGTGAACTTGCATAATTCAAATTTTATGTAGATACACTTGGTTGAATTGGCCTTGACGAACAAGTTTATGGTTTTCACTTCACCATAATTCAAATTTTATGTACATACCATTTTAAGTTCTTGACCACCTTTGGTCCAAAGTGGTTCTATGTTTTTGATAAAATAAGGTGGTAGAACAAGGGGCTGAACCCTTACAAAACAACCCAAAAAAGGACAAGAGGCTCATGGGCAAAATGAGCCACTAACAGCAACTACAGCATTGACAGTCGATAAATAGCAGATAGTAAATAGTAGCAGTCTGACAATAGAGAGAAAAAAAGGCAAGTAGACAAAGCTAGGATTAAACATCTTCCTAGCCTTTGGATAGAAATTCATAAATTTGATCAAACTCTTTAGCCTTCTCTTCATCTGTGTCATGATCAAGGGTATCCTGCTCCTGCAAAAAAAGAGATTAACCATAGCCGAGCGATAAAGAATTATGTTGATGAAGCGTCTGAGGGAGAGAAGCTTCTGCTCAAGGGATTCCACATGGTTCCTGAGAGTAGACATTTCATCCTCCTAGTTGGCACCTTCCTCCCTAGCATCTTCCTCAACCTTCTCCACAATCATCCCCTCCCCATCTTGAGTATGATCTCTAGGCACAGAATCCCCACCATCAGTGTCCTCAGCTTGAATATCCTTATCCTCCACCCCTTCAGTCTCTTCTAAAATCTCTTGCACTTCAATGTTAACACCTTTAGATGGCTCTCCCTCCTAAGTAGACCTATCCGAGTCACTTTCAGAGTATTCAATCAATTTAGCCTGAGGGGCTGGTTTGCCTGCAATTCTGCTAGATCTTCTAACCCCTGAAGTGTTACCCTCAGTCTTAGCTTTGGCCATTTTAGTTTTGGCCTTTTTCTGTGGCCCTTCACTGTCACTTTTCTTATTCTTATGGGCCCCCATATCCACCCCCAAGTCAGTGATCTCCACAATAGACTCCACGTCCTTAAGTAGTCATTTCTTCGATTTCACACAACCTTTGGAAGTAGGAGTATGAAAGTCCTTCTGAGCAATCTCTTCCAGGGATTCAGAAAAGGAAACCCCTTTCATCTTTAGGGTGGTAGGGGTAGAATTAGTTGGTTTCTCAGAAGTGGTATCGGCCAAGGAGGGGTTATCCATAGGGATCTCAATAATGGTGAGTTGAATAGGTTTTGACGGAGACAAGGCAAGATGAAATTTATACAGGTGATGGATAAGGCCTTGGTGAAGGGGGATAGGCCACTTCAAGGGTTTCATAGCATGCTTATCTTTCACATGGTGAATAGAGTGTTCTAATGAAGACATCAGAGAGAAAGGAAAGCTAATAAGAGCATTTATCCTAAAATGGTTAAGGAGGGGAAGGTGATAGTTGTAAAACCTGGTAAAGCAACCCTTTAATGTGAAATACTTCATCAGCAGGTAACACATTACGTCCCATGGCTCTGGTAACTTAGTACGATCAAACCCTCCTTGATAAGGAACTAGCTCCTCCCCTGTACCGAGAAACAAAGTCTGATTTTGGTGGTCTGCAACCTTATCCTTTCTCTTCAACTTCATGCCTTTAGTGGAAAGACTAGTAGTCATTGCAATAACCTCCTTAGAAACCTCAAACCCAACATTACCAATTTGGACTCCGTGATTATCCCATGAAAGGCACACTGCACAGAAAGATTTTCATCATGGCCATTAAGGCATTCAAGGAAAGGGATAATGCCTCCTTCTTTATAGTAATGCCACACTAAGGCATTATCCTTGAATTCAATGCAAGTGATGGGTTCAGTTCGGATTCTATCCCCCCCATGATCAAATTTTCTTCAAAGCCACAACATAAAAACACTAAACTTCCCAAATTGACAACGGCTTTTTCTCTATTCAATGTGCCTCTTACAATAATTATCTTCACTGGCAAAATAAATGATGAAATTGGTTGGCGTCCTTGAGTTATCATTACTCAAAAATACCGCCGCATTCCTCACTCTTTGCATGTCTTTCCCATGCTTCAAAATCTTCCCTTTAAAACTCCTGTCAACATCAAACGACCACCTCATCTTGCCACGGGATATCAATAGTTCCAAAATGGTATCAGTACAATTAGTCATCATTAAGATGTCCTTAGTCAGCCACCTCAACTTGCCATGGGAGATAAGTAGTCCCAATTTGGCATCCACATTAACAATGTAATGAATCTTCATTAAGAAGTCTTATCCTTTTGAATTAACTCCCCGATAGCCTGGGGGATACTATGGCATTAGCGCCAACAGCACCAATTTTCAAATTATTGACCATGATTGGCAAGGGCGTCAGCGACTCCATTCCCCTCCCTGTAAATGTGGGAAAAATCAACCATAGGAATACCCTATATAAGGGTCTAAATATTAGTGATGATGTCCTTAAGACGCCACCCACACATAGAAACCTTGGTAACAACATCAATTATGAGTTTTGAATCTCCCTCTATGTGCACATTCTGAATACCCAAGGTAACCGCCAGCTTAATACCCCATAAGAGAGTTGAGGCCTCAGCATAATTATTAGTTTGAAAACCTAATCCCCCTGCATAGGCAGCAACAAGCTCCCCTCTATCATTCTTGATAAACCCACCACCACTGGCCTTACCATTAGATTTTGAAGCCCCATCAAAATTTAATTTGAGCCAACCAGCCCTCAGGGGTGTCCACCTGGTATTTAACCTCTGAAGTTGCTTTGAGTTATCAAAGGTAGGGATTTGATTAAGTATCCCCCAATTAGTAGCTATGCTTTCCTCATGTTGTGTGAGAGGTTTTTCAGCAGTCTTAACATGGGAATTGGTCACACTTTCAATAAGGATCTTAGAGAGAGAATAGTAGACCTGAGAATGATCTTTGGTAGTCTCCTTAAAAATTATGTTGTTCCTTTCCTCCCACAAGGTCCAGCGAATAAAGGGAAGGGTTTGGTTTCAAAGCTCCACAAACCAAGATTGAGAGAAAGGAGGTAACCAGTTGGCAATGACTTCCCTAATGTCCTTATTACAAACCCATTGCAGCCCAAAATTTAGAAACACTCTACTCCAAATTTCTCTGGCAAAGTCACAATGTAGGATCAGATGAGGAATATTTTCCTCTTCCTTAAGGCACATAACACATCTATTGACCAGATAAAAACCCCTTCTTTGAAGATTATCTTGGGTTAAAATTTTATTATGGACCACTATCCACCAGAAAAAATTAACTTTTGGGATAAGTTTATGGTTCCAAACTTTCCTCCAAAGCTCGTCTCTGTGGTCTGTGTTAATCAGCAAATAGTAAGCAGATTTGACTGAGAAGCGGCCTTTTTTATCTGTAGTCCAAAGTAACTTGTCAGGTCTAGGAAAAAGGGGGATCCAAGTTCCCAAAAGCATCTGTTGTATAGCATTCATTCCAAGGAGAAGATCAGGGTGATTGTTGCAGCACTCAAGCAAATTCTTCCATTATCTAATTTCATGTCCTTGTTGAATATAATGACAAACTTTAGTACCAAAAAACTGTTTACCAATGCCCGCAACAGCCTCATTGCCCTCTTGAGTGGAAAGAGCTTTGTCATCCAACCAAGGATCCTCCCAAAAGTTTATGAGGGTGTCATCCCCAAGTTTCCACTTTAACCCCTTCTTGATTAAGCTCTTGTATTTGATCATTTTATTCCAAATCACTAACCCTTGTGGGAGGCCCTCCTAATAAAGAAAATTATAGTTATCAAAACCTTGTAAGTATTTAGCTTTCATAATTTCCCCCCAGTCTTTATTATTACTGATAAGATTCCATTTGATTTTAGATAGAAGGGCTTTGTTCATATTTTGGATATTTCTAATATTCAGACCACCATGAGTTTTAGGGAGGCAGATGTTCTCCCATTTGACCAAGGACATTCTCTTCTTTTCTTCTACTCCAGTCCATATGAAAGTCCTTTGGATCTGCTCTAGTTTGTCAGCTAGATACTTGGGCATTTTGAAAAGAGAGAGAAAGCAAGTGGGAATACCTTGAAGGGAGACCCGAAGAAGTTGCAACTTTCCAGCACTGCTCAGGAGCTTTCCTTTCCATCCCACCAATTTCTTTTGAGTTCTTTCCAAGATATTGTTCCAAAATCCCGAAGTAACTTCCTTAATAGTTAAAGGGAGACCAAGGTAGATTGAAGGTAAATTCTTTGTTGCACATCCAAGGATGTTTATAATTTTTCTCTGCAGGTCCCCCTGAGTGTTAAAGAAAAAAACATTACTCTTATTGAAGTTTATGTGCTAGCCAGATGCCATGGCATAGTCATTGAGGAGTTTTTTCCAGCTTTGGGCTTCTAAAATAGAGGAGATACCAAAAAGGATGGTGTCATCAACAAACTATTATATAGTCATAGGTGGGAGAGTAGAGGTTGGTTTTATCCCAACTATTTCCCTAGAAATGATCTCTGAATGAACAGACCTCCCAAGAGCTTTAGCCAGCATGATAAAGAGGTAGGGGGATAGAGGATTCCCCTACCTAATGCCTCTAGTGGGGGAGAAGAAACCCCTTGGAGCCCCATTAACAAGAACCGAGAACTTAGTAGCTGTGATAGCTTCCCGATTAAAGGAGGGACACTTTTTCATTGAAACCAAACTTCTAAATAACTTTAAATAGGAACTGCCAAGATACTCTATCATAAGCTTTGGATACATCAAGCTTAAGAACCATACCTGGGATGCAAATTTTCTCCATTAAGTGGATAGTTTCATGGGTGGCAATAACCGCATCCAATATCTATCTTCCAGGAACAAAGCCTTTTTGAGAAGAGGAAATGATTTTATCCAATAGAGGTTGGAATCTATAGACAAGTAACTTGGTGCATATTTTCTAAACAGTGTTGCACAGACTAATAGGTCTAAAATAGCTAGCAACTCAGGGTTGGGCTTCTTAGGGACTAGAACAATAAAAGTGTTGTTGAACTATTTTAGGAGTCTCCCCATTCTGAAGAAGTCTCTGACCGCAGTTGTAACATCATATCCCACTATGTCCCAAAACTCTTGGAAGGATATTGTAGGGAAACCATTAGGGCCTGGGGCTTCAAAGGGGACCATAGAAAAAACAACTCCCCTAACCTCTTCCTTAGAAATAGGTTTTAGAATGTCAGCATTGTCTTTCTCATAAATTAGAGAGGGAATATTATTGAGGAGCTGATCCATTACCAGCCTATTATCAACATTGACAGCTTGTTCCGACAGCAAGTTCTGGAAGAAACTAACTGCCTAATTACCAATCTCCTTATCATCTGTGATTTCACTACCATCCTCCAAACATAACTTGGATATAGTATTATCTTTTTTGTGTTTCATAACTAAAAGGTGGAAAAAAATAGTATTACAATCTCCTTCCTTGAGCCACTGAACTCTGGACTTCTATTTCCAAAAGAGCTCCTCTCTGTTCATAAGATTCCTCCAATCCATGATTAATTTGTTTTCTATTTGAGCAGAGTCCTCAGAAGAGTCCCCTTGAGCTATTCTAGTTTGAATATCAGCCAATTTTCTAGAGATGATCTTCTTCTGGGCAAACACATTTCCAAAACTATACTTATTCCATCCTCGGACCTTTCTCTTAATGTGCAAGATTTTCTGAGCTAGTCTAAACATAGGGGTACCCTGGACCGGAAGCTGCCACCATTTGGATAGGAGACTTCTAAAATCTTGGTGTTTGATCCACATAATGTCAAATCTGAAAGGGAAAGGTCCCCTTTTTTGTTGTTCAACCCAATTTAGAAGAATAGGATTATGATCTAAGACCGTCCTTGGGAGGGAAGATAGTTTAAGGGTGAGAGTGTTATCCTAGTTATTAGAGATGAGGAGCCTATCTAGATTTACTTGGATCATTTGATCTCCCCTTCTTCTGTTGGTCTAGGTATAATTCTAATTCTACAACTCTATATCCAAGAGCCCAAAAGTATTGGTGAATTCAGCTAAGTCAAGCATACTATCAGAGTAGTCAAGAATACCCTCAATCTTCCTAGAGGGGTATAAAGGAGTGTTGAAATCTCCCACCAACATCCAATGGGAGTCAGGGGTAGAGGAGAGGTGAGCAGGCAGATCCATCCACAGAGTTTTCCTCAACACCCTAGTGTTCGAGGCATATATATTGACCAAGGTCCAATTGAAAGAAGGCAAAGAAAAGTTAATCATAAGACAATGTTTATTAAGGAAGGTTAGCATACCTCCAACCCTAGCTTTATTCTACATTGTGATGATCCCCCTTGAGGCACCAACAGCAGGGCTAATATAGTAGGTGGCATTGGGCCAAATCCTAGCGGCAATCATTTTGAAGCTCTCCTCTGACATTTTAACTTCCTGGAGTAAGAGAATATCTATTTTGTGATCTAAAATACAATTTTTAAATTCAAACTACTTTGAAGGGCTGTTAAGACCCCTCATATTCCACGACAAAATCCTCATTTGAACATTTTTTGGGAGTGAATCTCCAGTGTCTTCTATTTGCCACTAGCTACCTCCCTAGCTGCCTCCCTTTGCCTTGTTTCCCTTAATGATGGCCTTCCTGACTTGGGATCTACTCCCACATCAGTTGATTTCTTTGTCTTACGACCCCTCTTCTTTGGAGTAGTCCACCCTTCTTGGTCACTATGGGCTTCACTGGGCTTTGCTCCAAGGGAGAGTGGGGTTGGGCCTGGCTTTTGTCTTAGAGATTTCTAAGAGTTCATTCCTTCCTTAAAAGAATCTTCATTTTGAGTACCAATTGACCTTGCTCCAGGGGAGATGGGAACTAAACTCTGCCTTTGAGAGAACCTCCCATCTTTATCTAGAATAAACTCTCATTATTGATAGTTGTCCTGAGGGGGTGGAGTGTCTAAAATAATACCTTGTGCCCCAAGGTTTCCATAGGGATCTTGAATCTGCTCTTTCGAATGAGTCTCATCATCTTCGTTGCAGATCTCCCCATCTTCCAAAACTAGTTGATGACTCTCTTTTGAAAAATGTTGGGTATCTTGTTCCCCATCACCCTCTGTCACATGGAGTTCTGCATTATCTTCCAACTTCCCATCCATAGGTTGCTCTGGGGAGCTAGAATTACTTCTCTTTTTCCTGATTTGTGGGTTCCTCAGCTTTCTTGAGCTTGCAGTGGGAAATCAGATGACCCTTCTTTTTGCAAAGTTGACAAAAGGTAGTAGCATTTTCATAAAGTATTGGCTACATTCAGACCTCATACTTAGAGTTTAGGTTGATGGACATGGGTAGAACTTTGTGGACTTCCACATGAACACAAAATCTGGCATAGACAAATCAAGATTTGGCCCGAGTAGTATTATCCAAGGTAACAAACTATCTAAAGGAGTTAGCAATAGAAGTAAAATTTGCTTCATCCCAGTATTCTAAAGGAAATCCTAGAAGTCTAACCCAAACTGGGGCAATTTAGTTCAAGTCAGTATTGGGATCAAACCCTGGCTGACAGCTGCATAGTGAGAGTGAGTGTGTGCCATAAAGCCATGGTCCCCCAGCTAAAATAGCTATCATGTCCTCTTTGCTGGTAAAGCTGAATAAGAAAAGACCTCATGCCATAGCACTAACAATCACGCTGCCCTTAATATGCCAGTGGTTAGAAACCCATTTCTGGACCATTTCAATATTAGAACGAAGAGAAAAGAACTTACCCACAAGTGTGAGATCCATGGAGGCAACGATTTTCTCCACCAGGTCATCTGGAACCACGAGGGTTGATCCTTCAGAAGTTTCATTTTGCACTGGGACAATAGATTGACCATTCAGAAAAAGGTCATCCTGCTCCACCAGAACATTTTTCTAGTTCTTGGGACTGTCAACACCCAACACGAGCAAGGGCCCAGAGGTACTACCTAAGGTAGTATCCTCCATCCCCATCTAACACAGAGATGCCAAGTCAAATCAAAACCCTAAAAGTACATTTAGAGCAGAGGCAGAGCACTTTTCAAAACTTAATTGTTGTTATGAGTGGTTCTATGTTAGATTTCATTAATCTCCACACTATGAGCATATACACAATGGTTATAAATTGATGAATGCATTTATTGATACATTGATTGCTAGGGAAAAACAATGGTTGGATTCATATTATGTTTATTATACACCATTCCATGATTTTTCATGTGCTTTTATTTATTACTTGTTTTTTTCTATAAAACATGTTTTTCTCATGCTTCTCATCTTTCACCTTCTAGTGGTCTTTTTTGGGATCCCATGGATATTTCTATGCATCACAATAACATAACACTCTTGGATGTTCATGGGGACTTTCCTTTGGATTATTTTATGCTTTCCTATGATACATATTTGAGAAGTTATAATGTCTGATGGTATAGGTGACCACTTAATTTATATACATTCCTTTATGATATCATGTTTAGACTATTTTCATGGGAACAAGTTACTTGCTAGATTGTTTCCAAGGAGCTTGAGTGATTATTCTATTGCATGATTTTCTCTGTAATATCTTTTAGTGAGTTTCCTATCCTTTGTCAGTTTTCCAACTTGTTATACACTCTTTGGTATTGATTGATTAGATTGAGTTGTTATGGAGTCCTTTATTGATTGTATTCATCTTCAATATATTTGAATGATCTCTTGGGTCCTAGTTGATGTGCTCGGGTTGGATAGGAGTTCTTTGATGCTTAGCATGATTCAAAATCAAAATGCATTAAGATTGCTAAGGATTTTTTGATTGCATGAGAAGGGTTGGTTGAGGTGGTCATGGTTTCAGGAGGTCCTGTTTTGGTCTCACATGCTTTAAAAGCTTACATTTTCTATTATATGTCCTCTTGAGTCAATTTGATGTGCTTTATTTGAATTTCACTTGATTTGGTCTTGATATACTTTGTCTTGAGGAGTTTAGAGTTGACAATGCAATTTATTTCTTCATCATGCTACTTGGGTATGGGTATGGCCTTGTCTTGGCTTGCCAATGCTAATTTGTTCATCTTGATAAGTTATTTATGAGGGATATTTTTTCCTTTGAGGTATTTTATGTGGTTGATTTGCATGGGGGTTTTGAGTATGATGAAAGGAAATCCTTTCCTAGGTTATGAAATGTCAATGGCTACTATGGACTCATATTTTATGTGAAGTAGTGTCATGAGATTGTACCAACCTAAAGGTCCAATTAAGTGTAATTTTACCCATCATATGTTGACCTTCTTAGTTGATTTTATGATGCCAATTTCACTAGTGGTATATGCCTCAAAATTCTAGGAACTTAGTCAAGGGTATGAACATTATGAGATTATCATATAAATCTTTGAATATTCTTATCAATTTAGGACAGCCCTAAACTACCTTAATAGTCCCATACCAAGTCATAAAACCACCTCAAAATTCCTTAAAACATCCTTAATAACCACCCACAAATGTTTGTCATTAAAATTTAGGTCTAGGAGAATAATATAAAATGTTTGAAATGTCCAATCCTTCACTACAATTTTGATAGTCTAGTTTTAACAGTTCAAATTCATTTTTCTAACTGTCATGATCCTTGTCCTTGCAGTGGTCATTTTGAAGGGTTTATGGTGGTGAAATGGATGGATAAATTGTCTTAAGGAGTACATACAGGAAAGCACATGGAGGATAGGATTACATGATCTAGAAAATCATTTATTAGTATGGTACAATTATCATTTAAAATTGCTTCTGCCCTTATAAAATGTTGTCATGAGGCCATTATCAATGCTTAAAACCATCAGTTGGACCCCCCCAAAATGTGTGGATGAGTAGATAAAAGGCTTTTATTTGATATTATTTATATTTTAGGCTCATTTCTTATGAAAAATTTGAGTGAAGCAAGGAGGTTTAGGGCACTGCTATGACTGTCACGACAGTCCTTCCATAAATGATTGAAATGGAATACCTATTATAGGGTTTAGAAGGAGATTTTAACTTGATTCAGGGGTAGGAATTAGAACCATAGAGACATTCACTTAAGTCACCAATGAATTGTACTTCTATATCAATCATAGAAACTCCTCTCTTAGCTAGGGTTTGATTTCCTTTGGCAATCTATCAAACCCTACCATGAAACTTATCACATGACTATCTGGGGCAATGTTAATGGTAATATTGTTGGTTTCCAATTTTCTTAGGTTTTATGTATGAATAGATAGGACTGCTATAAAGGTTCCATGAGGATTTGTTTCTCATTTAAGAGACAAGGGTTTTGATTCACATTTCTTAATCATGCATGAAGCCTATTATTACTTATTCTTCATACATTCAGTCTAGAATCCTATAGTCTGGAATGACTTGGACACCTAGAGTATGGAATGATACCTCCCCTAGCATTCACTCACCCATCCAAATGTGTTGGCATAGTTAGTTTGGCCCCATGAGGTAGAGAACAAAAAATATGGTTCATGGAAAGGTTATGCTAAATGCAAATGATGCATTTTACAAGATTGCATTTATTGTTGTCATGGTGAAATAGATTAGAGTTGAAAAAATTGAGAGATATTATTGTGGAGGGATCCCACATTCTCCTATAGGTCCAAATGAAACATTTCTAGGTGCCACAAATTTTGAGAACAACTCCATCATAGATTGGTAGTTTTTTGCTCTTAGGTCTATTAAGAGACTTTGTCATAAGCCTACTCTAGAAATACTAGGACACCTAGAGTATGAAATGAGACCTCCCCTAGAATTCACCTACCCACATTAACATTTTGGTGTAGTTGATTTAGTCCCCTGAGGTGGATAATGAAAATATAGATCCTGGCACCATTACATTAAATGGCACTAACTCATTTTACTAGCTTGCACTTATTGTTGTCACTGTGAAATAGATTAGAGTTGAAAAAAATTGAGAGAGGTTATTATGGAGGGACCCCACATTCACCTGTAGGTACAAATGAAACATTTCTAGGTGCCACAGATTTTGAGAATGACTATTATAGATTGGCAGTTTTTTGCTCTTAGGTCTCTTAAAAGACTTTGTTAGAAGCCTGCAGTTCATAAAGACTGGGACAAATATGGTACAAAACAAAACCTCCCCTACCATTAACGCACCCACCTCAATGTGTTGGCTTAGTTAGTTCAACCCCATGAGGTGGAGAACTAAAAATATGTTTCTTGGCACCATTACATTGAATGGCACTAACACATTTTACAAGATTCCATTTAAATTGTTGTCATGGTGAAACAAATTAGAGTTGAAAAAAATAAGGGAGATTATTGTGGAGGGACCCCACATGCACCTATAGGTCCAAATAAAACATTTCCACATGCCATGATTCTAAGAATGACTCCATCATAGATTGGTAGTTTTTTGCTCTTAGGTATCTTAAGAGACTTTGTCAAAGCCTGTAGTTTAGAAATGGGACACCTGGGGTACAAAAAAAGACCTCTCCTAGCATTCACGCACCCACCTCGATGTGTTGGTGTAGTAGGTTTGGCCCCATGAGGTGGAGAACAAAAAATATGGCTCCTACCATCATTTCATTGAATGACACTGATGCATTATACAAGATTGTATTTATTGTTGTCATAGTGAAATGGATTAGAGTTGAAAATTTTGAGATAGGTTATTGTGGAGGGACCCCATGTGCACCTATAGGTCCAAACGAAACATTTTTAGGTGCCACAAATTTTGAGAATGACTCTGTCATAGATTGGTAGTTTTTTCTCTCAAGTTTATCGAAAGCCTGCAATTCGAAAAGATTGGGACACTTGTTGTATGAAAAATGACCTCCCCTAGAATTCACCCACCCACCCCAACGTGTTGGCATAGCTGGTTTGGCCCCATGAGGTGGAAAACAAAAAATATGGCTCTTGGAAAGGTTATGATAAATGCAAATGGCGTATTTTACAAGATTGCATTTATTGTTGTCACGAAGATTGCAAGATATGTTGGTGCAGGAGCACCTACCTGACAGCTGGCCTTCATGAGGCAGTTAGTAGTTTTAGGTCTTGTTTATGTTTCCAAGAAGGTCTGTTAAGACCAATGCATGTAATAAGGTCATGTTGATCATGATAAGATCATGCTGACCATGCTTTTACTATTTTTAGTTAGTTTGTTAGAACAGCTGTCATGCTGTAGGATCGGTTGGATCTCCCAGCCGCCTGGAGAGTTCCCAGCCGCTTGGAGTCGGGTCAGTAGTACTCGTAGGAAAATCTATTTAAGCATGAGGATCGGTTGATATTGCATACAGATAGAGATATCATCGATCATAGTATTGTATCGCATTGAGAAGTCAGATTGCAGAGAGAGATTGAGCATTGTAATTGCATCTTTTGGAAATCAATAAAGATCCTGTTTGTGTTCATTTCCTGTTTGCCCTCCATTGTGATCGATTTGCTATTTTGGTGGTTATATGGATTCGCTGATCCATTCCACCGGTTGATTCGTCGAATCGGTGGAATGGCTGTGTACAGTAGGTTAGGAGGTAGTTTGTGTTTTCTGTTTGTTCGCATGCAGGTGTGCAGGATCGCGGCCGACAGATGTTGAAGACCCTAGCATGGGTATGTGCTAGGTCGAGTTGATAAGTTTGAGTTGGAAGATCACCCTGAGAGTGGATCAGGTCATCCCTGGAGGATCGGCGAAGTGAAATTTCGCTAAGGTTGGGAGTTCGTCAAAACGGCTTCATCAGGATATTTGGGTTTATATCCTGCAGTCGCTTTGGACGTCATCATCCGAATAAGTGAAGATGAACATGATGCAGTTGAGTGCATGAAGTGAATGTGCGTCGGGGTGATCATCATCAGGAGTTGCCGAAGAAGAGTGCATCAGCATAAGGTAGAAGATCGGGTCATGAAACTGTTGGAGTTTGCATATTTCAAGTGCATCAGGATGTTGTAAGTCAGATATATACTCAGTGTATATATCACCGTCAGGATCATCTTCTGTGAGTGCCCATCATCCGCATATCGCTAGCAGATGCGGGTGTGAAAGTTCAGTTTTTTTGACTAAGTGTTGAAGAGGTCATCAGGATATTGTGTGATGTCATCGTCATCAGGATATGACGTCATCGTCATCAGGATATTGAGATATCCCCCTATGCATGTTTATCCTGCTGTCGCTAAGGGTGTAGGTATCGGCGTAGGCTCTCGGCAGAAAGTTGTGTTAACATCATCTGGAGGTCTCGAGGGAACCGGATAAATCATATCATGATGTTGTTGCTTGTGTCGTCGGCTAGCGGAGCATCGAAGGGAAAGTGCTGAAGTGATCACCATCAGGATATTTGGAGCAACCGGATATTTGATATCCTGCTGACGAAGGGAGTGTTGCATATCATGATGATGCCGATAGTGTTTGGCGCCCGATGAACAGTACAACCGGAGGATGTTTGCGCCCGTTGAGTATCATGATGATGATGATAGACGGAAGACAGAGGAGGTGAACAGTAGTCGGCAGGAGGATAATTCTGCTCATCCGAAATATGATGATGATGTTGGTGTTTTTAGGAAATATGATGATGATGCTGAGCCGATAGGGATTTTTATCATGCTGTTTGTATTATTGGCTCCTCCTTCCTGTTAGTAAGCTCCCGTTGCGTTTCACTCTGCAACATAGTGGTATCAGAGCAAAGGTTAGGATCTTCTGGAAAAGAGAAGCAGGATGTCAGACGAAGAAGGAACATCTGAGGTTCCAGCAAGGATGACCAACGCTGAGTTGGCAGTTCTGGTGAAGAAACAGATTGCAGAAAGCAAGGCCGTGAAGGCTCAGAATCAGGAGTTGAAAGATGAGTTAGCAAAGTTGAGGAGCAGAGTAGGTTCTGGTAGAGAAGAAGATAGGGAAGAAGAAGAGATCCCTAATTGGAGCGAGGAGGTCGTTCCTGCAGACCAGAGACCACTGTTGAACGCCCTCAAGGCCATGGAGAGGAGAACCATGGATGTGAAACTGGATTTGCCAGTGTTTACAGGTAAGATGGACCCTGATTCAGTGATGGAGTGGATAGACTGTTTGAACAATTTCTTTGTAACAGAGGAGATACCAGAACAACAGAGAGTGAAGATAGCACAGTCAAAGATGAAAGAAGCTGCCTTGACATGGTGGAATTTTGTTCAAGATGATAGAGTACAGGAATGAAAACGTAGAGTTGCCACATGGAAGAAGATGATGGCATTGGTAAAGGAAGCTTATATCCCATTGGATTACAGTATCCAGTTACACAAGAGGAAGCAAAACCTGAAGCAGAAGGAGCTAGATGTCAGCTCATATACAGAAGAATTCATGAAACTCTGTATGAAGACAAAGGTAAAAGAAAGTGAAGAAGAGAAGGTAGCCAGATACCTTAATGGATTGAGGTTTAATATTCAGGAAGATCTAAGTCTGCATAACCCAGATACAGTGCAGAAAAGCTTTCAGTTGGCATTGAAAGTGGAAGAAAAGTTGAAGAGAAAACAAGAACAAAACAATAGAGGAAGAGGAAGACAACAAAGAGGTGGAAGAGGTCCTTTTAGAGGCAGAGGACATGGACAGGGATATCAAGGAGAATCCAGTCATGACAATAGTAAGGGCAACAATAGTCAGAATCAGAGAGAGAATTACAGCCAGCAAGGAAACTTCAGAGGTAGAAGACCTTTCAGAGGAAGATCCCAGGGCAGAGGATCCATCAGATGTTACAACTGTAACAAAGAAGGCCATATAGCCAGCAGATGTCCAGACAAGGCCACAAGCTCAGCAGGAGAAAGGAGAACAAATCTGGTCCAAGAACCTGATAATCAAAGTAGGACAAGCTCTAATGATTTCCAGAGCGTGAATGCTCTTGATAATTGTGGATATCCAGAAAGTGGAGAGTCTCTGATGATGAGAAGAACAGTGACTACCATGAAGGTACATGACAAAGAATCCCCACAAAGAAGAGCTCTTTTCAAGACCACATGCAAGAGTAAAGGTAAAGTATGTAAGGTTGTCATTGATACTGGTTCAACAGACAACATGGTATCTCAGGAGATGGTGGATAAACTGAATTTGGAAAGGATTCCACATCCACACCCTTACAAGGCATCTTGGGTGAGTGATAGTCATTCACTTTTTGTCTCTGAACAGGCATATGTGGATTTTCAGATTGGAGCATATCAGGATAGAATTTTGTGTGATATTTTGCCCATGGAATGTTGTCACCTACTGTTGGGTAGACCATGGCAATTTGATAGAAGAGTACTGTATGATGGGTATGCTAATACCTACACCATCCAGAAAGATGGGAAGACTATTAAGTTGATGCCATTGCAGGCAAATGCTGCAGTACAGAGGGCAGCCAAAATCATTTTAATGGGAAAGAAGGAATTTGTGCAGAAGCCTATAGGAACAGGCACAAAGGCAGTTGAGGACACTGCAAGGAAGGAAGTTGTTCAAGACAACAAGCTGAAGAAAGTTTCAGTTGTGACTGACAGAGGTCAGCAGCAGGTTCAGAAACAGGATGGTAAACAGCAACCAGTTGAGAGGAATGACAAGGATGTTGTCATAGTTGGGACTATTGTTTGTCCTATAAGAGTTGAAAGAAAGACAGAGTTGAACATTGCAGCAGTTCAAGAGGCAGTTCAGACAGAGGTTCTGGTCAGACAACCTGACAAACACAAGGTCTGTGAGAAAAAGGCCTACATCAACAGGCATGAGGATTTACTTGCCAGAAAGCAAGTTACAGTTCAGAAGTCTTGGAGCAGCCAAGAGCCAGCAGAGGACAAAGCTGGAACAGATCAGCATCTTTCAAAGGCAAAGTGTACAGGTGGAGGACTTCCACATACTAAACTCATGGGACATGAGTTCTTTTCTGTTGGGGAGTATGGTGCAGGAGCACCTACCTGACAGCTGGCCTTCATGAGGCAATTAGTAGTTTTAGGTCTTGTTTATGTTTCCAAGAAGGTCTGTTAAGACCAATGCATGTAATAAGGTCATGTTGATCATGATAAGATCATGCTGACCATGCTTTTACTATTTTTAGTTAGTTTGTTAGAACAGCTGTCATGATGTAGGATCGGTTGGATCTCCCAGCCGCCTGGAGAGTTCCCAGCCGCTTGGAGTCGGGTCAGTAGTACTCGTAGGAAAATCTATTTAAGCATGAGGATCGGTTGATATTGCATACAGATAGAGATATCATCGATCATAGTATTGTATCGCATTGAGAAGTCAAATTGCAGAGAGAGATTGAGCATTGTAATTGCATCTTTTGGAAATCAATAAAGATCCTGTTTGTGTTCATTTCCTGTTTGCCCTCCATTGTGATCGATTTGCTGTTTTGGTGGTTATATGGATTCGCTGATCCATTCCACCGGTTGATTCGTCGAATCGGTGGAATGGCTGTGTACAGTAGGTTAGGAGGTAGTTTGTGTTTTCTGTTTGTTCGCATGCAGGTGTGCAGGATCGCGGCCGACAGATGTTGAAGACCCTAGCATGGGTATGTGCTAGGTCGAGTTGATAAGTTTGAGTTAGAAGATCACCCTGAGAGTGGATCAGGTCATCCCTGGAGGATCGGCGAAGTGAAATTTCGCTAAGGTTGGGAGTTCGTCAAAACGGCTTCATCAGGATATTTCGGTTTATATCCTGCAGTCGCTTTGGACGTCGTCATCCGGATAAGTGAAGATGAACATGATGCAGTTGAGTGCATGAAGTGAATGTGCGTCGGGGTGATCATCATCAGGAGTTGCCGAAGAAGAGTGCATCGGCATAAGGTAGAAGATCGGGTCATGAAACTGTTGGAGTTTGCATATTTCAAGTGCATCAGGATGTTGTAAGTCAGATATATACTCAGTGTATATATCACCGTCAGGATCATCTTCTGTGAGTGCCCATCATCCGCATATCGCTAGCAGATGCGGGTGTGAAAGTTCAGTTTTTTTGACTAAGTGTTGAAGAGGTCATCAGGATATTGTGTGACGTCATCGTCATCAGGATATGACGTCATCGTCATCAGGATATTGAGATATCCCCCTATGCATGTTTATCCTGCTGTCACTAAGGGTGTAGGTATCGGCGTAGGCTCTTGGCAGAAAGTTGTGTTAACATCATCTGGAGGTCTCGAGGGAACCGGATAAATCATATCATGATGCTGTTGCTTGTGTCGTCGGCTAGCGGAGCATCGAAGGGAAGGTGCTGAAGTGATCATCATCAGGATATTTGGAGCAACCGGATATTTGATATCCTGCTGACGAAGGGAGTGTTGCATATCATGATGATGCCGATAGTGTTTGGCGCCCGATGAACAGTACAACCGGAGGATGTTTGCGCCCGTTGAGTATCATGATGATGATGATAGACGGAAGACAGAGGAGGTGAACAGTAGTCGGCAGGAGGATAATTCTGCTCATCCGAAATATGATGATGCTGTTGGTGTTTTTAGGAAACATGATGATGATGCTGAGCCGATAGGGATTTTTATCATGCTGTTTGTATTATTGGCTCCTCCTTCCTGTTAGTTAGCTTCCGTTGCGTTACACTCTGCATCATATGTACAAAATGGATTTGTTAATAAGGCTTTAGAAACTTTCATAAAATGCTATTGGAAGGTGTAAATCTAAATTCCATGACCTTTTCCAACATCCTCCCTACCTTTGCCAAAATGGGATCTTTGGAATAGGGTATGGGCATCCATCAACTCACTTGCCAACTGAGAGGAGAAGTCCCCTGCCATGGCCTTGTAAAATGAAGCTCTATGAGAAATCAAAACTGAACATGATTGAATACACAAACAATTGTTGATGTAGTCTTCACATGCCATGGACAATGCCACCTTCTTGTTAGCCACCTGCACAAGAAATTTTGGAACCTGTAAATGCATGCATCTATTAGTAGCTTCACAAGGTGTCAAGAAAGACTAACTACATGTAGAATATGTGAGAATTAGTCCTAAATGTAGGAAATTAATTTAACATGATGAAGGTGTGAATGAATGCAATTGGCAAGTGAATGAGGGGGATAGCGAAATGAGCACAACTTTGCACAATATCATGTCATATGTTGATATGCACATATATTTAAGACATTACATCAAATTAGGTCTAAAACTAAATGGGAAATGGCATGGGTATGAAAATTTCACTATTACATTTTGCCCCACTTTGAGTTGAATGTGAATCCTAAAATGATCATGTATCTAAAAATATGTAGTACTCATAAACATGAATGTAAAGTAAATATTCAAACACTCAAAGGATATCATGGACTCTGTAAGGATATGATCATGTTTGTTCAGCTTCTATGTATGTCTTTTTCCATGAGATGAGTCTCTATAAGCACCTATTTCTATTTACATATATAAACATAGGAACATTAGTGACAAGATATACCCCTCAAAAATGGGTTGTATCCATAGGATACAAGAAATTGTCAAAAGTGAGAAAATTAGTACATGAAAAGTAAATGTAATCTAAGCATGTAAATGTATAAGCACCTAATTATTAAATCATATAAGCATCAAATTATCTAGTAGTGTAAAAATATAACAATAAGTGTAAGGAATGTATTGTGTAAGCACAGTATGGACTAAAAATAGTACAAAATTGTCCTTTTGTTATCTCTTTTTTTTTTCACTTCATTGTAGGATATTTTCATTGCATAGAATTGACAACATGATTCTTTATTACTTTTCCATTGATCTATTTGATTCATCACTGAGTCAACATTCTTCACCATTGCTTCCAATGATGTAGCAAGTGATGTATGGTGGGGGTTTCATATTGATGCCTTCAATTTTGATATTATTTTTGTAAGTTAAATTTTATTTTCTTCTAAATACTCTAACAAATCCTCTTGGCTTTGTCCATGGTTTCTTGTAAGTGTCAGAGGAGATTGGGATGTTATAGGGTTCTCTTCATGTATTTCCTCATCCAAATTTGGTTTTGGGTTAGGGTCTATAGGATTTGATATATATTTTTTTTAAATAAGAAATTCATCAAAAATAATCAAATTTATTGAAATACAAACACAATTTGATTACAAAATACTAAAACCTTGGACTTACCTCTTCTGTGGCGTGGCATAATGACAAATCTGATTGCAAAATGGTGAAATTTCAAAAATGTCAGCAGGTCTTATAGCTAGAAAACATAAGCAGGTCACTTTGTGAGTCATGGCTATGGTAAATGGGTAGAGTGATGTTTTTTTTATTTATATCTTTACAAAACACACTCACATTTTGTAAGCCACAAAACATGCTCACATTATGGGTTGGTATTTACCAAGCCATAATGTGAGTGCATTTTGTGATTTTAAATATAACACGAGTGCATTATGGACAAAATTAGCCATTTGGCTACTTTTTTATGTCCCATTTCCATGCACTCGCCCAATCATGTGAATCAGTGTCTTGCATCTAGCTGATAAGGTAAGACTTAAGCATATGAAATACAATTCAAAAAAATTGGTTTATTTTTTATCAAACCCGTTGAGGTGTTACATTTGGTATCAGAGGATATGTTGATCAAAGGTATTTAGAGGTGCTATATCTAGAGCTTCAAGTTCTATATCATGTGAGAGAATAAGTTGTATTCACCAGTGTGTGGACTGTGAAGCAGGTTGTATGGGAGAAATGAAATTGCTCCACATTTATTCACGTTGAGGTTTCTTGTCTTACCGATTTGGGAACGTGCTAACATTGTTTGTATCTATCTTCCCTTGGAGTGGTTTGTTTTCGGATGGTCCATAAGGTTGGTGTAGACACCTAAAAATGTCTGTTACCATCAAACCAACTCTTGACATCCCTAAACATATCAATTTCCCTTCTAATCAATTAATTAAATTTTTATTTAATTATTATCCCTTCATCGCCCAATTTTCCATCATTCTATCCCCAACAATTGAATTAATTTTATTAATTCAATAGTCCAAACCTTAGCCATTTGATTAAATAAATATGCAATATTTATTTGGTCAATCTCCCTCTCCTTACTAAATCCAATTAATTAGCTAAATTATGTTTAACTAATTAATTCAGCCTACTAATTGACCTATCCCTACCCTAGGCAATTAAATAGCTATTATTTAATAGCCTACCCTAGCCTACCTTATCCTAGCCCTAGGATTTATTAAATAAAACCTACATTTAATTAATCCTAACCTCTCATTTAGGTGGTCAAACCTAGCTTAACACCCTTCCCCACATCCTCCAAATAAAAAATTGAAATATATCCACATAAGTCAATTTTTTATTTAAATATGTCCTACATCACAATTAATTCCTCTTAAAACCCCTTACCACCCCCATACCTCATTTATCTCCACTTATCCCCAAATAAATTTTTAATTCATTTTACATTCCCCATATGAATCTTTAATTCCTAAATATTCCATCTCACCTATACTCATTTAATTCCTCCTTTCCCCAAAATGAATAAAAGATTTACTTTTATTCCTAGCCCTCCATTCCTCCAAGATCTAATCTAGGCCCTCCACATCACTTTTATCCTCCACCATTGATCTCCCAAACCAATCTTCACCCTTGGATCAAAATCCCTCCAAAATCTCTATAAATACATCTTTCAACCCATTTTAGGATCCAAGTTTCAAGTAGAGTTACTATGCCCAAATATCTATAGACCTAATTAGTGAGTTGCAAATTTGAGATAACATTTCACATTTCATTCATCAATTAGGGAATATCATGTCTTAGGAGCTCTTGGGTGCAAGTTTCCTTTCCCTTGATAAGATTGGGTCTTTCTTGTTTGAGGTATAACTCTTTGTTTTATTATGCATTTAGTTTGTATTTTACCTTCAACTTGATTTTCCTAATCACAGTTGGATTCATGAGTTGTTGTTTGTGGTAGTTTGACTGGTTACATATGATGGTTGTGTTCTTCAGTTGTATGTGGTTACAGTAGTGTTTTTGGATATTATGTTGGTGTTGGAATATTCCATAATGTTATATAATGTTGTTATGTGGTCCGCAAGTTGTTTTTGGACCTAGTGAAGCATGAAATTAATTGCTTAGGGGTGTTAATACAGGTTTAGCCAACCTGGTGTGTTAGTGCTTATTGCGGATGTGCTTCATTGCTTGTGGAAGCATGGTGTAGCATGTTGGTGTAGATTTGGGTCCTAGTTAACCCTTGGTGTGGTCCGCCTTCACTTCTTTCCACTACAAATGTGTTTGGTGTTGACCTAATTGTTGTTTGCACATTTGAACCTGTGCATACGTTTCATTATAGCTAGCTTGAAGATGTTTTTTAAGTTGCGGATGGTATAAATGCAAGGTAAATTGTTGGAGAAGATGTCTAGGGTATCGTGACGTGGGATGTAATCAAGTTTTGTGATCTAAGTGTGAGATTTAATGATTAAGGCTATCAGAAGCAATGAGAAGATGATGTCTACATTTTAGTGTACCTGAAGTTATTGGAGGCAATGAACTGAAGGTTGTGGATGGTGTAGAGTTGTTGTGGTGGATCCTCCTATTATTCTAAGATAGAGTTATCTCTGTAGTAGTCTTCTTCTTTCTTCTTTCTAATCTGGTAGTGAGCCCTTCTTTCTTTCTAGACAGTGAGTCCTTTGGATAGTGAGCCTATTGTATTCTATATAGCTATTTGTTTATATTGTGAGCTAATCCTCATTGTGGTTTTTTCCTTCTTAGGTTTTCCATGTAAATCTAGTGTTCTACTATACATAGTGTTTTGATGTGTTGTTTCATTTGTTTACATTCATACTAAAATCTAATTAAGGGTTGAATGTTAATGAGGGTTTTATGTTTAAATGTACAACTAATTCACTCCCCCTCTCAGTTGTCTTATGTGTTTAAAAAATAGTATTAGAGAAAAGTTCCTTGGAAGAAGCTTAACCACTTGAGGAATATCTAGATAGCACACAGGAAAGATGTCAAGGCTCCTTTGTTTGATGGAACAAATTATGCATTCTGGAAGATTAGGATGGAAGGCTTTCTTATCATATTAGGGTTCGATGTATGGAAGTCAGTTGAAAATGGATATACTTTGCCTACTGGTGGTCCAACAAGTGATGATGAGATCAAGGAATATGAGAACAATGGCAAGTCAAGGAATGCTCTTCTGAGTGGTCTTTTTGATTCAAAACTTGTGAAGGTAATGAGCTACAAAACTGCTCAAGAGATCTAGCAAAAGCTAGAAAGTATCTATGAAGGAGATGTCAAGGTCAAGAAAGCAAAGATGCAGAATTTGAAGACCAAGTTTGAAATCCTAAAGATGTCAAAGGATGAAGATATTGCAAGCTATATGCATAGAGTAGATGAAGTTGTTAATTCCATCAATGGCCTTGGTGGAAAGATGAAAGAAAATGAAGTGGTAAAGAAGGTACTAAGAACTCTTCCTAAATCTTATAGTGCTAAAGTTTATGCTATTGAGG
The DNA here is from genome assembly GCA_027924645.1 of Cunninghamia lanceolata. Classification (NCBI taxonomy): domain Eukaryota; kingdom Viridiplantae; phylum Streptophyta; class Pinopsida; order Cupressales; family Cupressaceae; genus Cunninghamia; species Cunninghamia lanceolata. The sequence goes on from BSBN01000192.1 coordinate 2,969,671, forward strand.
AGGCTCAAAATTTGGATTAATATACTAGGGATCAATTGTTTAGTGCTTTAACTGCTTTTGAATTAAGGGATTTTGGTCAAGATAGTTCAAGAAAAGATATTACTTTTAAGGTTAGCAAAATAGAAAAGAATGATGAATCAGATTTGGATGATCTTGATGAAGTGGAAGCAAATTTTGTAAGAAGATTGAATAAGGGTAATGGAAAATATAGAGGTAAGTTACCTTTCAAATGTTTTAACTGTGGAAAGATAGGTCATTATGCTTCAAAATGTTCAAACAAAGTCCCAAACGAAAAATACAAGGATAACAAAGATAAATCTGTCAAGAGAAGTTATTATGTTAAAGACGATGCTAGTATATTTGATGATGAGTCTAACTACCTAGATGATGGAAGTGATGAATGCTTGTTCATGGCTTTGAATTTTGGAACTAATTCTACTGAGAATGAAATATGTATGAAGGAAATTGCTCCAGAAATAGGTCACAATATCAAAGGAACTATGGTGACTACTTTTCATGCAAGAGAGGAGAAAACAACTGGATAATTGATAGCTGATGCTCAAATCATATGATAGGTGATAAGAGTAAGTTTTTTAAACTTGAGAAGTTTGAAGGTGGTCTTGTTAAGTTTGGAGATGATACATCTGCTAAGATCTATGGAAAAGGTTCAATTAGATTTGATGGCAAGCATAAAATAGATGATGTTCTTTATGTTAAGGGTCGCTGGCATAATCTTTTAAGTGTAGGACAAATGTGTAGCAGAGGATATAACCTTGTGTTTCAAGATAATGGTTGTCAGATCAGAAAAGAAAACTCTGGAACTCTGGTTGTTGTAATAACAGGGATAGAAGGAAATGTTTATCAGCTCAAAGGTGCTAAGGGTAAGTGTTTTATGACTCAAATCAATGAAAGTAGGTTATGGCATAGAAGAATGTGTCACATCAATTTTGATAGCCTAATAAGGATTAGTTATACTCAAGTTGTCAGAGATCTGCCAAAAATTGCAAAACCCATCAATGCAATTTGCAAGGAATGTTAGTTTGGGAAGAAAACAAGAAAGAGGATCAAAATCAAAGCATATTCTACCATAGGACCTTTGGAGTTGGTGCATACAGACCTATGTGGACTCACAAGAACAAGAAGCTTTTAAGGTGATAGGTATTTCATGTTATTAATTGATCACTACTCTAGAATGACTTGGGTAACCTTTCTCAAATAAAAATCAGAAGCTCTAGATAAGTTTAAAGCATTTAAGGCTATGGTTGGGAATGAAATAGATTTGAAAATCAAGTGCTTGAGGTCTAACAAAGGTGGTGATTTCACCTCCAATGAGTTTAAAATTTTTTGTGAAGGTCATGGAATAAAAAGGCATTTGTTAGCTCCTTGGACTCCTCAGTAGAATGAAGTTGTGGAAAGGAAGAATAGGACAATTCAAGAAGTAGCAAGGATAATGATGAAAGAAGCAAATCTACTAGATGTCTATTGTAGAGAAGCTATTTACACTGTAGTTTACCTACTAAATAGAGTGCAAGAAAGGGTAAATAGTTCAAAGACTTCCTATGAGCTATGGCATGGAAGAACTCCTATTGTTAAATATTTCAGAGTGTTTGGAAGCAAATGTTATATTAGGAGAGATGAAGAAAACTTGGGAAAGTTTGATGCAAGATCAAATGAAGGAATCTTCCTTGGATATTCTACAAAGAGCAAGGCTTACAGATGCTACAACAAGAGGCTAAAGAAGATAGTTGAAAGTGCAATTTTCAAAGTCGATGAAGAACCACATCAAAGCTTAGTTCTGATAGAAGGTTATGAATCTGATGAGTCCTCCTACAGAGAAGAAGAAAAAGAAGAGGAAAATGAAAAGGATATGCAAGTTGAAGAAGAAGCTCCGAAAAGGAATCCTAAGACTCCTAAGTATGTGCAGAAGAATTATTCTGAGGATCAAATTATTGGAGATAAGAACAAAGGTGTCTTGACAAGAAGAAAAGTTGCTATGATAGAAGAACAGGTAAATTTGTGGTTACTTTCTAAAGTAGAACCTAAGACAGTGATTGAAGCATGCAAAGATGAATATTAGATCAAAGATATGGAAGAAGAGTTGATGCAGATTGTGAAGAATCAGACTTGGGAACTAGTCCCAAGACCAACAAACAAGAATGTGATAGGAACTAAATGGGTATTCCGAAACAAATTGAATGAGAATGGAGTTGTTAGAAATAAGGCTAGGCTTGTATGTAAGGGCTACTCACAAGTGGAAGGAATAGATTATGAGGAAACATTTTCTCCAGTGGACAGAATGGAGGCCATTAGAATGTTTTTGGCCTTTGTAGCACATAAGGACTTCAAAGTTTATCAAATGGATGTGAAGTCTACATTCTTGAATGGAGAGTTGGAAGAAGAGGTATACATTGAACAACCGGAAGGCTTTTAGTTATCAAATGATCCTGTGATTGATAATTTGAAACTAATGTAAGAACCTACTAAGATACCACAAATACTCTAGAATTCCTACTCAAATCCAATACATCAATGAAACTAAGATAAATGCAATAAACATGAAATTATACCTTGTAAAGAAATTTATCCCGTGTCTTCCATTGTTTCCTATCTTCTCAATGGTCTTGTTGATGATTGATATTGCTCTCAGAAGTGTTCTTCCTTGATTTCCAAGATGACAAAGAGAGGAATGGATTTTGTGGATGAATATGCAAAGTGGGCAAAACTACAATGCAAAGCTAAGATGAAGATGATATGATTGATATGAAGCCATTGATAATGCTATGGATATTGATATGAAACTAGATGAGATTATGGACCTAATGCTAATGCAAATGGGAGGGCCAAAGGCACTCTTGATTGCTTGATGGAATTTCTACAGCATAAACTTACTAAAACTCTTGTGATGGAAAATGAGTGTGAGAACCTTGCTTTTATAAACTAAGGATGGGCCAATTCCAAGTGTCATAAGATCCATGATGGAGGAATGAGTCTTCTGATGTGTACGGTAGAGATTTGATTAGTTGGGATGAGGGAGATAAACAAGGAAAATGTTCCTCCTATGATGACAAGGTGGAGAGAAAGGTGTGAGCAAGAGGCCACTTGTCACAATGCTCTCAAAGACCAAAAGAACAAGGGTCAAAGAAGGAGTCCTTCTTTGTAGGGTTGTTGGAAAGAATCTAGGAACTATGAGACATGTGTCTCTAAGTGTCCTTTAACTATGATGACATGGTAAGACCAAGTTCTTAAGAATAGGGATGGTTAGAGGATAAATAGGACACGTGGGTGAGGATAATTATATAATTAAATATTAAAAATATTCAATTATGTGTGCAACATGATGAGGTGTAAAGTGAGGTGGAAATGATGTGGAGTTATATAATTAAGACTTTAGGATAGATGATTAATTAAATAACTTAGGATTATTTAATTAAGGATGATTTAGAGGAATTTGGATGGTTTAATTAAATAAATTGATTTTTATTTAACTTTTGGAAGATTAAGATGAATGTGAATCAGATAAATAAATTAGGATATTTATTTATTGACAGAAGAATCAAGAATAAATGAATATTAAAAATATTTATTTAATTTGAGTCGAGCCATTTTTAGGTGTATACATTTTTCCCCTCTTTGAGATAATGTGTCTTATCACGTTGTTTCAAAGAATAAAAATTTTCTGACTATGATACATACCCTAGTTTTCCCTTGGTATAGGTTTGGGATGCCCCCTCGGGAGATTGGTCGGGTTGGATTTTTGTGGAGACAGGACGAACGATCTCATGATGAAGAAGATTGAACAACTTGATCCATAGGTTAAAAATTTGGGTGTTGGAGAATGAAAAATGGATGAAAAACATGTATCACATGTGCAAGGTCAAACACCTCTAATTAGGGTTCACTTGGCTATAAATAGTGATGTGGGGTCCCCTTTCCATTCATTTGCACACTTGTCTTTTGAGGAGAGATTATAGGGAGCCCTAGTGCATAGCAGAGCAAAGTAGTCAACGAAGATGCAGAAGATTTTGATAGAGAACCACAGGTTCAAGGGGATCTAGTGATTTAGGCGGCCAGCAGAGTATAGACCCCCAATATGTGTGCGTTTAATTTTGGTCGTTGTGCATTTATTACAGTCAAAATCTAGGGTCAAACTTTACGGTTTTGAATGCGCAGTAAGATTAATTTAGCGCATATGATAGTTTAATCTACGCATACATTTTGAATTCATTCATTTGGTAGTGGAATACGCGCATATGTGAGATTTTCACATTTCAATAGCAGTTATGTGCATTCATTTAGGGTTTCCATGCAAATGATTGAATTAGTACATGTAGAGAATAGTCCCGTGCATACAGAATAATGTCGCGCATGCAAAATAAAGTAGTGCACCTGATTAGGGATTTCGTGCATTTGCCTAGGGTTTCGGCGCATTTAGTGTAAAACTACACTTTTCGTTTAAACATGCACATATGACTCCTGGTTCACCACATATGCCTAAATTTGTGCTTTTGATAAGGGTTCTATGCATATGGCACAAATTCATACATCTCGTAAATAGAGTTGCACATTTGAGAAAAATAGTCAATTACTTAGCCTGTTTGATTAAGTCGGCATCAAGGTCAATGTTGGCCAACTGATAGGTCATCTTTGAGATTGATAGAATCTTAGAAGAGATGATAGGATAGGTTACTGATAGGATAGCTAAGAACTGGTTTGATAGATGTTGATAGATATGTAGCTTAGTTGTTTTGTTAACGCACTTTGTTATTGATTGTAGGAGGAGCTAGATAATGTATTGATGTCGCGGGAGAGATTTCTTGTGATGCAGCTTCTTCAGCCGTATTTGACCAAGACCGATCATTTGGTGCTCGGATCAGTGGGACTGTGGTACGTCTGATTTATGTCTACACAAGACTCATTAAGAAAGTAATTTCTTTTGGATTTCATTGTTCAATTTTAAACCACGAAGTATCCCTCACATGTAATGCATATTTATGATGTTAATTTGTCTTTACCATTGCACTTTTATTTGTTTTTTATGTTAATTTATCTTACCAAAATAAATGACGTCCTATGAATAGAACATGACTCTTAAAATAACCTTGGTTTAATTGGTGGTGGGTGGTAGTCATATATGTAGATGAAGGTAGGCATGGTAAAAGATGAAGACTATTTCTTCTTTAAAATGTAATACTTGGTCAGGAGAGTTTAAATCGACTAAATGAATTAATTTCCTTGACTTCCATTTTTCACTTTTACTAAAAATGAATAATGTCCTTTATTAAAATAGGACATGATTCTTTAAAATAAGGCTTGGTCGATTAGATCATAAAATTTGGTCGAAATAAAGAACAATTTTTCTTCTAAGGAGATAAGTCCATGGGCTAATGAAGCGTAGGGAGAGTGAATTTAGAGGATAGATATTTATGACAAATAATATTTATTTAGGTATTCAAAATAATAAATATATAAATTAAATATGTTTAGAGGTGATTTTTTTCTATTTAATTGTTTGAATTTAATAAAAGTATATGTATCAAAATTTTGAAAATTTTAGTTATAGGGTTAGAATTTATTTTTTAATTGACTGGTAAAAAATGTTAGCACTTGATCTCATAACCACAAGTCTCAAAGGAACATTCCCACAGCCACTAGATTGTTTAGGGTTCATATAGCCTTATAAAAAAATGGTTGGAACATCTTATAATTCAATTCATATATCTAGGGAAATTTTACATAGATTGATGTATTTGATATTGCTATAGGTATAATGTGTCTAGGATATTGTAATATTTCAATCCTATTTGGATGTTGTATGTTTATTGTGATTTTATAAAGTCAATGGGACATTGGTAATAGCAGAGCCCTTAGAACTTATAAGTCTGCTATTAGAACTTATAAAATTCGCTTTGTTTTCTTATAGGTTAGGGTGAATGAACAATGTTAGATATATTGAAGGAGTATTAAAAAAATTGGTCAATATGAAATTTGAAAGCATATAGCAAACTTTAGATATGAAGGTCTGATCGTTAAGCTCTGATACCAAATGTAACACTACTTTTCCCCCTAGGTATTTAAATAATTGCAACAAATTTTTTATAGTTAATATTTAGAGTTAAGATAGAATAATATATTCAATGATGTTAAAATAGATGTAATAACAAATGTAAATTACAACAGGTGATAATTTAATAAGAACTCTTAAGTAAATCATTAACAAAACAAATTAGATAACATAATCACGTAATCATATTAACATCAAAACCCATCAATATCTTTTATTAACAATAAGTTCAATACTTCATTACTTTCCATCGTCGAAAGGAATAAATGTGTATCTTTTAGATCCTAGAAGTTCTTCCAAATGTCACTCTAGAGAATGGATTATAGATTCAAGCCCCTTTCAACAAGTGAGCACTTCCAGGAGGAATCTGGTTCTTATTCAGAACCAACCATGTGCTTCCCAACATTCAGCTCTTTTTTAGAAAACACACATGTTTCCCAAGCATCTTGCTCCCTTTCAGAAAGCACACACACACAAGTGCTCCAGAGCCATGTTCAACAAAACATGCTCAACACAAGTGCACACACAAGCCCTAGCTAAGACAATCATGGGTGTACTCTATACCTTGAGTTAGACATAATCTGTGTGCCCCTTCTCCAATGTCTGTTGCCTATCAAATCTATAATCTTTCTCCTTTATGATTTCTTGTCTTTCTTTCATTATCTTCCTTGAGTGATGCTTCATTCCCCTTTCAAGTCTCACACAAATGTCTTATATAACCTTTTAAGGGGTTATTTCTAAAATATCACACCTTTTCACAAAGGTTGTCATTAATAATGGTTTAATAAACATAATAATCCTCCCTTTTTAAAGGGATTTTCATAATTATTCTTTATTTGTCTCCATTTTAACCAAAAGGATCATAATATCCTTTATTTTCCATCTCTCTTTTAATTATAAAGGGTAAATAAACCTTATCCTCTTATAATTTTAGAGGGTTATTCATAAATATCTTTTTCTTTCCATTTTGAGTAAAAAGTCACATAACAGGAACAATTCATCGATTCCTAAGGTCTGACTAGCTCACTATGATATAATTAAACTGGGTGCCCCTAGATGATACTCAAGGCAATTTCATAAGACATGATCAAGGATCATTTCATTAGTCATGTGTGTTGGCCTAGGGTGAGTATTTGTAATTCTTTCCAGGAATTGTTAAAGTAGCCCTTGTGTAGATCTTCTCTTTATCATATAATGAAGCCATGTTGAGCTCATAACTCATGCTAATGGCATTCCAGTTTTGAGGCCTAAGTTGTCTAGTCTTAGCTATCATTGTAGATTTTGTTTGCATAAGTGACTAGTAAGTTCCAGTGAACTAGAACTATCATAAGATAGGTTTGTAGAGTATTATTACACAAGATGAAGGCCACCAATTTCATTGTTGTCGAGATTATACATGGAAAAGGGGGAAACTCCAAGGATCAATCAATCCTCTATGTCATGCCATCACATATGTTTTTCTTACACAATATAAAAAAAATACTTAGGCCCCACCACTTAATGATTCAAGCATGATATGACTAATCTCATAGTTCTATTCACTAACACCCTTGGAGCTAATTCTTTGAAATTGTGAGGGCCTTACAATAAAAAATGGATTAGATGGTTCTCAGGCCCAATGCTTAAGGGTCTTAATGTTATTTATTCTTGTTATTTAAATTGGTGAATCTTGCCCATGTGGATATTTTTATTGCTTAAGTGCCACTAAAAGATCAATTGATTAATGACATGTCTCCATTGGTCATGCCAAAAAGGTGGCCCATTCACTTTGATGACACGGCTTCTTCTAAGGCCAACACATGTACTCTGGTCTTAAATAAAATTGATGACATGATTAAGAAGAAAAACTGACATCTATGAATATAATATAGTCTATGAGTTTAATCATGTGTAAAGAACACAAGTAGGGGTCCTCATATATGTTCTCCCTATTTAACCCTTGGGCGATGATCATTGTTGATCAATGTAGATCATTGATTATGATCAAGACTTAGTAAGTCAAGTCAATGGAATGTAATGGGAAATTAGTTGTTCTTAGAAGGATTCTATTGGTCAAAGGACCAACATATAAAATTCTAAGAGGTCCATCCCTATGGTGCAAATGAAGGAAATGTTGTGTGGTCTTAGTTGACATATTTGATAGGCCCACTTGTACTAATTGGAAAGGTCGGTCCTTAAACTTTCTAAGGTTCCATATTCGTCAAGAGAGAATATGAATATATCCATATTTTATCTAGATTGTGGTAATCATTAAGAGATTCCAACAACCTTATGAAATCTTGTAAGGATCGAAAGTGATTTGTTTAAGTTGTTAATTCTAGAATGAATGGACTAGCCATTTTAGGGCTTAAGTTTTATACTATGAAGCTTGTGAGTTGGATGATAAATGTTGGATTAAATCCCTAGATGATTAGGTTCATAATTTCTTAAGGGATGAATAATATCTATGCTATTACCTCATGTTTATTGTACCTAAATAATTTTGTTAGAGAAGACTTTGAAGGGGAAACACAAATAGAATGTTTTAGTGGTAATGATTAAGTGTAAAAGATGTATGTACACTTAATTGATTCATTATGATTCCTTGTAGGACTCCAACCTCATCCTTATGACTATTGGGTAGTCTAGTTATTTTGAATGGGGGATTTTGATGTTCATCCTTGTTGTGACTTGGAAAATTCCCTGATAGGGATAAGTCTATTATGTATTAAGGAATATCTAGGCATGATGCTCAAGGTTACATGTACATGCACATATTATCATAGGAAAGAAATTTGTTTTCCATCTTTATTTAGGGCCACTTATAGTAAGTGATCAATTATGTATGTTAATGTTAAAAGAGTGTGTTAATTATTTATGTGAAAAATGGAGGAGGTGTTGTCTAGTGGATTCTTGTTCATGAACTCAATGTTCCAAATAGGCTAAGAACTTAAGGAAAAGAATTCAAAAGTATATAAATATCAAGCCAAAGTTATATGTGAATGATATGATAACTAAATAGAATAACATGGTGACTTAATATAGGTTGCAAGGAAGCAAGATGAGAGTTAATAGCTAGATTATGATAGTGATAAGAGGAGCAGAGCCTATAGAAGCCATCCTAAATTGGACTGTGGTACATCTGTGGTTCTTATCAGAGGTGTCTCACCCATCACCACCTTTATGTAATCTGCGGGGATTCTTTCGAAAAGAATCAAAGAATAAGGTAGTAAGAGGGTGACTCCTTAGATGGGCTCAACTTCTCAGTACATATGAATTTGATTTTGTTCATCTTCCAGGAGTTGAAAATATTTTTGCAGATTTCATGTCAAGAGAAGGACATTCTGACAACCCTTAAGCAAATGGAGTTGTTTGAATCATCTGAATCAGAGAACAACGCTGGTATGAAGAGAGTCATAAGGAATGGAGCACAAATCCTTTCCAACGAAGAAACTTGCATAATTTTCAAATGGCCAATGATTTTCTCTTTGATTAGTTTAGAATGCTAGTTGCTAAACAACAACTAACATCTCTAGGTTTATGGACCGACCAGCCATTTTTTCATTTTTCAGCCGAAGCAGAACCCACTGATCCTGATGTAGGGCATGTACTTTAGAATTGGTGTGGAGATTTTGTTCTCCTAGTTAAGTTTCTCAATCCTCCCGTAGCACGACCAGAGCAATGGTTAAATGCTAAGGATGGTAAGACTCTCATCAGAAACCTGTTTCAAGGACCGTATCCACCAGCAGAAGATTTACATTTTGAAGGAACTTTAGCATACACTGGGTGTATTTTTAAACTTGTTTTTGATTCTCCTGAAGATAATCCAATCAGCAGACATCTCTGCCAAATCTATGGTACTTTGCATAGCATCCTTCAGAGTGACTCGTATGTATTTTAAATAAGTCGTGGGTCCTGTCATGTTTCATCTGCAGCATTGATTTGATCGAGCAACCTTCATACTGTTAAAATAATGGAACAGCGAAAGCAATAGAACAAGAGATCAGTAAATTAGAAACAATCACACAAGACAATCAATTTACGTGGTTCACCATAAATTGGCTACATCCACAGGAGCAGGGGAATATTTTATTATCTTTGTATGAAGTTACAATACAATGCTTATCAGAAGCAATACACATCTTTATCAACGCAATATCCATATTGGATAAGGAAGACCAAGAGACAAATGTTTTGGTGGGAGAATCATGATGACCTTTGGACTTTATAATCCAACAATCTCCCACTTGAAGTCCAATGATTGCTGCTTAGAGACGTTCCCCTACTCCGGTCTCAATGTCACATCTTGACAATGCCAAGAGAAGCCCTACAGAATTCAAACTTCTCTCTTGGTACAACCTTGGTCAATGCATCAGTTGGATCGATCTTTTTATTGATCTTTTCAACTTGCAACTTCCCTTCTTTAATCATGCTACGGATCAAGTGATACCTCAGCTCAATGTGTTTGGTTCTGTTATGAAATGCTGCATTCTTGGCCAAATGGATAGCATTGTTGTTGTCACAAAAGAGTGTGAAAACTTGTTGTTTAGATCCCAACTCAGTTAGAAAATGCTACAACCAAACCATTTCTTTCACACCTTTGGTGAGGGCAATGTACTCAGCCTTAGTAGTGGAAAGAGTAACTACTTGTTGCAACCTTGAGATCCAGCTGATAGCTGCCCCAGCAAAAGTGAAAACATAACCTAATGTAGACCTTCTTTTATCCAAGTCACCCGCCATATTAGAGTCACAAAGCCTTGTAGCTGTGTAACTTTTCCACCAAAGCATAAGGCATAATTAGAAGTGCCTTTTAGATACCTCAATATCCACTTCACAGCTTCCCAATGAGTTTTACTGGGATTACTCATGAACTGGCTCACAACTCCCACTGCATGGGAAATATCAAGACAGGTACACACCATTGCATACATAAGACTTCCCATAGCTGAAGAATATGGAATGTGTTTCATGTAGTGTTGGTCTTCTTGTGTTTTGGGACACAATGCATAAGACAAATGAAAATGATCGGCAAGAGGAGTGCTAACCGGCTTAGAACCTCTCATATTGAATCTATCCAAAACTTTTTCAATATACTTTTGTTGAGATACTCTGATTTCTTTCTTCCTTCTATCCCAGATGATGGTCATGCGAAGAATCTTCTTCACTGCCCTGAGGTCCTTCATTACAAATTTGTTACCCAAGAGTTGCTTCAAATCACCAATAACTCTCATGTTGGTGTCAGCTATGAGTCAACATAGAGCAACAATAAAACAAATTCACCATTTGCCAACACCTTGTAGTATAGACATGGATCAAATTCACAATGTCTAAACTAATTTTCCATCATGAAATTATCAAATTTGATGTACCACTACCTTGGGGCTTGTTTTAGCCCATACAAGCTCCTCCTTAATCTGCAATACAGATTATCATGCCCTTGCTTGACAAAACCTTCGGGTTGATGCATATACAATTCCTCTTCTATGTCACCATGGAGAAATGCAGTTTTGACATCGAGTTGCTCAAGATCAAGGTCATAAACTACTTCCAAGCCCAAGATGGCTCGAATTGTGTTCATCTTCATGACTGGTGAAAAGATCTCATTGAAATCTACTCCTTTTTGTTGATCATACCCTTTCACTACAAGTCTGGCCCTGTAGTGTTTTGTGCCTCCTTCTTCCTCTTTTAGTCTATACACCCATTGATTCTTTAGTTCTTTTCAATCAGGTGGAAGTTTTACGAAATCCCAAGTGTGATTGAACATGAGGGACTCCATTTCCTCTTTCATTGCAGCCATCCACTTTTGACTATCCTTATCATTACAGGCCTCTCAGAATGTAGTTGGCTCTGATTGATCAGATATGAAAAATTGATAATCATCCAATTTGGATGGAGGTTTCCTCTCCCTAGTAGACCTCCTTAATGGAGGAATTTGTCCTTGTATACTACCCTCTTCATGTGAAGTTCCCTATTCATGAGATGCTATAGTAGGAACATTGTATCCTTTCTCAACTTCAGCATTCCTCTGTTGTTCATTATGCTTTTCAACATCATTTCTATGTATGCCCTTTCCCCTCTATATTTCTTGTGACTCCCATACTACCGGTGACTCCCTTACTGCCTGTGTGGTAGAAGAAAAATGTTGTATGTCAAAATTTATTGGTTGTGTAGGAGTCAAAATACTTTGATTTTGCAAGGAGGATGTGGCATTTGCCAGAGGTTGTGGGGTCACTGTTTGTAAATGAAATTGCATAGGCTACAATTCATGTAAAGAGAATGGCACATCTTGTGGTGCATTTGACCCCCCCACACCAAAATCATAACAAAAGGCTTGTCTATGGGAGCATTATCCCTTAGTGGACGTCTCTGCCTCTTCATCCCACCTAGGATTAATTCCCACTAAGTGGTGTGAGCTTGTATTGATATTATTCACCGTGGTGTTGTTAGTAAGGGGTAGTAGTGAATGTAGACCGTCCACCAAGCTTTCATCCATGTTGGGTCGTAGGTGTATAGCTAGAGGCTACGTAGGAAGATATAAATGTGGCAAGGGAAATAAAGATTACTCACCAGATGAGCTTTGTCTCTCTACCCACTGGTGATGTATATCATGTAGTTGATAAGGGACTAAATCCCTTCCTACACTTCCATTGTTATTATTCATGCCAACACTGGGATTTGAAATTGAACGTTATGCAGGATGTAGGGCTCCCACTTCATTGGATGTTCTAACTGTTCCTTGTATAGATGATTAAATATTGCCTCCATCTATTGGTGTTTGAGTAGATGCCATATTTGGATGTGGAGACTTCAAATCACACCCACTCCCAATATCATCAATTGGTATATACTCTTTTGCTTGTGTTTGTTGTGGTTGCAGGGCTGGGAACACTTTTTCATTGAAGACCACATCGCGACTGCAAACAATTTGCTTTGCAATAGGATCCCACAACCTAAATCCGTATTTCTCTTCCCCATAACTGACGAAGATGCATCATTTGGATTTGAAATCCAATGTTGTTCGCTTCTCCTTGGGAATGTGAGTGAATGCCTCGCGGCCAAAGACTCGAAGGTGATTGTAAGAGATCTTTCTTTCAAACCACTCTTCTTCTGAAATGTCAAAATTTAGCTTAGTAGGACTTTTGTTGATCAAATAGACCACTGTGTTAACTGCCTTAGCCCAAAACTCTTTATTCAAACCAGCATTAGAGAGCATACTATGTGCTCTCTCTAGAATCGTATGATTTAGCCTTTCAATTGCACCATTTTCTTAAGGTGTAAATGGTACAACCTTGATGGTTTAGATGCCATTATCTACACAATAAGTATAAAAATCCAAAGAGAAAAACTCTCCCCCATTGTCAGTTTTTAGACATTTAATTTTGCTCCTGATTTGATTTTCAACAACAGCCTTAAAAATTTTGAATTTTGTAAACACTTCTGATTTTCTATTGAGCATATAGACCCAAACTTTATGAGTACAATAATATAGAAAAGCTACAAAATAGTTAGCTTCTCCAATGGAGGTTACCTCCATGGGACTGAACACATCCAAATGCATGAGTTCCAAGGGTCTTGACTTCTTATTGTGTCCAAATTTGGAGAAGCTAGCCCGTCTTTGTTTCCCATAAAGGCAATGCTCACATAGCTCTAAATCTATTGATTGTAAAACTGAAAGTTGACCTCTTTTGAGCAAAATTTCCATTCCCTTCTTGCTCATATGCCCAAGCCTCTTATGCCAAAGTTTTGTCTCGATGTCCACTACTGCCATCACAGCTCTCACTTCAGCGTGACACTCTAGCACATAAAGAGATCCCAATTTGCTACCTTTTGCAACAACTAGGGCTCCTTTGGTCACTTTCCAAATATTAGAAGAGAAGATGATGTTGCACCCTTGAGCATCAAGTTGTCCCGCAGAAATCAAGTTCCTCTTTAGCTTAGGAACATGTCTTACATTGCTTAATAGCACTTGTTTACATTCTTTAGTTGTAACATTATGTCAACTTTGCCAACTATCTCACATGGCTCATTGTCACCGAGATAAACTTTGCCAAATTTTCCTTCTTGATAGTTTTTGAAGGCATCCCAATTTGAGGCTGCATGAAAGGAGGCACTAGAGTCTAATATCCATGAGTCAGATGTAGCTTCACTTGTTGTCAAGACTAGAGCTCCTCCATCATCTTCATGTGTCATGTTAACCTCATTTTCTTTCAACTATTTTTTGGCTTTCTTGTAACACCAACAATCCTTCTTGACATGTCCATCTTTTCTGCAAAAATGGCAACCTTCTTTTCGTCCTCTTGACTTAGATGTCTTGGCAGATTTAGATCTTCTCCTATTATGTTTTCCGTGATCTTGGGTTCTTCCCCTATTGCCTAAAACCAAGGCTTCTCTAAATGTTTTATTTTTTCCTCTTCTCATGTCTTCATTGAGAAGTGTAGCAGCAACATCATCAAATCTTAACATTGCTTCCTTTTTCTTATCCTTGTCATCAAATCCTCTTCTTCTAAATACTAAATTGCTGATAGTCATCATCATGCTATCCAAGCTATCAAGAAGAGAGCACAAGAGAAACATAGCTCTCATTTTATCATCAAAATTGATTTCTACAGAAGCTAGTTGGTTGATCACAATGTTGAATTCATTCAAATGATTTGAAAAACCTTTTCCTTCTTTCATTTTCAAATTGAATAACTTCTTCAACAAGAAGACCCTATTGGTTGCTGATGTCATCTCATACATGTCACAAAGCTTGTCCCATATTTATTTTGTCAAAGTTTCTGAGGACATTACTGGACAATGAAAGGATAATTATAGCAGCTACTTTTTGATCCATCACATCCCATTTGTCATCTTTCATCTTCTCTGGTTTTACTATCTTTCCTTTCAGTGTGATGGCTAGGTCTTTTTGAATTAGAAGGGCACGAATTTGAAGCTTCCATAGCCCAAATTTCTACCCCAAGAATTTCTTTATTCTCCACTTGTCCACTTTTTCCATCTCTTTGGAAATTTGTCACAAATTCCTCAACCAACTCCTTAACTGAGCTCTGATACCAATTGTTAAAATAATGAAACAATGAAAGCAATAGAACAAGAGAATAAGAAATTAGAAACAATCACACAAGACAATCAATTTATGTGGTTCACCATAAATTGGCTACATCCACAGGAACAGGTGAATATTTTATTATCTCTATATGAAGTTACAATACAGTGCTTATCATCAACAATACACATCTTTATCAACGCATGAATATCTATATTGGATAAGGAAGACAAAGAGCCAAATGTTTTGGCAGAAGAATCATGATGACCTTTGGACTTCATAATCCAACACATACTTGTACATACTCCTGCACGCAATTCCATTGTACCTCGTGGTGGTGTTCACCTAGGATTAGGGTTCTGAAATTGAGTATGCACGTTCCTGTGTTTTTTCCTTTAGCCCCTAATGCCTTAATTTGAATTGTTCCTTAACCTGCATGCGGTGTTTTACTACTTTTTCCTATCACACTTGAGAAAAATACTAAATTTTGTATATGCAAAGGTGAAGTGTATGTTGGCAGGCTTGCAAAATCTCAATCGGCTTCCAAAAATGGTGAAAAAACTGAGTTATGGGCATTTTATATGCATATTAAGTTTGCATATACAAAGGGGGAATCTTTCGTAGATTCTTGGGAATATTCTATGCTTGTATATCAGCTCTGCTTGTATATCAGGTCTGTATGCAAAGGTGCAAGAAAAATATACAAAGAAAACAAATACAAAATTGAATGTATGTTTGATATACATTGGAGACATACAAGTGGGAATCTTTTGCAAGATTCCAAGAATATTCTTGGTTTGTATATCGGCTACATACAAAGGGCTTTGTATATTTGGTAATATACAAAACAACAAAGATACAATTGATGGGGCTCGCGGGTATATACAAACAAGTTTGTATATTCAGCATACAGGAGGGATATGCAAGGTGGACGCGACCAAAGGGATTATTAGCATTTTGAAATATTCTGAGATCTGCTTTGTATGTTTGGGATTGTTTATTCCATATATACAATTCAATGTACAAGGTGAGGTATGCAAACAGGTCAGCGGCGGTTAGCGTCAAAAGTAGGGCCCACCAGTTATAGGTACATTCGCTTGTATGTTTGCACATACAAGCCAATATACAAAGGGGGATATACAACTCGGATGTGGGGAAGATGTCTAATGTAATGAATGAAATTTGAAGTCTGTTAGTTGTATAAAGATGCTTGTATGCTTGCATATACAAGTCATGGCTTGTATGTATGTGTGTGTTGTATATAGTGGATATACAAAGGAGAAAGGTACATCCTGAACCTGTTTTAAAGTTCCAATTTGCTTTATAACGGTTTGAGGTCCGCTTTGTATGATGAACAGTTGTATGTATATGCTCTTGCATATACAAAGATTTGAAAAGAAAAAAGCAAGCGATTGTATATGCATTTGAGTATGCATGTACAAAGGCGAAAATGGCAAAATAAGGAAAAGAAAAAGTCAGCGATAGGAACATGGAGTGCCTACGTGGCACGTGACCATTGGTTCTTGACTTTTCTGCAAGTTTTTGGGCCGTTAGATCTCAGTGATGGAATCATGATCGACGGCCAAGTTTTGAGGTTGCAGCGTTGGTTCTCTTTGCATTCTCAGGCTTGTTTTGAGCGGGAAAACTCCATGAACGCGCTACTACATATTCAAAGGGGGCCTGTGGGTAGGTGAGGCAATAATGGTGGATTTACAGAGGATAGTCGATGGAGTTGATGGGTCGGCAACCTGATTGAAGATGAAAGTCCTTGAGCGGCGGTGCGGATCCCAATTCCACCTACTTACTCCTCTTTGTCTCTCTGTAGCATTGAATATTTCAGGGCGCCATTCCTCATGCATTGAATATGGTGGATTTTTTATTTGCCTTGTAATTAATTTTGCTAGGTACACGGTTTTGGTATAAAAGCCAAACTGTGTTACTCATTGTTGTTGTTGAAAACTGGACAAATTTTGGTGTTGTGACAGAATACAACTTCATTGGTGGCCCTGTTCTTGGTGCCTTGTAAGTTTATGAGTCTCTTGTTGTATGTTTCATGCATGAATTCACTGGTTTCATGCTATTTTATATGAGAAATGCTCTGTGCATGTGTGTAATCATTTGTCTTCAAGCTATGGACATATTTTCTTTTGAATCAAGATAAGTAAGGGTTATTAAGGTTTAGGAATATAAATTTTTTTATATTGAATGTTTAATCTCCTACTTTTGTTCAAGGAACAAATTAAATGTTTCAGGTTAATCATTGAGAAAATGTGTTGCAGTAGGGATACCACTAAGTATGAATGATTAAGCACCTAATTTTTGGGAAGTATATGTAAGGCAGATATTAAAAATCCCCTTGATATCCAGTCTTTGATATATGTTCATGCTGGCCATTCACATGTGTATGTCTATTGACTCCGAGCCCTGGATAGGCACCGATCTAGTCTTGTATTGAGGTTGTAACCCAAAGTCTCAGTTTTGCATTCAAACATAAAATCAAACTTAAACTCTAAATCAAACCATTAGGACTTTAGGAGTAGTTTTAGGACCAAAATCCTCTGTCTCACAACTGAATATAGGCCCAAAGCTAGCCCCTTTGCACTTATTCCACAGTTTTGGTCTACATAAAAGAAGATTTATCTACTTTGTATCAACATCCAAGTAAGTTCATGTGCATATGTCATAGATGTTGAGTAGGGAATACCCCCTTGGTTCTGCAGAGCCTAAAGAAGAAGATGAGATATTTATAGAGTCTATCTCCTATACTGTTGGCCCCTGGTCTGGGAATCTTGTTGATCAATGATGGCTACCTTGTAGGGATAACTGGGAATAAGTATCCAGTCTGGGAAAATAACCAACAGATTTTGGCGACTCTGATAGGGAGGTGACGTGAGAGAACCCTGATTTTAAAAGAAAACAATTCCTAGTTATAGGTGGTGACTCCAAACAATCTCCCAACTGGTAAAGTAAAAATTTGTATGCTAGAGAGAAGATCCCTGCGTAATTCTCTACCTGAAGAATTACCCATAAAAATGATGTACAGGAAAAAAGGGACTGCTCATGTCAGTCAGGAGGGTTATCCCAGAAGTAATGATAATATTCAGGACAATCCAGGATCTTCAGAGCAAACAATACCTTATTTTTCAAACACTGAGGCTGAAATCCAGAATGTATATGAAAGATAGCAAGGTAGTGGATTAAGAATGAGATCGGAGGTGTTTCAAGAACGCCCTTTCCATGATTCCCCTGATAGATTTGAAGAAGTTGAATCCCCAAGAGATGATAATGATGATCAGAATATAATGAAACCATCTTCTTCTATGCCCAGAGAGGAGGAATTAGCTGAAGAAATTAAGAGCTTAAGGGCAGAATTAGAATATTTGCAGGCAGTAAAAATCAGAGATTACATGAGATAGAAAATGCAAGCTTTGAGAGTTGCTCAGAATGATTCAATTCCTACCCTTGAAAATGTAAATATGCAGAGAAATCAACAAAGAAATGAAGTCTAGGATCAGTATAATGATCAAAGATAGAATGCAAATAATGCTAGAGTACCATTAAATAATGTAAGAAATCAGAATGCAAATAGAAATGTAAACGCAAATTAGTTTGGTAGACAGTCGATGCAGCTGGACAGATTCAGACAGCTTGTTTTTTATGGCATCCATGGTTACCCCAATCCTATTGACAAACATGTGAGGCTGTAGGTGCCTAACTTTTCAGGAAACAATACCGTGTAAGGAGAAGACCACTTAAAAGCTTTTTAGAATATCATGGACAACTTTGAGGTTGAGCGTGAGGATGTTTTTATGAAATTATTTATGCAACCCTTAGTTGATGAAGCTAGAGAATGGTACAAGGGTCTGCCTGACAGAAGCTTTTCATCATGGGAGGACTTCAGGAGGATATTCAAAGAACAATATGGTGACAAAACTGATCCAAGTTTTTTCATAAATGAATTTACTGGCATTACCAAAGGATCAAATGAGCAGGTTGCTGATTTTAATGCTACATTCGTGAAGGTGTTGAACAAACTGCCACATCACTTGAGACCTAATGAACCTATGTGCATAGTGTTGTACATAAATGCTTTTGATGCCAAAACAACTTATGGGTTAAGAGATAAAGGTCCTCATAGCCTCATAGAGGCTTTCAAAATTGCAACAAATATTGAAAATAATAGAAAAGCATCTGGTAAGACAAATAGAAGAGATGATATAAAATTTTTGCAAAATCCAAATACTAAGTCTCAAAGCGTTCAAGGCAATGCATCTACTTCTGAAGATAAATTAGACAAATTGACAACTATTGTCAAGGACCTGAGCTATAGAATGGCTAAAAATGAAAAAGGGGTAGGTCCTGACAGACAGGTTTACCAAAGGAAAGAAAGAAGACCATCATTACATGATATGCCATATAATACTAATTGGCATAATGGTAAACCTATTTTCCCAAACAGCAACTCAAATCAAAGGACTCAGAATGTTAAGGAAACATCTGCCCCTTTAAAGAAGGCAGTTAATAATGTTAATGACACCCCATGGTGTATAATATGCTAGATGCCTCACTCACAATCACAATGTATGATTGCTCAGTCTCTGTATAACAATGTTGTTGCCTATGATGAGTGCAATGAGTCGCACTACATGGAAGATGACAATGTCAATATGCTATCTACAAACAGGGAGTATCCTTCCCAGGATGTTGATGCAAGCACAAATAATGAGATTCAGGTCTACCAGCAGTTTCCCTGTGATGAAGATAACGAGGATAATTATGCTTATGCTCAGGACTCACATAATTTTTTCACAGCTGCAGCAGTAGCTCAGGTCAAAAGCAATTACAATCTCAGGGGTAAAGCTCAGGTAAGAAACTCACACCAACTAGAGAATACCTTTGCAAGCCAGCCAGTGCACAATCATAAAGGGATTGAAACACAAAAGAAGCAATGGAGCAATAATAAGAAAAAATTTAAGCAAAAAATAGGTCATGATTCTCAAGAACCAGGAAATAGAATCCCCCAGGTTGAGGATCAAAACAAAAGTTTTCAGATCAAAGATGACAGTCAAGGAGCCACAAAAATTAAAGCTGGATCATATCAAAATAAAAATAAAACTATGGATCAGGCCACAATTGTTATACAAAATTATGCTCCGTTTGACATAACTCAGGTATTGTCCCAGGTAAAGGTTTTTGTTCCATTAATGGAGTTGATGAAAGTTGAAGAGTTCAGAAATAAAACATTGTCCCTGATTTCAGGAGTACCCTCTCAAGCTAATCAGAATACTGAGACTCAGGGTAAGAAACAAACCTTATGTATTGAAGAAGATGAGATCCTTGAGGTATATCTAGGGATGACCATGACAAAATGCCCTTCACAGGTTGAGCCATTTTATGTCTCTCTTGTCATAAATGGAAAGGTGATTAAGAACTGTATGCTTGACTCAGGAGCGTCAACAAATATCATGCCCCTGACTATCATGCAGCAAGCTAGATTAAAGATAGATAAGGCATGTGGGAAATGCTATGCCATGGATGCTAGAGAAGTACCTGTCATTGGAATTATGAAAGATGTGGATTTCAGACTGGCAGCATATCCTGAGAAGACCTACAAAATGAACATAACAGTTGTTGATATCAAGCCACAGTATGGCATGTTGTTGTCAAGAAGATGGACAGCATTGATTGGTGGGAGTATGCAATTAGACTTGTCATATGCCATGATCCCTATGAATGGTAAGGATGTCAAATTGATTAGAGAAGAAATATCTTCAGAAACAATTGAGGATCAAGAATTAGAGGAGCATATTTGTTTTGTGGACACTGGCTGTGAAAATTTTAGGGTTATCTCAGATGATAGAGGGGGTAAAGAGGGAGACGTGTGCACTCAAAAGCTTGACCAACTGGGTCTCTAGACCATGTACTTTGATGGAGCTTGTTCAAAGGAAGGCTCTGGTGCTGGCATTGTCTTTCTGTCTCCAACTGGTAAGCTTCTAAAATTCTCATTCTTGTTGAAGTTTGCCTATACAAATAATATTGCAGAGTATGAAGCTCTATTATGAGGATTGAATGTTGCTTTGAAGCATGGAATCAGGATGCTCAAAGTGTTTGGTGATTCAGAGTTAGTTGTTTCCCAAGTCAGAGATAAGTATGCATCAAAAAATAAGAGATTAAAATAGTATAAGCATGTTGTTTGGGATACAATTGAATTGTTTGATGCTTTTTCAATAAGATGGATAGAGAGATCAAAAAATGTCATGGTAGATTTTTTAGCTAATGTAGCCATAAGGCCAGATGATGTTACTCTGACAGATGTTACAAATGTTGAGGTCAAACTTAGACCTGCAGTGCCAGATAATGTATGTAGCTGGCAAGTGTTTGATGATGATAAGGATTTACTGAGATTTCTACATTACATTGATGAGTATGAGAACCAGGAAGTGAATTTTCACAACTTTGTGGAGGTTGTAGATGGGAAAGAAACTCTCTTAAGGAAAGAAATAATTCAACTCAAGACAAATAAAATCCCTAGAGGGTTGGTTGCTTTAGAGATAGCATTTGACAATAGGGACCAATTTGTTACAAAGGCATCTCCAACAAACAAGAATGATTTAGAGGAGATAAACTTGGGGACATCTCATGCCCCCAAGAAGGTATATATTGGCAAACAGCTCGAACCACATATTAGAACTATGTTGATTGCACTACTAAGAAAATATAAGTATGTTTTTTCCTGGTCGTATGAGGACCTGAAAGCTTATAGAGAAGATTTATTTCAGCATGAGATCCCTTTGAAGCTTGAAGCTAAACCATTTAGACAAAAATAGAGACCTATCAACCCCACCTTAGCTCCAAAAATGCAAGAAGAACTTATAAAGCTTAGGGAAGCTAGAATAATTATGCCCATCAGACACTCAACTTAGGTGTCCAACCTTGTCCCAGTCAGAATGAAGAATGGTGACATAAGATTATGTGTGGACTTTAGAAATCTAAATGTATCTTCTTTGAAGGACAATTATCCATTGCCAAACATGGAAGCCATGTTGCAGAAGGTGACTGGCTATGAACTTTTATCCATGATGGATGGATTTTTGGGATACAATCAAGTGAAAGTAAAAAAATCAGAACAGTTCAAAACTGCCTTCACCACTCCATGGGGAACCTATGTATATGTGAGAATGCCATTCGAACTAACAAATGCAGGTGCCACATTTTAGAGGGCTATGGATGTTGCTTTTGCGGGATTAATTGATTCAATCCTAGTTGTATATCAGGATGACTTGACAACTTATTCAAAAAAGGACGAGCAGCACTATATGCACTTGGAACAAATTTTTATTAGAGCGTTGGAATATGGCATCTCACTTAACCCAAAGAAATGTGCTTTTGGGGTAGTGGAAGGAAAATTGCTTGGGCACATTGTTTCCAAGGATCGAGTCGGGATTGATCCTGAAAGGGTGGCTGCAATTGACAAAATTTAGATCCCTAGAACAGTGAAAGGTGTTCAGTCCTTCTTTGGACAAATTAATTTTGTTAGGAGATTTGTTCCTAACTTTGCAGAGACCACAAAAGATATCTCTAAGATGTTGAAGAAAGGTGCAACTATCACATGGGAAGATGAAGCAGCTAAATCATTTCAGAATATAAAAGAGGTTATAAAGATGGCTCCTATGTTAAAATCTCCTGATTTTTCTAAGCCATTTCAGTTATTCTCGTTTGCTTCTTTCCATACTATTGCCGCATGCTTATTGCAGAAAAATGAAGAAGGTCTTGAGCAACCTATAGCTTTCTTTAGCGGGTCATTGCAAGCTGCTAAATTGAAGTATGACATCATGGAGAAACAGGCGTATGCACTGGTTAGAGCAATCAAGAGCTTCAGGCCATATTTGGTAGGTTCTCAAAGAGTTGCATATGTGCCTCATGCAGCAATCAAAGATATTTTTACCCAACAGGAGGTAACTGGAAGAAGATGCAGATGGATAAATAAATTGCAAGAATTTAACATTGAGATACAGATCACAAAATTGGTAAGAGGACAAGGTTTGGCGAAATTGATGACACAGTCAAATTTAGAGGCATGCCAAGTAAATGTAGTGCATAATGAAGTTGTAAATATGTCAGAATCTGAATGGTATAAGGACATTGTACATTATTTGCAAAATTTGAACTGTCCTTCCCATCTCAGTGATAATCAGAAGAGGACTTTAAAGCTACATGCTATTAAATATATCATTGTTCAAGGAGAGTTGTATTGGAAAAATTCTGATGGTGTATTACTCAGGTGTGTGAATGAGGATCAAGCTAAGGATATTTTAAATGATATGCACAAAGGAATGTGTGGTGGACATTATACTGCCCATACAACAGCCCACAAAATTCTTAGAGCTAGCTACTGGTGGCCAACTCTCTTCTCAGATACACAAGGAATGGTAAGAAAGTGTGATCCTTGCTAGAGGTTTTTAGGAAAGCTAAAATATGAAGGTGCATTGCCCCTTAGGACTATAACTGTGGAAGCTCCATTTCAGCAATGGGGAATTGATTTTATAGGGGAAATTTTAGAAAAATCAAGTGGAGGGCACAGTTGGATTCTGGTTGCTACTGATTACTTCACTAAATGGATTGAAGCCATTCCAACTAAAAAGGCTACAAGCAAAGTGGGGATGGATTTTATTCTAGAAAATATTATTATCAGATTTGGAATTCCAACCAAATTGGTCACAGATAATGTAATGTGCTTTAGGTCTGGTGAATTTGTCAGTTTTTGCAACAACTATGGAATAAATTTGTTACATGCATCACCATACCATCCACATGGAAATGGTCAAGTAGAGTCAAGTAACAAAAGCCTCATGAAGATTGTCAAAAGGATAGTAGATAAAAACAAAAGAGCTTGGAATTTAAAGCTAAAAATGGCATTATGGGCTCACAGAGTGACAGTCAAGAAAGCAACTGGAAGGTCACCTTTTGAATTGGTATATGGTGCAGCAGCTACATTGCCTGTAAACAACCTCCTACCAGTCTATAAATTCATATAGGAAAATGAGGAGGAGATTGAGGACTCAATGACTAGAAGAATAAATCAGCTGGTTGCACTAGATGAATTAAGAAGGGAGGCACAGGAAACAAACATCAAAAGACAACAGAAGGTCAAATATTTTTTTGATAAAAGGG
The DNA here is from genome assembly GCA_027924645.1 of Cunninghamia lanceolata. Taxonomy (NCBI): domain Eukaryota; kingdom Viridiplantae; phylum Streptophyta; class Pinopsida; order Cupressales; family Cupressaceae; genus Cunninghamia; species Cunninghamia lanceolata. Next base: position 2,993,925 of record BSBN01000192.1, read on the forward strand.
CTACAGAAAGAAAGTTGCAAATAGGTGATATGGTCCTTGTATGGAATTTAAGGAGCCAGGATAAGGGCAAACTTGGTAAGTTTGAGCCCTTATGGATGGTTCCATACCAAATTTGTAACACTCATGGAGAAGATTCTTATTTTCTCCAAGCCCTAAGTGGTGAACTACTGGAATTGCCTATGCACGGTCAGTTCCTTAAAGTTTTTTTCTCATAGATGAGTACCTTTTGTGCACACTGTAAACTAGATGTAAATATTTGTACATGGCTTGTATAGTCAGTCATGTTTTGAGTTTTGTGTTTTGTCTAGTCTGTCCCGAAGTTGCTCGGTTCTTGTTGCAGTCTTGCGTCTACACGTCCCCAGTCGGAGCCACTAGTGGTGTTCACCTAGGATTAGGGTTCTGAAATTGAGTCTGCAGGTTCCTGTGTTTTTTCCTTAAGCCCCTAGTGCCTTAATTTGAATTGTTCCTAGACCTGCATGCGGTGTTTTACTACTTTTTCCTATCATACTTGAGAAAAATGCTAAATTCTGTATATGCAAAGGTGAAGTGTATGTTGGCAGGCTTGCAAAATCTCAATCGACTTCCAAAAATGGTGAAAAAACTGAGTTATGGGCATTTTATATGCATATTATGTTTGCATATACAAAGGGGGAATCTTTTGTAGATTCCTGAGAATATTCTATGTTTGTATATCAGCTCTGCTTGTATATCGGGTCTGTATGCAAAGGTGCAAGAAAAATATACAAAGGAAATAGATACAAAATTGAATGTATGTTTGACATACATTGGAGACATACAAGTGGGAATCTTTCGCAAGATTATAGAAATATTCTCGGTTTGTATATCGTCTACTCACAAAGGGCTTTGTGTATTTGGTAATATACAAAACAGCAAAGATACAATTGATGGGGCTCGCGGGTATATACAAACAAGTTTGTATATTCGACATACAGGCGGGATATGCAAGGTGGATGCGACCAAAGGGATTAGTAGCATTTTGAAATATTCAGAGATCCACTTTGTATGTTTGGGATTGTATATTCCATATATACAATTCAATGTACAAGGTGAGGTATGCAAACAGGTCAGCGGCGGTTAGCGTCAAAAGTAGGGCCCACCAGTTATAGGTACATTCGCTTGTATGTTTGCACATACAAGCCAATATACAAAGGGGGATATACAACTCAGACGTGGGGAAGATGTCTAATGTAATGAATGAAATTTGAAGTCTGTTAGTTGTATAAAGGTGCTTGTATGTTTGCATATACAAGCTGTGGCTTGTATGTATGTGTGTGTTGTATATTGTGGATATACAAAGGAGAAAGGTACATCCCGAACCCATTTTAAACTTCCAATTTGCTTTATAACAGTTTGAGGTCCACTTTGTATGATGAACAATTGTATGTATATGATATCGCATATACAAAGATTTGAAAAGAAAAAAGCAAGTGATTGTATATGCATTTGAGTATGCATGTACAAAGGCAAAAATGGAAAAATAAGGAAAAGAAAAAGTTAGCGATAGGAACATGGAGTGCCTACGTGGCACGTGACCATTGGTTCTTGACTTTTCTGTAGGTTTTTGGGCTATTAGATCTCAGCGATGGAATCATGATCGACAGCCAAGTTTTGAGGTTGTAGCGTTGGTTCTCTTTGCATTCTCAAGCTTGTTTTGAGCAGGAAAATTCTATGAACGTGCTGCTGTAGATTCAAAGGGGGCCTATGGGTAGGTGAGGCAATAATGGTGGATTTGCATAGGATAGTCGATGGAGTTGACGGGTCAGCAACCCGATTGAAGATGAAAGTCCTTGAACAGCGGTGCGGATCCCGATTCCACCTGCTTATTCCTCTTTGTCTCTCTGCAACATTGAATATTTCAGGGTGCCATTTCTCATGCATTGAATCTGGCAGATTTTTGATTTGCCGTGTAATTAATTTTGCCGGGTACATGGTTTTGGTATAAAAGCCAAACTGTGTTACTCATTGTTGTTGAAAACTGGACAAATTTTGGTGTTGTGACAGAATACAACTTCATTGGTGGCCCTGTTCTTGGTGCCTAGTAAGTTTATGAGTCTCATGTTGTATGTTTCATGCATGAATTCACTAGTTTCATGTTGTTTTATATGAGAAATACTCTGTGCATGTGTTTAATCATTTGTCTCCAAGCTGTGGACATATTTTCTTTTGAATCAAGATAACTAAGGGTTATTAAGGTTTAGGAATATAACTTTTTTATATTGAATGTTTAATCTCCTACTTTTGTTCAAGGAACAAATTAAATGTTTCAGGTTAATCATTGAGAAAATGTGTTGCAGTAGGGATACCACTAAGTATGAATGATTAATCACCTAATTTTTGGGAAGTATCTGTAAGGCAGATATTAAAAATCCCCTTGATATCCAGTCTTTGGTATATGTTCATGCTGGCCATTCACATGTGTATGTCTATTGACTCCGAGCCCTGGATAGGCACCGATCCAGTCTTGTATTGAGGTTGCAACCCAAAGTCTTAGTTTTGCATCCAAACATAAAATCAAACTTAAACTCTAAATCAAACCATTAGGACTTTAGGAGTAGTTTTAGGACCAAAATCCTCTATCTCACAACTAAATATAGGCCCAAAGCTAGCCCCTTTGCACTTATTCCATAGTTTTGGTCTGCATAAAAGAGGATTTATCTGCTTTGTATCAACATCCAAGTAAGTTCATGTGCATATGTCATAGATGTTGAGTAGGGAATACCCCCCTTGGTTCTGCAGAGCCTAAAGAAGAAGAGATATTTATAGAGTCTATCTCCTATACTGTTGGCCCCTGGCCTGGGAATCCCATTGATCAATGATGGCTACCTTGTAGGGATAACTGGGAATAAGCATCCAATCTGGGAAAATAAGCAACACCTCGTACTGGCATGCATGCAACAGCTTAATCAATCTGTTGGTTGAAATTCTTTTGTTTACATATGCCACAATTTAAGCTTTGCCATGTGTTCATGGTTGTAATGTAAAGGGGGTTGTTTTTAAATATCATCCACTTCGACAGTCAAAGGTCAATTCTGGCCAATAAAAGTAGGGCAAATATTTAACACTTTTTATTTGAATGAGGTGTAAAATTACTATTGATTGTTTGACCATTGAAATGGATGATATTTAAGTAGAGTGTGTAAAGGGAAGCGTGGGCAATGTTTTTGGCCTTTTATGTAAATTACATTAGGGGTGGTCAACATATTGTAATGTGTTTACAGGGAATTTTAACATTAAAATAAAGGTGTACAAGTACCAAAACATTGTCTAGGTTTTATGTAAGTATACGTTGTAAGTATCTTGATAAAGTGCTAATTGTATTTGTTTTGGGGTTTTTTTGGTATGATTTAATAATGGGGGTTGCTTTTGTTATTATGGTTGAAGTTGTATAAATATGTTGATTTTTTTTCTTTTCTTGTTTTATCATGGAAAATGTTTCTATTCCACTTCTCACATCTTACAATTACTTTGTATGGAAATCTGAAATGAAATCTCAAGTGATTAAATTTCTAAGAATAAAGTAATTATACAAAATAATCCATGACTTAATAAGGAACCAACCAATGAGCCTAAAGGGATATAATGGTTAAATAGTTGTGGTGAGGCCATTGGCTTATTGTGCTTGTATGTCTCTCTAGAGTTGTTATTTCAAAATGAACACTAAGATACACCTAAGGCTATGTGGGATGAATTCTCAAAATTGTTTCGATAGAGAGATGAGATTTAGGGTCACTTGTTGGAAAATGAATTAATAAGTGTCAATCCATATAATTTTGACATCATGTAGCACTTTATCACAAAGTTTAAGTCACTAAAAATATAATTGAAGGATTGTAACATTGAAAAAGCAAATACATAGTTGATATTAATGTTTTCTCTATGCTAGGCCCTAACTATTTAGTGTTTGTGTCTACCTTCTATGCTACAAAGATTGCCTTGGGGAGTAAGTTTAAAATACCCTCTTTTGATTATTTTGCAATGTCACTCACTAGAGAGAAGGATAAGCTTATTTAAATGGGTATTGTTGATGGTTGTTTTGGCACATCAACCTCAAGTAGAATGAGGCTCACTCTACTTCTCCTGAAAAGGTGACTAATCTTAGAGATCAGTTACCTCCAAGGTCCTTATTGGTTGGTTCACAACAATGTTGGAGCAGCTAAGTGTCCTATGTGAGTGTTTATTCAAGGGGAATGTGCTATTGAAATTAATCTCGGACCAATGAGATTAGGTCTCTATGAAGACAAGTATTGATTTGAGCTCAAAAGTTCTAATTTCTAATCTCAAAATAATTTTCTTATAAAGAAAATATAAAAGGAGGTAAGAATTAGAAAGAAAATAATAAAATAAAGATGGACAGCCCTTGCATCTAATTTTCACTTCACTTAACAAATTTGGTAAGATTCAATATGTAACCTATAAATGCAATGATCAGTATTGCACACAATGATCCCTATTTCATGTGAAAGTCTAAGGAATTGTTAAGAAATTAGAATGAAGAGTGAGAATTAACCATATTACATGCATAGAAATCAAACCCTATCCCTCAATCTCAGATGAAAGATGAACAATTAAGCACTTTTTTTACTAGAATATATCAAATGTAAATGAAAATGCAAACACATTACCACCAAATGGCAAGAAATAGAGAGAAAAGTAGAATGTCTTCTATTAGTTGGCAACCAAAATTGGAAGATTATATTTGACAACAAGAATTTGACACTACAAATGTGTTTACAATTTCCCCTTCACAAGCCTTAGCAAAATTACCAAAAATGTAGTCTTCTTGCAAAATCTCCATCTCCCCCCTTTTACAATGCCTCCTAGGGTCTTATTATATACCCTTCTTGAGTGCTCAAAAATTTGAAAATACATATCAGGTCAGCCTAAACCTTATACCAATACTCAGGCCCAAACTTACAAAATTTACAAGTTACATATTGTATTATCCTCTTAGAGCCTACATCAAACATCAATTCATTTTGAACCAAGTTATTGGATCTTTTGAAAGAATAATGAATAACTAAATTTGAAAGCCTATAAAACAAAAGTAGATGAGACATGCTTCACTAGGAAAATGACTATGGAAAATTATGATGGCCTCAATCAGATCATTTTGATTTGGGCCTTAGTGATATTTTAACTTTATATTTTAGGATAACACTGACTACTTGATTTTTCTCTGTAGCTCCCCAAACTCCATTAGGTCTCCTTGTAAATCCTTGAATGCATCTTTTAATCTCATCATGTTATTAATGGATTGCTCTATCAACTGCTAATGAATAGAACTAGTGAATTCCTTGATCATTCTGGCTACAGGGAACATCAAGGAGGAATTTTCCCAAGAAGTAAAAGGAATGGCTTCAATGGAATTTTCAATTCAAGCCATGGCTTTGTCCACTTCGCCCTTCTTGTCATTGAGTTTGGCTTTGCATCCCTTAAGAAGCTTGACCCTCGTCTTGCCAGCCTGTAGCTGTTCTATCACTAGGCCTTGATCATCCTTGTCAAAAATTCCTAATCTAAATAGCTCAATGGAGGACACCACCTTCATTCTTTCAAAATTGGGAGATATTCCTCTGATACCAACATCTCCACATCAAGTAAATTTTCTACACCCTGTGATTTACTTGACTCATCACTGATGTTGTGATAGGCTCTCATTGTTTCCTTAATCACCCTGCTACCAAGGGCTTCAAATGCATCTCTCTATGTAGTGGTAGCAAGGATGACTCCATCAGAGTCTACTTGTACATCCTTATTCAAGGCCATTGGTATGGATGGTGTAGGTGCACTAGAATAAATAGGACCCACTAGATGACTAATATAGGCAGTGAGCTAGCCCACTTGTTTCTTCAAGTCTTCTTTAGTCACTTCATCCTTCTTCATCCTATCCAGGATGGTGGAAACAACTCCCTGCAATGCCTGCTTCTCCTCTTCCCTAATCTGGTGGCCTAGGATAACCTGTTGTATTTGATAATCTTTGGGTGCCATCTAAGCTTCCTCTTTATCCACTATTGGAGAGGCAATATGTGTTGTCCTAACCCATTGTGCATCAATCATGATGGTGGAGAGTGTTCTTGTCCTTTTTATTAGGTTGGGCCTTGAACATCTCTACCACTATTGAGAGTTTTTCCTCTTCTTCAATATAGGTCCTCTATCTCTTCTCAACGGTGTAGCTCAACCACACTAGCAACCCTAACACTGTTGCAACTACTTTTGTAGGAGGAGGGGGTGAGGTCTGAGTCTTTCTTAGAGTGGAATCAGGAGAAGGATGAAGAGAAGATGAGGAGTCAAAACCATTGTTTCCATGGATTCATGTGACCCTTCACCTTGATCAATTGGTGGGGAAGAGATATCCTAGACTAGTTGGTCTAAATTTTCAACATTTTCCCTAGGAGCAAGAGGACCTTCAGTTGCATTTTCTTCCTCTAACTACTCACCATCATCTCCTAGTGGTTTCACTTGCTCAAGATCTTGGAAGGATGATGGGAATTTTATATACAGAGGAGGTGGAGGAGCTGGTGAAGTTGTTGGGGTCTAAGGAGTGGTTGAAACGAGTGTTTGGGATGAAGGAGCTAGGATTTGTGGGGATGGAATTAAGGTTTGGGTGGTGGTTGTGTAATCGATGGAGGTGGTTGATTGGCTTGTGGAGTTAGATTTTAAACTTATGGAGGTGGTTGTGGAGCTTATGGAGGTGGTTGTGTGGCAGTTTGAGAAGGTGGTGAGGAAGGAGGTGTGTGTGCAAGGGAAGATGTAAGAGTTGCCTCCCCAAAGGTAGGCTAACTAGGAACTTGAGCAGTAGAGGGAGCCTGGACATCTATCTTATTCCTCCTCATCCTCACTAAAGTTGATCTCCACAACATTTTCTTTATCTTTCCTTTTAGCAGTAGCATTCCTTGTCTCCCTTGGCTCTTCTTGTTCTACCACTTCAGTTGTAACCTTCATTTTAGGTGGAACTGAAGACTCCCCCTTTTCTTCTTTCTTCTTGTTTTCTTTGGTCTCCTTTCAAGCTAGATGTGGGTCCAACATGGGGTAAGGCTATTTGATCCATGCCAAAGTTTTGTTGACTACTACTTGGGCCCTAACACTCATTGAGGAGTTCTCCTCCATAAACCAACCTATGTCACCTATGGGTTCATTAAACATATTGTTGGTGTTATAAGAGGGGTCTAGAATCCTACCATCCTCTTTAAGACTCTTAGGGACCCTACTTATATTGCATGACTTCACCATGTGTAAATTTAACCTGTAGTAATCTCAGATTCTAACCTCATGATCATCTAAGAAGTCAACTCAATGATCCTTCAATGTTGGCTCGTGTTTGTAGTATGCCCTATCAATGGGCTCATTTTTCCAATTGGATCATATCGGCTCTTGATATTATCATGCAAGTTCATAGAAAGAGGAGCCAATTATAGTTCCATGATCAAGTAGCATTTTCCATGTTAAGGCAAGAGTATTCTCCAACCTTGATGGGGAAGGGGAACCCAACCTTATGCTTATCTTCCACCAGTCTTTGGATTTTAGCCACCTATCTGCACAGTTCTAACAAGATAATCTTGTCACTAGGATATCCTGGCAATTTGAATGGTGCCTTATGGAAACTAGCCACCCTGATATAAGTGAATGTTTTAAACTAGATGAACCAGTTACCCTAGTTTACCATCTCATTACTTGCCTGCAAAGATAGTCTTTTAGCATATTTATTTTCAAGGCCTCTAATGATTGCATAAATGAAGACATCATTGACCAAGAAGTAATTCTTATGGCTCTCCTTGAGCTCCAATTGTGGGAAGTGATCATATACTTTGGTTTCTCCCATCTGGAGAGATCCAACCTACTATAGTCCTAGAAAAATAGCTTGATAAGCTAGAAAGTATACTAGATATGAATTCATATAGAACTTGTATGACTCCAACATTCATATCAATTGTTCAAGGATATTGGCACTGATGATAGTCCCCCGATCAATCTTCTTTCCATCAATATTTTTCATATAGAAGGAGCACATCCAAGGGTGAAACTCCTTGGCATTAGCATATCGATACACTCTACTAAGAAGTGTGATGGCATCTTTAGCATATTATTTGAATTCACTTCTATGTTGCACCTTTTTTATATTCAACATTTGCTTCCTCTGAATTGTGAGGAGGTGTTTATTTATGAATTTAGTTGTTGTCTTTGTCTTCACCTCATAATAGTCAAGGGCAGTTTTCATATTGACCCTATCATACTTAGCATAGGTAAGGAGTCCAAAGATCCTCTCAATCATGTCCAAGATGATGTCTAGTACCACCTACCCATTAGGGCCAAATATTTTCTTCTCTCTCTAATCATATCATTGGACATAGGCTAAAACTAATTCAAGAGATTAGAGAGACACTAGAAAGGCAAAAACTAGAATAAGTCTTGAATTTTCCATGCATCATGATTGGAAGGTCCTATTTCCCTCCTTGTTGACCCTTTGTAAGAACTTCTAGACATTCACATGTCCCAATTCTGTGTCCTCAATGTTGTTGTATATGGAGAACATCTTTGAGGGTGGATGGTATCCTTTAAATTCATAGTACTTCATCTCCTTTTGTGGTGGGTCAGTCTACATCTCTATAAATATAAGTACAACATACCATTAGGAAGCATAAAGATAATTAAATCTGCTACATGTACTCACTAGATTTATTAAGATCACATATACATAGTTTAGAACCTATCCCTAGAAAGGTATCAATTTAGAGTGTATAGTAGAGTAAATGAGTGAGCTTCGAGGACCAGTCAAAACTCAACCTTGGGGAAGTTAAAATCCAAAAGGTTTGATAACCACCTAGAAGATAGTTCATACTATAAACGCATCGAGCATCGAGACTCAAGATAAATCTATAACCCATGCCCAAAAATCATACTAGATAGAGACATATCAACATCCTGAACCCATAAAGGCATAAGGTAAGATTATCAAGGATCAAGATTTTGACATACCTCCTAACACATACCAAAATGGTACTCAGATAAAGAGCACCCTGACTCTTGATAGGGTGAAAATTAAGAGTGGGAAAAATTTGGAATTGAGTGGAGAAAACATCAAATAGATACCAAAATGGTAGTCAAGACCAAGTGGGCCCAATCTCAAGATCTTGAAATACTAAATAAGTGTAAAATGTCAAGGATCAAAGATCAAGTAGCTCCTCTAACCCGTGCCCAGAAAGTAGTCAAGAATGGGGAGGGCCAATCCATCAGTCTTGAGATTAGTAAGTGTACAATGTTGGGATCAACGATCGAGCCTACTTTGACAGTCATACCAAAAAGGCATGGAAAAATAAAAGACCCTAAAATCCTTAAAAAGTCAAAACATGACATCACCTTAAAAAACCTTGAAATGTGAGCAACAAAAGAAAATGGATTCAAATGGGAAAATAAAGGAAAACAAAGGAGGTAAAATACTTGAAATTAAAATGAAGCCAAACAGTCAAAAGAATCAAAAAGAAACAAACCCATAGGCAAATCAAACATGGAAAACACACGCAAGGAAAAGACAACCAAATTTACTAGAAAAAATTCCATTAAAATATATTTAAAGCTTGTAATTATCCTCTTATCTAGTGAAAATGCGAAGAATGAAAATAGTGAATCCAACATGCCAACAACATGAACAAAGCATACCATGATCTCCTCTAGGAGATGCACTAGCAAGTTCAATCTCACAAAGGGTTTGTAGCAAGATCAAATCACCAGAGCATCATTCAAACAAGATCACAAAAAAGCATAAGTGAGAAAATACCTAGGGTAAAAATAATAAAAAATCTTGCACACATGTGGGGAAATGCATTTAATGCAAACTCGAGGGTAGGTTAGAGTTAGGTCTAGTCCCATGCCAAGTGTCAAGATATCATAGTTTCTTTTACAATCACACCAAAACAACCAAGTTTGATAACTTGACAAAGGTGATGCACAAGCCTGTCCCTAACCCTCATACATCAGGATGTCGAGGGAGCTTCTATTGTCATGCCAAAATGACAGACCCTGATAGGCCAATAAGTGCCTAGATAAGAAAATGAAACATACAAATGGAAAATGTTAGAGTTTCGAGGATGATTCTACTATCATGTCAAAATGAAAAACCCCAACACTGACAAAAACAACAAAAAAGAAAAATATCAAAGTAAAAGCAACAAATCAAAATCCAACCCAAATCAAGCAAAGGAAAAAGAAAGGGGGTCCTCATTCTTCTAAGTCAAAATGAGGTAGGTGTGTGAAGCACAAAAAATGGTGACCCAACCTAAAAATTGCTATTGCTACCATTTCAAGAAGTAAAACTTAGTTCAACTACCCAAAAATCCCAAAGACTGACATGAGGGTGACCAAAAGGTAGCAAGCTATTGATAGAGTAAAGATAGGCTAGAATAAAGCATCTACTAATGAAGGATCCAAGTGTGTAATTGTATTCATTCCCTTCCCTTGGGCCAATTAAGACCATCATTACAAACCAGACATGCTACATAAGTTGATCTCATCCAAAATAAATGATCAAAAGCCACACTTGATGTAGAATAGGCACATAGACTCTAATCATTGACCACCTGTACATTATCCCACTACCAGTCAAGCATCCATATCATCAATGGGTTTTTCCTATGACCCCACTCAAATCATAGTTCTACTACCATCTAGGCATCCATATCCCTGGTAGAGGTTACTTGAATCACCCAGGAAGTTGAGCTCTTGTGATACATCATCTTCTTGATCTTTATTTATTTTGATCTTCTTTTGTTTCCTTTTATTTTCTTTTTATTTCCCTGATTTTATCTTGCTTCTCTTTTGATGTTTTTTAACTCATCCTTTCCCGAATCTATCTCAACTCACAAGAAATGAAGCTTACCACTGGGTTGGGAATCATGGTGGGGTCTAGTAAATAGACCTTTAGATTTTTCACTAACACCTAGCCACAACCATGAGCCTTAACTTCCTTCAGAAACATTATAATGTATAAGGTATAAGATATCCCCATAGGCTTTAACCAAGTCACTAGATACCTAGATCTAAACAACAAGCATACACCAAATAGAGCACATCCCATGCAACCTCAAGAAACACAGAGAAGCTAACCCAAAATAAGGATATGCCAACATAGTTGGCAGTGGTGCAAACACCAACCCACTCTTTATTCAAGGCAATAAATAAGGAGACCCCAAAACTGAAAACCAATATTCAAGTCAAAACAAAGAGGTGACAGGACTTAATGACTAGAATAGTAATGTAGATAACAAACAACGCAACAAGGAAAAACCAAGAAAAGAAGGCAAAAGGAAACAGTCACACATACTCTCACAAAATGGTAAGAAAAGAAAGAAAATACTAACCTAACTATGTATAGAGGGTGAAGAAGTCCCCTTAACAAACCTCAATTAGAGAAGTAATGTTTGAGATACTACCAATTGGTTGGCAATGGGATAGGCTCTCTTGTTAAGGAATTGATTTTGTAAGCATTCTCCCCTAGATCTTAGTTATTTGGAAAGGGACTAACTAAAGTTTATTAAATTTAGAGTGATCTCCATTCCTTTCTCTTGCCTTATCCCATAGAAGGACCAAGTCATCTATTCTAAAGGCCTTGACTTTGGCTCTCTTGTCAAACCATCTCTTGACCACTACCTGATGTCTCAAAAAATGTTCTAATGCAACATACATTTTTTCTCCTAGACCCATTAGGTTTAACAACCTTTCCTCTATTTTATCCTCAACCCCTAGATAATCTTTCATAAATTGTAAGGTTGGTATTTTTAGGTTCATAGGGAAAAAATGATTAAGCCCATAGACTAACTGGTATGGTGATGTGCCCAAAGAGGTCTTACTCCCAGTCCTATCAGCCCAAAGTGGAAAGTTAAACTTAGTGTGTCAATCCCTAGGATTCATTTTCAATAGTTTCTTAATAACATCTATTAAGATTTTATTTGTAGATTTAGCCACACCATTCCCTTATGGATAATAATTGGAAGAAAATTTTACAATTACCTCATGTTCAAAAGTCCATTGCAACAATTTAGCAGAAGAGAAAGCAAGGTTGTTATCACATACCAGAGAAAATGGTATTCTAAACTTGGTGATGATGTATTCTTCCAAAAATTTGATTACAATCTCTACAATGCATTCTTTATATGCTTGGGCCTCACTCCATCTTGTGCAATAATCTCTTTCAAGATGAACCTGTGTCTTGCATTAGATTTTGGGTTAATCATGCTTATAGAATCAAGGCCCCACTAGGAAAATGGCCTTACATCATATACCGACTGTAATGGCATAGATGGATTTATTTCCCTATGAGCAAATATCTGACATGTGTGGAACTTCCTCACATGTTGATGTGTATCCTTGATCCATCTCTTTTCCCAAACTTCTCATGAAACTCTGTCATCACATGATTTTCTTCTCCTTTGTTCAAACACCATAAATAGATCCCTTCATAATTCCTTTTGTGGAGAACTCTGACTTGATCATATAATTACTACTCTTGATTATCAATGCCCTTTTTTTAGTAGAATTTAGTTCTCTGGGAACCTATTGTTCAATAGAGAGTATACTATGTCTTGATACCAAGGATCGGTGATAATGGTCTTTACTAAGTATTGTTGACACACTAGTTGCTAATCCAATTTTGTCAATGATTTAGACAACCCCTATACTTTGACTAACTTCATGGACTATATTTCTAGGTCAAATTCTTGTAGTATCACCATCAATTTGCCACACCTTTTTCCTAGCTCATTTTGCATCAACATAGATTTGATAGCTTGGTCTAGGATAATGGCAAAGACCTTGCTTCTCATAATATAATGTCTAAATTTATTCACTACTCAAACCAAAGAAAAAGCCTACTTTTCCATGTAGGGGTATCTAACTTCTGCATTCTTGAAAGGAGCACTCATAAATGCAATTAGTCTTTCATCTTCTTCTCCTTTCTTATGAGTCAAAACTTCTACACATGAATTTTCCAAAGTAAATGAATAAAGGTAGAAGGGTAGATTATAATAAGGATTGGTCAACATTGGAGCCTGAGAGATAAAGTCCTTGATCTTAGAGAAAGCATGTTTAGCTTCTACATTCCACTCCATCTTAGCATCTTTCTTGAACATGTCATTCAAAGGCTTTACTATCTCAGCAAAACTAGTGATAAATTTTCTAACAAAATTAATTTTGCCAAAAAATGATTTGAGCTCCTTCTTACTACCTAGCAAAGAAATCTTTTGAATAGATTCAACTATTTTTGGGTCTACAGTGATACCTTCTTCAGAAATGATGTGACCCAACAACTTACCTTCAGTAACTCCAAAGACACATTTTTTGGGATTGAGTGAAATACCATATTGTTTGCATCTCTAGAAGATCTTCCTTAGATATAAAATATGATCTTGTCTATTCTTTGAAAATATTGTGAGGTCATCCATATAAATAATGATAAACTTATCCACTAGTCCTTTTAAAGTGATATCCATAGCTCATTGGAAAGTGATAGCTGCATTGATCAATCCAAATGACATTCTTTGGTATGCATAAATTCCCTATTTGTAGGTGAATGCAGTCTTTAATTGGTCCTCTTCTTTTAACATCACCTGATTATACCTTTGAGTATCCATCAAGGAAAGACATCATTTGGGATCCATTAACAATCTATAACACCTCATCCAAGGAGGGTAGTGGGTAATTATATTTCTCTAATGATCTATTTAGGTTCTGAAAAAATGCACATAATCTAATTTCCTCATTCTTCTTCCTAACTTGGACCAAGTTAGCCACCCAAGTTGAATTTCTGACTGGGAATATGATCATTGTTGATTACATTTTCTATACTTCTTTCTAAATTAGGGGCTCAAGAAAGGCATTCATAGGCATATGTCTCTATCTGAAATGTTTAGAGCTAGGTTTCAAAGGGATAGTATGAGTGATGATTGAGGTGTCAAAGGTCTTCAAGTCTTCATATCCCCATGCAATTACTTCCCTGTAGTCTTTTAGTGCCTAAATTATGCCATCTCTCTCTTCTAGGGTACATGCTTTACCTATAAAGACATTTCTTAGCTATTAATCATCACTAAAATTATAGGTGTCATACTTACATCCTTCCACATTGACTGATGTCTTTTGTCTAGACATTTATTCTAAGTCAAACAACCTTTCTAGTTCCACCATCCCTTTGGGAATATTTTATGTCTTCAAATTTATGATGCCATCCTCACACAACTCAAAGGGGTCACTTTCAATCGCATCTATTATCTGAGTCTCAAAAACTCTTGAATTAGTAATAAAATCCAAAATATGTCTATCATCTTTAAATACCTAGAAATTTCTAATGTTGTTAGGAACTACTGGGACAAACATGAACTCCACTAAGAACCTTTTTAATTTGGATTCAGTCATGGGCTCTAATGTGCTTGCAACAACTGCTAGAGCATATGCAATTTGGTTCTTTTTCCTAGGGACAACCTTAATGTTGAATGCATCAAAATCCTCTATCAAGTCTCGGACCCTATTTCTATAAGCATTCAATCTCTTGTCATGGTATGCATATTGACTTATGACCTACTTGATTACTAACTTTGAGTCTCCATGCACTTGTAACAATCTAACCCCTTTTTGGTGTGCCAAGATCTATCCTCTTATCAAGGCTTCATATTTATCTACATTATTAGTGTAGGTGAATTGTAATCTATATGGTGAAAACAATGACTCTCCTTTTGAATTAATTAATTCAACTCCAACCCCACACCCTTGTTTTGACTTTGATCCATCAAATTTCAAGGTCCATAAGGAGTCATCATAAGGGATTTGTGTCCCTTTCTTTGTAGCTTTATCTTGTGGGGGTGTGAGTTGATTCTCTTCTTTTAATAGTCCTTGTGGGACCGCAGTCTCTATAGAATACCGAGATTCCCCATTTAAGTTTCTCTCCTCTGTAAGTCTTTCCTTTGATTTGTGAGCAAGCTCAATGTAAGCTGCAAAGTTAGGTCCTATAATTGCTTCTTATAGCACTTGAACAACCTATAGGCACAATGGACAAGAGAGATTATAGTGATAATCTTTATGTACCCTACACCAGTTAGGGAGCAACAACTCTGAAGTGCGTATCTAGGTGCCCAATATCTGCTTATCATTTGCTAATTTCTTCATGAATTCCTAAAGGTTGGGTGTATCATCTTGATCTGAAATTTTAAAAGCTTAGTCCATTCCAGGGATGATAAATGAAGCCAATATCTCATCTACTCTCCTATATATCCCAAGGTCAACATCTGCAAAATAACCTCATTAGGATAATTATATTCAGTAATCATGTGTTTCGATCTAGGTTCACTATCAATCCTAATCTAATTTCGATTGCCTTTTCATGGAAATCATAAATGTGAAAAATTAGTGGCAAAATAACCATTAAGGCTTTTGGTCGAATCCCTACTAAGTAGCATTCCATATAGCTCAGGGATATCTATTATTTAAATGTCAATATGTTTTTGAACTCAAGGATCTGACATTATTGAATGTGCACATATTTGACCTCCCCTACAACATTTACCTTGGTTTTATTCAATTGAACCACCTTTCTATTTGTCTTGGTAAGGGTTAATCCTAGCTTCTGATTGATCGGATATAGCATTACATTTCCATAAGATCCTTAATCAGCCAAGTAGTTATGTAAATTATTACCAAAGATCTTAACACTCAGTAAGAACAGGGGTGAATCCAACCTTCTTTTCTACATAGAAGGAAATGCATCAACCACAGAGCCTACCTTGTCCTTATCTTATTGAAATGATGTTATCTTTTCAATTTTATCTAAGGATTGGATCAAATCCTCCCTCTGTGTTGGGCAGTGATGTATGAAATCCAACAAAAATATGTCAGCTTTAGTTTTCTTCAAATCATCCATGGCATCATAGCTCTGGTCAGTTGGAGTATAGGCCTTGTTCATATTTGAGTAGTTTTGTTTGAATGCTCCTCCTTATGGCCCTTTAGGAGGTGGTGGATTACTATCTACATTGGGATGAGGTGGGGTAGGAGCACTATGTGGAGGAATGGAAGATGTACATGGTTCTTTGCCTTTGTTCCTTAGGAAATAATTGTTCTTCGCCTATTGAAAGGTTTGAATTTCATCATACTATTGGACTGGCTCATTGTCTTCCTCAAATGGAAAGACATAAGTGTCCAGAACCATTGCAGTACCCAGAACTCTTGATTGCCAATTTATGTCTTCGTAGTTAACCTGTTGATATGCCTAAGCTATTTTAGATATTTTCTCCATTTCAGGGTAATTTAGTTCTAAGTGGATAACTGTATAATGAAGTCTAGACCAATTTGATAAATAGTTTAGTTCAGTAAAATTCACAAAATTTTCTTGGTTTGTGCTATCTAATGGAGAAGGCACTCCCCATTATTAGGTCTAGTATTCCATTGCTTGTTTGGTCTTGACTGGTTAAAACCCCTTTTCTGAGGATTCAGATTTTGATGATTGTTGCCTTGATAGTGATGGTTGTTCTAGTTTTTGTTTAGGTGAAAACCTTGTCCTTGAAAATTATTCTGATTCTAATTTTGAGGAGGATTCACCTTCAGCCTTGTGAGTTCATTTGTTACCTGAGCTAAGGTCCTCTTAACGGCTTCTAATTTAGAGGTTCAATGTGAATTCTGGTATGTGTTTGACTATATCCCAATAGCTAGAAAACCAACCTGATTAGCTAGGTATGTGTTGACAATGGGGACTTGGTTCAATGTTGGTTTCTCAAAGAATGAATTTCTAGATGGTTGAGGAGTAGATGAGGCAATGGAAGAATTTTGAATTTGTCCAAGGTATGGGAGCATTGGAGAAGGGAAAACTAGATTTAGAGGCTATAGATGTGCAAAATGGTTCTACCCTTGTGGGACAACATTGGGGATGGGATTCTTCAATGGTGTGTTGTTCATCAGAGCATTATTTATAGCTGGTATCTAATTTGGCATTCCTAGATACCCAACTGAAGGTAAATTTCCCATAGCTCCCCCAGTCATAGGATGCATTGATCAATGTAATTTTACTACGTCTAAATAAATATTAGTCAAAGTATCCAGGTTTTGTCTAGTTTGTCTTAGCAACACTGTAGTTAGAGGATTAATAGATCTAAGGTATATCTAAACTAAAGTTGCCTCAGTCACTCTGTAAGGATTGGTAATTCTTTGGAATTTTTGTGAAATCTAGCATTAAACATAGTCAAAGGCTCATTTGGTTCCATCCTACAAGTAACAAATTGGTGATATACGATTGAGGGATTTGTGTAAACTTTGATCTGATTGATGAAGTTAGTTTCTAGATGATCACAACTTGTGAAAGACCAAGCTAGAAAGCTTAAATAACATGTGTATGCTACCTCCCCTAATTAATAAGGAAAAAATCTACAAACCACATCTTGATGTTGTATGCCAGCCCTAATAACAACCTCCTTGAAGTCTTGAATATGCTCCTCTATATTCATTCCTTCTCCATATATGAATACTTGAAGAATTGTATGGAATAATCAATGAATTATGAATATTGCAAATAGATGAAGAATTGAAATCACTCTCTCTAGATAATTTTCCTTCCATCCAAGATATTCTAGTGAAAATTGAAGGACCTATTCTAGGTGTTTCATCTACCTTATATTCCACTATGGATGCCTTGGCGGTGGACTTTAAGATGCCCATCTTTGAGTTGTTTTGTGAGTGTCTTACTAGGGAGTAGTGTTGGTATATGGAGCCTAATCAAACTCAGAGGTTATATTTACCCCACTTTTATCGGCGCAGTTTCCCCCCAAATACCTACGGGGTCAAGGGGCAGCGCCCCTTGCAGGGTCCAAGGGCAGCGCCCCTGGCGCATTCCCTATCGCGATACAGGGCAGGGTCGAGGGGTAGCGTCCCCCATGGGGGCTCGGGGGCAACGCCCTCGAAACCTCACACAGTTTTTTATTATTTTATATAGGCACCAGGAGTTATTTTTTCATTGAATAACATAAGAAAACCCTATTTTGTAACCGACAAAAAGCTTGATAAAAAGTGGCCAAGGGTTAGGGTTTTGATATTGTATTGTAGCATTTGCAGCGGTATTGAGTTGCAAGGATTGCTAATTGTAATCGGTTTGATTTACTGGATAATAATATTGGACTCTCTGTTTGGTGGATGTAGCCTGAGTTTGGGTGAACCACGTTAAAACTTGTGTCTCGCTGTTATTATTTTTGTGTATTTCCATTTCTCTGTTTAAATTTTATTTGCATTTAATTGATATCTTCTACCGGCTAACCCTAACAAGTAGGCCAATTTACTTTAGAGGGATGCACTTCCTAGTTCTAAGAGTCAAGCCTTGATGGCTTCATCCTCCAAGGGTAAAGGGAAGAGTAAGAAGAAACCCAAGATAGAATCTCCTTTTAGTAGTGAGCCTCCCTACAAATCAAAGATGAAGAACAATCAGAAGCCCACACCTTCTCCTACTTCTTCCAACTCTGGTGAGTCTACCTCCAAGACAAAGAAGAAGAAAGGTTACCTTTGTTATTTTTGTGACAAACTAGGTCATGACGAATCCCCTTAGAGGTTAGATCCTTTAGAGGAATCTATGAGGTGACACAATATTTCTATCTCCAAGCCATTCTCTACAAGCAAAGAACAATCTCTTTTTGCACTTGGTTTACATTCATCTTCAGTAAGCTAGATACTTGTGTTGAGTCGTAAAATGTGTACACCACCATTTTACCCTTAGTTTATATCCTAGATGGGCCTCAAATATTTACACTTGTTTATTAGGACCTATTTTAATACCTCTTTGAGCATTAAGCGTTTAATACTTGGTCCCGATGCACAAAACCTGGAAAAGAATCATAAGGCAGGGTTAAGTAGACTTTAAGTGCCCTTTATTAAGAGGTGTCTGGCTAAAGGACCAAGGTGCCCAAGCACCCTAGGCCCTCCTTTAGCCCTGCCCTAAAAAGTGATCTTGTCGACTTAGGCCCTTTAAAAAATTCCTAATGTCAGCCTTATGTGGTTTAACTCTCCAGAAATTAATAGGAATGCATATAAAAGTAAGTTATTCCATTCATTTAAACATCTAACTCTCTCTAGTGAAATCTTGGCACTCTTGCACAAGCTCTCTCTTTCTCTCTACTCTGCTCTCAAGCTCTCTCTTGTGGATTATTGTTGCGGCACTAACATATTGCAAGTCTTGTGAAGATCTTGGAGGCTACACCAACTTCTTGAGTCAAGTTGTGATGTCGTCTATAAGCATGCAATATTTTTCATGCTCATGGTGACTTCTTTCCTTCATGCTTTGTGCTAGCATTTTATTCTACTTCAGATTTGGCTCTGCCCTCCTTGGGCATGCGCTCTTTATCAATAATCTTTGCTATTGTGGAGGTGGAAACACCATTCACAGAGCTTGAATTAGGAAAGCTCCTAAATAGCACCCAACCTTTTCTCTCTTTTCATGTGTGCAGGTCAGATGGACAAGTTTTAAAAGGTGATATGCGAGAAGAAGACTAAGCTTGTTGGTACAGACCCGACTACAAAATTAGTTTTTGCTAACCCTAAAAAGGGTCTAGGTCACCCAAGAGCCCTTGTCCTTGACCTCCCACCTTTTATAGTAGGTTCTCCTTTGTTCTCTAATCTCTGTGATTCTTTTGGATTGTTCGTATCTATCTCTGTTTGTCTGTTATGCTCTGATCTTCATCAACTAGGGTTTCATGTCTACACTCTAGCTTGATTGATTGGATTTGGATAATTCATTCTAAATACAACAAAAGGGAAGAAACCATATACTTTGTCTCTCCTTCTAAGGTAGAATCCAAGCTTAGTTTGTTCTCCCAATGTTTTGTAGAAGAGGGTTTGACCTAGTTTGATCTATTGAGCTTGTCTCTCTTTTCTACTTAACATTTTGGTGAACCCAACTTTCTTTTACTTTGACATCCTTCTTTGCATCATATATGAGATATTTTCTACCTTATATCTGATTATATTTCATTCATTCATTATTTTTCATGGTTATATAGCTTAATGTTGCATGTTTCATTGTTAGGGTTTGAAAAAAACCTTGCATTTTTGGAAAATTTAGCTAATCTTCAACCTAGGGTTTGTAGATCGGTGTGTTGTTTCAAATCTTGATGCATTATTTAAGTGATTATAATGTTTTAATTTTTTGTACATTATCATCCTTTCTGTTGTAAGGCATCTTTGCATTGAAAAAGGTGAAAAATCAAGCATTTTAGGCCTACAAAAAGGCATATTTGTGCATTGTTTCCATTGCATATGTTGTAGATCACCATAGAAAGATTTAAATCTCTGATTTTTAAATCATATGTGAGTCATATTACAGTAGTTAATCATTTCATGGTGTTTTATCTTGCATTTGAAACTCTCATTTGTTAGGGTTTTGTTGAAAAACTTGCATTTTTTAAAAACCTAGTCAAATTCAAAACCTAGGGTTTGTAATTAAAATCTTGTTTCAGATTTTTCTATTGTTGTAAGCATTCCAAATCTTATCTTTCATTTCTATATCTTTTCATAGATTTCATTTTTGTTCAAAAATAAGGCTTGCATCGAAAAATCTTGGTCTAGGAATTAGCATTTAAGATCTAGGGTTTGATAGTAAAAACCTAGTTAGTCTTGCATTTAATGCATCTTTATCAAATCAAAGTGTTGTTGCATTCAAGTGGATACATTATTTAGGAACTTATTTTGCACATACTACACATCTTACATTTACAAGACACAGTTGTTGTGGTTCCCAAGAATATCACATTTTTGGGAGACCCCACTTTTATTGCACTTGTAGGTCTTTGGTTGCAATCTACTTGGGATATTGGTTATATTTGGTTAATAAATTTTGTATTTAATTATGGCTTATTTTTTGTTAGAATATTTTCATACACATCATGGAATCTGAAAAATTTTCTAAATTCATGTATCCTCACATTTTAGGTAACATAGCTCATGTGCATGATATATCTCATGATGAGGATAGATCTTCTTCTACTAATAGAAATCATGATAATGCATTGGATCTACCCTCTAAAGTATATGATAATGACCTATCTTCTCCTACTTTACCCTATGCTTTGGATCCCTCTCCCAAAGATGAAGACATTTTGGTGCAAGAGGGTGAGATCATTGATAAAGCTGAACACACTATTTCTACTTCTACCATAGTACATGATGATTCTATTAGTCATATTATTGATCTTCCTCCTTTGGTTGAATGTTCAAGTACCTTGTATATCACTAAGGAAGTGAAGACCTTTGATCTTCCTCCTTTGGTTGAATGTTCAAGTACCTTGGATCACTAAGGAAGTGAAGACTCGTGATCTTCCTCCTTAGGTTGAATGTTCAAGTACCTTGGATATCACTAAGGAAGTGAAGACCCTTGATCTTCCTCCTTTGATTGAATGTTTGAGTACATTGGATATCACCAAGGATGTGAAGATCCTGGATACTTCTCCTTTGGTTGCATGTTCAATCCCCTTTAACGTCACTAAGGATACAATCATCAACAATTGTCTTAACAACACTTCACCCTCCTTTCATTCCAATGATCTCCCATCAAAATATGAAGCATTAGTGGATGAGGAAAGGTCTCTCACATTAAATCTCTTATGGATGGATGTTGATCTTAATAAAAAAAAAACAATGTCAATTCAATCATCATTAATAGACTTATTATGCTCGCTATGGGGATAGTAAATAAGTGTACTAATGTTCCTTAAATCATTGTGTATGAGGCACCTAATACACCTCCTCGCTTCAAACCAATGATTACGGTTTAAGGTGATCCAACACCACCTTTAACATCAGGCTATATTCTCAATTATGCAAAATAAATTACTCAAAGAAATCAAGTTGTTCAAGATGTGTCACAACATCACACGATTGGTCACACATACAACACCCGTAATAACAAGAAAAGTAATCAAGCACCACATGTGCTTGTTTCTCTTCTACCTTCTCAACCTATCCTACCTCAAGCACCTCATCTTCCTACTCATATTGGTAAAGAATATGATCTTGTCAAGCAGCTCCGCGCTACTCCGGCTAAGATCTCTCTATGGGATTTAATACAAACATCACCTACATACCATGAAATGCTCCAAGAGGCTATTAAGAATGTAATTGTAGACACCCTAAAATGACCATGTCTTCGCATCACTTGCATTATCTAATCACCTGCATTTCAACGTTAATTAAATAATCTAATTATTTAATTAATTTCATTAAAATCATCAAATTCTTCCAAAACTCCAAAATTCAACATTAATTGAATAAATTGTATTTATTTAATTAATTTAAATCAAAGTTAACTTTATTCTTCCAGAATTAAATAATTTTAATTATTTAATTAAATCATTATATTCTTCCAAAATTTAAATCCATGTCAATTAAATAAATAAATTATTTAATTAATTTATCATCCAAATCCTCTTATCTACAATTAAATAATTTTAATTATTTAATTAAATAAATTGTTCTTCCAAATTTAAATAAATCATTCAAATTTTTTAAATTATCTCAATCTCTAAAAATAAAATATAATCAAATATTTTATTTATTCCTCTAATCTTGCACAATCAATTAAATAAATTTATTTATTTAATTTCCTCAATTATCTTCAAATCTATTCTATGTCTTCCATCATGCACAAACAATTAAATAAATGTATTTATTTAATTTGCTTTTTATCTTCCAATTCCTCTAAAAATAAATCTTGTTCATCATGCACACAAAATTAAGTAATTTATTATTTAATTTATCTCAAATCATGCAAAAAAGCAAATTACAAGTTGAGTTAATTGACTTAATCAATATTATTTTTATCACCAACTCATAAATTAGAAAAAAGCATTTCTATTTTTATGAAATCTAATTTTATCTCATGTCTATTCCATGTCTTTGTCAAATCAAGCAATTAACTCAAACAAAAATAGTTTTTTGTGTGACACATGTCAGGTGCACATTCATCATGAATTTTAGATTTATCTCATCCATTGATTCTATTGAATTATCTGGACCGTTGATTGATCTTCCTTGAAACCTATATAAACCCCCTTCATCTCCTTTAAAAATCCTCTTC
This sequence comes from Cunninghamia lanceolata, assembly GCA_027924645.1. Classification (NCBI taxonomy): domain Eukaryota; kingdom Viridiplantae; phylum Streptophyta; class Pinopsida; order Cupressales; family Cupressaceae; genus Cunninghamia; species Cunninghamia lanceolata. The sequence goes on from BSBN01000192.1 coordinate 3,017,017, forward strand.
GATCATTTATTCTCAGGCATCCATACAGCACATTGAGCATACATCGCATCATTGAGCACATCGATCTTTTGAGCACAAACACAATCTACATCTGCTTGTTGCAAACATGGTTTCACAATTTATGAAGCAATCCACATTCGACCAAGATAACAATACAATCTAGGTGAAAGCTTTCATTGTTTTTGTGTTAGTTCATTACTTATTTGGTTGTTTGCTTAGATCATTATCTTGATGTTATAGGATTGAATTGTTGATTATTTCGTTGTTTTTATTATCATTTGATCTCTATTAAATCCCTATACACAGTAATCATTCCACCTTCTGATAGACCAAATGATATAGAATCTCTGTTAGAGTGTATGCAGGTGGCAGCATCTGATATATCATTTAAACAACATCAGTTACCTCCTATAGAAGTTCAAAACCAAAACGAGCCTCTTATGATATATGTCATCTTTAATAGAAAGAGGATAAGACATACTATGATTGATGGTGGATCAGGTCTTAATATTGGTAGCATAGATTTGTTACATAAGCTTGATATTGATACATCTTTCATTCAACCGGATGATGAACTCAACATTCATGGCTTTGATAATGTTGGTAGGCCATCATTGGGTACTATTACCTTACCTCTTAAGGCTAGACCTAAGACATTGCCTACCCTTATCCATGTCATGCCTAATAAAATTTCATACAACCTTCTTCTTGGTAGACCATGGATTCATGCCATGGGGGTAGTTTTGTCTACCCTTTATCATTCAGTAAAATTCATATTTTAAAATTAAGTACATGCAATTGAAGATGATTTGACTCTGGATAGTTGCTTGAAAATAGAAGTGAGATATCAAACTCCTTTGAGTAGTTTGATCCCTTCTTTAACACTACCCTTAGCTGCTAACAACAGTCTTAGTCAACATAGTGTTGGTCCTTCAAATGCATTTTTTGGTGATGACTGGGGTTCATTAGATTTTACACCATCTTTTATGGGTGAATATAAAATCCCAACCTCACACTCTAAGACCTCAAAGGTAAATACAATTTCCTCAACACAATCTCATACTCCTACAAGAATTAAGATTAAATTTAATGATGAATATGATGAAACCTTTAAAATAGATGAAGATCCACCTTCCCCTATAAGAATGGTGGCCATTTGTGAAAACATATCATCTCCGTCGAATGAATCATCTAATTCTAATGCATTTCTTGGTCACAAAGTGGTCTCTTTAGATTTCAACCCCCATGGGATGGTTGAAACAAAGTTGGACCCTCCTCACCATGACAAAAATAATCAATCCTTCTTCTTCAACATATAATCATACTTCCAACAAAGCTAGTTGTATGACCTCTCTTTGTCCTTCGGTCTTGGAGAAGCGTTATGGGCTTGGATTCAAAATTCTTTCAAAACAAGAATACAATGGAAATGGGTTAGGATGTAAAGAACAAGGAATTAATAAGCCCATGGAACCAAACCCGTACTTGTCTAAAGTATGTTTGGGTTTCCAGCCTTCTCCTACGTTCTCTCAACCATGTTTACAACAAAATGGCTTGCTTCCTACTCCCCCTATATCTTTTCTTTTATCTCAGCAAGAGTGTACAGTTGTTGATTCTACTCAAAGACCACTTAATCACTCTTCCTCCTTTAAAACACAAAAATATTCAATAGAATAATCATTCAACACTTTATTGTGCATATCATCGAGCACTTGGCCATTCCACTAACGAATGTCGAGACTTGAGTAGAAAAATTCAACAACTTCAAACAAGGTTTGTCTCTAGCACTCCTCACCATGGTTGATGTAGTCCCTAGAGCACCTTGTCCTTCTTCCATCTATGTAGCACCTTGTAGCAATGCTCAGCATCATACTATGAGTACACAAGCCATTGTGTATCATGCCTATAAGGATCGCCTTGGTTTCTTCTTCTTTTGGGCAACCCCTTGTTGTGATGTAGCTTTTGTAAACACATCTCATTTGGGCATGTGCTTTTAAAAAGCTCTCATGCTTGTTCTATATTTATTCATCTCTCTACCTTAAATGCAATTGCTCCTTGACGAAGTTAGCAATCACTTTAAGGTGGGGGAATCTATCATTTTATGAGCCTTACTTTCTCCATTCTATCTAAACACTTATTGGCTATCAAATCTCCTCTCTCTTGGAAAGGATTATGGAAAGATTGGAAACAAGATCTTGAGTCTATCTTGTTCTCCTAAGTTGAAACTTAGAAGCAAGATCTTGAGTCTATCTTGTTTTCCTAAGTTGAATCTCCTAGTATGCTTGGGAGAAGGGTTGTGCCACCAACTAGAGTTTGGTAGTAAGGTCACTTCGCATTATTATTCTACAAGGCTTCACATAATTCCTCTTGCAAGAGGTAGCTTAATGTATTTCCTTGAGTGGAAACACTTTCCTTTTGAGATGGATTAAGTGTTTGATGTGTTTGTACTTCTCCTCTTGCTTCTTCTCTTTTCTAACTAACCCCTTAGAATTCTTCTTTATTGCATCTTGGGAAATGATGCATGGTGATTGAGACATCACTTAAATCGAGGTCTCCTTTGTCATGTTGACTCAAGGTCTTTCGTGTTACATTTCTTGTATATTCTTATTCCTCATGTGTTCCTTGCGCATTCTATGTATACTCGGTTCCTTGTATGTGTATGCTTTGTGTATACTTTGTGTATTGCATGTATGCATTGTGATTTCTCAAGTGTATGCCTTGTTTTATCTTGTGTCTTATAAATGTGAGTGAATTATGTTATGTGTCTTATGTGTATGCCAATCATCATAGACTCCTAGAATCCTAAACTTGGGGGCTTGGGCATCCTTCAATTAGTGTCATTCTTTGGCTTCTATGTTGTTGTGTTTTAATTGTGTCTTTTCCAGCCTTTAGTATGAGTTCGAACAAAAGTTCATAACCACACTAAAGTGGGGGCTAAATGTTGAGTCATAAAATGTATACACCATTTTACCCTTAGTTTAGCTCCTAGATGGGCCTCAAATATTTACACTTGTTTATTAGGACCTGTTTTAATACCTCTTTGAGCATTAAGCGTGTAATACTTGATCCCGATGCACAAAACCCAGAAAAGAATCATAAGGCGGAGTTAAGTAGACTTTAAGTGCCCTTTTTTGGGAGGTGCTCTGCTAAAGGACCAGGGCACCCAACCACCTTGGTCCCTGCTTTAGCCCTGCCCTAAAAAGTGGTCTTGTCAACTTAGGCCCTTTAAAACACTCCTAATGTCAGCCTTATGTGGTTTAACTCTCCAGAAATTAATGGGAATGCATATAAAAGTAAGTTATTCCATTCATTTGAACATCTAATTCTCTCTAGCAAAATCTTGGCACTCTTGCACAAGCTCTCTCTTTCTCTCTACTCTGCTCTCAAGTTCTCTCGTGGATTATTGTTGAGGCACTAACATATTACAAGTCTTGTGAAGATATTGAAGGCTACACCAACTTCTTGAGTCAAGTTGTGATGTTGTCTATAAGCATGCAAGTGTTTTCATGCTCATGGTGACTTCTTTCCTTCATGCTTTGTGTTAGCATTTTGTTCTACTTAAAATTTGCCTCTGCCCTCCTAGGGCACACACTCTTTATCAATCATCTTTGCTATTATGGAAGTGGAAGCACCATTCACAAAGCTTGACTTAGGCAAGCTCCTAAATAGTACCCAACCTTTTCCCTCGTTTCATGTGTGCGGGTCAGATGAATATGTTTCAAAAGGTGATATTTGGGAAGAAGACTAAGCTTTCTAGTACAAACCCGACTATGAAATCAATTTTTGCTAACCCTAAAAAGGGTCTAGGTCACCCAAGTACCCTTTTCCTAGACCTCCCTCCTCTCAAATTAGGTTCTCCTTTGTTCGTTGATCTTTATGCTTCTTTCAGATTATTTGTATCTATCTCTGTTTGTTTGTTATGCTCTGATCTTTGTCAACTAGGGTTTCATGTCTACACTCTAGCTTGATTGATTTGATTTGGTTAATTCCTTCTAAATACAACAAAAGGACAAAACCCCTGTAGTTTGTCTCTCCTTCTAAGGTAGAAGCCAAGCTCAGTTTATGCTCCTAATGTTTTGTAGAAGAAGGTTTTACCTAGTTTAATATATTGAGCTAGTCTCTCTTTTCAACTTAACAACTTGACTTAGGTGCTTCACATCATATGATCAATTTACTTGATCTACTTGAGTCTCTTTCTAATACTAGCACTTCTCAAATTATAGTGGGTAACTCTTTGCAGATTCCGGTATTGGGGATAAGCACTATTCAATTGCAAGATGTTTGCATTGAGGATGTTCTTGTTGTTCCTGAGCTTTCTACAAATCTTCTCTCCATATATCAGATTTTCCATTCTATGGATGGGAAGATAGTTGAGTTTACTCCTCACAATGTGGTTATTAGACAGCTACATGATCCTGAGAGAGTTGTTTCTATAGGGAGATAGGATCATGCATATCGAATATAAATATTTGATGGATTTGAGTCATCATCAAGATCTTCTCTTATAGGACATGATGATGTCTTGAGCAACCTTTAGCATAAGCAGTTTGGAAATCTAAACTATAGGTATCTTTAACAGTTGAGCACACAAGATTTGGTTGTTGGTCATCTTAAGATTTATTGTAGATAGAGAGTTTGTCCAGGTTGTGTACTTGGAAAACATCATCAGGATCCCTTTCCTAAAGGTAAGGCTACAAGAGCTTCAATGCCCTTGGAGTTGGTTCATAGTGATCTCATGTCCTCTCTAACTCTTTTATTTTTAGGGGCCAAGTATGTGCTCACTTTAATTGATGACTTCTCACAATGCACATGGGTGTACTTTCTTAAGTAAAACACTGATGTTTTTTTCACTTTCAAGACTTTTAAGGTATTTGTGGAGAAGTAGTCAGGTCTTTCTCTTTGACAAATATGCATAGATAATGGGGGCAGTATGTGAATTACGCTTTTCAAGATTTCTACAATGAGCATGGAATTCAGCATCAATTTTCAGGTCCTTACACTCCTTAGCAAAATGGTGTGACTGAGAGGAAGAACATGATTTTACGAGAGATGGAAAATTGTATGATTTAGTCTAGGTCTATGGCTCCAATGTTTTGGGCTGAAGCAATCAATTGTGCCAACTATAATGAGAACCGTATGACTCACAAAACTATATGGAATATGACTCCCAAGGAGGCTTGGTCCCATCTCAATCCTAATGTATCGTTCTTTAGAGTATTGAGTAGTGAAGCTTGGGCATTCATTCTGAATGATCAGCGTAAGGTAACGGAGATTAGTCAACCTTTGATTTTGTTGGCTATTATGAGGATGTGAAGGCTTAAAGGTTGTTTGATCCTGTCACTCATGATGTCTAATTTCACAAAGATGTCTAGTTTGATGAGTTCTTCATATAGGTGGATCCCTTCTCCACTTCTTCTTCATCATCACTTGAGGATATTTTTCTTCTTTAGGATGATACAGATTATGGTCCTACTCCACCACCTCCTCATAAGCCAATTTTGCCTCGTTAGACATGCACTACTCTTGAGGAGGCTAGTCCTCTTGTTGGTGATTCCACATATATTCATCGCACTCATTCATAGATAGTAGGTGTTAGTCTTTTGAGTCATGCCATTTCAGTAGATCCTAAAAAGTTTTCAGATGCTAAAGGTATTCTAGAGTGGGACAATGCTATGACAAAGGAGTTGTTGGTAAGAGACACTACTCTGATGAATGATTGAATGTTGTCATTGATGGAAACAAGGCAAAGAGATTCCACCAACAAGGCAAAGAGACTTTACTCCAATAGATCAATTTGGTTTGACAACAAGGCATAAAAGGATTATGGTCCAAAAGCCTAAAATGACTAAGTATGGACATTATATAGAGTAAGTAATAGAGATTGGATCAATATGCCTCCACAGTTGAAGATCATTACATGTGGTTCAGATATGTTAATCATAACTATTTGGTGATGACATGTTCCAGTGTTCAATTCATGACTTCCTTCGAAAGTCAAACTATGAAATGGTTAAGTCCAAGTGAGTAGAGTTTAGTCAGGAACAGAGTCCAGTACCAGAGTAAAAGGGTCTGCATTCCTCCATTGTTGCATATTTTGTCTTGCCACTCTAAAGGTATGTTAAGAGGTAAATGATGAATGTTGGATATGAATTTTAGAGTCTCATATGGTCCACAGTGGGAGTTATGATGTGACAAATGGATTGGTCAAGTGTGTTCTTAAGGGACAAGCTAACAGACATGTTAGATCTATATGCAGAGAACATATATTGTTTAAATAATCAATCTAAGTGGTTGAATGATTGGTGTTGACCTATATGAAGATTATTGTATGTTTGTTTGGGTCCGCATTGTCGTTTGTGCACAAGATCAAGTCGATAAGGTATAACAATTGTATGCACGTTTCATGTTTGGCTTGTTGACCTAATTGTGAGATAAATCTTGTTGCGGATATATATACTTGATGGATTTTAGTTTTGGAGCTATGAATAAGTTTGAATATTGTATGAATAAAATATGTGTGCGATCTAAGGTAGTTTTGTGATCAGAAAAAGGATAATAAGAGCAGAAGGGTAGAGCATATGTGAAGTAGAGTAGAAAAGTAGGGCAGACATTATAAAGACATTTGAGTTTGTATATTGAGCTATTAATGGAACTGCACTTCAGCATTCTATAGATGCATTTGCAGAAGTCATCTCTTGGTATTGAGCCAATCCTTCTTCTATCTTCTCTTCTATTTTCTTGGTAGTGAGCCTATTGCAGTGAGCACTTCTTTGGATAGTGAGTCCTTGGGTAGTGAGCCCTAAGGCAGTGAGCCTTCATGTAATTCGGTATTGTTATCATAATATATTGTGAGCTAACACTCACCATGGTTTTTCCCTTTTTGGGTTTTCCACATAAAAATCATGGTGTCTATGTGTTATGTCTTTATGGTTGTTGTTCTTATGTTTGTTTTGCTTTCAAGTAATTGAATATGGTAAATGGATTAATAAGTGTGTGAAAGAGAAGTCTTACAGAATATCGATTCACCCCCCCTCTCAGTATTCTTTGTGATCAACAATTGGTATCAGAGCAAGGTTCCTTGGAAGAAGTCTAATAGCTTGAGGAAGACCCGGGAAAGAATACTCATGGCAACCAGAAGGTATCCTACTCCAAGAAATGACACAATTGATCAAGAATTAAAAATAGCTCTTGAGGATCTTGATAAGTATGAAGCAAAGATCCAAGATTTGAAGGAAAATGTCAAAGATGCAGATGAATGCATTCTAAAGCTAAGGGAGCAAGTCAAAAAGTTCAAGGAAAATAGCAAGGAGCTAAGTGAACAATTGAATGAATCAAATGAAACTCTAAACAATTTAACATTAGAAATTGAAGAAAAAGGGGAGATTGAAAAGCATCTAAATCAAGTTGTAAAGGATAAGTCTGAGGAATGTGAAAAATTGGCTAAAGATGTTTTTCTTCTAAAATATGATCTGGAAGCAGCCAATAGCTACAAAGAAAAATTCAAAATAAGCTCTGCAAAGCTTGAGGAGTTGATTGAAAGTCAAAAGAGTTCAGATGACAAGAAAGGCTTGGGATTTGAAAAAGGAGAAAATTCTAAATCAGGGCAAGAAAACATTGAGATAAAGAAAAACAAAGGCAACCAGTTCTGGAATCAAAGAAGAAGACCTAGAAGACCTCACATCAGGTAGCCAAATGCTCAAAGGTACCCATCTTTCAATGGCTATTGTTTTAATTGCAATAAGTTTGGTCATAAGGCTACTCAGTGTAGGAGTAGAATGAATCAGAATGTTCCATCATTATCTAGTCAATGTTTCAATTGCAAGAAAATTGGTCATAGATCAAATGAATGCAGAAGTCTAGTAAGGAATGGTTTTAAAAATGCAAGGAATACTCAATCCTTCAATGGAAAGTGTTTTACATGCAATAGATTTGGTCATATGGCTGACCAATGCAAAACAAGAATGAATCCAATCAACAGAAGGAATCAGGGATAGAGGAATGTGGTATGACACAATTGCAATAAGTTTAGACATATTGCAAGATTCTTCAGATATAAGAATGAGAAAAGAGACTATCTTATAGAGAAGAAGAAAATAGAGCAGAGAGAAGATAAAGGGAAGAACAAGATTGATCCAGTGGAAATCAAGAAGGAAATGAGTAAGGTCTGGATTAAGAAGGATGTTAATGAGGTCAGGGATGGATCCACACCAGCCTCTGGTGCAAATACTTCCTCTGGGAAGTAAATTGGGAGCTCTAGCTCGGGGGGATCTGTCTTGAAAATCCTAATTCCCTAGCTAGATAGTCAAGGATGGAATTCGGCACGAAGATATGATAAAAAGATTTATATAATAGATCTTTTGAAAGAAATTCTGGTAGAAAAGGATCAAATACAGAGCATTGCAGAGCAATCTTAATTGACTGGGCTTAACAGAGAAGTGTTTGACAACTTTTTGAAGGACTGCATTTATGACGACTTAGGTTTTCATATCAAGGGTTAAAAAGGAATTCATTTGAAAGATAATTCACTTTGCATTCAAGCTATCAATTTGAAGAAGAATCCTAAGTGACATCAAAGATTTCCAAAGATTCAAATAAGCTCAAAGCAATTGCAAGAGAAGGAAACCCTAATTCTGCAAAAGAGGTATTTATAGCCTGAAAACCCTACTATGAAGTTTGAATTATTCCGAGAAAATGTTTACTCCTCAAGTAATCGAGACAACTGAAAAGCCTCACCCCAAGTTCAAGAAATATTTCTTCAAATCACTGGAAAATGATCCTGTTGGGGCATTCTCAATTCTCCACATGGAGTTTTGTATATGGAAGATGTTAGGGCATATATTCATACCAAGCTACAAGAATATAATCACATGAATCTAGGAAAACTGTACTTGGATGAATTGACTATTGTTGATGTTGTGTTGAAAAACGAATATAAAGTTCTAGGAGAAAAGAAATTAGATACATGGTTGGATTTTCCCACAATCCTAAATGATACATGGGTTAGATATATTCTGAGCAGGATTCATGATCAGTTTATGTGGCTTGATGAACCATATATGATAACTAAAGAAGCTATCAAAGTTGTAACCGGTATGAGTTCCTCCAGGAGGGTTCCAGGTTTAAAGAAAATAAAGAACAATGTGGTAATGCAACTAACAGGAGCCAAATTTGACAAGAAATCCCTCACCGTAAATAATATTAAGGATCTGGTCGTCAGATTTACATCAATGATTATTGGATACAAATATACTTTTCCAACTGGGAAAATTCTATGTCTGCTCCAGCTATATACACAGCATATGATATGATCAAAAACAATACAGATTATGATCTATGTGAATTGCTCTAGAGTGAACTAATGGAGAACTTGAAAAGAACAAAAGAGACTAATCATCCTTTCAAATATGGAACATTGATCACTTGTCTACTCTTCTACTTTCTGAGAGAGCTACTGAAGTTGGAGTTCGCAATTGAAGAGTAAACTTCTGAATGATGGTATTCTTCTTGAGACAGGCCGACCGGATGAGTTATACATCTGGTGGATGATCTTATGAATGTTTACCGACTTAGATGATCATTCCTAAGTTGATGCCTTGTATAAATAAGGGATTACGAAGTCAGTTTGAAGTTGTCCTTGTTGTGATGAGAGTGTGGTAGCGAGGAGGAGAGCGAAAGGCAGAGCAGAAGTATTGGGCTTAAATGGAACTTATTCAAGCATGGTGAAGATGCTATTCTCCAGTTCATGTACGTGATACTTATTTCTTTGTAGATAGTGTGTCTCTTGTAGGTAGTGAGCCTCTTGTGAGCAGTATGCTCAGGCAGTGAGCCCTAATTGGCATGTGCCATTTTGTTCTTTCTATTCTTCTAACAGAGAATACAATCTTCGGTTAATCACCCCATGGTTTTTCCCTTAACCGGGTTTTCCACATCAAAATCTTGGTGTCTTATGTGTTGATGTGTTTCTACTTTTCATTTGAATGCATTATGGTTCATGATTAATATTCTTCTAATCACTAAGAATATTTAAGTGTTTAGTTGGAGAAAGTTTTGCACAACTGATTCACCCCCCTCTCAGTTGTGTGCCCTAAGTCTAACAATTGGTATCAGAGATAAGTTCCTCGAAAAGAGCTTAACCACTTGAGGAGATCTAGGATGTCATCCTACAAGAAGGATAGTCCGAAGTTTGATGGAACCAATTTCAATCTATGGAAAGGTCGCATGAAGTGTCACTTGCAATGCATGGGAATGGCATACTGGACCATGGTTACAACACAGTATGTACCTCCACAGGGTGGTCCAAAAGCTCCAAATGAAATCACAGATGCTGAAAACAACCTGCAGACTATAGAAGCTCTTCTAAGCGCATTATCTGATTCAGAGCTCTCAAATGTTATTAACCTTCCAACTGCTTTTGATATTTGGAAAAAATTGGAACTTTTGCATGAAGGAGACCAATATGTTAAATGTGCAAGGTTACAGAGTCTGAAAGGAAAATTTGAAAACCTAAAGATGAGAGATGATGAAAATATTACTACTTTTATGCCAAGAGTAAATGAGCTTGTTTGTGGAATTAGAAATGCTAGTGGAGTCTTGGATGAAAATGAGATTGTTGGCAAAATTCTCAGATCCCTTCCTGCTTCTTACAAAATCAAGGTTGCTGCCATTGATGAATTTAGAGCCCATACAACTGTCACAAGAGATCAATTGGCTGGCAAATTAGCTGCATTTGAAATGACTGAGTTTGGAGATGATCCCCCCAAGACTGAATCTGCATTCAAAGCCAATGCCTCTGTAAAAGGTAAACAAAGGTTTGATCTAGGAGAGAACTCATCAAGGAAACTGTCATGGTATGAAAAAGCAAGAAAAGACCTGGAAGAAGAAGAAGTAGAAACTGCTCAACTTGAAGCCCTCATTGCAAAGAGACTGCCAAGAGGATCCGGTAAGTATGAAGGAAAATTGCCTTTTAAGTGTTTTAACAGCAATAAGATTGGTCACTTTGCCTCAAGATGTCCGGAAATATTTTCAAGGCCAAATCCTAACAGATCAAGGTTCCAAAAGAATTGTTACTATGTTCATGAAGAAGATGATAATGAAGGAGTAACAGATGATGAATCAGAGACAGGAAACAAATCCGGAAGTGAATGGGTGTGTATTGCCATCAAGAAGAAGAACCAATATCCTATGTATCTGTCAATCATAAAGTTGTAGAAAGAGCTCTGGCTGCCCAAGTTGAAGAAAAGGATGATTGGGTCATTGATAGTGGTTGCTCTCACCATATGACAGGTGACAAAAATAAGTTCATAGATTTGGAAAGGTATGAAGGAGGAGTGGTGAAGTTTGGTGATAATTTTGCTGGTAGAATCAGAGGAAGAGGAACTATTTCCTTTCATGGAAGGAACAAAACCGGTAATGTTCTATATGTTGAAGGCTTGAAGCACAATCTTCTCAGTGTTGGACAGTTGGTGGACAAAGGCTATGATCTCTGGTTCAAGAATGGAAAATGCAAGATCTTTGAAAGATACGAAACAGAGATTGCATTCGGTACCCAAACTAAAGGTAATATCTTCCACTTGGTTGGCACTGGTAAAAGTTGTTTACTTGTTCAAGTTGATCAGAGTTGGTTATGGCATAGGAGAATGTGTCATGTGAATTTTTATAACATCATCAATATAAGCAATACTTAGGCTGTAAGAGATCTTCCTAAATTGGTGAAACCTACTAACAGCTTGTGCAAAGAATGTCAGTTGGGTAAGCTGAGCAGAATCACATTCAAGAGTAAGGAACTGTCTTCTACCGGATTATTGGACTTAGTTCATACTGACCTTTGTGGCCCGGCAAGAATTAGGAGTATTCAAGGTGATAGATACTTCATGTTACTAATTGATGACTATTCCTGGATGATGTGGGTAACTTTTCTGAAAGAGAAATCAGAAGCTTTTGAGAAATTCAAAATATTCAAGGCTATGGTAGAGAATGAAACCAGATTGAAATTGAAATGTTTGAGGTCTAATAGAGGTGGAGAATTCACATTCGGTGAGTTCATAGAGTTCTGTGAGAAACATGGAATAAAGAGACAGTTGTCTGCTCCTAGGACTCCACAGCAGAATGGAGTAGTGGAAAGAAAGAATCGGACCATACAGGAAGCATCTAGGACCATGATGATGGAAGCAAATGTTCCTCATATCTATTGGAGAGAAGCTGTCAGCACTGCAGTCTATACTCTCAATCAAGTTCAAATCAAAAGCAATACTGGTAAGACTCCTTATGAACTTTGGTTTGGCATCACTCCTACTGTAAGGTATTTCAGAGTTTTTGGTAGCAAATATTACATTAAAAGAGATGAAGATCTAGGAAAGTTTGATGCTAGAAGTGATGAAGGAATATTCTTGGGTTACTCTACTCAAAGAAAAGCATATCGGTGTTATAACAAAAGACTGAGAAAGATGATAGAAAGTACAAATGTGAAGGTTGATTAGGGAATTGAGAAACCCTCAAGGTTTTATGAATATGATGAAGATGATCAGAATGATGTTCTGACTCAAGGAGCCCAAGCCTCATCTGTTAGTCAAATTCAAGCTAATCCGGTAAACCAGGAAGAAGAAATGAGTTTCAATAAGCCTGATCAAGAATCAGAAGTGCAAGAAATTCCTAAAGCTCCCAAGTATGTAAGACTAAACCACTCTGAAGATCAGATCATAGGTGATAAAAGCAAAGGAGTACTAACAAGAAGGAGAATTGCTCAAGATTCAGAAGAGTATTGTTTGATTTCAAAGATTGAACCTAAGACACTGAATGAAGCTTGCAATGATGAAAACTGGACTAAAGCAATGGAGGAAGAGCTAGTGAAAATAGAGAAAAATCACACTTGGGATCTTGTTCCCAGACCTAGAAACAAGAATGTGATTGGAACCAAATGGGTCTTCCGGAACAAACTAAATGAAGTTGGTGAAGTAATCAGAAATAAAGCCAAATTGGTCTGCAAGGGCTACTCTCAAATAGAAGGAATTGATTTTGAAGAAACTTTTGCTCCGGTGGCAAGAATTGAAGCAGTAAGATTATTTCTTGCCTTTGCTACCTTCAAGGATTTCAAGGTATATCAAATGGATGTCAAGTTTTCCTTTCTAAACGGTGACTTGGAAGAAGTGTATATAGAGCAACCGGATGGATTTCAGTTGTCTGATCATGGTGATATGGTCTGCAAGTTGAAGAAGGCACTGTATGGATTAAAGCAAGCCCCAAGAGCCTAGTATGAAAGATTGGATAAGCATCTTTTGAAGATTGGTTTCAAAAAAGGTACTGCTAACAGTAACTTATATTTCAAAATTGATCATGAAAACATCTTGATTGTTGAAGTATTTGTTGATGATATCATCTTTTGAGGAAGAGATAGTATGTGTAAAACTTTTGCAAATCAAATGAAAAGTGAGTTTGAGATGTCTATGCTTGGTGAAATAAATTTTTTCTTGGGTCTGTAAATTACTCAAACAAATAAAGGAATCTTCATTTCTCAGAGCAAATATGTGAAAGAATTGTTGAAGAAATTTGGGATGGAAGATTCAAAGCCAATGAATACTCCCATGGCAACCAGATGTAAGTTGAGCAAAGATGATGACTCTCCTAAGGCAGACTAGACAAAGTACAGATCAATGATTGGAGGATTGTGGTATCTCACTCAAACTAGACCAGATATTATGCAAGTTGTTGGTCTTGTTGCTAGATTCCAAGCTGATCCTAGAGAATCCCATGTCATGGCAATCAAGAGGATTTTTAGATATCTAAAAGGGACGGTTGAGTATGGTCTGTGGTATCCTAGAGATCATGATTTCTCTCTTCATGCATATACAAATGCTGATTGGGCAAGAGATGTGGATGACCGGAAGAGTAACAGTGGTGGAGCATTCTTTTTGGGGAAAAGATTGGTTTCTTGGCTAAGCAAGAAACAAGAGGCAATATCTCTATCTACAATTGAAGTATAATATATTGCAGCAGTAGGTAGTTGCACTCAAGTTTTGTGGATGAAGCATATGCTAAGAGATATCAAAGTGGAGTATGAGTAACCTATCACAATCTTTTGTGATAATTCAAGTGTTATAAATATATCTAAGAATCTGGTGTTGCATTCAAAGACTAAACACATATCCATCAAGTTTCACTTTTTTAGAGAGCAAGTGAACAAGAATGAAGTCAAATTGGAGTTTGTGCCCTCCAAGGATCAGATTGCAAACATCTTTACTAAACCTCTACCTAAGGACTCTTTTGAGTATATCAGGGAGAAGTTAGGGGTTATTGCCCCTCTGGTGATAAACTAAGGTGCACTGAGGTGCATCAGTCTGGTGGATATCATAGTCATATCTTGTGATCCGGATTGATGGGGAGCTACTACTCAGGGGGAACAGCAGGTATGATTCTAAAGTGTTGGAATTGCAAGTATGTGCCCTTTGCCATTAATTTCAAAGGGAGAGAGAAGACATGTGAAAAACAAGTGGTTGATGATCAAAGGGGGAGCAGTAAAGGGAGAAAAGACATGTGAATGGTTGTTGCTAATAGGGGGAGCTGTGACAGTAAGAAGAAGTTCTTGACTTGATGGTTAAAACAGTTTTTCACATCTTATATTGCCATCAATGACAAAGGGGGAGATTGTTGCAAGTATAGGCCTAACTGGTGTTGTCATTGATGTCAACATACTCCTATTGCATTAATGATAAGGTTTGGATGAGCCGTGAGCTGATGATATTGAGAAAATTAGTCTCAATCAGGAACAATGAAGAACAGTGATGACAGTAAGGAAAAAGTCCAAGATAGGATGAGGATCAGAGGATGTGGATTAAAGGGTTTGTAGATATGTGTCTATAGGTGATCCTGTAGAGATTTCAGAGGTCTTCATGAAGAAGTTGTGGCCGCTCAAGTAAAACTGGTTCCGGTAGGTGTTCAGAGGTGACAGAGTGTAACAAGAAAGGTCCGGTGAGATCCGAAAATGAAGTTTCCTGTTCTACAGATTTAAGGGAGTGTTGAGGAAGTCTTTGTAGTGTATCAGCTCTATTGGTTCATGGTTTGAAGGTCCGCAAGCATCTATTCCTTTGTGACAGTAATGACAGATTGTGTTCTTAAGGTTCTGGATGAAGGATAGAAGGATTTTAGTAAGCAGAAGAAGTGTGGATGTTCTTGGTGATTCAAGAAAGCTTGTAGAGGTCTTTGGATTGTGTCCAGTTCATGTTGGTGGTCCGCACTAAAGTTGGAGTTCGCAATTGAAGAGTAAACGTCTGAATGATGGTATTCTTCTTGAGATAGGCCAACCGAATGAGTTATGCATCTAGCGGATGATCTTATGAGTGTTTGTCGACTTAGATGATCATTGCTAAGTTGATGCCTTGTATAAATAAGGGATTGCGAAGTCAGTTTGAAGTTGTCCTTGTTGTGATGAGAATGTGGTAGCGAGGAGGAGAGCGAAAGGCAGAGCAGAAGTATTGGGCTTAAATGGAACTGATTCAAGCATGGTGCAGATGCTATTCTCCAGTTCATGTATTTGATACTTATTTCTTTGTAGATAGTGTGTCTCTTGTAGATAGTTAGCCTCTTGTGAGCAGTGTGCTCAGGCAGTGAGCCCTAATTGGCATGTGCCATTTTGTTCTTTCTATTCTTCTAACAGAGAATACAATCTTGGGTTAATCACCCCATGGTTTTTCCCTTAACCAGGTTTTCCACGTCAAAATCTTGGTGTCTTATGTGTTGATGTGTTTCTGCTTTTGATTTGAATGCATTATGGTTCATGGTTAATATTCTGCTAATCACTAAGAATATTTAAGTGTTTAATTGAAGAAAGTTTTGCACAACTGATTCACCCCCCCTCTCAGTTGTGTGCCCTAAGTCTAATAGAAACCACTTGCATAATTTGGGAAATACAGACAAGCAGAATGAAATCTTATGGGGATACTTCAAAAAATTTCAAAGGCAAATATTATGTAGAGTTCGGATACGAGAAAATGTAGTAATGAAGTATGAAAAGAACATTGTATTCATGGTAGGCAAAGATAAATGCTTCATGAAAGCCATGGAACTGAGAACTGTATGGGTCCCTACATTAGGGTATGAAGTTACTAAAGAAGTTTTGACTGAATTACCTGATGTACTACTGAGAAAACCAAGAGATCTCAAAGAAGATAGATTTGGGACATTCAAAGAATTATCCTCCAAAATGTCTATTGAACATGAGTAATCAGAGAAAACATTAGATGAACAAGTAAGTGAGTCAAGAACCAAAGCAAAAGGATAAAAATCCACAAGTACTCTGGTAGAATGGACATCGAATACTCTAGAAAGGAAAGATGAGAGATCTGAAAAGGAAAAGCCTGTAGCGAGCCCCAGAAAAAGAACAAGGGCCTCATCTATTGTAGTAGTCATCACTGAAGTAGAGAAAGAAAATCCAGTAGAAGAGAAGAAAAGAAATAAAGCTATACTTAGTGAGGAAGAAGAAGAACAAGTGGCAAGAGACACTGTTGCAATTCAAGTTCCAACTGACTATGCTAAAAAAATTTTGGAAAAGCAGCAAAGAACACAAATCTTAGATTTACCCAAGTTTCTACAAGGACCAATAAATTTGGATTCTATGTCTCCTATGCAAAAATTCAAATTGGTATCATTGTGCAAGCTAAGGCTCAGGAAGAAATACTGAAAACATATATACATGACAATGAACTCATTGATGAAGCATCCGGTATTCTAGAGAAGTTGATGCCCTTGTACTAGAAAGATACATCAGTGTCATCACCTGATCAGCTCAAAGGTCTAATAAATTATGTAAGTACTCATTTTGAATCTTTTGAAAAGTTTGTTGACATTAAGGTTAGAAAGGAATTTGATGATAAAAGATTAGCAGAGTTAAAAACCAAGTTAGACAGTGACAAAATTTTGTTAGAAAGTAGCATCAAGAATATGGATAATGTAATCAAGGAAGCCTGTGATATATACAAATTTTGTTTGTCATGGCCTGAGACCATTAAGGAAATGGAAGAGAAGGTCAAAAGCATGGAGTTTCAACTAGCAAATATTTCCAATACAATTGATCCAGCAGTTGACTCTATCAGTAGCATGGAAATACAAGTTGTAAACACTCAAAACAACCTAAGCAGTTTGCTTAGTAGACAAGAAGAAATGAAAAGTAGAATGTGCCAACTGAGATGGATGATAAGCCCTAAAATTGAGTTCATGACAAGTCTAGTTGTAGAAGCCTTAAAGCTTCAGGAAATAACTAACATGCCTATCAGTGTACAGAACGCAGAGGATTTGGTGTTCCAAGTAAATGAGAACATCCAAATTTTGAACAGTGCTAAGAATAGGTGGGTTGGAGAATTAACACAATTAAAGATTGTGTACAATGTTATCCTTTCACATGCAACTAACTAATTCAACAAATTGTACCTGTACATATGCGGAAGAATTTGACAATCTTGAAATTTTGATTCAATTGTGGTATTTGCAGATACACCTTTGCCATTGATTTCAAAGGGGGAGAAGAAAACCAGTGAAAAATGGGAAAACACCTAAGGGGGAGAAGAAAAACATAGTGTATATAGAAAGGGGGAGCAGTTAAAGCAGTTAAACATTTTTCACTAAGTGTTGCCATCAATGCCAAAGGGGGAGATTGTTGGTAAGAGACACTGCTCTGATGAATGATTGAATGTTGTCATTGATGGCAACAAGGCAAAGAGATTCCACCAACAAGGTAAAGAGACTTTACTCAGGTAGTTCAATTTGGTTTGACAACAAGGCATAAAAGGATTCTGGTCCGGAAGCCTAAAATGATTAAGTATGGATAGTATACAGAGTAAGTAATAGAGATTGGGTTAGTATGCCTCCGCAGTTCAATATCGTTACATGCAGTTCAGATATGTTAATCATAGCTATTTGGTGATGATATGTTCCAATTTTCAAGTTCTGACTTCCTCTGGAAGTCATACTATGAAATGGCTAAGTCCAGGTGAGAAGAGTTAAGTCAGGAATACAGTGTAGTACCAGAGTAAAAGGGTCTACATTCCTCTGTTGTTGCATATTTTGTCTTGCCACTCTAAAGGTATGTTAAGAGGTAAATGATGAATGTTGGATATGAATTTTAGAGTCTCGTATGGTCTGCAGTGGGAGTTATGATGTGACAGATGGATTGGTCAAGTGTGTTCTTAAGGGACAAGCCGACAGACATGTTAGATCTATATGTGGAGAAGATATATTGTTTGAATAATTAATCTAAGTGGCTGAATGATTGGTGCTGACCTATATGAAGATTATTGTATGTTTGTTTGGGTTCGCATTGTTGTTTGTGCACAAGATCAAGCTGACAAGGTATAACAATTATATACATGTTTCATGTTTGGCTTGCCGACCTAATTGTGAGATAAATCTTGTTGCGAATATATATACTTGATGGATTTTGGTTTTGGAGCTATGAATAAGTGTGAATATTGTGCGAATAAAATATGTGTGCGATCTAAGGTAGTTTTGTGATCAAAAAAAGGATAATAAGAGAAGAAGGGTAGAGCATATGTGAAGCAGAGAAGAAATCAAGGCATACATTACATAAAGACATTTGAGTCTATATACTGAGCTATTATGGAACTGTACTTCAACATTTTGTAGATTCATTTGCAGCAGTCATCTCTTGACAGTGAGCTAATCCTTTTATCTTCTCTTATATTTTCTTGGCAGTGAGCCTATTGCAATGAGCACTTCTTTGGATAGTGAGTCCTTGGACAGTGAGCCCTAAGACAGTGAGTCTTCATGTAATTTGGTATTGTTATCATAATATATTTTGAGCTAACACACCGTGGTTTTTTCTTTTTTGGGTTTTCCATGTAAAAATCCTAGTGTATATGTGTTATGTCTTTATGGTTGTTGTTCTTATGTTTGTTTTGCTTTCAAGTTATTGAATATGGTAAATGGATTAATAAGTGTATGAAAGAGAAGTCTTAAAGAATACTGATTCACCTACCCCCCTCAGTATTCTTTGTGATCAATAGGAGTATTCTTCTTTGATGAAGAATCATACTTGGGATCTTGTTCCTCTTCCTAAGGGAAGAAAGTTGGTTCGATGGAAGTGGGTGTATTGCACCAAATATGTAGATAATCATTCTACTGACAAGTACAAGGCCTATCTTATTGGTAAGGGGTTTTCTCAGGTTGAGGGTATTGACTACTCTAAGACCTTTGCTCCTATTGCAAAGATGGATTCCATTCATCTTGTACTTTCTCTAGTTGTATCTCAGGGATGTTTAGTGTATCATATGGATGTGAAGAGTGTTTTCTTGCATGATGATCTTCATTAGGAGATCTACATGGAGCAACCTCTAGGTTTTGTGTAAGACTCTTCACTTGTTTACAGGTGTCATTGTTCATCATATGGTCTCAAACAATCCCCTAGGGCTTGGTATAAAAATATGGATAGATTTGTTCTTGTTTCTAGCTTCACAAATTGCCATTTCGATCCTACAATTTACACTCAAAAACAAAAAGAAGATCTTTTGATTCTTGTGCTATATGTGGATGATTTGATTCTCATAGAGAGTTCCACCTGCATGATCTAGAGTGTTCAATGAGCATTGATGGAGTGATTTGATATGAAAAATCTTGGTCTTCTGCACTTCTTCCTTAGTCTTCAAGTCCATCAGACTTCAAAGGGGATCTTCATCTTTAAACAGAAGTATGATCTTGATTTGGTTCAAAGATTTAGCATGGCTGATTGCAAGCCTGTCCCTATACCATTTCAGTTAGGTGTTGTATTGTCTACCAGTTGCACTACTACCATTCCTACCATTGATACTACTTTACATTGGCAGTTGGTTTACATTATTTTGTACTTGACACAGTCATCCTAATATTTTCTTTGTGGTTGGACTTCTATCCCATTTCTCTCAAGAGCCACATGAGAGTCATTAGAAGGAAACCAAACATATCTTAAGATATATTCAGTGCACATCACACTTTGGCATTCATTACAGATCAAGAGCTTCTCAAATTGTAGGCTTCACCGACTTAGATTGGGCCGGTGATGTTGATGATCGGAAGTCTACTTCTAGTTTTGTTTTCTACCTTGGTTTTGGCTTGATTACATGGTCTTGCAAGAAGCATATAGCTATTACATTATCATCAATAGAGGTTGAGTATCGAGGTGTAGTTTTGGCTAGCCAAGAGGTTCTTTGGCTTCGATAACTGATGATTGAGTTTGGATTTCCTCCTAATCATCCCACTACTCTTTGGTGTGATAATCAGAGTGTCGTTCACATTTCTCACAACCCCATGGAGCATCAACATACTAAGCACATCGACATCCACATGAACTTCATTAGAAAACTCATCTAAAATGGTGTTCTTAGGTTGGAGTACTTGCCTAGTGATGAGAAAGTTGTGGACATATTCACTAAGCCTTTTGCATCACCTCATTATCTTCATTTTCTATCGATGCTTGGGGTGAAGGAAGTTATCCTTGGGAGGTCTTCTTGAGTCCTCCTTCATTCACTTTTTCATATTTTTCTTTACATGTTTTCTCTCTTTTGGGGAAGACTTTTTTACCATGAGGTTTTCTCCTTTTCTCTTCTTATGAGAGATTTGTTTGTACATGGGTACCTCATCAAGCCTTGTTTCCAAGACCCATCTTTGCATGTTTGCATTTGTTTTATTCTCCCTAAGTTTCACTTAGGGGGTTGTTAGTGTGAACATGGGTGTTAACTATCCGGTTTACCTTTATAGTGTAAACAAGGTACTTTATCTAGCTAGTTCTTAGTTAGGAACTATTCACACATGTTCACATGATTTGACTTAGGGCACTAGGGATATGTCTAGATGTTTCTAGTACACATGTGATCTTATCCTTTAGTTGTCTCATGTCATAGGATTATGACACTTGTCATAATCCTATGTTGTCCTATGTCTCACCTTGCCTTTAAAAGCAAGGCCTCTCTTGTACATTATGTATTCGTGTATCATTATTGGCAATATAGCATTCTTGTTGCTTGTATCTTTTGTGTAGAAGGTTATTTGGTGTTGTAGATTTGATCTTGGTGGTTGATTGCTTCAACATTCTATATTCTAAGAATTGCAAAAGATTTACTTTTAGTATCCAAGTTAAATGATTCTAGTATGCATGTGATATTTGGCAAGTCTGGTTGCAATTTGGTGAGAGGGAACTTGGTGGTAGCTAGAGGATCTCAGATTGGGAGTTTGTTTAGGATAAATGCCTCCACATTTCGTAACTCTACCAATATAATTGGTAAAACTAAAAATGCATGTATGTTGTGGCACCAACATTTAGGTCACATAAGTCAAAAAGGTCTTAGGACCATTATTAATAAAAATTGGTTAATGGTTTTTCTGATTATTCTACTAGTAAAAATGATTTTTGTGAGCATTGTATGTTTAGTAAATAGAATAGATAGTCATTTCTTGTTGGAAGTTATAGGTAAAAAAGATTATTGGAAATCATTCATTTACATGTGCTTAGTCTAGTAGATGTGAATTCTATGGGAAAATCTCATTATTATGTCTCATTCATTGATGATGGTTCTAGATACACCTAGATTTACTTTATGCATTCTAAATTTGAAGCTTTTACTAAGATTAAGGAATTTAGGGCCTTAGATGAAAAGAAAACATATTATAAAATAAAGATGTTGAGATCTAACAATGGTGGTGATTATTTCTCTAGAGAATTTGATGAGTTCTGTAAGCATGCAAGTATTGTTCAGCAAAAGACTACACCCTATACACCCCAACAAAATGGGGTTGCAAAAAGAATGAACCAAACCTTAATGGAAAGGGCCAAAAGTATGTTGAGTGGTACGCAGTTAGATTGGTGCTTTTGAGAAAAGGACATAAGTATTTCTTGTTATTTGATTAATAGATATCCTTGTTTGGCTCTTGTTGAAAAAAATCCTTATGAAGTGTGGATAGGTAAGAAGCCTTCAATTTCACTTTAAGGATGGCTAGTTATGAGGCTTATGTTCATGCAGCTCAAGAAAAGTGATCTAAACTTGATCCAAAAGCTCATAAATGTATATTTGTAGGTTATGGTGAGAATGTTAAAGGTTATAAGCTTTAGAATCCTCTAACCTAAAAACTATTTTTTTTTAGATGTGATTTTGAGAAAGTTTAGAGATCATTTAGGTCTAGAACAACCAAAAAAAAATGACAAGACAAAAATAATGCATTTTGAGACTAAGGTCAAGAAGCAAGAAGATGCACATGTGGAAGAATAGATAGATGGATCACAGGATAGAGAGGAAGAAGAGGATTTAAATGAGAGTTTAGTTGAGGGTGTGTAGGATGAGCATATAGAAGAATAGGTAGAGCCCCTTACTCCTACCTTGAGGACATCCATAAGACAACAAAATCTAATTGACAGGTATAGCCCACTAATTTTTTTTGTGTATTTGGTTTTTTAAGTACTAATGATGGACCTAGATATTTTATGGAGGCTCTCTTCAGAGGATAGTGAGTCTTTGATGTGGGTCATGTAAGAGGAGATGATGGTCTTGGATAGTTGTGACACCTAGGATCTTGTTCGTTTTCTGAAGGGAAGAAAGCCCGATGGTTGCAAGTGGGTGTATAAAAGGAAAATTAGTGTAGATGGTTGGTTATATTGGTACAAGGCTAGATTAGTGGCTAAGGGCTACTCCCAAAGAGGGAATCAATTTCAATGTAAAATTTTCTCTCTTGTTGCTAAGTTAATTTCTATTAGATTCCTATTATCTATTGTTGTTTCTTGTGATTTTGAATCTGAGCAAATGGATATTAAAATTCCTTTATTGCATGGGGATCTTGAGGATGAGATTTATATGCGATAGCTTGATAGTTTTGTTGTGAAGGGGAAGGAACACTTGGGTTAAAATGATCATTGTATGGTCTAAAACAGTCACCCAACATGTGGTACCATAAGTTTGATGCTTTTGCATTAAGTTTAGGTTTTGTTAGGAGTGAACAAGATCATTGTGTTTGTGTTAAAATTATCGATGATCAAATTCTAATCATTTTCTTGTATGTGGATGATATGTTATTTATGGGTATGTATATGCCTAATTTAGAATAAAATGTAAAGAGATTAAAATAGTATTAAATCCTTTATTCTAAATCAAACCATACCTTTGATTGAGCTAAAGTTGCATACAAAAGAGTGAAAACAATAAATGATCTCACCAATGGAACCTTGTTTCACCAACAATGGTGGTTGTGCTCTAGGATTTATGATTGAAAGAAGTAATGTTAGGTACTCAAATCAATAGCATAACATTGCATTTAGGATTGAGATATGATTATGGCTTGTGAGAGGTTTAATTTATACATTTTTTATGGATGGATTGATAAGGATAATATTTGAAGGTAGATAAGGATAAGATTTTTGATTTGATTATATTTAACTAGTTTCTCATGAGTTAGAAATGAAAAGAAATCGAGAGGTATAAGATAGGATAACTAGAAAATAATTAATGAAATTATCTAATTATTTTAATTAATTAGATGCATGAGTTAGAAATGGAATGAAATCAAAGGGGATATATGAATGGATAATTATCTAATTATTTGAATAAAGATGAATAATGAATTGATTAATTAACAATGAATTATTTAATTAAGGCTAGGAAAATGATTAAGTGATGATATGATATGGGAATGTGGGTTGCAAATTTGGGCACTCCACTTGATGGTTATAAAGAAGGTGTTTGGGAGGTCATTTCATCACTATGTATTTTGTCATTCACATATTGGATATTTTCCTTGAGCTGCAACAACAGGTTCAACCATTTTTTAGGATGAAAACCCTTGGAAATTCGTGGATTGGACGAAAACCCAATGCCACTTGAGAGGTGAATCCATACAGGGTTTACTATTAAGCTTATTGCAGGTTATTTGCCATAGATCAGAGCTTCAATCGACATATCATTGTAGGTTTATATCAGCTAGGGTTTGAAGACCAAATTGATGTGATTTGTTCCAAATATCAATTTGGGATTGAAGTGATTTAAGGATAATCAGTTGTAGGTTATTTAAGGTTTGAATTTCATTGATATCACAAGCTTTGGTGAAGGGTTTGACATATTCAAGGAGACAGATATGTTAAGTATATTGTTGACCGCCTAGGGTTTTGATTTACATTGACATATCAGCATTTGTGAAGGGAAGTTGCATACAAGGGAGTGTTTGCCATTATCAAAAGGTGTCAAATTCATGATTTAGGTTTCATAAATCAGATCACAACCCTTTAAGAAGGATCTACCACATTAGAAGGTCTATTGCTGCCTATTTTGAAGGTGTCATTGGTGAAGCACCATCAACTTGGAGTGGATCATGGAGCTGCCATTTCACATCAGCATCTTACAAAGCACATCAGTCCATACAGCAGTCATAAATCAGTCTATATTAGTCATCACTGTTCGTTGTCTGAATTCTTCTCATATCTAATTGTGTAGCCTATCATCCAGGTATGTTATAAGCGCTTTGATATCCAAATCTTTAATTTGAATTAGCATTGTAAACATTGTCCCAGTCTGAATCAGACCTAATATCTTTGTAATTAGACCTAATATAGAGAAAAAAAATAAAGCATATTTGGTGTTGTCATTGTGATGTTTATGCATGTAAAGTATTTGGTTATATTTCTTATGTTTTGGCATATGTATTTCCATTGAAAATCATCTAAAACAATCATCAAAACCAATTACAAATTCAGAAATTAGAACTCGGTCCATTTACATGACAAGTGTTTGACATAATGTCAAACCCTTAAAATCAGAAAAAATAGATCAGATTGGGTAATGGTTCTTATAGTGGTATCAGAGCTTGGCATCCTGCCAACCTAGAGGGTTTAATTTGATCTATGCATCTAGGAGAAGGTTCACACATGCATTATTTTAGAAGAAGAGTAGGAAAACCAAAAATTCAAGAAGAGGATACTCTTTTGACAGGTACACAATAGGTTGAGATGGATAGAGATAGAAGAGATGAGAGTCCACCAAGAGATGAAAGAAATGTAGGTGAAATTTTGAGGGATATGGCAAGAGGACAGCAACAAATGACTAATGCCTTAATGTAATTCCAACAACAAATGATTGTCTCTCAACAATAAATAATGACAACTATTGGGCAAATGACTCAAAACATGGAAAATGTGAGAGTTAATCCAACTCAAACAGGTGATGGGAGTGTTGTAGGTACACCTAACATTTGCAGAACTCATGTTAGCACAAGTGTTTCAAATAAGCCACTTCGTCCCACATTTGTGCATAGAGAAGAAGAAGAAGAAACATCTGAAGAAGAGGAAGAGACACACATGACTGATGGTGTAATGGTTGCCTATGATGAGTACCATACACTTCCACAAGAGGTTAGGAATGAGCTCACTTTGAATCAATATATGAATCAGCGAAAAGACAAGAAGAAAGTCAAATAGGAAAGAAGACCAAAGAAGCAACACAAGGAGTACAAGCAAGCCTTGAACAAACTCTCTCATCCTAATTTTGATAGTAGTGGTAAGAGTACAACTTGTGCTTGGATACATTCTTGACACTTAAACCCATGCCGAAACACGAAGCAATCCAATTTGCAACCATGCATTTGGAAAGACTATCATATGATTGGTGGCATCATGGACTTGTGACTCAAAACCATGCAATGATTCATTCTTATGAGGAATTTACAAACAAGCTCATTGATTGGTTTGATAGGAAGGATGTGGAGGTCTACTATAAAGAGTTGGCTCATATGAAACAAAGTGATCATGTGGATACATACATCAATGAGTTTCAAAAGATTGTTGTTATGGTTCCTAATTTTCCTGAAAAGAGAGTTGCAATGTTGTTTGTAGAAGGATTGAATGCAAATTTAAGAGATATGGTAAAGGCTTTCAAGCTTAGCACACTACAAGAAGCAATTCAATTGGCACTTAACTTAGAAACATCACCTTCTACCAATCAGCAATATAAGAAGAGTTCTAACCATGAAAAATCAAATCAGAATTTACTTGAACAGTGCAAGCCTACAAAGTTTGAAGCACCACCAAAGATGGATCTTGAGACAAAGAATGATCTTTGTGGAAAAAATTTATGTTTCTCTTAGAACCATGGGAAGCTGGCCATATAAAATCTTGGAAAAGGTAAAGTGCACTAGATAGAGATTGTTAGTGATGTGGAAGAAGACACTAGTTCGGAAAGTGAACATGGACAGCCAACACCACATATTGAGAGTGATGGTAACAAAGGGAATATGATTTCTTATCTTTTAGGAGCTCCAAGGTATAATCCATTTCTATTTAAAGGCATCTTATTTGGGTGTAAGGTCATGGCACATCTTGATAGTGGAGCTACTTATAACTACATTGATGAGAGTTTGGTGGTTAAGAGGGGATTGCATAGTGATGATTTTGAGGGGTTTGATGTGACTATAGCAGGTGGTTTAATTATTCCATGCAAGAAGAAAATCAGCAAGCTTAGCATTCTAATTGGTGAGTAAACACTTTTTGATGACTTCTATGTTCTTGATTTGAAAGATAATGATATTGTCCTTGGGATGCAATGGATACATTCACTTCATAAAGTCATTCAAGACTTGCAAACCATGGAGTTGACTTTCCAACATGAGGGGAAAAATGTCACAATGAAAGCACTCAAGTACACGCTACCACACCAAATTATAGCCAAGAGTCTGAGAGTTATGGGAAAAGAAACACTTCAAAAAGAGGATTTTATGTGGATTTTTCAGTGTCTATCAGCATGGGGCAGCAAAAGCATGATGAGGAATCATAAAATTTGAGGAAGTTTGTTGATTACATGTGGACGATTATGACACTTTTAGCAAGAAGGTTGCATAAACTCTCTTTTGCAAACCTTGTGCAACATAGCATATCACATGAGAATTCAAACCAAAGTCCTAGATTGATTTGGGATCCAAGAATTGGTTGGAATGTTTGGGCCTAATACAGATTTGTCTCATTCGATTGCTTGAGGACAAGCAATCTCGGGGTGGGAGAACTTGTAATGTCCCATTTTTGTTTAGTTGAGCCATTGTTGCAAAGTGACTTGGAGAAAGGAAAGTTGACTTCACCTAAGCCAAATTGAAGTTGAGTACTTTATAAAGTGATTGGAGAATGGAAAGTTGGTTGAGTACTTTATAAAGTGATTGGAGAATCGAATGTTGGTTAAGTGAAGATTGGAGAACGGAAAAGTCACATTATAAAAGGAAAATAAATGACAAAATAAAACATTATTTTATTGTCAAGTTGGACATCCCACTTGGAGAAGGAAAAGTGAATTAAAAAGTAATATTTTAATCCCAATTATGGTGGTGGCCATGAAAATTATATAAAATATTGCAAATTTGGGTGCTCCACTTGAAGGTTATAAATAAGGTGTTTGGGAGGTCATTTCATCACTATGTATTTTGTCATTCACATATTGGATATTTTCCTTGAGCTGTAACAACAGGTTCAGCCATTTCTGAGGATGAAAACCCTTGGAAATTCGTGGATTAGACAAAAACTCAATGCCACTTGAGAGGTGAATCCATACGGGGTTTACTATTGAGCTTATTGCAGGTTATTTGCCATAGATCGGAGCTTCAATCGACATATTATTTGTAGGTTTATATCAGCTAGGGTTTGAAGACTAAATTGAAGAGATTTGTTCCAAATATCATTTTGGGATTGAAGTGATTTGAGGAGAATCATTCGCAGGTCATTTAGGATTTGAATTTCATTGATATCACAAGCTTTGGTGAAGGGTTTGACATATTCAAGAAGTCGTATATATTAAGTATATTGTTGGCCACCTAGGGTTTTGATTTACATTGACATATCAACGTTTGTGAAGGGTCGTAGCATACAAGGAAGTGTTTGTTATTGTCAAAAGGTGTCAAATTCATGCTTTAGGTTTCATAAATCATATTGCAACCCTTTGAGAAGGATCCACCACATTAGAAGGTCTATCACTTCCTATTTTGAAGGTATCATTGGTGAAGCGCCATCAACTTGGAGTGGATCATGGAGCTACCATTTCACATCAACATCTTACAAAGCACCTCAATCCATACAGTAGTCATAAATCAGTCCATATCAACCATCACAATTCATTGTATGAATTCTTCTCATATCTAATTGTGTAGCCTATCATCCAGGTGTGTTATAAGCGCTTTGATATCCAAATCTTTAATTTGAATTGGCATTGTAAACATTGTCCCAGTCTAAATCAAACCTGAAATCTTTGTAATCAAACCTGATATAGAGGAAAAATAAAGCATATTTGGTGTTGTCATTGTGATGTTTATGCATGTAAAGTATTTAGTTATATTTCCTATGTTTTCACATATGTATTTCCATTGAAAATCATCTAAAACAATCATCAAAACTAAATACAAATTCAGAAATTAGAACTCAGTCCATTTACATGACAAGTGTTTGACATAATGTCAAACCCTTAAAATCAAAAAAAATAGATTAGATTGGGTAAGGGTCCTTACATATAGTGAATCCATCTGCAATTGTGACATTGAAACCTTTGAATTCTTCAATCTTCAAGCCTCTTTTAACCACTAACCCCTCATCAATAAAATTGTGGGTTGCCCCCACTATCAATCAAAATAATCATTCACTGCCCTGCTAACACTCCATGAAACCTGAAGGGATGATATCTTGATGCTCCTAAAAGTGCAGCTAGTGAACCTTCTTTTGTAGCGCCTTTCTCTTCAATTTATGGTTTTGAATCTTCAAGGTCATGAAACTTTTCATTGCCATCTGAATTTGAATCTTTATTTGAAATAACTTCACTAGAAGGACTTGCCCTTTACCCAAACACCTATGTCCAAGGACCCATGGCTCTCTACAAGAAAAATAGAGCTTCTTCCTCCTAAGCTCATTTTTGTTTCTTCATCCATCTTCTTCACAACATTAGGATTTGCATTGTTCTATATAGATGCAGGTGCATGGTGTGGCTTTTTCTAAAACCCTCCCTTATGATGTCATGTAGTGCTTGACTTGGAAGGATGTGAGTGCATTCTTGGGGTTCGATGGCTCAAGGGTTGGAGCCCTCTAATGACTTCTTGCAAAGTGATTGGTGCAAATGATTTGACAAACCCCCTAAGAGGTTCAATGAGTGGTAATGAAAAGATGCACAATCCTCTTCTCTGAAATCTTAGGAACCATCACCACAACCTTTTGAAATTCTGTTATGTATTCACAAAATGTTGTTGCTTGATCATGGATAATTTGTTGAAGTATTCTTCTTCATCTCTCAACTCAAATCTGTCAAGGATTCTCTGTTGAATTCATCAAAGGTCTATATTTGATCGTGACCATGAGTGGTACGACCATGATACCACCATTCATAAGCTTCCCCTTCTAAATGCAAAGAGGCAAACTGTATTGTTTATTTCTTTGTCATTGGGTTGAGCACAAAATAAGTCTCTATCTTCTACAACCAAGCTCTAGTTGAAATCTTATTACTCCCATCAAAATAAGCAGCTTTAAGTTTTCCCAATTTTTATTTCAAGTCCTTGTTTTTGTAATGCCCCTTCTTCTATGGTTCACTCTTCCTTGCATGTTCTATGTATTTTGCATGAGACATTTCATATTTTATATCTTCTAGTAGAGAGTTATATTTTGCATGCCATCTACGAATACTATCCGGATTGAAAGTACTAGTATTCACAGGCTCAATTTGTTCTTGTTCATCATCAAGTAGGAATATGAGTTTGTTTGCAGATCCAATCTTGGAGTTTTGAGTATCAATTTCTTTCCCTTTTCCTTTGCCACTGTTATTTACCCTCGAAATACTAGCTCCATCGTTTCCATTGTTGTCACTTCTATTGTTATTATGAATCCATTGAAATAATTGACCAAACATCTTGGCATGACGGGTTTGTTCTTCTATCATTTTGTCAAACTTTCTTGTTGCACTCTCCTCATCAGTTTCTCCTCTCTGTCATTGCTTCCTCTTATTGTATTTTCTTTGCTCTCTCCTCAAATAACGAATTTCTCTATCACTCATCAATCATCCAAAACCTAAAAGCTAGCAAGATCTATGCTCTAATACCACTATAATGTACCAAACTGATTTTTATGCCTTAAATCATATCTGAAAATGAAATTAATTAATTCCATCAAAAAATCAACAAATTTCACCAAAACTAGCAAGCTAGTCATACACTGATTAACACCAAACTAACACAACTTGCCCAAAAACTTATTAAGTTGATTGTTATTGATATGAAGGTGTTTTTACAACATTCTAGACTATTATAATAGACATTACATCAACAGAAACAAGAATTACAAATTTGAGCCACATTCACCAAAACCCACAAAAGTTGTCAACATCAAAAGAAGTCTAAATTTGCTAGACACGCCAACAAATGGACTTTATTTATTTTTTCTATCAAAATACCTGATAACATGTCTAATACATCTAATAAACATAACAGCAAACTTTTGGAACAACTCCACACTTCAAAAACTGCAAACTAGCTAAAACCCTAGCTCCATAATCACTCGAAAATACTTTAAAATCATAGAAATAGCTCCAAGACTTGCACCAACTGGTCACAAGCCCCAAAACTGATGCCACAATAGGTAACACACAGTAACCCACGAAATACACAACAACAAACACTTACAACAACCAAAATTTGCTCCAAAATCACCAAATTTGCATATAAATCCACTTGCAAGAAACTACACAAAAACTACTGAAATCTCTTATTTCTTTGAAGCTCTAATGTAACTTCTGGATAAAATTACTCTAAGTGAACAATGGGGTTTTGTTCACCATCCACCTGAAACTCATGGGTTTTCATCCACAAGCATCCAACTCCAATGGGTTTTAGTCCATTGAATAAGAAATCTGCAAATCTACAAGTATTGAGAAAATATGAAATATGTCAACACTGACAAATGAAATATTTTACAAGTTTTATATGTTTCATGCTTGGAGATGGGCGCCCAAAATCCAACGCCTCCTTTGGAGATGCCTTTGCTAAAGATAGGTTATGACAGTTGTCATAAGCTGTCATAAGTTGTCATAGCATGTCATAGATGCTCCCACCACTTGTAGCTGTCCAATTTTCCTATTTTGAATTTGCCAATAACTCCCAAGATGACTCAAAACCCAACGCCACTATTGAGCCCATTAAATATTTTATTTAATATTTAATTGTCCAAATAATATAAATTGCATCAGGACAAAATTAAATATAAAATCAATTATTTTCCCTATGTTTGTCCAATTAACCCACGGGAAAAATAAAATGGTTTAATATTGATCCCGCATTGCTATTTTTAGAAAGGGGGCATGACAAAAAAAGGGTGTCCACTTGTCCTCATCCTCCATGTGTACACTAACTCAAACACCCATGAAGAGGAAATTTTTAAACTATCCACCTCACTGCACATGTGGTTAGGTCAAAAAAATTATATGTCACGTGGAAGCCTACGTGGACCCTGAAAGTTAGGGTGCACCACCATGGAGCCCTCTCCCCTACTAGTAAAAAGATTAGTATATCAAACACTTGTAGTGAACTCATCATTAAGGGAGGAAAAATATTTTTTTATGAAAAATGAAAGGACAAACACATAGCGAATGGCAAAGTGCAAACATGAACAATACATGGGGAGTTCTAAAAAGTTGATACTACTTGCTAACTTGGAGATATCAATTGCACTTCATATTTTTCACATTTTATGCCATTTAGGCTCATGCTTTGGATTTTTAGTCATCATTGGACTTACCATGTTGGCCCATTTAGATTTGGACAGTTATAGTTCTAGCTAGATGTTATTCCTCCAAATTTGATAACTCAGCCATGCATAAATATGGAACTTCGTTATTAAAATTTTGTGGTTTCAATAGGAGCATGTGTCCTAATCAAATGGGCATTGAATGAGAAGATGAAAGGTTGATCATGTTCCAAAAGTTTGGCAATTTTGATGGTTGTTTTGGTTGAAATAGTGGTGATGACACAAAAAAATCTCCTAGTTGATGTTGGAATATTTTTGGTTTCTTACCATCAAATTTAGATATCTCCTGCTTTTTTCTATCATTTTTGGGTATGTGTTGGTTAGTGGTGGTGTTAGTTTGTGTGGAAGGCAAAGGGGGAGTTAGTTATTTGTTAGAGGTTCATAATTCATGTGAATCTTAACAATTTTTTGGTTTTCTCATCCTTGATCATGTCAAAAGGGTTGGCACTCCCTTTGGCAATGAAAATCTACCCCAAGTGTAAGAAAAAGACCTCTTACATTAAATTGGAATAATTCGCCTTAATTTTATGGCTCCAAGGGTTTCCCAATATCATATTGCATCCAATGTCCTTGTCAATGATATGGAGTGTTGTGGGGGATTGCCTTTGGCCTAAGAGTGACCAAGAAAATGATCATGCCAATAGTTATTGCCTTAATGTTCTCATATCCTCTCAACATATCCCAACAAGTGGTGATGTTAGTTTCACCTTATTTAATCTGTTGTAGTAAGGAAAAGGGACCGCATTGACTTCATCCCTATGATTTATATCCATTTCGATGCAATTGTTATAAATCCACGCTTGAAGATATGAGGTGGGTCTCCTCTTCGAGTAATGTTAGCCTTTGAAGGCATTTGTCTTATATCAAAAGGAAACTTGTATCCTAATGATCTAAGTTAGGTGAGTGTACATTTAAGTCCACTTGATTGGTTTGAGCTTTGAGGGGAGGCTAGTATTGTTCAAATGGCCCAGTTCCAATGCTTCCAATAAAATTGCTCAATGAACTAGCAAATTCTTTAAAAGGTCGATGAAAGACAGACGAGCAAAAGTGTTCTTAAGTTCCTCAATCAAATCATTTGGACCTACAAGATAAAGGGAGGTATGACTAGAGGTCACCATGTATTCTTGGGGGTCAGGTCAAATGGCGAGATTTATTCCTTCATCTTCATCTAGTTCCACTAGACCCAACATTTTTCTATCCTAATGGGGGAGACATGTTAGTGTCTTGGGGATTCAAAACTACAATTGAATCAAAAGAAGATGGAATAGTTTACATTAATTAGCTTGATCACTAATGCCATTTTTGAGAAAAGGATTTTGGTAAATCTTAAAATTGGCATTCTAAGGGGCGATATGCATCTGGCTGATTGGAGACAAATTGTCTTGCAAATTAAGGAACATATTGATAAATAATTAGTTTTGGTCCTCAAGTAACCTTTGAATGAACTTGTGATATTCCTAACAAGTCATTATGTGATGACCTCTAACTTTATGAAACAAGTAGTATCTCTTGGGATCATACTATTATGGCCTTCAATATGGATTATACTGATTATTTTGGTTGTCCAAAGGCTGACTATATTGGGGTAGGTATTGGTTGTTTGAGGGCAATTTGTTTGTGGCGGATAATCAACGGCACTAACCATTGAGTTTATGTTTACACTTTTCTAAGTGTTGTTACCACTAGTATTGTTATAATTATTACGATAGTTACATAGTTACCCACATCCATTGTTATTTTTCTTGTTTTGCAAAGCATCTAAGACCACATCTATTTTGGCATTATGGTTACTTATTAAAACCTTTTGCATAGAAGCACTATTATTACTTACATTTTGATTGTTATTTTTGGTGTGCTTCTCTAGAGTGATTAACCTACTATTTTATCTATATGTTTTTCTACAATTATCTATTGTGGCTTGGTCACTTCTCAAGGCACTCTCAAGAGCCTCCTCATATGACCAATACGAGAGCTTCTAGACCCCCTTACATATCTTTGTTTAATGCATGGAGAAAGAGGTCAATAGCTCATAGTGGTCCATATAAGGGGCATTAGTCAATAAGAACAAAACTTGTCTTCTCCAAGTTAGGAAGTATGTGATAAATTCATTGTTGTCATGCTTGGTATGCAGGAACTCCCTTATCCTAATCTTGACTAATCTTTTCATGTCAAAGACTACCACAAGTTCATTTGAGTTTTCTAAATGAATGGATAGAGCCTTCAACCAACGTCTAATACCAATTGAGGGCAATGCCCTCTAAAGTCTTAGGAAAAACCCTTGCAATAATAGCATCCTAGGGAAGGATCTCCCTAACAATAATTGCATATGCCTTGATGTGGTCATTTAGATCCCCTTCTCCCTTTAACTTTGGGATTTCTAGCAATGGCCTCAATAAGATGACACTCTAGAATGCATGGTCAAGGGGTTCCTTTAAATATTCTTAAAAGGTGTACAAAATGGGATCGTTGACTAAAGAGGAGAGCTTATATCCAAACATGGGTGGGTAAGTGGGATATTGTTGCAAAGGAGGGTAGTTGTAGATGTGTGGGGAAAATCGAAGGGAGAGTTATAAGGAGGCGGATTAGTTTGGTATAGAACACTAGGAACATGTGTGGAAAAAGTGTGGTACCCCTTCAATAGGGACATGTGCCATCATAGTGGCATATGGAGGTAGATAAGGTTGACAAATGTGCCTCATTCAAGTTGTTCTTGGAGTAGTAGTGGTAGTATGGTGATAATTGGTCGGTCCCCTACCTAGCCTGATTAGGAGCATTTTAAAATGGGCTTGTGTTGCCTTGGGGTATGGGATATGGTGGCCTTCAATTTTCTTGATTAGGTTGTTGGCAATAAGATTGTGGATTTCACCAACCTCTAAATTTCTAATCCTTACACACAATGAGCAATAAGGGCCTATGGAGTGGCCTAATTTTGAATTGGTTGATTCACGTTGTTTGTGCAACCAACTCAAGGAGGGCCTTGACCTTTGCTCTAGTTGAAATCTAGTGTTCTTTGTTTGACCAACCTGTGGAAGGTGCAGTAGTCTTCCTCCTAGTTCAGTCCTGGTGTTAAATTGAGGCACATTAGCAAGTCTGGATTGATGAGGGTGGTCAGGGTTTTGTAGTTACAAGAATCCTGGTGATATTGACATGAGCCAGTTCATCTTCAAGTTGGGTAACTTATCATTCAATATCCCTCACCTTGTTGCTATAAGTTATTAAACCTATTCCTCCTCCATTTTGAAGTGTCTGCGAGTGGATTTCAGCAAGGGTCATAAGACAAGCACAAGGGCTTATCAGGGCATTGTAACAATTTAAGATATAAGGTTAAGTTGGACATAGTATTTCAGTGGAGGTATTGACCTCCTCATTACTCCTTTGCCTTTCAAGGTTTTCAAACATTTGAAGAGGGTTGTTTAGTTCATCGGTCCAATCTTAATTGATGGGTGTTTTGGGATCTCTAAGAAAAAGGGGGATCAACATTTCAGGTCTCTTAAATCCAAACGTATTTGAGGCTGCAAAGCACTGCAAAATAAATGGAAGGAGTGAACGTGGAGAAAAGAGATGAGGAAAAGAAGAAAAGGGAAAAGAGTGAACCAAAAGATTTGTACTCTTTCACATTGAGTTCACAAATTACTTGGCACAAACATCAATGCAATGAAGTGGGGGAAAAAATTCTTTACACTATCACAATGGCTGAAGAAATATTTTCCCAAATTTAAAATACTATAAAGAAAATCATGTTTTCAGCTAAAAGCATACCAAAACTAATATAATAATATCGATTTTGGAATAAGTAAAGTCCAAGCTAATGCAAAAAGCAAAAACCACCACCTCCTGTCAAGGGCAGGGACTAACAAGAAAATAAGTATGTTGGGATATAAATCTATTAGCTGATTTAGTGGGCACCTGTGTGACTAGAAATCATGATTAAGGGGTCATATATGTTCTAAAAACATGGCCAGCAAAGCAGAATATTAACCCCTCAAATGGTGAATATTGTCATCAAATATCTTGTATAGCTCAAGATTCTATAGCACAGGGTTGAATGGGATCAGCTTAAGTGGTAAATCATAAGGGCTTTCATAGTGGAGATCATATTCAAACATCAGGTCAGATGTTACATGCTAATATCTACAAATATTGGGTGCTTAATTTAGGAAACCACAACATCCAATTCTGGGTGTAGCATATCCCAACGGACAAGGCAAGATGCAAGTCTTGGGTGAATTTGATGGAAGAGATGCCTGTAGTTGTGGTATCTAAGCCAGAGGAATCCCCGTAAGTGGAATTTACCAATTAAAAAAGAAAATCTTGTATGGCACAGAAATCTGTTTGTTATTTAGTATTTACAGAATGGCCGGCAGCTGTTTGTCATATTTCCATGTCCCATGCATCCCTGGGACAGTGGCAGTACCTCCAAAGTCTTCTTACAATTCAGACCTTTGACCTTCACCATTGATACTCTCATTATAATCACTTCGCTTCTTTGTTCCCTCCTTGATTGTCAAATACACCTGGATATATCCAGTAATACAAGTAAACATGTAATAAAAATGAAAGCATCCAGAGTATTAGGTTCTAAGTTAATGTTAAGGTTAAGTATTAAATTATAGGAACCCCTTACAGAACTCTCTGATTTTGACTGGTAAAGATGTGCCAATCACATATACTTGAATGCTAATAGGCACCAGAGCCTCTAATCAAAAGTCCTTGAGTTTCTATTTCTGCTTGTCTGCTCAACTTATGACTTAAACTAGGATCCTAGCAATTTTATTAGTTGCACTGTACAAAGGGAACCTCTATGCAAATATGCCATGCTAAAGTTCTTCTGTATTCAAACATATTCAGATCAAGTTAAATTCCCAAGTATACAACCATTCCACAGAACATCAGGCATGTCCTCAAAATTGCGATATGTCAGGATTGGTCGCATCATATATCTCATATACATTTGAATACAAAAAATTTTAAGTTCCTAGCATCTGTAACAACTGGTGTCACTCCAGATAAACTCAGTGCCAGTTGTCAACCCTGTTTCACTGTCAATTCTAGATATTTGGAATAAGAAATGTAAGCGTAATATAGGGAACATATGCATGCCAACTTCCAGATAATGCCACAGCAATACCCCTTCAGAGCACTGGATGGAAGCTCAACAGATTGTAGATAACGGATTCTGGAAAAAAAGTACAGGTTCCTCGCATTCACACAGAGAAGATAGTATGGGGTTTTTTCATAACGAGCCATGAAGAAAGCCATAGTGGACCAGTGTTTGTTATAGCACGCTGGCTGTCTCCTGTTTATATTGGCTAAGGGAAAGAATCAAATGGCTTGCTGGTATTGGTTGACATTCATGCTTGCATGCTTTATATCCCAAAATGACCCAATTAGAAGAATGCACCTGTGGGAATGGATGCCATAATCATTGCTTGTTGCTAAAAGGATTCTGGGGAGGAGCTTCAACATGGTGGAATAGGATGATGACAGTGGGAGGATGCTCCAACATTATTTTACAAAATGAAAATCAAACTTAAGACTTATTAGCATTTATATCTAGCATTCTCAGATGTCAGTTGGGGCCAAAAGGTAGCTAGAGCCTAATGGGTGATAACAACTTGGTCAAATAGCCAGAAAAGTGCAAGATAGAATTCAACCGAGGCTAGACCAGTTTTATGCAGATCATTAGGCTGTTACATTTTCCTCTAGACAGCATAGTCTATACAAGTGGAAGGCTTGGTGATTGGTTCAGATCACCTCTCAATCTCCCACCCATAGATCTTTGGTGATCAATCAACTGACATCCACCAACAAGCTCCCTTACAAGCTTAATGTTTCCTTGCTACATATCAACTATTGCACAATGGCTAGTGAGAAAATTTGAACCTAGTTACCAGACCATGTGGAAAATTGAGTTAGACCTTGCAGTGGGTGGCTGTTATTCAGCATACTGTCAAATTCTTAGAGGTCTAGAGAAGAACTATGGCCAAAGCAAGAAAGGTATTGAAATGATACTCAAAACCAGTTAAGCAGATTAGACTATAGATGTTAAGGAAAATCTCTTTTAACACTAAAAAATAACAAAAATCTGGTGACCTAGAAAGCAAATTTCACAGAGATACTGAATGTAAGGTGAAGGGAGCTAGAATTAGATCCTTAATCGAGGACAAAGACAGGTGTTCCCTCTGAATTCTTCTTCCAGTACCTAACAGACTAAACATAAATCTAAATTAGTCCTAGCCCAAAATTGCACTAATAGTAACTTTTTGGAAATCAAACATAAATCACTGAAATCTTCTAGGGTTATTTCCAATGCATCTTTCCTTAGCTTGTGATTTAGAAGAGAAGCTAATAAAAAATTTCTCCAGCAGGTGACCCTAGAGAATATTTGAGATAGTACTGGAGGTGCCTATGAATAATTTCACAAGTCGTATGCCCCAAACCAAATGGCTTACTGGTAGAGTTCTATAAAGAATTCTGGCTACTATTGAAATGAAACTATTAAAAATGAGCAAAGAAACACTTCTAGACTCTCAAATGGGTGTCTTGGCCAATTTCAAACTCGTAAATTGATACCCAAAGCCTCCAAATAAGAAACGGACAGAGATTGGAGACCTGTGACTCTCCTAACGTGTCTAAAGCTCTCTCCAAGCAAATCAGTGTGTTAGTAGCTAGGACTGTGAATCCAGAGAAGATAGATTCACCTAAAGACAAGTTGATGATGGACCACAAAAGGTTTTGTTTCAAAAGACGGGCTTTCACAAAACCCATGAAATAATACATTGGGACTTCATTCTGGACATACTTTGCTCGTAAGAATAAGGACAGATTCTTATCAGAGATGTGGCTATCTTTTCTATAAAGCTTCATCCAAAGTCAGTGTTAACAAAAGCATCTTAAAGCAAATTCAGCCACATATATCCATCCAACAAGGATGCCCCATTGCACCCTGCTTGTATGTCTTAGCAATTTATGCACTTGGGCACCTTTTATGGTTTGCAAGGATTCAAGAAAAAATCAAAAGGATTTTCTACTAGACGGTAGGCAACTTTTTGATGTACATTTGGCAGATGATTTTAAGTAACATTCTCAACTCCCTTAACCAAGTGGGAACAAAAAGCATCTGCCACACCCAATTCAATCTCTGATCATATCACGCAGACAGAGGCATGGCTCTGCCTCTAATAGCATTCCAATACTATGAACATGAGGTTTTCACAGAGTGTGATCTGAAACATTGATGAAAATAAACTTACACAGTTTTATCAGAAGCCTTTTGCTCATTCCAATACTACTTTAGCTCAAGAGTCTACTTGCTTGCAAACATGCATCAAGAGAGACACAAAAACAGGCACATGCATGTGGATGCACACAACATGCAAGCAGACACACGACCACACTTGCATATGCAAACTCAATCACCCACATACTCTCATTTACACATACACAACATGCAAGCAGACACACGACCACACTTGCATATGTAAACTCGATCACCAGATACTCTCATTTACACATACACACACATCCTTGTTTCTTTTATATGTCACTTTACTTGGCAGCTCACAGGTTTGTCAAACAAAAGGACCACCATGCATGCAGGCACACACAGAGATAGATTTCACTTTTTCTTTTACACATCAAATCACCTTACCTGGCAACTCATAGACTCATCTCTAAGTGGGCCACTACTTAATTTCCAACATTCACTTGAACGTTCCAAGTTCCAGATTCCCTGCTTGTACTTAATCAATTTTCTCTGCACTTGGAAACAAAAGAATACCGCAGGCCATTAAACAACTTTAAACTGCCATGCATCATCCCAAGTCTTCCAAGTGTCAGATCTGTAGTGGCACTTAGTCAATTTTCCTTCTACTCGGCAACAAAGTATTCCTGCAAACAAGTCACTTCTAAGTTCTAATTATTATTATTCACCTAAATCTTTTGGATGCTAGATATCTTAGACTTGACAATTCCCTTTGCTCAACAGATTGGAACCTCAACAAAATAACCTTTAGAGTATTCAATCGTTCACTCAAAAATTGGTGCCTTGGCAAACCACTACAAACTCACTTTATTCAGCCAACTTATATCCCAGCAAACTACCTCTTGGATTCCACTACCCAATAAATTGATCTCCCAGAAAACCATTTTCTGTACTTTGTTAATTTCTAGCTAATTTTGACAAACGAACTCTTCATCCAGCCAACAAACCACTTTAAGTTTAAAGTTTAATGTCATTGCCACCAAAATCATTTAAACATGAGGTATCTGTGGACCAGCCAATTTCTGATTTACTCCAGCAACTCTGAGCTTCGGTGAGCCAATAAACCATTTTTAATTATCACTAGCCCCTACATCTTTGAAAGTCGAATCATGGGCACCTAGTAAATCGTTTTGTTTATCTCAGGTTGCTCCAGCAAACTTCTGCTATGTTTGCAGGTCCCACCACAAATATCACTTTGTATAAAAGCTAGCTGCTACAAAATGGTTGCAAGGCTTCTTCTAAACCCAAAATAAGTCATCTGACGGCACGTGAGACAATGTTATTTGCTTCTTCAAATATGCAGTTAATCCCAACGCCCTCTCAGGCACTCGCCTTTAACTTGTTCTTCAACTGCAGACCAGTCATTGTCTTCCATAGGTAGATTTTCCTATGTACCCCAGGGATGTGTCCCCTGTGTTTTGTGACCCCATCCCTCACCAGAAACATTTCGGAGATGCAAGGATAAGTAGGAAACATTCCCCTGCCATCCCCTACTCCCAGAAAAAATCAGAAATGTCCCCAATATGGCCAAAAAAAATTGGAAAATATTAGGGGATGGCTAGCCATCCTGGGAATGGCCTAGGAATGGCTACGGCCCAGACTTCAAATAAAGCAAATTAAAAAAGAAACACAAGATTGGAGGGAAAAAAGGGCAGAGTCTCTGACTGATAGTTTTTCAGGTTCAATGTGGGTTCGGCCGAACAGGACAGCCTTGGGCACATCAAGCATATGATGTGCAGCCAGACATGACTTTGCAAAGCCATTGGCAGGAGGTTTGCCCACTGGTGCTGTTCTTGTAACAGAAAAGGTGGCTGCAGCTATAGGTCCCGGGTATCATGGAACTTGGAAGTACTTTTGCAGGTGGGCCTCTTGTCCTCCTGTTGAACACAATAGGACACTGAGGGGGGGGCGGGTGAATCAGTATCTAAACAAACTTCAAATCCTCCGGAGCAGATTAAAACTTAAACATTACAGCATCAACATAAACATGAAAGACTAACACAATGCACATCAACACATAACACCAGATATACGTGGAAAACCCAAGAAGGAAAAAACCACAGTGAGGATTAACTCACAATATATGAAGTTCAATAATCACAACTTTGTTTTAGGGCTACAACCCAAGGAAGCTACTACTCGCTGCTGACTTTGTTTTAGGACTACGACCCAAGGAAGCTACTACTCCCTAAAGAAATGTTTTAGGGTCAGTCCCAAGGAAGCTACAATTCCCTGCTGACTTTGTTTTAGGGCTACAACCCAAGGAAACTACTACTCCCTGAAGAAATGTTTTAGGGTCACTCCCAAGGAAGCTACAACTCCCTGCTGACTTTGTTTTAGGGCTACAACCCAAGGAAGCAACTACTCCCTGAACTAAGAATGAACTCAAAAAATATTACAGTATGACAGTCCTTCTATTGCTTAAAAGCTGACATTGAAGCTCACCCCTTTGATGATTGCAATTATGCCTCTTCTGATGATTGGATCAATTAGGCACACTCTTCACTTCTCTTTTGTCACAAAAATGTCTTCAAGATGAATCAGGACAGCCTCTTCTACTCTTCTTCAGTTGCACAACACAATGCATATGATATTCATACTACACTCTTCACACCTTCATATTTTCATTTTTGCAATCATACCTCACCTAGATCAACTAGGTTTACAGTACATACATGACATTACATTGATTTTATTACAAGTCGGCCAATACAGCAAGAATATTACATTTTACAAGTCGGCCAATACAACAAGAATATTACATTTTACAAGTCAACCAGAGATCAAACAACGTGAAACATGCATAGAGTAAACCCTATCATGAACTACAAGCTACTCTAGAAAGAAACACACCTTGCGGATCCCAATACATGCTTAGTCCAGTCCTAAACATCTTTCATAGCATCAATCTTCAAGGAATATCATCTGCATGCTACACAAATTTGAATTAAGTTGCCCTTAAGCAGGAACACATGAAGCATGTAGCACAACAGTCATTTCAACTTGGCGGTACTCATGAATGATAAAACATTGCTTGCACTCCTTCCAGATGAGCCAGCAAGACCCAAACACTATCTCCAAGCACCTCTTGAACTCCACACAACAAGAACTTTGTGGTGCACATCATCAATCTTCCTCTGTCGGCCAGGCAAGATCATAACCAGGCAATATCATCATTCTGGACCTCAACCAGTTCTGGAGGGAGCAGAAAAACACCTTGCGGAGCAATTGGAGACAACACAAGATCATCAGGAACATCTTCCATCAGTCTATGTACCATTTCATGCCACTCCAAGTTGGTGCACATCATCAGCATATGTCCTAAGAACAACTAGGCATCCAAAACTATCTATATCACAACTATCATTTGAAAACTAGGCTTGTAGACCTCCAAAACACCTGAGACTCATATGGATGCATGCATACACTGTTGTGAACATATCCTCAAAACCGCACAACCATATCTATCATTGCGAAGGAATGCGTAGCATTCCAAACAGTGTTCATCATCACTTGATTCTGCCAGAGCACAGACCGGAACTCTGTCTTTCATAACTTTCATCGCAGAGGGACAAATGATCTGAAACTTTGGATTTAGCACCTTTACATCATTCTTAACTTGACTTCTAAACCACATGACCCTAGCTTCAAATGTAGAGGAATGCGGAGGAATGCAGAGCATTTTACCAGACAGTCTTTTCAGGCAATTCTCTGCAGCAAAGAACTTCACCAACTTCTGGAGGCCAAAACCTTCATATAACGGCATATACATCCTTAGGAACAACAAGAAGGATCATACAACATGCCACAGGCCATCAGCAACATCTTTTCATCCTCAGCATAGCTTAATGTATCATCATTCATCTTAGTGCTTCTAATTCCCATCTTAATATTTCATCATTCATCTCAGTGCTTCTAATTCCCATCTTAATATTTCATCAAGAAATCATCTTTGCTAACCATAAGAATGCTCAAAACAACTTGACTCTACACTGATCAGGGCATGACATCCAACCATGAACATCACTACATCTCACTATTTTGCGGACCACAAGCATGCTCAAAACAACTTGACTTGACACTGATCAGTGCATGACATCCAACCATGAACATCAACAACCCACTATGAACATCAAGAGCATCACTGAATATCAGCAACCATGAAGATCAGTATCATCACTGCACCTCTGTTACTATACTGGTATATCATCATCACAAACTGAGTGCTGACCTTACTCTAAGTGTTGACATCAATGACAACACATATTGCCAACAGCTCCACCTCTTATTATTTCAGAAGAAGAGTTCAAAAAGGCAGTGGACATTCTATCAAAAAGTGTTAAGATTCTTGATGAAAATACACCGTGAAAGTGAATTGTAAGCAAGTAGCAAAAGGGCATGCAGAGTTCCTGAAGGCGTGAGATTACTCGAATATCTTGTTATTTGATACTCATATATATCCATGCAATAAAGTCTAGTAGTTCTGCTAGATCATTGATCACATGTGAAAAAGTCCCCTGATTTGTTTTTAAAAAAGCAGAGAAAAGAGGCTCAAATGAGCAAGAAGGCCCCAGCCATGAAATGACTACAATCAAAACAAAATTCTTTGCAGTCCTCAAAAACGGCAGTAAATGAGAAGATTAGTGCACTGCCAAAACACAATGGATCAACTTGAAAAGAAATGACAAATGGAAATGAGAAATTGTTTTCATTATCTATAACTTTATTACTGTTTTAGGGCCTTTTCTATAGAATGGAGATTGAAGAACGGTCATAATTTTGTTTAGTATTGGCATGTTGCACCTTTTACTGTGGTCATATATTTATAATGAATATGGTGAATGCCTTGTCATATGAATATTTGAAATTTCCTATATTTTTAAATTTTACCTATTTTTTAAATTGTCGTCCCCCAAAAAACGGCCTCCTAGAAGAGTTATCCTGGAAACACGTCCCTTTGTCCCCTGCTGTCCTTATCCCGGAAACTTGGTCGTACATAGAGATTTTCAGCTTTGTTAATCCTTCGTGAAAGGATTCTAAAAACCCACTTCCTTTCTAATAGCTCTTGCCACAGCTACAACTCATATTACATTTGATTGTATCCCTTTTAACACTTTGGCACAAACCTTATGATCTGCTTGTTTTTTTAACTAGAAAAATAAAACAACTCTAGTTATGA
The DNA here is from genome assembly GCA_027924645.1 of Cunninghamia lanceolata. NCBI lineage: Eukaryota > Viridiplantae > Streptophyta > Pinopsida > Cupressales > Cupressaceae > Cunninghamia > Cunninghamia lanceolata. Next base: position 3,061,213 of record BSBN01000192.1, read on the forward strand.
AATTATTTGTAGATTGAGTATATTCCAATTCTCCAATTCTTGAATATACGGCAACTCAAGCATTGCACTTTATATGTTTTCCACACATACTAACACAATAAATAGTTGGAAATGAAACAAACAATATTACATGGCTGATTTACGATAGAAAGCACAATTCTTACCTAAACATTCTTACTAAAATGGCATGCCAACTTGGAAAGTGCATGGTCAGATTTACAATAGAAACAAACAATATTGCATGTCTAGATTTATGATAGAAAGCACAAATTCTTCCCCAAACATTTTGCAATTTACTTAAATGGAATGCCAACTTGGAAAATACTTACCCACTGCAATTTTGTACACCACGTCATACTTCCCTTGGTAATAGGAAAATGACATGACAAGGACGAAAGAATAGTGGCACATGTCAAGGAAAAGAAGACAGCACCAATTTACTGTTGCAAACAACTTTGCTACCCCAACACCCTAACTGATATTGGATTTCCCTTTCCACAAGCATGATAGCTTCTGGGTCCATTATCAATACTCTCTGTGTCATCCACAAAAAAAACTATCAATGGTCAATTACTATAACAGCCTCCATCCCACCACCAAGGCCCTCTAGCTTACATTTTGTGATGGCCACCAAAGGTTGGCCAATAGAACAACCTCTAGCATAACACCAAGGCCCTATGATTTGCAATCTATGCTAGCTACCTTTTAGCATTTTAATTTGTCTCTAGTGAGACAACACAAAATGGAACAGTGTGTACAATAGAACCATTCTTCAAATTGTCAAGGGAATGAGACTTAACTAAACCTAAAACTAACCCTAAACTAAAACTATAAAAGAATTACAAGCATGCACACTATACAAGATTTCATGGGGGTGGGGGGTGGTCTGCATAAATGGTATTACTAAATGCTTATGTTTATGCCCTGGATGCATTTACCAAACTGTTAACAATCAAGCCTTGGAATGAGGTTTTCAGATATTAAGGAAAACAAATAATTCAAGTATAAATGAACACAACTTCTTACTGGCTAAAACAGAGACCAGTATTTCATTGCAAACAAGGATTTGAAGGGAAAACAGACGTATGCTTACTAACTGGTTGAAACAAAGACCAATAGATCTATATCAACAAGGGAGAATTAAAGTTAAATAAATGAACACCACACAATTTCAAGAAATTAATAATTAAACCGCATTCAAAGATACAATTTAAACAGACACACTTTGCCAATACAAAGTTTGACTAAATGTAATCTTCTTTTGATTTACTTAATAAAATTGCAAACATAAATTTCATAATCACTTCAGCTAAACAAGAGTTTCTGCAGCATATGCCCAACTTCAACTTGTTGGTGTTGGAAATAAGCCACACCCGGACCGACGATGGACTGGTCCAAGAGGGGCCAGTAGCTTAGTGGTAGAGCACTCCAGCAGCGAATGGAAGGTCCTAGGTTCGGGTCCTAGCTGGTCCATGTCTCAACATGGTATCAGAGCCAGGCCCAGGCTAGCAGCCCCAAGCACACGAGAGGTGTGGTTTAAGGGGGGGTGTTGGTGTTGGAAATAAGCCACACCCGGACAGATGATGGACTGGTCCAAGAGGGGCCAGTGGCTTAGTGGTAGAGCACTCCAGCAGCGAATGGAAGGTCCTAGGTTCGGGTCCTAGCTGGTCCATGTCTCAACACAACTATCATTACAAATTTATGTGCTCAAAGCACTTATTTATAGGTTACAATAAAGAGCTTTTAGAGATTTAAAAATATTAATTAAATATCCCAAAACAAATTGTTTTGAAGTATCCAAACCTATAGAAAATGTGGAAAGAAAAAAAACTTTAAAGCAAATATATCCTAAAACAAATAATAAAATAAAATGAACTAAAGCGATCTAAATATCCAATACCCGAAAATAGAATGCTAAGAATAGCCACTACCAAATTCAGCCACTCCTAAAAATAGCAAGTTACACTTGATTGACCTCTGTAAATTCTGAAATATTTTCACACTAGAAGTCACTAGATCCTCTGAAACATAAAGAAACAACTGCCCCTAAAAAAGCAATTTTCCAAAAAAGCACCTATTCTAAAAATAGAAAGTTGGATCCTCAAACCCCTCTTACATTCCATGGAAAAGTAGACCTGCCAAAAATGACAATTTCTAAAATAGAATTGCTTTGAAAACTTGACGAATTTTCTACTTAACACTAAAACCTTGACCATGAGACTGCCAATCTTCTGAATTTGAAAGCCTCAACCTCAGAAGTTTGAATAACTTTCTTTGATCTTGTGACACCATGGTTAGACAGAGACCTTCCATGATGACAACTCAGTATCTAAAAGATGACTTCCTCTTCACTGCAAGAAGATTGAAGAAGGAAGGAAAATTTGAAAGAATGCTTACCAGTTCCTCTTGCGACACCATTGTTGCTTTTGAAAACCTTTTCAATGGCACAAAAAACCACTGTGTAGACCTGCACAAGAGTGAACAAATGACCTTGCTTCTGCTGAAAGTAACAGAGGCGAATTGCCTTGAATTGGATTGATGAATGGCATGCATATATAGGCATGTGTTTTAAAGCAAGCTTTCTTGCTCTTGGCCGAATGAATTAAGAGAGGTGCCACGTTTGAATATGTTTTTTCATTACAAACTAAGGGAATGGAAAAGAGTGTTGGCTGATTCAGGACTGGGAGAAGATATTTAATGGTGCTGCCAAAGGAAAAACACACTTGAACTTGTCCTTAAAACCTTGCTAAATGCTGGAACATTTCACTAATGGCTCGGACACTCGGAATGTGCACCAGCAAAGGATTTGGTTGGTTTATGGTTATGCCATTTCAAAAATGTACCTGAATTCTGCTATTTAAACCCTGCCAGAACTTATTAATAACATTACCACTTTATTGATCATGTTTGCTGGAACTTTTGCTGGTTTATGCCACAAAATTGCACCTCACTTTGGTCTGTTTTTAACTTTTTTCCCTTATGCTAGGCATGGATCACTCAAATTTCTGCCACTTTTTAACTGTCCTTGGCAGAGGAAACAGGTGGTAGAGCCACTCAAAAAATGTGCCTGCATTATGAATTGTCTTAAGCGGAGCTTTGGCCACTTATTGCCCAGGCAGAGATCACTAAAGACTTCGCCATTTTCCTTATGTCTTGCGCACGGATTCCATATGGCATAGCCAAGGAATAAGTGTGCCTGTATAACTTGAAATCTCTCCCATTTAAGCTAGGCACAGATCATTAACATCTTTGCCATGTTTTTCATGCTTGAACAGAGTTTTTTGATGGTCAAACCACTTGAAAAGTGCGACCCATACCAGTCAGTAATACCCAGGTGAAGATCACTAAAGACTTAGCCAATTTGATTTTGGCAGAGGAAAAGGGTGGCTTGGCCACACAAAAAGTAGGAGAAGATCCTCAATACTTGAGCCCAAAAGAGGAATTTTATGTGGAGTTCGCCCACCATTTAACACAAAAGTGGAACTTTGGGATGGCTTGGCCATCAAAAGCACACACCACCAATGGCTTTGCCAAGGAAAAAGTGCACCATCTTTGTAACTGAATGCTAAGAAGAGATTTTGGTGTGAAAAGCTATTGGCTTAGCCATCCAAAAACTGCGCTGGCAGAAATCACTTATGGCTTTGCCATCAAAAGTGTGTGCCAACTTCACTTAAGCAACATTTTCATTCTTGGCAAAGAATTCAATGGAAATTGTCGTCACTGGCATAATTTCCGTTCAAAGCTTCATGTCTCAGCCATTTCCATACTTTTCTTTTGCCACCGCCATCATCAATCTCGAACCTCATCATTATTTCATCTTGGAACAACTACCACCTCAATCATCCAGCAAGAATTGTTAGTCAGAAAACAAGACCACAACATGACAACCTTGCAACCTAACAAGAGAAACTATAACTAATTTGGAGTGACACACAAATGATGACTACTTGATAACAAAAACAAACACAAAGTAGTATGAACATCGAGTTTCATATGGGTATCAACACTACCAATGGTATTTCTCAGCCACTGAAAACAAAACTTCTGCTCAAGGTATTGTATGCCCTCCTAAGTTCTCCTAAGTGGCAAACCAAAACCCTAACAATAATGATAGGAAACCACTAATAGACATAGACATGGTCTTATTTCAACTTCAGACTTATGGATGTAAGTTTACACCTCACAAAGCTCAAACAACTTGTGTATGGACTAGACAACCTGAACAAAAGATAATCTTCAGAATGAAGGTTGACACTCTTCTATATATGCAGCAATCATGCAAGAGAACCTGCTGCATTCAAAACAAGCATCACATATGTTATTCCCAACTTTTCATGTCATGGGATGCATTCAAAACAAGCATCACACAAGCTTGACCCAACTTTTCATGTCATGGTCCCCCAATTGACTCTCACTCGAATCTTAAGAGTTTCCTTCAATTTGTCATGCCTAATTGTATTGCATGATCATAATATGTACATCAAGATTGATTTTTTTACTCTTCTCAGGCCAAATATAACATGGTCAAGAAAAACAGAATTGTTGCATGTATTTTTATCCATGTGCACATGTCACCGTGCACTATATCCATAACATTTAAATTAATATGCATGCATATCAAAGGAGCTCAAAATGGTGGTAAAGCATTTCGTCTGACCTTGAAATTCACTAAATAATTGAAGGAATAATGTAATGTCTGGATATCTGTATTTACCATGACAAAAAACTTGCCAAGAGAAGACAAAAAATATTAATTATTTACCATGACAAAGTACAAGATTTGATTAAATTGTTGGTGAAAACTATAAAGCCTATTTGCTTTATTAGATATCCAGGTATCGCTTTTGGTATTAACGTTCTCCCAACCAACCAATAGAGCTAAGTGTAAGACAAAATTTGAAAACTGAGGGAAAAAAACATAAGTGGTTGTAAGAGACCTTTTCCAAGTAGAAAACTGTTATCTGATGACAAGTTGTATGAATAGTCCATGACTCCATATGTTTTACTCAACGTCCTTTTCCCTTCCAAAACAAGGTTCAATAAATTATAATTAATGTTAGAATTGGTCTTATAGGGTAAACTAGGGAACACAAGAGGGATAATCTTACCATCTTGGAAGGGAGGGAAGAATCCTGCTAAAAGACAAAGGGAAGACTTGGTGTTACTAACTTTACATCACAAGAAGCCGTGCTAGCCACAAAATGGATAGTTTGCACTAACAATGGTAATGCCCTGTGGAAAACTAAAGACAGACATCGTGAGAACAGCCACACAAAACAAGTACTAAAGGTCCCTTTAACCTTCATAATGTGATTGACAGAGCAAGAAAGTCCGAGAGCAAGTATTTAATGGTTCCCATTAGACTTGGCCAAATTCCACACCCAAGCACACCAAACTAGAAGGGAAGCACTTGTCAAGAATCAAGATTATGGTTCTTTTCCAAGATTCTGAAATAAAAAGAAAAATGCTTTGAAAGGACAGTCCATCATATCCAAAGATATATAGGAGCTGATAAGCTAATTTACCTAGTGCTTGCAGGGTTACTCAAAGAGTTTTTCTAAAATGCAAACAGAGTTGTTGTGGCCTATCTGGAGAGAATGAAGATAGACTAATGGCAATCTTTCTTCTTCAATGTGACTGAAGTTCTGTATGACAAGTACTGACACAAATTTCATATTTCCTCTCAACTGAATAATAAGTGGGGGCCCAAGACCTGACAATTAATGGTTGGATGGGTGCCAAAGTATAGAAAACTAGAAAGTAAAAATGCTTTAAGCAGAAAGTACTGATTTGATTACTTCTCCATTAGAGCTCATCAATCAAGATAAGACTGAAGAAGCCAAGGGTCACAGACATTACCTGTGTTACATGACATCAAGAAGAAACAATGTTGTGTACCTTTCTGTGATGAAAACAGCTAAAACCTTTTAGGGGTGCATAAAAAGCAGATTAGAGGAGACTCTGTGTGGGCCCCTTGCAATGAAAAACAACACTAGGAGAAGAACCTGTATGATTGGAGACCACGAGAGACAAATGCCAAACTTTGTGTCTAGGTGTAATTTTTTTGCATAGAGAAGACTTGAATCAAATTTTTATTCTTTGCAGTTACAGAAACTTGACACTTTAAGGATAGACGTGCCAGACCATATCATGTCTAGAATTGCATCTACAAGGATGTTGAATCTTTGCAAATTGATGCAAAAGCAGAGACGCTATATCTATTTGTCTGTGGGAAGATGATCTCTCAAATGTAACACCCCTGTTTTTGTTGTAGTAACAGAGACACATGGTTTCAGAAAGGAATGTAATAATATCAAAAGGATATTGGTACCTAATTGTACCACTGAGTTCTAACTAAGTAACTAACCATGTAAGAGGATGTACCTGCCTGGAAAACCAAGTTGTTTGTCACTTATTCAACACAATCTTTTAAAATTTTAGTCATTTTGTGTCACGCCAATCCTTTGCCATGTGACGTTTGGTCTTAAAAGTACTGGAGACACTCCAAACTGATAATAATTGCCCAACTGATCGTAAAAGTACAAGAGCCAGTATAATGGCACAAAACTGTGAACAAATACACTGTACAATGTATAAGGTTTGTGAAGCAGAATGTGATAAGTTTAACATATGGAGATGTTCCAATCTCTAATATTCGCTCTATGCAAAAACAGCTCCGGCAACCATTGCATTTACAGCATCAGCAGTAGCTGGTATCTAACTTACTAATTCTGTGTCGTCTGACTACCCCAACATGCCTCTCAAACATCAGAACCTAGAAGATGCACTGTAGATTTCACTTTGAAGACAAAGAAAGGCCTTTCTCATTTCCGCTGCCTTCATCTACACTGAAATATATGAGGCAGTAAAATTATATTTCCAAAATTGTGCAGAGCAGGAACCTGCATGATGTTTTGCAATGAAAATAATAATTATTCTAGGAAATATATATATGTTATAGGATGTTTTGTAAGCAATGTGGAACCCAATGGATCCATTACCATTACCACAATCCCTATAGTGTAAACACTCATTTCTTCCTCATTACATGCTTTTCATAGAAGCTCTATGAGCAGATAGTCATGCAGGAGGAAATGTTACATGAATGTCAATGAGAATACTGAAAGAATAATGACAACGAATTGCCAGTAGTCTTGTTCTGTTAGTGTAGTAATTTGTTGTAAGGGTGACATCATCTTGTCTGTCAAGCTGTAATGTCCTCTAAGGCTACCACAAAAAAAAAAAAAAATGTTCATGGAGATTTCAGATTTTAGGCATATCCACACTTATACCATGGCTGAACCAGTTGACAAAGAACATAATTAGAATGTAAACACTATCGACATAACCTTGAAATCAGCAGATACCTTTTAAGGTCTAAAATTACACGAGTATTTAATACTCAGCTCATCAGTTTCCAATAATAGTTTAGGACAGCAGCAGTACAATCCTTTCTCTAACAGTTATGGCAGCAGAAATTTTCCATTCTAAGACTTTATACTTATCCATCCTAAAGTCTTCCTAGGCCTTTATAACATCAAGTAAACTTCACAGTGCACAATCATGATAAGGGAACAACAACAAATAAATAAAGAGTACCTGGCAGTGTACGAGAAGCTGGAGATTACAATGTTCTGCAACAGGGCAGTATGATCCAATGTCCAGTAGTTCCCAATATAGGGCGCAAACATTCCAAACATGTGAATAAGATGCCCTATCCACCACAACCAAGGGGCTCTCATGTTCCGTCCAAGAGGAAATCTCGGTGCCGAGGGTCCTAAGAACCTAGGTATAGTCAACTAGTACAATTGCCATTATTCACCCTTAAAGGATACACGTGAAGGTTGACTCTTCATATAGCACTTTTAGCTAGGAGGATCCACTTGTACATACAGAGGAGAGGAATGTATCCAAATGATCAATCTTAGTATTCCTACCTTCCGTTCATAAAAGAAACCCAATTCTTAATCATTTCTCTTCCTACTACTGAGCTTGCCAACACTTACCCATCCCTGAAGTACAACCCAACTGGAAAAAGGAGTACAGTGCATCCCATACTACACTAGGGACCATCCTTTATCCGAATTACTACTAACTAGGATGGCCAACAAGCATCCCATAATACTTTCCACCATCACTAGCTAGAGGAAGTGTACATTCACAACACCATTGGTGGCAAGAAACTCCACATTTCACTAAACCTTTCAAGTCAATTGATCTAGACATCTATCGCCTCCATGCCACTGACGATAGTCTGACCATCCTGATATGGTTTAGCACCTGGCACAGTCACTTGCATGGAAATGGTGAAGGCCGACTAGACCTTATCATACCAAGGGTAGCTCTTAGCATCCATCACCACCATGCTACTGGTGACAGCCAGCTACTCCTAAAGATACTGTTAGATGGAAAAGGGAAACTTAGCTTAAAACCCTAAACTAGGCCAAACCCTCTTCTATCAACATTGGAACACAAACCGAGCTTGACTTCTACCTTTGAAGGAGAGCCAAACTACAGGGGTTTTGTCCCTTTGTTGTATAAAGGAGTGTTCACCAAATTTAACCAATCAAACTAGGGCAAAGTAGGAAACCCTAATTGAGCAAGATCAGATAATAGACGACTAACGAAAACAAATGCAAAAAATCTGAGACCACAACAAAGATCAGAGGACAGGTCAGAACGAGAACCTGATTTCGAGAGCATAAAGGTACGAGGGCGCTAGGCACCCTAGACCCAAATTAGGGTTTGCAAAATGATCAAATCTGGGTGCCTTCTCATGTCTGACTTCCTCCTTCCTGTCACTTGTCTTCCTGCTCCTCCGAATGCGACCTGCACACAAACAAGAAGGGAAAGGGTTGTGTTGTTTTTAGGGGCTTGCTTTAGTCAAACTCCGTGTTGGTGTTTCCACCTCCACTACAACAATGATTAGCAATTAAAGAGTGCGTGCCCTAGGAGGGCAGAGGCAAGATTTGCAATAAATGATGAAAGTATGAATGTAAATGGTAAAGGTTACCACAAGATATGAAACCCTAGTTGGAGTAGGTGACTCAAGACCATGCACCAACAAGGAGATAGAGAATGAAGACTTGAACTTCCTTCAAGACCTACAAATAAGCATCATAACATCCACATACAAAGAGCTATTCCAAGCATGAAGAACACTTGAGTGTAAGAGAGCAATTCATCAAAGCATGAGGTAATTACCTCTAACATTCTAGGTGTAAAATGAATAACAAGACTCTTTATATGCATTCCCACTCACTAACGATGAATAAAACCAAATGGTGCCGACAAGGGTAAGTCAAAGAGGTGTTCTAAGCCGACACCACCAAATTAAGGTCGGGGCTATCATCCGAGCCTAGGGCGCTAGGCGCCCTAGTCCTTTAGCCCCCACATACTCCATAGAGTGTTTAATGAGGTGAGCTTAGACCAGCCCTAAGTTTATTTTTCAGGGATTATTCATCGAGATCGAGAATTAATTGTTTATTGTTCTACTAGGTGTTAAACATTTTACTGCATAACATTTAGCCCCCACTTTAGCGTGGGTACGAACTTACGTTAGTACTCACACTAAAGTAAGGAGAAGACAGATTTCCAACATGAAAACATAGAAGCCAAAGAATTCCACCAAGTTGTGGGCCATAGTAGCCCCCAAGCTTAGGATTCTAAGGTCGCAAACACACAAGGCATTGTAACATAATTCACACATACATGGAGTGCTACAAGCATATATAAGGAATACACACAAGAGACATGCGATACACAACGGTAATACACACCATACACAATGCATACACACTTGACACAAAGCATACACACAAGGCATTAAGTATACATGGAAAACATGATGAACACACACAAAACACATGGAATCATTAAGAGAATACAAGTTCAAACAATACATCACACAAACAAACATGGAAACAAGCACACAAGCAACATGACTCTGACACTAGCTTGCTATGTTGCTAGGGGTCATGTGAAGAGAAGTGTTCTCAAAGATCATGGACTAGTAAGGACCATTGAATTACTAGGTGATCATGACAAGTCACATGAAGCACACAGGCAAGCAAACTTCATTATACTAGGTGGCTCATGGACCAACAACAAAATGGAAACATCACGGGCTAGTGAGGACTGCCGAATCACTAGTGAGTTCCATGTCTAGTGAATACATCACAAGCTAGTGAGGACAGTTGAATCACTAGGTGAGCTTCACGTCAATCATAATCAACAAGTGTATAATCAAAAGAGCATAGCGCGATGTATGCCCCCACCTTAAAGTGATTGCTTACTTCCTCGGAGAGCAATTGCTTTAAGGTAGAATAAAATACAAGACAGACATGAGACCTTTCTGGAAGCACATGCCCACATGATATGTGTTCCCAAAAGCTACATCGCAACAAGGGGTTGCCCCCGGAAAAGGCAAATCGAGGCGATGCTGCGAGTATGATACACAATGGCTTGTGCAGTCATGGTATGACGCCGAGCATAGCAACAAGGTGCCACATAAATCAAATCATACAAGTAATTATCATGTTAGAGTGAATAATATAAAGTAATAACACAAAGGGATCTACCTGACTGGCGTCAATATATGAAAGGTTGTATAATAGGAGACGTCTCGTGATTATAAATATTTTTGGAACTGTCATCATCTGCCAGTTGGTAGAACTACGGAGACAAAGGAGGAAATATCACATGAAAGCAAATATAATAGGAAGGATGCTAAATCATCCTACGCCATGCATCGTCCCCAAAGGAAACAACAATGATAAAATGCAACTTACGACATATAAAGGAATGATGATACAAATAGAGAGAATGTCACAACGGATTTTGGTCCCTTTGTATCCTTGTACCAACAAGGATCTCAAGGGTCATCCAAATTCACCTCTAATCAAGGTCAATTGGATTTAAACAATGCATATATTCAAAACAAATCCTAAATCTAACAACTCAAGAATGCTCTATGTTTCAAATTTCAACACAAGATGTTTATGATATGCTAAAGCAATGTAAAATCAGATTTGATAAGCAAATAACATCAGCAAAATCTGAAACAAGACACCAATCACAAACCCTAGTTTCAAGACTAGCTAGGTTTTCTTAAAAATGCAAGGCTTTTGTAAACCCTAACAATGAAACAATGCAAAAGTAAGCTATGCAACTATGTAAAATGATCAATGAATTCAACCTAATCAGATCTAAGGCAGCAAACAACTCAGATCTGAAACAAGGATGTAAGGGTGCAAGACACGTCGGGTTCACCAAAATGTTAGATGGAAAAGGGAGACTTAGCTTAAAACCCTAAACTAGGCCAAACCCGCTTCTATCAACATTGGAACACAAACCGAGCTTGGCTTCTATCTTTGAAGGAGAGCCAAACTACAGGGGTTTTGTCCCTTTGTTGTATAAAGGAGTGTTCACCGAATTTAACCAATCAAACCCTAATTGAACAAGATCAAAAAATAGACAACTAACGGAAACAGTTGCAAAAAATCTGAGACCACAACAGAGATCAGAGAACAGAGCAGAATGAGAACCCGGTTTCGGGAGCAGAAAGGTACCAGGGCGCTGGGAGCCCTAGACCCAAATTAGGGTTTTGCAAAATGTTTAGATCTTGGTGCCTTCTCCTGTCTGACTTCCTCCTTCCTGTCACTTGTTGTCTTCCTGCTCCTCCGAATGCGACCTACACACAAACAAGAAGGGAAAGGGTTGTGTTGTTTTTAGGGGCTTGCCTTAGTCAAACCCTATGTTGGTGTTTCCACCTCCACTACAGCAATGATTAGAGATCAAAGAGTGTGTGCCCTAGGAGGGAAGAGGCAAGATCTGCAATAAATGATGAAAGTATGAATGTAAATGGCAAAGGTTACCACAAGACATGAAACCCTAGTTGGAGTAGGTGACTCAAGACCATGCACCAACAAGGAGATAGAGAATGAAGACTTGAACTTCCTTCAAGACCTGCAAACAAGCATCATAACATCCACATACAAATAGCTATTCCAACCATGAAGAACACTTGAGCGTAAGAGAGCAATTCATCAAAGCATGAGGTAAGTACCTCTAACATTCTAGGTGTAAAATAAATAACAAGACTCCTTATATGCATTCCCGCTCACTAATGAAGAATAAAACCAAATGGGGCCGACAAGGGTAAGTCAAAGAGGTGTTCTAAGTCAACACCACCAAATTAAGGTCGGAGCTATCATCCAGGACCAGGGCGCCCTGGTCCTTTAGCCCCCACAAACTCCGGAGAGTGTTTAATGAGGGGTGCTTAGACCAGCCCTAAGTTTATTTGTCTGGGATTATTCATCAAGATCGAGAATTAATTGTTTATTGTTCCACTAGGTGTCAAAATAGGTCCAAATTAACAAGGGTAAACATTTTACTCCATAACAGATACAGTGATTAGCTCCTGGCATCCGTCACTTGCACGATATTGGTGATAGCTAGCTTACCCACTCTTGTATCCTACTAAGGATAGCTCCTGGCGTCCTTCACCTCCGTGCTACTAGTGAAAGCCAACTAATCCTTAAGAACAGTGGTTAACTCCTGGCATGGTACTAGACTCAGTTCTAATATGTGGTCATCTAACTGCCAAATTCATTGGATAGGATCTCAAGGCTTCATTCCACCTGGGGTTTCGTGTCTATAACCTCAACCCCTAGGTGGTTGATTAACAAGAACTGAAGACACTTGGTATTTAACTCAGATAACCGTTAAATTAGAAGAGGTATATAAGACATGCTTGAAGCTAAGTTATTCGAATTCAAGGTGGCCCTATTGTCACTGTTCCATGCCATAGGTACTAGTTTCAGGCTCTACTTTTTCTAAAGAAAAATTTGTGTGTGAGTACCTCTTAGAACTTACTTTTCCTTTTGTTCTGCAGCTAAGGCACGGATCCAAGGTATACTCTAATCTGATTATAACAGTCCAGATAGTTAGAAGACTTGAATACACTACAAGCTTGGCTTGACACCCAAAGCTAGTGGAAGGTAAACCGTTTCTAACACATTGCAAAAACTTACACTCAAGAAGTAAGATCATGGAGGCAAAATCCTCCTTGGTAAGCCTACACACCCTTTCACAATTTAACAAACTCAGCCATAATAGCTTTATGAGCAGCTGTGTTAAAACCTCAGTCCATTCTACCCAGATGAGCAACTAAGTTAACATTCTCAACCACATTACCATTATGGACAGCAGAGTTAACAGTGCCAAAACCATATTCCCTTAAGATTTGCACATTGGCAAGGTGCTAAGGATAAGTTTTCTAAGGTCTGCCAGAAGTCCAGCTATAGCTGCAGAGGAGCTACCTACTTGTCTATGTCCTCAACTTGTATCAATTTTCGTTTTTATGACAATATAAGAGCAACTAGGGTCCAAATTTCTCACCGGTGGTCACAATATAAAGTCTATTATGTCCAGCATTAGATGACAGGAGAACAACCAAATTTCAGCATAGTATAAACCATACTACATTTTAACAAAGATCTTTTCTTTTCTTTTTTTTTTAATAATGGGCTTAAATCTGAGTAAGTCCCAGTACAGCAGCAACACACCCCTTACCGGTTATGCTAGTGAATATGACAACTAGTTTCAACTCCAAGGAATTTAGACATAATTTTTGTTGTGCTAAACTCTATCCCCTTTTTGCAGAGAAGAATACAGTTCAAGGGAATAGGCTCGGCATCATTTAAGAGACTACATTCGTTTGGGGCATTTTATTGTGCAGCTCATGTGCCTAAACCATGCTCCCATCTACATCCACGTTTTCCCTTAAAGGGTGTATGAGAATGGTGAGGAGGTAATTCATTAAAATATAACCCTTAATATTATATTCCAGATTATCATACAGCCCACAAATGATTAATATCTACACTTTTAAAACCCACAGCCAGCTATGGCATGCACAAATAGTTGTTTAGAAGATTAACTGAATTCACAAATCAATGTTTCAATTCCATTTCAGCCCATAAACTAATCTAGGAATGAGATTACCTGTTGGGAGTTTTCTGCACCAGGTAAATTGTGGATACTTCTTTCAAATCTGCTTCCCTCCCCACTGATTTTCACCTCTTTTCTTGCTTATTTTCTTCATGCCCTCCTTCCCTCCAAATCTCCTGCTCCTCCCTCTGGGTCGCCCCTCCATTTAAGCCCATTTAACTCCCTTATCCCGTGCTCCATACTGTTCGGGCAGCGAAGTAATGAGGCAAGGAAGGGGGACGCCATTCCTCAATAATGGTACAGCCACTCCCTTGCCCGTATTTTCCAGAATTTTGCCTCCCTTCATTAATTTCCCTGTTCCTTATTCCATTTTCCCTCTTTGCAGTTCACCTTCCCAAATTTTATTTTATTATTTTCCTTGATGAGGGTTAGTCGATGGCATTATCTTAATATATTTGCTTCCAAGTAAACTATAAATGTTTCCTTGAAATTCTTTTTATTCTCTTAGTTAAATAATATTTATTTGTTAATTTACTATCTATGAAATATTATTATTCGTTGCCTAATTTAGGGACTCACAAAAGCAAGGTGTTCAGTTAACTAGACTAAAGCAAACAGTACACGAATTGGTGGCCAAGCGACTTCATATGAAATCAACTCTTCGGAACCATCCTGTGAGCATACACGATTCACTAGTTAAGCCCCAACCCTCAAGATGAACTTAATACTCCATGGGATACTTACAGTCTAGCATCGACAAGATTTGACCTGATACTTGGACACAAGGGTAAGATTGGTTTGGCATTGAAATCTGTCTCTTGACTGAACTACTGAGCACGCATTCCTGTACCTGCAAGACCCAATCAAGTTCCTCATACACATTTCAACACACAAGCATTAGTATCTAGTTAGTCTCAAAATTTAATCACCAATTTAATTGCACCATGCCATCATCTTGGAATTAAAAATAATTAAGCTACAATATCCACAATGAAATCAAAGAAGCGACAAGTCATCCAAATGCTGTTAATTATCAAGACTAATAAACCATAACATTCATAGTTTGAATCATCACAAGCATACAAGTCATCATAGTTTGCTTAAAGATCAAAACATTAAGGTTTTTGCCTTGGTCCAAATTACATCGGGACCTCAGGGATCATAGCAAAACATAGGGTTTATAGGGATGTGACACAAGCACATTACTAGTGTGAAAAGAGAAAATGCAATATCTTAACAATGTTTCTTGAACTTATTATCCTTCCTCTAGGCAATGCTTCTGTATTTCCACATCATATAATATTGTGAGCCTGCCTCACTGATCATAGAATTGTACGATAAAATCCATGCAAAATAGTGTCTATTAATAATCAACAGCCTGAACTCACCTTTTTCCAATTTGCAGATACTTGGACAAGAGGGGAAATCTAGTCCCGAGTTAACTTAAGAGCTTATTTGCTCCAGGAAATAAAGGAATTGAAAATTCAGAATTCATTCAAGGTGTGCTCGACTTCAGAAAACCTGACCTTTTATACAACCATTCAGAGTTGTTAATTTTTAATACACAACTATAACACGAGGAAGAACCAGAAACTCTCGTCCAAGGTATTTATTTCATATGTTTTCTTTCTTAGCAGCATTCTCCAATTCATTTAAATTATGAATGTTGGGAAGCCACTCCTTTTCAATAATATTACATACAACTGCAGAACCCATTTCATCTTTGCTCAACTTGCAAAGACCAGCAACTAAGACTTGATAATTCTTATCAGTGGGGTTATGATTATTTATGTTCTGAACCATCATATCTAGAACCTCACAAGCTGAAACCATTTCATCTTCTTCAACAAGACCATTAATAAGCACACTATAGATGAGTGCCTCAGGCTCTATGCCCTTAATTTTCATTCCGTGCAGGTAATCAAAGGCTAGTTTTGCCCTATTACACTTGCAAAGTCCTTGAATCAAAGCTGTATATGCAACTATATTAGGATGACATTCTTTTTGCTCCATTTCATTCCACAAGGCAAGAGCTTCTCTGTCTCTTCCTGCATTAAAAAGACCATTTATTAAGGTTGTATATGTAACAACATCGGGAGGCCGCCCTTCTGAAACCATCTTAGGAAGGTAAAGGAGTGCCAAATCAACTTCATCATTTTTACACCATCCATTGATCATTGCATTGTAGGTCACCACACTTGGTGCATGTCCCTTTTCCAACATTTCACTCAGGATTTGCTGGGCATCATTTACTCTGCCAACCTTGCAAAATCCATTTATTAGAATATTGTAAGCAACTACGTCAGGGACATAAAGCTTTTCTGACATCTCCTTTAAAAGCTTCCGTGCATGATCCACTTCACCAGCTTTGCAACTGCCATTGATTGCTGCAGAGTATGCAATCATATCCGGTAGGAACCCTGATTGAACCATTTCATTCAAGAAATTGTAAGCATCAGCCATTTTACCGCGCTGACAAAGCCTTTTAACAAGTAAGGTATAATGTTTAATCCAGGGAGCGTATCCATGAAGCCTCATCTCCCTCATCAGGTCAACAGCTTCACTAACCTTGTCTGTTTTGCACAGGCATCCAAGAATCGAATTGTAAGTATATTGTGTTGGATGAATACTTCTTTCCTTCATATCATCCAAAAGCTTGTAACTCTCGCCCAGCCTATCTAAGCTGCAAAGTGCATGTATCAAGCAGTTGTAAAGTTTAACATTGGGCATAATGCCTAACCTCACCATGTCATTCAAAAGCCCTAACGCCGTATCCAAATTTCCCACTTTGCAGAGACCATCAATAACAACACAGAAGGAAGCAATATCTGGAGAAACTACCTTCGAGATTCTAACAGATCCCTGTTCAACTTCTACAAAGTAAAGATCAGGTATCGCTGATGCCCCTTCAACCAGTAAACTATTATATCTCATCATCTCTTGAAGCAGCAAATATGATTCATCTACTTTACCAGCCTTCACAAATCCTTCCAGAACTGCATTATACAAAGACACAAGAGAACCATCTTGAAAAATCAACCCATCTTCCAACAACCTATTGACTGCATCCAGATGGCCTTCATTGCTGAGCAAGCAAATCAGTTTTCTATAAATACCCACATCTGGAGACAGCCCGGAATCTCTTATCTCAAGATATAAACCATAAGCCTTCAAGCATTCATTTTTTTCACAAAGACCTTCAATAAGTACCGTGTATGTAAACATGTCTAATCTGATACGCAGTTCCCTCATGTGTTTAACAAGCTCAAGAGCCTTGTCAACTTGATTCTCCTTGACAAATCCATGTAGCAGCACAAAAAAGGTTTTTTCGGTAGGGTTTATCTCAAGTTTCCTCGTACTTTCTATTAGTTCCAAAGCCATGTCTACCTTTCCAGACTTGCTAAGAGCAACAAGCAAAATAGCGAGCACATGTTGATCAACCCAACCATGCTGGGCCATGATTTTGAATAGATTCAAAGCCTCTGAAAATTTGCCCACACCACAGTAAGCTTGCAAAAGAGCTGTAAGAGTAAACTTATCAGACACAAATCCATGCCCCTGGATCTCATCATACATCTTCTTAAACAGATCAAATCTTTTAGATTTTGCCAAAACATCTACCAAACAATTGTATGTATACACATTAGGAACACAGTTCAAAGTTCCAGCTTGACCAAACAAGTGCATTGCTTCATTCACCATCCCCACAAGACCAAAGCACCTAATCAGAAAACCCAATGCTCCTGGAGTCATTCTGCATCTTTCTTTCACCATCTCTTCCACGAGACTCCTCAATGCCCTTTTTTTATTTTGTTTTGCGAGAATTGAGGCCATTTTATTGTATGTATAGCAGTTGTGTTTGTAACCGTTTTGAAGGGCAGCCCATTTGAAAAAATCAAGGGCATTTTTCCAATGTTTTTGCCTATTTAAAACAATCTCAACATCCCCTTGAGTAATGTGTGCACCAAAGTTTTTCAGCTCTTCCAGGTTTCTATGCACCTTCTTTTCAGAAAATACGTTGGAGAGCTTGTCTGCAAGTTGTGAAGATAAAGGCCCTGAAAACGCACTACCCGTTGCTCTAAAAGAAGGGGAAGGTGTGCTTTCAACAGACAAAGAAGAAAAAATTTCTTCATTATCGTTGTGAGGGAGCCTTTTCAAAAGTTTGAATGCATTTGAATGTATGAAAGCGGAATTTCTGAAATTTCGTAAAGCCATGAATAAAAAGAAGAAGAAAATAAGAAATAAATATTCAACATATGAAGAAACCCATTTAGAAGGTGTAATCATGGGCCTGTACCTGTATCCATGGCCCGGAGCTTAGCGCTGTGATTTTATGGTGACCATATCCATAGCTCTGCAATTTCACATTCATATTTATGGGAAGATATATTTTTGGAGTTCAGCAAAGTAAAAAAAATAATACCGTCGCATACCTAGGGAATTCTTTGGTTTTTTTAAATTAGTTCCTACAAGACCGTGCATACGCAATCGATTCAATCTTCCATATAATCTTCCAATGCTCTTGAATTTTTTTCCGCTTACAATTAATGAGCACAAATTAACTAGATTAATTAAGAGTTAGAGATTGATAATGGCAACAAATAATAAGTAGTGGTATTTTGTGGTATGTTAAATTATGATGATTTATTTGGATTCAATTATATAGTTTTTGAGTCAAACTTATTGACCCATATTTTATGATTACCACTTCATACAAACCCATCTCTCATGAATATGAATGGTCCACTTAGCACACATTGCATCTAGGTGATGCTCACCGGTGGCCTAGACTAATTATGGAGGAAGAGTTAACTAGAAGAAAGAACACCTGGAGGAAGCAAAATGACAAATGGATAAAGAAGTGGGATATTAGTATGCAAGATTGTTTAGACACTAATGAAGAAATAAAAAAAAATGGAAGATAAAAATTCAGGTACGCCATGTGGACAAAACAAAGGGGCCATTAAAAGGATTACTACATCAAAGAATTTAACCCCATGGGTGATCATGAAGAAAAAGCCTATATAGGAGCAGATATTAAGTGGAAAGCGAAAATGCTGATTGCTCAACTTAGGATGAGCTCGCACCATCTTAGGTGTGAAATGGGTAGATGGCTAATTCCTAAAGAGGAGTGGGAAAAAAGAATATGCCTTTTTTTGCAACAAAAGCATGGTGGAAACGGAACAACATTTCCTCTTGGAGTGCAAAGCATATAATGACATCTGTTCTAGTTATGGTGAAGCTTTGAAAGTCACCAACCTTGGCACCTTGTTTGAAGTGGCAAGGCTGGGTAATACAACAAACCTCGTGATCAAATTACATAACAGAAGAGAGGATCTCAAGAAAGAGGGGCATGTAATTTAGGGGTGTTTTGTAGTGTTGTTCTGGTGTCCCGTTTCTAACTGCTAGGTCCCATAGGTTGTTGTGACCTCGTGGACATTATTAAAACTCTTCATTCATTCATTCATCCAAGGAGGTTGCCCATTCGAGTACTACTCTAACTCCAACATGCTTAACCAAGGGGGTGCCTAAAGTAGAGGTTGTTGTTTGGTTCACCCATTAAAATCCATTCACTCACCACTTATTGCTTGCCACTCTCGTTAGTCTATTGTTGTTAGTTGGTAGGTCTTTAAGGGGGCATAGAAGGCCTCTCCTTCTAGATCTCATCTCCCTATCTATAGTGGGGGTAGTGGTTTGGAAGGAGTGCCTCCCTTTTTATAGCTATAGTAGGGTTACAATTGGAGTCCTCACTCGACATGTAATCAAAAGAATTCCTAGTTTTAGGACCACTCAAGTGGTCGAATATTTCCAAAACCTCTCCAAACTAAGAGTATTATTGTTGATTTTCAAATCATGCATGTCAATTACTCTTACTCAAGACTAATCAACTGAGTATGCCTATTAATAAGCTATGTACGCCTGGACGAGGTGATATATATTAGCTAACCCCTCTTTAGAAAATTTGGTATGCTGAGGTGGGGGCCAAGGGGGCAAAGACTTGATCTAACAAAGTGACTTCCCAGAAAGGGAGGGACCAGACTGGAGGAGCAAGAACAACTAGCAGTATTATCATGGTTAAACACACTTGAGTTGGAGCAGTACTAGGATTGGTGACCTCCTAGGAAGTCTTGATGCTTCACCCCTGTGAGTGTCACCTAGATGCAATGAGTACTAAGTGGACCATTCATGTTCACGAGAGATGGGTTCGAGTGAACCACTAGTCATGAAATATGGATCAAAAAACTACATAGTTGAATCCTCATAAAACATCATAATTTGACACATTGTGAAAAATACCACCTACTTATTAATGAATGAGCTAAAGGGACTCTATAATTAATGGTTCATAAGGAACAACACTTGTTGAAGGTTTTACAACTGGGGAGCAAGCTAAGTGGGATTGATCTTGGGAGAAACTCCATGGTTAAGCACACTCAAATTAGAGTACTACTAGGATGGGTGACTTGTCAAGAAGTCTTGATGCTTCATCCTTGTGAACATCACCTAGATGCAATGAGTGTTAAGTGGACCATTCATGTTCATGAGAGATCGGTTCGAGTGAACCACTACTCATGAAATATGGGTCAATGAGTTTTGACTAAAAACTATGCAATTGAATCCTAGTAAAACATCATAGTTGTAACAAATATTTAGTAAATATGAAAATAAAGGTACTTATCTTTAAAATTGATGATGGACTAGAATGTTGTTGATGTTGTGTAGAATTGATTTGTTATTGTCTTGAAATTTTTATATTCTCAATATGATCGATGGGAGTTGAATGCTGATAAAACTTCATTATTGCAACAAATAGTTAGAAATTAAATGTGAAGAATAAGGGTACTTAGCTTTAGAACCGATGATGGACTAATGTTGTTGTTATGTAGAATCGATTCATGTAATGTCCCCTTCTAGTAAGCCAAAAAATTTCCTTGACCTTACACAATTTCAACTTGTAAAAGAGAACATTAGTATTCAACTCTTCTTATCTAATCATATTAACCACAAGATATATTAAATCAAATCTTATATTCATAGGCTATAACCATTCAATCTTTCACAATATCTATTATACATGCCACATGATTCCAATTGGAGAGATATACTTGGTTCGCATGGTCATCAAACCATTTGCCCAACGAGACAGAGTATATGAAGGAGCAATCGAGGGGTCCATTATTATTCCTTTAATCGAAGACCAACCCAATCAAAGGCCCATCCCTTGTCCTGGGCTACTCTAGACCAACTGCAGACAAGGGCAATAAGTCTTTAGCCGAATGGCACTCTAGGTCAACTACGGCATCAACCATGATGTCTGTCTTTAGCCGGATGGTACTCTTGACCAACTTCGACATCAACCATGATTATACCTCATTGCTCACCCATATCTCTTCATCTCGATCTATGGGTTTGGTTGATATGCCATAGACCTCTATTTCTCCTTCTTCTAATCATGATTAACTTAAATTCTTATTCTAGTCAATTATATTAGGCTATGATAATCCTCATTGTTATCCTTCATGTAATGTATTTAATCAACAAATTTCTAATCATTTCCAAGTTCATATGACTTATTCATAACATATCAAAGAACTATTTATGTAATCTTATTAAAATCATTACTTTTGATTATATTCTTTCCTATGATCAATTCACAACTTTGCAAATGCTATTATTCATTCTATATATATATGCTCTTTCCTACTAAACTGTTATTTCATTTACCCTACGAAAGTCAAATGCCATGCACTCTTATATATGCAACATGATGAGCAAACTTATGGATTATGAAGTGCAACTATTTATCAAATTAGATACGATAACACTGTGCATTATTTACTTCATGAGAATGATCGATTATAATTCATAACAATTCTCTTTGGTTATCACAAGTAATCATAATATACTAAATGCAAAGCATATGAAACAACATTATATCCAAAAAGCTTTTAATGTGTTATTGCATACCTTGTTTGCTAGAACGTGGCTGTCTATTTTCCTTATTCGCTGCTCACTGTCATGTATTCTTGAACGCTGATGTTTAAGGGTTCATCCGCTGCTGTAAATGACTATGTTGAATGCTTAAATGTCTTCCTTTAAACTGGTATATCTGTTGATTCCTTTTGACAATGATTAAAGATGACTGTATGATGTCTTTCGATTCAAGATTGTGATTGAGATATATGAAACTTCTTCGATTGATGCTGTGTTGTCCTTCGATGGATGTTATGGAGTTTGATGATGTTCCAAGAGAAAATGCTTGATCGATTTCCTTATGTACCTTTTATTCTTTTCAAACTGTATGACCATTGTCAATGGTCGTGGCCTTTCTTAAAGGGTTCGCTTACTTTAATAATATGAACAATGCTTATATCGTATTTTTACTTGCTTCTTTTTATGAATCATATAAACTTCTTATAGTATGCATCTCAGCCTTAATGACTTTAAGTTTTAATTTGTGTAAACTACTTTATATCCCTTTAGAGGATAGACTTGCTGCCATATAAGACTTTTCTCTTATGTGATATTACTTTTGTTTAAATATTTATATTTATATTATTAGTATTAATATTTGTTATTTATATTTCTTTTTATATAATATAATAATATTTATATTTATATTTATATAATATATATATCATATTTAATAATATATTATTATAATTATAATCATATTAAATTTGATAATATTTTGTTTTATTTATATTTATAATTACAATAAGTATATTTAATTATATAAAAATATTTATTATTTAATATTTTATATATCATAATAATATTATATATGTTTATACATGATTATCATCAAAAGTGACTTCTTCATTTTATCATGATGTTTAAATCTTTAATTTAAACAATGTCTTAATATCAGATCACGATAATTCACCACTATCTCAAAATTTTATGCCCTCAATATGATGGATGAACCAGAGTCTATGTAGTCCCAAAAAACTATATGATTTAATCCCAAACCCCTTAAGTTTAATCTTTATCTACATGGGTTTGATCTTATACACAGAATCGAGCTACACCATGCAAAAGTAATCTGGCAAAATGTTGCTTCAATAAAGTTGTTTACCTTTATTCATTCATTAGCTAAATGTAGTCAAGCAACGTTTATGAACACCTTTAGAAGATTGTCGACTAGATAGGAACATGTTCTCCTCGGTTAACCCCCTTGTTGGATCAGGGTAACAATGAGGAATGATCTGCAGACAACACAAACAAGCATGTAGGTGGCCTATATGCAGATGATGTAGATATAATTATTTGTCACTTTATAAATCAAAGTGTGCACTAATGATTTTCTCCTTGTTAATCCATGTGAGCAAATGGCATGTTAAATGTCTTAATGTACCATTGCATAGCAAAATGTCATACAAATGTGTGTTAAGTCAGCTCATAATGGCTAGTAGAAAGGGGTGAGAGAGTTGGAATTTGAATTTTAAATTCTAAAATTTATAGTTCATTTTCATGCACTACAAGATCAATCTTAAGTGGTGTGGAGATGAACCTACATAGGGAAATGATAATCTCAAGGCGGGACAAATGTATGGGAGTGGGTGTGTATAGGTGTAATAATGAGAGGTAAATGGTGAATGCATATGAATAAGTGTAAGTGGGAGGAAATAGGGATGGATAGGGATCAGGGCATGAGCCAAGCAAAGCACAAGATTGTGTCACTTATTGATGTGTTATTGCATTTAGGACATTCTACCAAGGTGGACACAAAACTAAATGGGAAATGACATAGGTATGCAAATTTCATCATTGCATTTTGCACCCACTTTGATGTGCAAGTGAATCGAATGTGAGCATGCATTTCAAAGTATCTGAACATTCTCAACCAACATAAAAGTAAATATCCAAACACTTAGGATATTGATCCATATAAAGTAACAAAAAAATGTTCTTGGATTTTTCTTGTATTCTCCTCGATATGAGCACTCCATTAAAATCTACAAAACAAAAAAGATATGCAATGAGTAGCTTATATCACATAATTAAAATAAGTCACAAATTACAAGTTGCTTCAACTATATATGAAAATGTAAAGGAGATAGAAGGGAGAAAGGATGGGAAATTCTACTTGTGGCAGTGTGATTATGTGTGATGCAGTGATAAGTCAGCACACGATGTGGTAGTAGATCTATGCACAATGAAGGCGTGTCATGTAATAAAGGTTCTATGTGATATATTCATAAGTGTGCACATGATCTGTAGATCTCTGCTCAATGCAAGCATGTGGTGCAACCAAACATTATGTGTGATGTAGTGATAAGTCTCTACGTAATGTGTTAATAGATCTTCCCATAATGTGGACATGTAATGCGATCAAGGTCTGTCTAAATATGGTGGCGAGTCTCTATCTAGCACGAGTCACTATCTAAAATCTTAACCATGAAAAAATGTTAGTGATAATATATGTCCCCCTTCAATTGGTTGCATTAAATGAATGCAATAAATTGGAGAAGAGGAAAAACAATACAAGATAATAAAATTAGTAAAGTAATCATGTAAGTACATATAACATGTAAAGATGTATCATTATATAGCAAGTGTATAAGCTCATAAATTGGTGATAAGCATTAAGGCATAATGTTGTCCTTAATATAGGTAAATCATAAAGGAAGGATGACCCTAAAGGCTAGATAAGTATCATTTATGCATATAGAACATGTAATCAGAGTAAAGATAAGCATATAAGAACGCATGGGTAGGATATAGGCATGGAAGCACATGTATAGATGATTTTCCCTAAGTCCAACTAAATGATAAGATTAAGCTCATAAAAATATAAATGGTATATATAAGATAAATTCATGACATGGTTATGAGATGTGCGATCATAGGAAAAGGCATATTAGGAATCATAAGGCCTAGTAGCATAAACATTAAAACATATACATGACAAAAATGAGTGTAAAATGATAAACATGGAAGCATAAGGAGATAAGAATGATAAGCATATGATAGATAAATATAAATCATGAGAAATATATGCATACTTGAGGCATAGTGAATCATAAGATCATAAAATCATAAAAATAATGAACAAGTGAATAATCCAAGTGTTAAGCATAGGACATAGGTGAACATAAGAGCATGAAAGAATATAAAGTAGAAAAGGAAACTTAAGAAAGAACTTGAGTGAAACTTGAAACACAAGAAGTCATGGGTATGAAAATTAACATAATAAGGATGCCCCCAAGTGGGGAGCAAAGGATAAATCATAATATAGAAGGTGAAATGAGAAAAGGAAAAACACATCAAACAATGCATAATCAAAAGGGCAAAAAGCTAAAGTTCAAGTAAAAATAAAAATATAGACAATAGATATAGGAGTGTTTGATGTCTCATGGCACATAGTTTTCAAGATCCTCCTCTAAGAGGTCATTCTCTTCCCAAAAAGTTCCATCACATTCCTATTATTTCACAACATGAGTTGTTTCCTCTTGGATTGCTTTTTTAATCACGTGTTTCTCCTTGATAAGATTTTTTGCTCTTTGTAAACACATTGTCAATAGGTGGGACATTTATTGTTTATTTCTTTTGCTACTTTTGTTGTATTTTTGGATGTGGTTGTGTAGAAAGGTTTGTCATTTGTTGCACCACAACACTTGTATTTGGAATCCATGTAGTATTTTGCTTGGTATAAAAACTAGATTTTGTAGTATTGGTTCTTTATCCTTCTTAGGTGGTATAGGCTGCAAAGTATGCTCTATGTGATCATGTGCTACCTTATATTTCCTCTCCTTCTTTTATCTTTTAGTTCCTATGTGTAATCATCTTTGGTAGCCCTCATGAATATCTATTTCAATTTCATATAGAGGTTCCTTTGGAGTTGGAATGTAAGTATCCAAAGTGAAATGACTCAAATCCACAATGGGCTCATATGAATCACATGGAATTTTGAAAACTCTACCTTCATGAATAAACTTTATACATTGATGCATGACTACAGATAACACTTTCAAGTGTTCTAGCCAAGGTCTACCAATTAGTATAGGAAATCTATCAAAATAAGGAATAACATGGCATAATATTTGTGCTTCTTTAGGGAGAACTTTAAGTAGTAAGATAGCACAACCCAAAGTATGAGTCAATAATCCATTTATCATCTTTAAGGAAACTTTTGAATGATCATAAGAATTTGGATATAAAGTTTTAGAAAATTAGGAACTCCTCAATGCATGTGTTATAGTGATTTGTAGCATCAACAAGGATATCACCAATGACATGATCATGTATTTGACCTAACACATGCAATGGACCATGATGATTATTATATGGGATCTCCTCTTCAAAAATGTGATCAATGGAGTACTACATGGGGAATGAGATGTATCTTAAGAGTGTATCATTCACACAAAAGAATCAATATGTGTTTGATCTTGAGAATCAATATAATGGTCATCTTAAGTATAATGGTCTAGAGCAACATAATTTTGTGTCTCCACATGATTAGTATGGTTAGGGAATGGTTTGGAATAAACTTGTAAAATTTGATTTGGAGTTACAATTGCATGATTTCTATTGTCATCAACACCTTTTATATTAATCACATTATTATCTATGAGATCTTATATCTCATGTTTCAAAGCCTTTCATGATTGAGTATGATGTGCCTTGACTCTATGATAATGATAAAATGTTTGTTCATTATAATTTTGGAAGTAGCTTACTAAGATTCAATGGATGAATAGGAGAAAGATTAATCAAATTTGAGCTCAATAGACATTAAAGCACGTTGTCCAAATGTTCTTGGAATTTTGTGAATTTCTTAGGAGCATTTTGTTTAAAAGAAGGAATGTTAAATATTAGCAACATGATGTAGTTCTTACTTCTTATCTTTATAATCATTACCCTTAGAGAATGGTGTAGACTTTGAAATTTTAAAGGGTATGAAGAAAAATTAGGAGTTGATGATCTAAATTTGAATACATTTATTTCCAATAGCTTAGATTCGAGTGTTTTCATGTGTGCACATATATCTATGAAAGATGTGAAGTTGTTGAGGTAAACACTATGACAATTTTGTTTTAAGCAATCCCTTGATAAAGACATTTTGCAATTCCAAATCATGCAATGGATGCAATCTAGAACATAAGAATTGAAATCATATGACGCAATCACTAATGTGTTCATTAGGTCCTCGGTCTCATGTTAACTATGATTTTTTTAAATGCCTCAATTAAATTAGAAAATGAATGTATAAACCCATAGGGCAATGAGAAGAACCATTAAATAGTATAGTAGGAAAAATTCTAGGCAAAAGTATATCCTTATATACAAAGTCCAAACATATTGCAATAATAGAACACGTGTGTATTAGGGTCACCTTTATCATGATACATTGGAAAATGAGGAGCCATAAACCAACAAGTAGAGGGTTTGTAACAATTTCAAATGTCAATGGTGTGTTTCTAGCCTTAATAAATTTTGCATTATCTAGCCTTGAAGCATAACATGAACTCTTTTTTTAATATTTTCAATCTTTTGAAATGGTGCATCTAGGGAAGTAGAGGGAATAACTAGTAACAAAAGATGGTTGAGTGTCCCTTGGATGGGTGCATGTAAGAGCTTCAAAATAAGCCATAGAAGGAGGTTGGGTACAAGGTATTTAAGGAGGAGTAGAATGGAGCATGGGAATATATGAGGATATATAACAAGGTTTATGTATAATAATGGAATGAGGTTTGAAGTAGGATGTATCTATAGTGTAGGAAGCATTATGGGAGTAGGAATGACACTAATTAAAGTAGTGGCATGAATAATGTGTGTAGGAGCTATGGAAATGGTAAAGGGGATGATAATGGGTTGAGAAGAAGTAGAAGTAGATGTAAAAATTTCATCTAAGATGTGGATATGGTGGGGGAATAAAATTAGTAGGTAGACCATATTGAGGAACAAAGGCATTAGGTGGGAAAATGGTAGAGGAAAACATGGTTGTGGATGGAGGAGGGAGGATAGATGCACAGGTCAAAGAGTTAGGGACATAAACCTTAGCACCAATGGTTTGTAAGATATTTAACCTAAATGGTTTGTTAATGAACAAATTATGAATCATATCCACTAATTATATAGGAATTTTAACATTAGCTAAGCTAGTGGCTTCTTACGCAAACTCTTGTTGAGCCACATGTTCATTGTGATCATATTCTTCATTTTCATTCTCAATGACAAGAGTAGCAACATTTCTCGTGGGATGTCATTAGAGACACCATTTCCAATGGATTGATCTATATGGGGATTCAAATGAGCACTCCTTCACAAAGGGGGGTGAAAGGGAAGATACTTTAGCATATAAATAACTCTAAAAACCCTAAAGGAGAAAGAGGACATAAGGGATGATAAAAAAAATTAAAAATCAATCAATAAACAAATCTAAAATAAGTGTAAATTTAAACTTTAGAATGCCAAATCAAGAGTGAGTAGGGTGGGAAAAAGATCGGTAAATCACAAGCAAAACCCTAAAGGAGGTAAAGTAATAATTAAACAAGAAGTAACACAATCAAAACCCTAGGAAAATTTGATGTGGAAGACAAACAGTTAGAAAATTAGATCTAAAACTCATATGAAAATAGAAGAAACCCTAAGGGGAAATCTTAGATCATATAAGAAAAGTAGGGTTCACCAAAAAAATAAGGGAATTAAATCCCTTTTATATAAATCTAGGCTAAATAAATAAATGCAATCAATAAGTGCAAATTAACCTAGATGAATTAAAAGTTGAGATTTGACAATTTCAACAAATATTTAAAAATTAATTGTGAAGGATGAGGGTAATTAGCTAATTAATGATGGAATAATCTTGTTGATGTCATGCAAAATTGATTTATCCCTATCCTAAAATTTTATGCCCTTGGTATGATGGATGCGTTAGAGTATGTTCAATCCTAAAATTCTATGTGTCAAGGTAGTGTTTACAAACATCTTTAGGAGATTGCCAACTCGATAGGGAACATGTTCTCTAGATCAATACCCTTGTAAACAAATAGAGTGACTAAGACCTAAAAATTTTGAGAAGAAAATGGAGGGAGCTTATTTAATTTTTGGTGAGATGTGGACTTAATCTCTTTAACCAACTAAAGCACTATGGCAAAAAACTAGAAACTAGAATTAAGACTATATCAATGACTAAGAGCTTGAGATAGAGACGTTCTAAAAGTTCTAAGGCTTATGACTAAGTTGCATCTACAATGTAGTCCTAGGACACTTTTAATCACACAATTATATCCACTATTCATTTTCACCTTCAAGATCTATGAAACATGTTACTCGATTCTTGTATCTGCATTTGATAAATTGGTGGTGTCAAACTGAAGAACACCTTTGAGAGCCTATCATAGAGGGAAGATAGTTGAATTTATTAATAATAGTCAAGCCTTGTGATCAATGTAACAAGATCAAATAAACACCAAAGAAATAATGAGAATAATGATGTGCATAGCTAAGACTGAGACTGCAACTAATGTTTTAAATATGGATGTGAGATGCTAATGATTAATCATCAATTCATTCTTTAAAATGATCAAGGTCGATGTCCTTAAATACAAGTCATTGATAGAAAACTTGAGACCTTTGGCATGCAAACCAATGAGAAATTGTTATATTTTAGGAGGGTTGGCTTAAGAAGTAGGAGATTTTGAATTTGAAACAGGGGAACTAGCCCTCATGCATGGTTTTGTCTAGGGGAAATTGTGGGGCAACCTAGTCCAAGGAGGCATAAACTCTGGGAAAAGGACCAATCTTGATTTGAAGTGGTGGATTTATCATATGAAATTGATGGTTTGGGATTAGGATCAATTAGTGTTATAAAAGAGTCAAATTGGTTGTTAAGACCATGCATTTATGACATCCACAAAAAGTGGCATAAAATGAAGGGGCAAAAGTGCAAGGTGTGCACTTTTATTCTCTATACTTTGCCCCCAATTTGGTGTGCATGCTAATTCATATGAGAAAGTATGCCAGGTTAAAAATTGAAAAACATGGTTATAAAAGGATCTATAGATTTTCTAGATTTGAATCTAAGTCAACTAGAACAAGTGTGTGCTCCCTCTATCCCCAATATACAGTAAGCATCCATTAGACCAACCCTACCATCAAAAGAAAAGCATGAACATGTGAAAAGTGTGCATAAAATGAGTAGAACTAGCAATAATATGCCCTTTAATTTGTGTGTACTATGAAGAAATGCACATAAATCAAGGAGGAAATAGAAAGAAAATGAAATCTAAAAATTATGATTGAAAGATGGGTATAATATATAAAAGAAACTGAGTATAGAATATGTACCTGATGTATACCTATGATGATTCATAATTTTTGAACCCAAAATTTCGTTTTATTTGATTTCTAATACAAAGTCCATCTACATTTACATTCAATCACATAATATAACTATTATCAAGTACAATCATAGCTACAATCACATCAAAGTCTCATGTCATGTTACAATGTTGAATTTAATTATAAGGATATGAGTCTTCTATGTCCTCAGATCCTCAAGCTAGTCTTCTTGGAGGGAAGGTGTAATGTGAACCCACCATAAGTCGACTCTCTATCTATTGTACCCATCAACCTTATCTAAAATTGTCACAGAGGTAGCCCATGGTTCATGTAGCGACAACATTACCTACAACTAATTAAGTTAGCTCTACATTTCTTAGATTCATTTTCAATTCCCTATTAGTTATAATCTTATTGAAACTTTACAATGCCTTAAGATAATTTATTTCTAGTGTTCAATTTTTATTACCCTTCCTAAAGGTTACTATAGTGTATTTTGAGCCACACTCCCTTGTTTTTTCTTTAAAGTGATCTCTCCTTCCAATTTTGTTTGGACAATTTGTCTTTTCCTTTGATGGATTTATAGTTTATTCCCCCTCTAGAAGATTCTTTTTCCAAGCTTTGACAAATCTTTTTAGCAATTGTGGCTCTTTGTTTATGTTCTAAAAACATCCTAAGTTGGATAATTATTTTCCTTAAGATTTCTATGGAACTCTTTTCCCTCACTTCAACAACACCTTTTGTTCCTTTGGCAAAACTTTTTGGATAATCCTACCAACTCAATAATGAAATATCCAACTGACCATCCATCATCAAATCCAATGGTGTGGAGGATTTATTTTCTTTGAGTTATGTGTTCATGTGGGTGTTGCCTTGTTTTTTCATTTTCCTATCTTTCTTTTAGTGGAATATTTTATGTCTTCACCACAATGGCATCTACACTTCCTACCATCCATTAATCTTTGATCACATCTAATGGTTTAGATTATTTTGGAGCCTCGTGTTGTGCTATGTTAGGACCACCTCCAATTTTTACCCACAAATATGTTTGTCCATAGAGAATTATGAGATCCTCAAAATAGCAACATTTTTTTTCTTCCACCAACCCCTACTAACCATCTAAGTGATGTCAAATCTCAAGTGATCTCAAGCTTGACTCATATCCAACATGTTCTTAACATGGCTCTCAATGACCTATCATTGCAATAACTCGCTGTTGTGACTTTGTGGGTATTCAAGATCCTTTTAATCCCCGTCTGCTTAACCTCAATGTCATACATGGCAGCATAGGATAATAACAATCTAATGGATATTAGTTTTGAAATAGGAGATAAAATCTCACCAAAATCAATTTCCGTAACTTGGGAATAACCTTTAATAACCAATCATGCCTTGTATTTTTCAATTTTACCATAAAAATGAACTTCTTATTAAAAAACAATTTGCATCCTATAGGTTTCCTTCCTTCAAGCAACTAAACTAACTCCTCAGCTTTGTTATTCTTCAAGGATATCATCTCCTCATCCATGACTGTCTTCCAAGACAAGTACTCTCATTTGACTAAATTGCCTCCTTCCTATCACTAGTAGATAATGCAAAAATAAAATAAAAATTAGGTGGGCTATGCCTTTAGGTTATATTCTTTTTCAAGTGGACCTTCTCAAGAGTGGAGTGTGAGGTTCTTCTTCCTCCTCTAATTCTCTATTTGAATCACCTCCCTCTACAACTTCCTCGTGAACTTCTAGATTATCTTTAGGTGTAATTTCCTTGGTCATTGGTACTAATTGCACCTACTTTTTCTCGTTATCTCTTAGTTCATCAATAGAAGAAGACCCAATCTCTCTAAAGATCACATTATGAGTGTATATCATCTTCTCTGTCTCAATATTCCAAAGCTTGTATCCTTTCATGCCATCACCATAACCGACGAAGATACATTTCTCATCTTTGAAGTCTAGGTTTTACCTCTTCTCCTTTTGAATATGTGCATATGCATCACAACTAAACACTCTAAGATGCCAAAGATAGGGCTTCTTACCCATTCAAACTTCCTCTAGGATTTTGCCAACAAGATCTAATCTAGGAGTTTGAGTGAATATATAACAAGTAGTATTAACTACTTTTGCCTAAAATTCTTGCTCTAATCCATCACCACTAAGCATACTCCTAGACCTTTTAATCAACATCTTATTCATTATTTTACAACTCTAACTTTTAAGAGGTATATGGAGTTGTATTTTTCATGTAAATTCTATTGTCCATATTGAAGTCAAAGGAAACACTGTCACATAAAAACATCAAAATAAACACAAACTAATGAGATTTATACCTTTCTATGTGAATCTAGCTTCTTCCTACTTGATAAGGTAGAGAGCTTTGCACTCTTAAGCTCTAGCTTCACTCATAATGCAAGTTGTGATGTGAAATGCTCTCTAATTGTTAATGCAATTTCACCATAACCTAGCTACAATGGAGAGGATTGAGAGAAATTTGAGCACAGTAAGATTACTCAAAACTTGGATGATAAAATGGCTTGTGGAGGCTTGTATTTATAGGCAAATTGGAGGGGATTTTGATCCAACAATGGAAATTGATTGTTGAGATCAAGGGATGAGATTGATTGTGAGATGGAGGGCTAGGATTTGATCAACAATATTGGAGGGTGGAGAATAAAAATGAATCTTTTATTCATTTTGAGGACTTAGCATTAAATGTGATTTAGATGGATGAGGAAATTTAAAATTAATTTCCTTGAGATGAGATGGAATTAAAATTTTTATTTTATGTGGGGATGTGCAAGTCCAAGGACACATGTACATTTTTAGCCTCTTACATTTGTAAGCTAAAAAAGAGGAAGATGTTTTATCATGAAAATGGTAAAAATGAGTTGGAGTGTTTATGAATATTCTTCAATTTTTAATTTGTGGATGTGGGAGAAGGTGTTAATCATGCTTTGACCAAGTTAATCAAGGTGATTAACTTAGTTAATGTGGCTAGCTAAAAATAGTAGATGAGGTAATCAAGGTTTAGGATTAATTAAATAATGATTTATTTAATTAATCCAGGTCTAAGGGTCATGTAGGCTAGGGTAGCTAATTAAATAATGACTATTTAATCAACTAGGTTAGGGGTAGGCTAATTAGTAGGCTTGATTAATCAGATAAACATAATTTACCTAATTAATTAGGTTTAGGGAAGTTGACGAATTAGCTAAATAAATATTTGACATATTTATTTAATTAATTTGGGTGATGTTAGTAATGTGTAACTATTGGATTAATTAAATTAATTCAATTTTAGGGATAAATTGATGAGGGATAAGTGAATAATTCAAGTGTTGGGTGAGGTAATTAATTAAACAAAAATTTAATTAATTAATCGGATGAGAAATTAGTGATATGGATGATGTCAGGGTATAGTTAGACAATTAAGACATTTTTAGGTGTCTACATTTGCCCCTCTTTGACATGGCGTCGTGACCTAGTGGGGATATAGTGTCAAGTCAAAGAATTTTCCCTAGCTATCGGGAAGGAATAAAATGGATGAGGGATGCCCCTCGAGAGGTCTGGTGAAAAATTTAACTTTTTTGGGTGATCTCTCGAAAGGAAGAAAATAATGGTGAAAAATGGATAGAGGACGAGAAACCAAGTTGACTGGAAGAAGAACGGGTGAAAAAGGTTATGTTTTGCATCCTAGGGGAAGAAAACGGTGTTGGAGGATGACATGGTAAGCTATAAATGGAAAGGGTGGGCCCAAAGTGCCACATTTGCACACATTGAGCTTATTGGACGAGAGGAGATATGAGATGAGATGGTGCAACCACCTTTCCCCTGCTATGACCATCGATCCGAGCGAGTGCACACCTACCTGAGATCACCCTTGGTGGACCCATGGGTATGTTGACTATCTTTGACATTGTCAATTTTGGGTTTTGGGACATTTATTGCATGAGAAATGGGTAGATTAGGCAGATTGGCGCCCTAACGCAGCTGTTTTGGCGCCATCCACGACCCCATAGGCCAACCGAGGGGTTTAGGAGTTTTGGTGCTATTTTAGAAATTTGTGGCGACATCATCTAGTTTGGTGCCATCCTAAAATAGGGGTATTTTGGAGAAATGGTGTCATCTGTGAAGGTTTTGGCGCCAATGTCTGGTTTGGCACCGTAGGTTTGAGGGTTAGGGTTTTAGCTCCATATTTTGGCATTTTGGCGTCATCTTTTGGAATGGCACCATATCTAGGTTTTGTGGTGCCATGCTTTAG
The DNA here is from genome assembly GCA_027924645.1 of Cunninghamia lanceolata. NCBI lineage: Eukaryota > Viridiplantae > Streptophyta > Pinopsida > Cupressales > Cupressaceae > Cunninghamia > Cunninghamia lanceolata. The sequence continues at coordinate 3,095,719 of BSBN01000192.1, forward strand.
AATGACACTAGGGTTTTTGGGGTTGAATGGCATTTTGGCACTAAACTCTAGTTTAGTGCCAAACATGGGAGAATTGGTGCCATCCTGCTGATTGGCACTATATCAAGGAGAAGTGGTGCCAAACTCTGGTTTGGCATCATATGGGTTAAAATTGGTGCCAAACTCTATTTTGGTGCCATAGGGGCTAGAAATAGGACCATGGCATAGAATTAGAAGAAAGATAAGTTTTTTGATGGTTATTTTGCAGATGCAAATTGACGGACATATTATGGCTTTGCGAGAGCGATGAGTTCCTGTCATTATGAGGTTACTAGATGGGTTCGATTAGGCTATGTAAGCCAGATTAGGGAGATTGAGACTATGGACAATGTTTGAGATGCCCATTATACGGGCACATAGGGCTATGATGACGACCTTAGTGGAGCGATGGAGGAGTGAGACATGCTCCTTCCTACTACCTACAGGTGAGATCACCATCACCTTGGAGGACATGTGGAGGATTCTGAGGTTACTGATTGCTAGAGTGAGGGCTACATATGATATTGCTAGAGGACGAGTAGCCCTAGATAGGGCATTTGCCCTAGGTCACTCAATTCTTACAACAGATTGACAGTAGATGAGCTATGCTCGGACTTTGGCAGTTGGAGTGGACGACTTTACACTATTTGTGTGTGCAGTGATTGGGGGACTGGTGATCTGCCAGATCGACGCGTGCAGGGCTTCTTAGTTGGCTAGGGTAAGGATATTGAGCAGATGGTTCGACATGAGACAGTGTACGCATGGTGGCCATGTATGTTAAGTCAGTTGTACCATGAGATGCATATAGTTGTATACCATCTTGATGGGGCTCTTTATACTGGGGTGACACTGTTACATGTGTGGGCCTTCGAGCACATATGCATCACAAGGCTGTAGGGAGCTCTATTTCGGGCACAGTTCTAGGTGTTTGTGTTTTTGTATAGGGCACCGATTTAGTATTCTTATGTTGGGTAGCTACAATACTGGCAGTGTATTTTTGATGACTTGGTTTTGATAGTCTAGCATCCATATATAGGAGTAGAGGCATGGCCAAATGATGATATGGACTTGCCTTATGCATTCCAGGCTCAGTACTTGATAGGCTGAGGGGATCATACCATCAATAGGTATCTCCCCTCATGGGTGATGAGGCAGTTTGGGCTGCAACAGGACTTGCCATAGGCAATGGTGATTTTTGGTAGGACGCCACGGTATGTCAGATGGCCGGCACAGATAGCACCCCAGGTGGCTATTCAGGATATTACAGCACTGCAACCTATGTAGTGGGATTGGAAGATTACGATGGTTGATGTGGGGACCACCTTGGATTATGATCGATGGTGGGCAGTGTGGAGGCTGATTTACTTGTAGATCCCGCGATTGAGTCAGATATGACCATGGAGGAGGGAGAGGAGGGGGACAAGGTTTGGGAGGAGGTGGTGTTGGAGGAGGTGGATATTGATTAGGGTGATGGTATTGGAGTTTTGGCTACAGCAGCAACAGAGCAGGTATTGAGGAGAGGATGGGGGCGGGGACAACATAGTCCTCAGTGGCAACGGGCACCTCGGCAGGATCCATAGCAGGTGCTTGTGCAACAGGCTCAGAGAGGGAAAATGCCACGACCTCAAGAATCTCGACAGTAGTAGTAGGCTCAGGGACAATATGGTTCACAGCCACAGGCTCTGCCTCAGTAGGTAGCTCAGCAGCAGGGACAAGGACCGAGACCATAATAACAGGCTGCACAACAGTAGGTATTAAAGCAGGTGGGGACATCTGGGGCAGGCACGTCAGGTGCTGGGACTTTAGGTACAAGACTTGGCCCTCTTCCTAGTGTTCAGATTGGGCATCGGTGGACTCGAGCTAATGAGGAGGATGAGGTGGCTCGACAGAGATAGGAGTTGCATCAATTACAGGGAGTTCAGGCCCCATTAAATGGAGTCAGTGATGGAGACGGAGATCCTCATATCTATGTGCTACAAGCTTAGATAGGGCACTTACAGGGACAACTACAGGCACAGGTGACTGCGGTTATAGCTGAGCAAGACTAGGAGAGGGTTGTGGCAGGCAGCAGAGACTAGGTTGTAGAATGCTGATACTAGAGCTCAACAGGCAAAGGAACATGTGTCAGCTTTACAGGTAGAGGTTACCCGACTATAGGGGATGGTAGTTGGGACTAGCATTGGACAGATTTACTCAGACTCTCAGTAGTGTATTTTGTAGCTACAAGACCAACTCTTAGATCAGAGTTCACGAGCTGAGTATTACTATGGTGCCTACTATTTCGTGGTTCCCGAGGGTTAGCGGTTGCCTGGTTATAGCCAGTGGAGTGGGTTGAGGAGGTCGGGTTCTTACAGATCAAGGAGATCCCAATAGTCAGTGCAACAGCCTATGGTACCCCCACCACTGCTACCTCAGCAGCCACAATAGCCACCTCAACAGCAGCAACAATAGCCACCTCAACAGTAGCCTGGGTCTCCTACTAACTCTGTCAGGGGTCATCAGCTCGGGGTTGATATTGTTGTATTATGGTTATGTATCATGACATTGTATTATTAGTTTTGAGGATGTATATTTTAGCGGTGATGTATGCATTTTGTGGTTATAGATATTTATGATGTTAATGGTGATATTTATGTTTTTATGGTTATGATGGATGCATTTATGGATGTTTTTATGATTATGATGGATGTCTTTATGGATGTTTATGATGATGTTATGGATTGCATAGATGGATTATGTTTTATAGATGTTTATGGATGTATTGTGGATGTTTATTTTATTATGGATGCATTTTATGTTTATGTATGTGATGACATGGATGGAATATATGCTCAGATTAATAAACATATATTATAAATGATGAAAAATGAAATGGATATGTAATGATTATGTATGTGATGGATAGATGATATGTGGATATGTTATGTGATAAATGGATAAAATGAGTAAATGGATTAATGGTTTAATGATGTAATGATTAAATGATAATGGATGTAATGATAAATGGTTGATGAATGGATGAATAAATGTCTAATGGCAAATGGATGAAAGAATGACTAATAAATGGATAAACGATGATAACAGTTAAATGGTAAATGATGAACAATATAATGATTAATGAAATGGATAAATGGTAATGGATAAATGTAATGGTTAATGTAAGGGTTAATGATAGATGACTATGACAATGCAAATGGACAAATGATGAAATGAGTAATGGTAATGGATAAATGTAATGGTTGATGAAATAGACAAATGATAATGAGATGGGTGATGGGATGGATTGATGCTATGGTTGGATGTCATGATACATGTGATTTTCTTTGAACCCTAGGAGATGGGGTAGGTGGTTGGGGTAGGTTTAGGGATGGTTGGGATAGGTTTAGGGATGGTTGGGATAGGTGACTGGGATACTAGGCCACTTTAGACACCATGTTATTAGAGGGGTTTTGTTGGAATGGGTGAAGTATGTAGAGTGGATTGGTTGGAGTGATTGGTTGTGGGGGGTGGGGGTGTTAGATTGGGGGGGTATGTTAATTGAGGGGGTTGAATCATCATTAGATGCTAAGTCCAAATAGTGTGTTGAATGGTTGGTGGTAGCTAGGTTGAGTACTTGCATTGACATTGTTGAGAGCATTTCTAGATTTATTATAGCAAAAGAGGATATTTTCACCAAGGTATGAAAGGACCAAGGCAATGATATATATTCATCTTTGCAAGGACTAGACCCACAAACAATAGGTTGATCTTATGCATGCCCAAGGTAGTATAACCTTGCCTAGATGAGGGAAGGGGACTCATAGCATAAGTTCTTTAGTACATAGAAGGAATGTTTAACCTTAGATGCAAGTAGGGAGCAATATGCTAGAACCGACCCTACATCTTCAAGATATGAATACCATTCTTGGAGTAATGAGATCAACCCACAAGCACAACATACAAAACAATGACCATGCCCCATTCTAGGTGTTTTTTGCCACATACCATGATATAGTAAGATCAAGGTAGCTTTGGAATGATCCCTAAAATGAGACAAAAGATAAAAATCAATAATCAAAAAGATCAACGAACTATACAAACATCCATTGTATCTTTTGCCAAGATAAGTGTTGATGAGATGATAGATTCTGCCTATTGTAGGAACAATATATCTATTAAGGTGAGAATTGGTTGGATATTGTTGGATAAATTTTGAAAGGTGGGCAAAAGGATAGTAGGCCATCTGTTGTGGTTACGATTCGTTTGTTGAATGATGATTTTTGTGTAAGATGTGATGTTTGGGCATTATGCTTAGCATGTGTATTATTTGGTGAATTTAGTAAGCTCAAAAGATATGGACCCTCCGAATGAGTTGGATGGGTGCATCTTTTGTACCTAAGTACTGGATACTTTCTTCATATTCTAGACTACCTACATACCCTGTGTCCACGGGATCAAGGCATTTTAAGATGCAGGTGAGATGAATTTGTAGTTCTAGTTTGACTTGATGATGTGGGAATGGTTTGGGATGGATGTGATGATGGTGGAAGATAATGGTGATGTGGGATGGATGTGATGACGGTGGAAGATAATGGTGATGTGGGATGGATGTGATGACGGTGGAAGATAATGGTGATGTGGGATTGTTTTTGGAGTTTTGTAATTTTTAAAACTTTTGTATGGTTTTTGGATTTTTGGTTTTTCTATTTTTTTTGGGTTTTTGAAGTTTTTGAACTATACAAAAGCATACAAGGATACTCTTTCCATGGATTAGCTTTGGGTGGGATAATGTAGGGTGGGTGATGGGATTTGATGTTTTAGAATTCCAAGCCATGGGATGTCCGTGATGTGGAATGTTATGATGGATAAGAGGACTTATTAGATGGTAGAACTAACCACTACACATGGCACCTAAGATAGGTTTTCACCATGGTACTTATCCAAGGCGTCACCAAAGTGAATTTCACCATTGGACGACTTTATTGCACTTAGGTTTTTCTTGATTTTTTGTATTTTTTGATTTTTTGTATTTTTTGATTTGGGATACTCGATGGGTATGCATAGAACCTTTTCAGGTGCATGATGTTCATAGGTTCATCTAGAGGCTGCCCCTCAGGTGTTGCAAGTTGATAATCTCTTAACCCATAGCTAGCTGTGATGACATATGGTCCCAACCAATTAGACATGAACTTTCCTTTCTTGTGGCGCTCTTGTAGGTTTTTCTGATTCTCCATAAGGACAAGGTCGCCTATCTGAAACTTGCGGTTCTTGATCTTTTTGTTGTAGCTCCTATGTAGGTAGTTTTGATAGGCTTGAAGGTGATTGAGAGCATCGAAGCATTTCTCATCCAGGAGTTCTAGCTCATCCAATCGTGCAACTCGGTACTCCTCAGTGATTATAATCTACAATGAAATCTTGAGAGAAGGGAGCTCAACCTCTATAGGCAAAATGGCTTCGGAACCAAATACTAATGAGTATGGTGTGGCTCTATAGGTGTGTGAATTCTTGTGCCATAGGCCCATAGGGTGGGGTTAAGCTGAAGGTGCTAGTCACGGCTGGCTTCGTTAACCATCTTTTTCAAGATGCGTAAGATGGTTTTGTTAGAATCTTCGGCTTGACCATTACCTTGGGGGTAATATGGTGTGGAAAAATGATGTTGGATGTGGAATTTCTTGCATAGGGTGTAGACTTCTTAGTTTTTAAATGGTTTCCCGTTGTAGTTAGGGTAAAAATATAGGGCAAATGCATAAATAGAAATAATGAAACCCTAACAAGAACAATAGAGCACAAGATAACATGAAAATCAAAACAACAAATGCAAATACAAACCAATCTCCATGCTAAACTTGATTCATCTCCATTGCTCTTCTCAACCTTGCACAGGCATGCAAGATTTTGAAGGATTGTTGATGGGAGGGATGTTGGTTGCTCACTATTTCAACAACATAACAATGGCATAGGATGAATGATGCAAAGGCTCTAATGTTATTTTGATAGCATAAAGATACTTAAAAACCAGATGCCTTCAAATGACTTGTGAGAGGGTTGATTTATAGGAGGGGGCTAATTTGAATGAACGGTTGTGATTGAAAGTTGTGTTGAATGATGTGGACGGCTAGGATCGAATAGGTTTTCCACTTCGTGAGGAAGTTGTAGTCATGTGACAAGTGTGTGAAGGAGAATAAAGGAGACCTATTAGTTGTACATGTGAAGGATATTAAATGAAAGTTGTACTACTACACATGATTCAATTGAGAGGTGGACAAGTGTTGGAATGTGGTGAAAGGTGAGGACCTAATTCAAATATTTTATTTGAATTAGTTGGGACATGTGAAAGGGATAATTTAAATAAATATTTTGTTTATTTAAATTAGAGGAAAGATGAGAAATTAATCAAATAAATAGGACTTATTTAATTAATTGGCTATTGAGATAAATGGGAAATTAATTAAATAAATAAGATTTATTTAATTAATTGGCTAGTGAGACAAATGGGATTAGGATGGGAAATTAAATAAATAAATAGAATTTATTTAATTAATTGGAAAGGTTGGATAAATGGGATTAGGAGTGGGATTAGGACAAAATGCTACATGATGTCTCTAATAATTTATTTGACTAGGGGTTGTAAGACATGGACAAATTTGGGTGTCTACATTTTGCCCCTCTTTGAGATGATGAGATTTATGTCGAGTAACATCATTTCAAATAAGTTAAGGTATGGATAGAGGAAAAAGATAGCATGATGATGGGATGATGATGCCCCCACGAGTGCATAGACAGGTTGGACAAACACGGGTAGGCTCTCGAAATGAAAGGGATTGGTCAAGAAAGATAGCTAAGGGAATGGATAGAAGTGAATGATGCATTATGCTGCAATGAAAGTGAGCAACCATAATGTTTGATATAGCACTAGACGTTATGCACTAAGGTATAAGGACCAAGGTGACGATGTGTCTTGTGCACCCAACATAATACAACCTTGACTAACGTATGAAGAAGTCAACTTAGAGCATTAAAGTCCTAATGCATAAAAGGTATGATATGACCTTAGATGCAAAGGATAATGCAAAAAGCTATTCCAACATACACAAGATATGAATATTAGTTGGAAGGATGCAGATGTGTTACAAATGCAAGATAAAATGACAACACACACAAACAAGCAAGAAAGCATGCACAAATGATTCAAAAATAAATAAGGTATTGTCCCTATCAAGCTGTAAACCAATGATTGATTGATTGATGATATTGTTGTCATTGCAGGGAATGATATATCCCTTGATCAACACAAATATGTGGGAACAATATATCCCATTGATGATGACGATTATGATTGATTTGATTTGGTTTACAACAAGATTAGGATCAAGACCAAGGATGTGATTCGATAATTTGACAAGATTGATTAACTTGATTGGTATGGATAAAGGATGACTTCCATTTGGATCATTGCTTGGAATTGATTTGATTGATTGGAATGATTGAAATGATTTTGATGAACTGATTGGATGAATTGATTAATTGAATTGATTTCAAGAATTGAATCAATTGGAATGATTTGATGAATTTTGATGGATTGATTTGATTGACTTGATGATTTTATTTGATGGTTGGATTGATTTGATGGATTTGATTTTATTGCTTGGATTTTTGATATTTGATTTTTTTTGGATTTTTGGCATGTTTTGATTTTTTTGGATTTTTGGGAATATTTAATTTTTTGTGTTTTTGAAATGTTTTGATTTTTGTGGGAATATTTGATTTGTTTGGATTTTTTGAAATGTTTGATTTTTTTGTGTTTTTTGAAATGTTTTGATTTTTTTAGATTTTTGTGGGAATATTTGATTTGTTTAGATTTTTTCGTGTTTTTTGAAATGTTTTAATTTTTTGTATTTTTGGGATATTTTGATTTTTTTGGATTTTTGAAAATATTTGATTTTTTTGTGTTTTTTGAAATGTCTTGGGATAGCATTGGATGACAATTTTTATAGCCTTTATGCTAGATACCAATGATAAGGGGGAAAACCAAGTCTAGGTGCAAGTATTGAGGTAGGATGAATGGACAAAAGGATGGGTGATAGTAAATGGGATGGAAGGCTCATGATAGATGGATGGGATGGAAGACTTATGATAGTTGGATGGATAAAAGGATAGGCCATGGAACAGAAAACTCATGATAAATGGATAGATACAAGGATAGGCTATAGTGGATGGATGTATGCCTCATAATGAAGCTAGGATGTGATCTCCAAAGACTATGTCGCATAGGAATAACATGCCCTATTCTAGGTAGTAGACTTAGGATTTTACATGACAAAACTTATGACGAAAGGATGACATGATGGATTGGTTTGGAAAGGATAAGATATATCAAGAGATATCCAAAGCATTTGTCAACATTTTGCCCCCACATCTTTATCAAGATCAAAAATAGGAAGGGAGGATGAATTGACTCAATAGGATAGGTATATGGGTGTAATGGCTAAGGATAATAAGATAGGATAGGATAGGATATGATGGTATGGAAATGGTATGATGGGATAAATAGTTTGGATGAGACAATGTGCCCCCAAGTGTAAGTGAAATAGAAGATCAACCTACACATGACGCCTGTTTGCCAGGTTTTCATCATGGAACTTATCCAAGGCACCACCAAGGGTGGTTTTCACCATTGGACGAACGGATTTCTCTTTACTATTTTGAATTTTCTCTTTTTCTTTTTCCTTTTTTTTAAATTTTTTTTTTAACTTTTTTTTGAATGGGATAGGTGGATATGGATAAGAGGAACTCGAGTGTTTAGTTCCATGAAAGGTGATAGTCCCATTAGAGACGGATTTCATCGCATGGACCATGTCAAATGTCATTATTCTCGTAGCTATTGGTAGGGGATTGCATGAAAGGGAGATGGATTAGGTAGATTGTGAACTATGAAGGGAATGCTAGTGGATTATGATGTGGATTACAGAGGGAAGAATAGTGGATTATGATATGGATTAAGGAGGACTTATGCAAAAGGGTGGATGATAGGCTTATGTAAAAGCATGGACCATAGGAAGGTGATGGGGGAGATATGTAGGATAGTGGATGAAATATGGGGAGATGGAGGTATGTGGAATTGTGGAATAGAAGGGAACCATGAGCAACGGTTGTACACACCATGATAAACATTGAAGCTTTTGACTTAGAAGTGGTGTAAGAAGCAATGGGGATGTTTGCTTAGGGGATGGGTGATTGAGTGATTTAGGTACCCACATAGACTTAGTGTTTTTATGATTTTTGCTTTGCTTGTGGGATGAAGAAATTTGAGACTTTTGGATGGAATGGGATTTTTGGATGGAAGGGGATGGTTGGGATTTTTGAGATGTGGACGCCTTATTTGATTTACTTGATTTTTTCTTAGCGACCCAAACCATTTTATTTTTGGACTTTTCTTGTAGAAGTATGGGCTTGGATAGATTTTTGGATGTATTTTGCTTTAATTCTTTGCATTGATGCCCTAAGGCATGAGGATCTTTAGGATTTTTGGTAGGACTTTTGGCTTTATAGGTAGAGGCATCCAAATTTTTACTTTTGAATCCCATGGGTTTGGTGGAATGAGTGGAAGCTTCATGTTTAGACAATGTGTGCATTTTTTGGTCATGATTAGGATTTTTAGAGGACTTATGGATAAGTGGATAATTAGGTGTTGGTAGAAGTGGAGGCAAAGTGGATGGAGGGATATTTGGAGTTGGAAGAAGTGGGGGTAAATTAGATGGAGGTAAATTAGGAGTTGGGAGTAATGGAGGTAAATTGGATGGTGGAAGGTGTATGGTCACATGCTTTTGACATTTGTAGGATGGTGGAGGTGGAATGGCCACATATGTTTTGGGTGTATGATGTGGTTTGTGATGGAAAGTGGTGGACTTAGGATAAATGGAGGAATTACCAACATCTTTAGATTGTTTACCTTGGGGTGTGTATCCAAGGCCATATGAGCGTGGAGGGACCTTGACATGGATGGGATCCAAAATACCTTGTTCATAAATGCCTAAGCCTTTACCTTGGTAGTTCATGTTTTAGAGTATGCAGTGGACAATGGGACTAGGTGTGGTTTGAACACTAGACTTGAGTTTATTATTGGATGGAGAAGGTGAGGTGGTAGACAATGGTTGTTGCTCCCCTAGGGAAGAACATTCATGGATGAGGGTGGATAGATCCAGTGGATATGATGGTGGACTTGCAACATAGTCGATAGTGGATGATGAAGGATCATTAGGATCTTGATTATGTTCATTTAGATCCAAGCTATTTGTTTGATCTTCTATGCTTACTTGGGAGGCATGTGTCTCATCAAGGGAGGTAGATATTTGTAGATTATGGATAGGACTAGGTGGAGGATGGATAGGAGTAATTTGGATATCTTGCTTGTGGATGGTTATGGGAGTAGGGATATGTGGAGTGATAATCTCTTGATCATGGAATGCATAAAGTTTAGCTAAAAGGATCATCATGGTTTTCATGATCATAGATAGAACCTTGATCATAAATGTGAGCATAAATAGGATTAAGTGTGCTATGAATGGGATAAATTTGCTCATGAATAGGGTCATGCTCATAGATAATATCTTGATCATAGAAAATATATAGGTCATGGATGAGTTGAACTTAGAGATGCTTCGATCCTGATTTGGATGAGGGCTTGATGTTTCCATATGCTTTGGATTATACTCTTGACATAACTCTTGATTTTGGATGGAAGTGGAAATGGGAGACTCTTGAATAGGCTTGATAGGATCTTGGCAATCACCAACATGAGGGTATAATAGATCTTGACTTGGAATCATGGGGGAGACTCTTCAATAGGATCAATGGGTTGTGGACTACATGATGGGATTGAAGGACTAGACATGGTGTTTGAGGGTTCTTTGATAGACTCAAGGATATGTGTTTGACATGGAGATGGTTTATTCCTTGCTAGTAGCCATTGGATCACATCCTTAATAAGTATATGGGTGGATGGACAATATAATGGATGGATAATAATGGTGGAAGTTGAAGGCTTGGGATTAGGATTAGGTGGAGGGATGATGGGATTGGACATATTAGGGCTTGGACTAGATGGGGGTGACACATGGGATTGGAATGATTTAGCATTCTTAAGGATGCTTCGTTTGTACATCTTGTAGATGAGTGGCATAAATATGGGGCATTAATTTGTATTGTGACCTTTGATCCTATGGTATGTACAATAGTCATATTCATTGTACGCACTTTCCTCACATGGTTTGATTTCAAGAAGTTCAATGAGTTTTGCTTCAAGCATCCATTGTAAAATCTTCTAGATTAGAAGGTTGGTGGATCAATGGACTAGGAGTGGGATCACATGGTGGTGTCAAGATAGGACTAGTAGGCTCATGGATTGGCATTTAGGTGGATGCCAATGGAGGGTACTCATAGGATACATAATCTAGATTGGTATCTCCCTTGTCAAAGGATATTAGGTCTTTCTATATAGGGTAACTTGGGCTCACATGTTCGTGTTGTGAAGGCCATTGATAGTCTTGGTGATTAGGTGAAATGGTGGGGTATGTAGACAAAAGATCTTGGGGTTGGTATGGAGTTGAGGGCCTTTGATTTTGTTTCCAAGGTGGACTTGGGCTCATATGTTCTTGTTGTGATGTGGGTGGATATATTGACATGGCATTGACATGGAAAGATGTGGGATAAGTTGATGTGGAATTGATTTGACATGTGGATGGATTAGATTGGTATGAAGTGGGATAATTTAATGTGAAATTGATTTGACATGTGGGTGGATGAGATTGGTATGAAGTGGGATAAGTTGATGTGTAATTGATATGATAAGTGGATGGATTAGATTGGTATAAAGTGGAGGGGGATGACACATAGGAATGAGGTGGTATTGGTTGATAGTGAATGGATAGAGGATGTGTTTGTTGGGTTTTTGATTGACAAGTGGCTATGAAGTGTTGTATTTGAGGTGATTGGCTTGTTTGAAGTTGTTGGATGAGGGCATGTAGTCGTTGAATGATTTGTTGGTCTTAGGGTTGTGGTTCTTGGTAAAGTGCTTGGATAAGGTCTTGGAATTTGGGCACTAGGTCTTCTAATGTTGGCATGGTGTCACACATGTGTTTAAGGATTAAGACCCTTTTGGCAAGTGCTTGACTAGGATTATGATGATGATGTGGAATGATTGGGATAATGATTGATTGGATTAGAAAGAGGATGATGATGTTTAGGATATGATTAGGATGACTAGGAAGAATGTTTAGAATGATTTGTTTATGTGTTTGGTTTTTATAGCTTGATTTGGCAATGTTCAAACAAATGATTACACATGTACACACATGAACCACTCACGCAAGACATATAAGCAAGTTTGAATTTGAAATTTTAAAGAATGTGATGATTAAGCAAGAATTCAAAGACACATCAACAAGCCCTGTGATTAGTCAAATGGGTATGGCCAATTAGGTCTTACTCTAGGATGCACAAGTTGACTAAGGATGTCCCCAATATACTCAAGGTACAGGGGGCACAATTCTGTGAAATGAAAGGGAAATAATGCCACACAGTTGGGAGAAAGGGGTAACCTACCCTTCACCTTCACTTCTCAAAGTTATAAAGTTCTTTGGGGCTTAGCCAAGGGTGACAATATTTTGACTTCCAAAGAGGGTGTCTTTCGATTCACACCTCATTGTTTATACTCCATCAGAATGCTAGATTCAAGGTCGTCCCTTGGAGTGGTGTGTCTCCAAGAAGGCCTCCTAGGTAGGGTAAAACAAAAGAAAACCAAGTGAGGTGTTTTTGATCTCCAAGGTCACCTTATGGTGTGAGGAGAGAGCATACACACACACACTTGATTAACACTCGCACTTGTTAATTTCCCTTTAAGAAAATGAAATATGTGGTGTGAAATTGAATGGATGAGAGGTGTTTTTTTATTCTCAAGATTGCACAAAGTGCATGACAAGAGCATACACACCTCTAATCACATGTAAATTCACCAAACAGTTCAAGCACTTGTTCCTTTTAATCCCAAGTCAAAATGTGTGAAAGGAAGACATTTGTTAATTTTATGCCCAATTTTTTGTGTGAATGAAGACAATGGTTTCTTTTAGAGCCCAAATCAAAATGTGTATGCAAACAAGATGTTCTTTTTATGCCCAAATTGAAGTATTTTGCAAACAATGATTAATGATTGAAATGAGAGATGAAAGATGAAATGAGTGCACCTAATTATTTTCACTTTCCAATCTGTTGTATGTGTTGATGCAAATGTTGTTCCAGCTTCGTATGATCACCTACAAGTCACAAATCCCAAGAAAATACAAGTAAACTTGCATAGAAAACCGTTATGTGAAAATGATGAAATCTGATAAAATATGATCAATCTAAACTGATACAACAGAATGGATGGCATAAAAATGAAATTCAGGAGATGCTATGCATTTAATTTTTTTTGTCAAAATCAGATCAATTTTGTCAAAGATATGCTCGTTTGAAGTTTGAAATGAATGTTGAATTTGACTAAAAAAATCAGTAAAAATGACATAGTCACTTGATAATTTCTCCACCACTGCGAAGTTCATCAAATCAACTTTTCAACAAGCCCTTGTTCACAATTTTTTAGATGCCAGTGGTGAAAGTGAGTGGAATAGCTTCTACCCACTTGGTGAAATATTCAATAGCAGTGACGATGAATTTGTGGCCATTAGATGAAGGTGGGTGATTTTTTCTTACGAGGTCGAGTTCCCACTGTGAAAAAGGCCAAGGTGTTATTATCAACTGCAACTCTTGTGAAGGTGCATGAATAAGATCACCATGTTGTTGATAGGGTAGACATTTCTTCACAAAGCGGTAAGCATCTCATTCCATAGTTGGCCAATAGTACCCTATTCTGAGGATCTTCTTTGCTAGAGTAAGTCCACTAGAGTGTGCCCCACAAATGCCTTTGTGTACTTCTTACAAGGCTACTTTGGCTTGCCTAGAGTTGAGACATCACAAAAGAGTAACATCAATAGTTTTTTGGTATAGGGTATCTCCTATGATGGTGAAATGGGAAGCTCGACGGATGAAGGTTTTACGTTGTGTAGATGATAGGTTTGGCGGGATGATGTTATCATGAAGATACATGTAGGTCTCTTGATACCAAGGAGATAAGGGACTAAAAATGTCACACACTAGCTCAGATTGTGGTACATCGTAAGCCGGCATTGGAAGTTCTTTGATCAGGAACTCACATTTTTTGCTATCCTTTTTCATGTCTACCAAGGATCCTATAGTAGCCATGGCATCTACTAATTTGTTGTTCAACCTTGGAATTTGCTCAAAATGGATATCATGGAAATAGTCTTTGAAATCATTGACCATTCTTTTATAAGGCAGGAGCTTGTCATCTTTTTTTTTGTTTTCAATCTTCCACTAGATGGCCATGCGAAGTCCTATAATGAGGGCCTCATACTCTACTACATTGTTTGTGCATGGAAATGTTATTTTGTAGGACTTTGGAATGGTGTCTCGTTGAGGAGTAACAAACAAAATGCCTGCCCCCGAGCCACAATGTGTGTAGGATCCATCAAAATACATTTTTCATGTATCCATTGTAGATGCTATTGTCAATATTGATTCCTAAAAGCAATGGCTATTCTATTAAGATAGGTGCATCGGCCAATTGGTGGACAATCACTTGTCCTTTGATGGCTTTCCTTTATGTGTACTCAATGTCTAACTCACTCAGGATCTTAACCCACTTAGCCATCGGTCTTGTGAGAGTTGCTCTAGTTAGTGGATATTTGAGTGGATGAATCTTGGAAATGAGCTTTGTCTTATGTTTGGGCATGTAATGTCTTATCTTTTGAGAGGTGAAGACAATGGCAAGGCATGCTCGTTCAATAGGAGTGTAGTTTAGCTCATAGGTCACCAAGGTACGACTAATATATATAGTATATTGCTCTCTCTTTTCCTTGTTCATTATGTTGTGCTAGTAAGGCCCCTATTGTCATTTCTGTTGTTGAAATGTATAAAAGGAGGGGTTGTCCTTGCTTTGGTGGAATAAGGGCAGGTGGGTTAGCAAGATATCCCTTTAGTTGTTAAAAGGCATCCTGGCATTGATTATCCCATACAAATGCTATGTTTTTTTAGAGAAGATGTTGAAATGGTTGACACTTGTCTGCAAGTTGTGCTATGAAACGGTGGATGGATTAAAGTTTCCCTTGTAGGCTTTGAAGTTGCTTGAGTGTTTTGGGTGGAGGCGTCTCCACTATAGCCTTAACCATAGTGGGGTCAACTTCGATTCCTCTTCTTGACACAATGTATCCTAGGAGTTTTCTGGAGGTGACCCCAAAGACACGTTTCTTGGGAATTAGCCACACTTTGTATTGCTCTAATCTATCAAACATTTTAGCCAACACATTTAGGTGGTCTTCTCTAGTTTTTTATTTTCTGAGTAGATCATCTACGTAATCTTCCATGATGTTGTGGAAAAGGTCATGGAAGATAACTGTCATGGATCTTTGATAGGTAGCTCCCGCGTTCTTCAACCCAAAGGGCATCACAACCCAACAATATGTTCTCCATGGACATATAAAGGAGGTCTTATGTTGATCTTCTTTGGCTATCCTGATTTGGTTGTAACTAGAAAATCCATCCATCAATGGCAACATCTCATGTCCTGCGGTGAGATCCATGATGATGTCTATGTTGGGTAATGGAAAGTCATCCTTAGGACAAGCCTTATTAAGGTCTCTGAAGCCTGTGCAACAATGGATGCACCTAGTGACTTTTGCTACCGGTACAATGTTTGATATCCATTCAGGATAGTCTATAGGGTGAATGAATCCCACGTCTAAAATTTTCTTGAGTTTTTCTTTGATGAGGAGTGCCACTTGTGGATTCATTTTTCTTAGCTTCTATTTTACTAGCTTTGCATCAGGATGCACAATAAGGTGATGGACAACTAGAGCGGGGTCCAATCCCAACATGTTGGCATATGTCCATGTGAAGTTTTGACTCCTTTGTTTAAAGAAATCTAGGAAAGCCTCTTGTTCTTTTGTTGTGAGGGATTCGACTTGGAATGTGTTCTTGGGTGCCTCTTCTGGTCTAAGGTTCATCTCATGTGATTTTTCTACAAGGATTGGTGACCTTTCTTGATAGAACTCAGGTACTTCGGGGAGGTCCATTCTCTCATCCCCTAGTGCCTCATGGAGGTTTTCACTAGGGGATGCATCCTTTATTTTGATTTTTTCTTCATCTGAAAGTGCCACAAGGTGGTTTTCATTAGGGGATGTTATTTTTATTTTCATATTTTTGTGACTAAGAGCTTGGATTCTCTCCCCAAAGTATGAATATGTGTTTAGTTCCATGATGTAGCCGACCTTATGGTCTCCAAGGGGAAAGTGATCTCTAACCCCCATCATTTTGGCTATTGCTTCGTCATTTTGTGTGACATTGAGGATGGAAGGTCCTTGTTGGTCCCAATCTATGAGTTGGGGATAGACGACGGGTAAGTCGTTGGATGTAGATGACATGGTGGTTAAGGTATAGATGGCGCATATGGATGACTCAAAAAGTTTGGTGAAATCGTTGAAAAAGTCTTGATGGTCCTCTTCATAGATGTTATCTACTGTAGGGAAGGCCTTAGCAACCTGACTTAAGATACACTCAATATCGGTGGGGGTAGACTCTTGTTTTCCGTACCCTAACCCGTGGAGATATGGATTCCTTGTTGCTTGGATAGGATCAATAATTCCTTGTTCATGAAGGCCTATACCGCCTTGTCCTTTATAGCCCATCTATTTGACAATTTTGAGACCTTTTCCATAGATCTCGGTTGGGAGGGTAGGAGCTTCTTGATTTTCTTCTTCTTTGTATAACCATGAGGATATGTCTTCAAGAACATCTTGTTCAAGGAGGTGCTTTTTCTCAAAGGTAGGCGATGGTTTGCATTTGATGACAATCGTAGAGACTTCCTCTTCCTTAGGATCACCAAATGTCTTAGGAGATGGTGGAAATAGGCCCACACAAAATGTGCCATGTAGGCCATATTCACCACATCCCATGTCACTTATTTTAATCTTGACCTCGGGAGGAGTGGATGTTTGTGATGTGGTTGCGATGTTAGAAGGATCAATGTATGAGGTGGAGAATGTAGGATTGACATGTGAGGTGGATGTTTTGGTGGCATTGTTATAAGGATAGAAAGTACGGTCATGTCCTAAAAAACTACAATATTGGAAAGGACGAGGGTCGGCATAGATGGTAATTTTCGTGCCATTGTGTGGAAATTTTAGATATTGATGGAAGGTGGATGGAACGACTTGCATGACATGAATCCATGGTCAGCCTAGAAGGATGTTATACGAGAGGTCAAGATCAAGTACTTGGCATTTGGTTTCCAAAATCTTTTGTCCTACTTGAATAGGAAGCTTAATGGTGCCCTCAGACAATCTTTTGGAGTCATCATATCCTTTGATAGTTATACGTGCTCACTAGAGTCCACAACCACATTGGAGTATCCCAAATGTTTTAATAGTTTTAGAGTGAAAAGATTTAGGCTGGAACCACCATCTATTAAGACTCATTTGATGGTATGCTTATGGATTAGAACTTTGATGTGTAAGGCTTCATTATGAGTGGCGTTAGATGTGGGTAGATATTTTTTTGATAAGGTGAGGTGATGTGGCCCACCATGGCTTGGAATTGATCAACATTGAAGTTTGTAGGTACTTGGATTTCCATTAAGGCTTTGTCAAGGACTTCCTTATGGAGGGGAGATGTGCATAGCAATTCAAGGATGGAGATTTGTGCAGGGGTTTTTCTGAGGTGATCTTAGAGGTTGTACTTGTGAGTGGATGATGGATTGGTAGGTGTAGATGTAGAGGGTTGATCATTAGTAGGGGCTACATGGATGGAGATGTGACTGTGACAAGTAGTAACAACATAATTTGGTGTTTTAGCTCTAATAGTGATGGTATTGACATGGTTGGAATAATCTTCTATTTGTCTTACAATGGAGTCGAAAGAAGAGGGAGGTGGCACAACATTGTATGTTTTGTTGGAAGATGAGGCTTTTCCTTTGTTATGATTAGGAAGGGGATCCTTGTATGCTCCTAAGTTGGCATTAGGTGATTGTCTTGGAGGTTCGTCGATGGTTATGTCACCCCTATCTATAAGGTCTTGAATACAATGTTTCAACCTCATGCAGTTAGATGTTTTATGCCCTTTCACACGATGATATTTACAATAGGCATTTTCATCAAACCAAGAGGGCTTAAATTGATTTTATTCATAAGGTCGAATACAAGCTAATGCTATCAAATCTGCCTTTACAAGGTTGTTTAAAACATTTTCAATGGGTTCCTCTAAAGGTGTGAACTTCCTCTTAGGGTTGTTGTTTTGTCTTGGCGGTCTCCTAGGAACATTGACATTATTATTGTTTGTGGATGTACTTGGTGGAATGGGATTTTATAAATTTTGGACGACCTTCACATTGGTGACATTGTCATTGAGGGTATTCTTGTTATTACCCAAAAAGTGAGGTTTGTCATTGGATTATGTGTTACTGTTCTTATGGTTGGTGTTATTGTTGTTGACTTTGTTGTTATTGTTGTCATTGTTGTAAAGTTTATATAGCCTTTAGCAATAAGGTCTCTTTCAATAGTTGTCTCTTTGTCTATAACCTCCTCAAAGGTTGATGCACATTGGATTTGTAAATGGAACCCTATTTCTTGGTTAAGATTAGTCACAAACATAGTGACTAGTTGTTTTTCAGGAATTGGCCAAGGGAGTTTGCTTGCTAGGCCTATCCACCTTTGTAAAAAGGTGACAAAGGATTCCCCACTTTTTTGTTTTGTGTTGCAAAGGTCAGTCATGGATATTTCATGTTCAAAGTTATAGGAGAAATGACTCACAAATTTCTCCATAGGCTCATGGAATGTCTTAATATCAGGGGAAGATGAGCAAACCATTCAGTATCTTGACCACTGAGGCTTCTAGGAAAAAGTCTCATCAAATAGGTATCATCATATGAGACTTCTAGGCAATCTATGTAAAAATACCTAAGGTGTTCCCTAGGGTCTCCCTTTCCTTTGTATTTGTCAATTTTTGGCATATTGAAATTTTTAGTAAAGGGGGCATGTGTAATGTTCTATCGAATGGGTATGGGCAAATATCCTTGAAAGAATATTACTTTCTTTTGTTTCCATGTTGCATATAATCAACCTTTTGGATCAAAGATTGCACAATGTTAGGTAAATCTTGGGTAGGTGGTGGTTGTGAAATGTAGGTTTGTTGGGTTTGGATTAATTGTTGGAGGAAAGGTGGAATTTGATTTTGGGGTGGATTTTAATTTTGGGAGATTTGGTTTTGATTTTGATTTTGGATTTGATGGGCAAGGTGTTGTTTATAGGCAAGGAGTTGTTGTAGAACATGTGGCAGAATTTGTTGGTTTTGATTGGGATTTTGTTGTGAGGTTTGGATGGAAGATGTAATAGGTGTTTGGGAGGTTGGATTTTGTACATATGTGAAATTGGATGAAGGGTTGTTACATGGGTTGTTGTTAAGAATATTGGATGTGTTGTAAGGTGGTTGGGAAAATAATTGTGTCATGAAAGCTATGGTATTGGCATCAAATTGGGGCACACTTGTGGAAGCACTTGTGTGAATGGTGTTATTGGGAATGTTAAGGGTGATTTGTGGTGTAGACGTAGTGACGGTGGATGTCGACATGGTTGAGACATTTGGTGTAGTAGATGTGGTGACATTTGAAGCTTGGTATGTGTTAGGAATATTATGGGATGTGGATGGTTGTGATGATGTGGTGACACTAGGTATGGTGGCACCATTTTGAAGAGGAACTCAAGATATCTATTGGGATCTGATTTTAGGACTCTATCAAGTATGTCCATGGAATCAGTGTCTTGTGTGAAATCTAGGACATCTTGATCCACATGGTTAGTGTTGATGGGGGCAGAAGGATTTACCATAGCATTGGCATCAAGTGTTGATTGTTGTTGGATTATAGGGACATTATTTTGGTCGATTTGAGGCATCCCCATGCCAAAGTTGATTCTAAAGGATTCCATGTCCTTGTTTTTATTAGCTTGAGACCTTGTTAAGGGCATACAATGGATTTGGGTGTGGATTTGGTTGGATGGATGAAGGTTGAGACCTTAGAGAATAGATTTCAAGGTATTGGACCCAAGGATAGGTAATGGTGAAAATTTGGTGAAAGGGAATAAAGATTTAGTCTTAAGAGAATAAAATTAGTTGGTAGTTTGTATTTTTGACTTTGGCTAGCATTCTTTTACTTGCACATAAATGTTAACGTCCCACACAAATCCTGAGAAACAGTTATACAGATGGCACCAAAACAGAGACAAATGTTGTTAGAAATCAAACAGATAGCACTAAAAATAACTCAGATGGCTACATATCAGACATAAGGTGCTAAAAAAGTAGCATAATGTGCTCAAATTTTCTAACTCTAGGATCAGGCAAATAATAGAGAGGAAAATAAATAGAGCGCTACAAATAAGGAAAATGGCATCAAAATTAAGCACATCATTAAAATTTCATAAAATGGCACTAAAAATTTAGGAAATAGTGTTAGAAATGATTTTTACCTGTCTTACCTTGTCTCTCTGGTTAGATAGCACCATTCTATGTAAATAAGGCGCCAAAATGCAACAATCCCCCTAAATCTGCTCAAAAAAAGTTGTTAGTTTGAAATAACCAGATCAAAAGGGGTTAGAAAGTCTTCTACCCTGTCCACAAACACCAAGAATCAGATTAAAGCAAAAGGAATAGTTAGTATGAAGCAAAATGATTCAAGGTTAGACAAAAAACCATTTTAAGCATCTGTAGACAAATCTTTGCATTATGACACCCTGTATCTATGTATTTTTGCTAAAAACAGAGAGCACATGACCCTAAAACTTGCTAGAACTTCTAAAAAACACCTTAATTTTTTTAAGCCTAAATATGTTCACATAGTCGTTAGTAAATGGTGCCAAAATAGAGAAATCTGGCATCAAAAATCAAATAGATGGCGCCAAACTGCAGACAGATAGCACCAAACTAAGACTTTTTAGTGTTGAAATTCCTACTGTCCAGCTCCTTTCAAGAAACTCAAACAACAATGGTTAAATAGGGACCATGGGGTCCAACCGGGCATGCCAAATGAAGTCAAAGGAAAGAAGATCACATAAAAACATCAAAATAAACACAAACTAATTAGATTTATACCTTTCTATGTGAATCTAGCTCCTTCCTCCTTGATAAGGTAGAGATATTTGCACCCTCAAGCTTTAGCTTCACCCATAATGCAAGTTGCCATGTGAAATGCTCTTTAATTTCCAATGCAATTTCACCATAACCTAGCTACAATGGACAAGATTGAGAGAAATTTGAGCATAGTAAGATTACCCAAAACTTGGATGATAAAATGGCTTGTGGAGGCTTGTATTTATAGGTAAATTAGAGGGGATTTTGATCCAACAATGGAGATTGATTGTTGAGATCAAGGGATGAGATTGATTATGAGATGGAGGGCTAGGATTTGATCAACAATATTGGAGGGTGGAGAATAAAAATGAATCTTTTATTCATTTTGAGGAGAACTTAGCATTAAATGTGATTTAGATGGATGAGAAAATTTAAAATTAATTTCCTTGGGATGAAATGGAATTAAAAATTCCATTTTATGTGGGGATATTCAAGTCCAAGGACAAATGTATATTTTTAGCCTCTTACATTTGTAAGCTATAAAAGAGGAAGATATTTTTGTTACTAAATTATGTTCACACCTAATTTAGCGAGGCTTAAACATCAGTTGTTTAGAGGGGGTACAATTTTTTTTTCTTATGCAGGATCATCCAGTCAATGTCTGATGTCTTGACAGAAGACAAGTACAAAATCACTTATCAAAATCATGTAATAGCTCAAGCTGAGTTGTTACATCATCCTAATAAGGGAAATCATCTATGATCAAGAAAACAGACATTCAAATAATGAAGACAATTGATAGATTTCATGTTTCAGTTGTTGATTATTCATTATGTTTCAGTGCAAGTAAAAGAGGTATTTATAAACTGTCAAATTATACATCATGTTTTATACATATGTTTCAAAGAAAGATCAATTGTTTTAGGCTATGTATTTGATTTAGAAAATCAAATATACATAAGTCACTGCATAGAATGAAATCGCTGATTGTATTCAAAAGAATGTATAAAAGTGTCCCACACAAGCTGTGGGAATAATTGAAGTATGCAACATAAAAGTAAATTTTACTTTTGAAGAACAAGCAATGCATAGGAAAAGATGAGGGACCTGTCATTGCCTATGAATGACGAATCCTGTGGTTGAGCTGGGTTCTATCTTCCTCCATTCGGTTGAGCTCCAAGATACCTGGAAAATAATTTTTGTTAGAGCTCAGGGTACCAAATCTTTTCATACACAATCAAAACTTCAAAAAGTACAATACACTTTTATGCAGCAGCAATAATTAGTAATCAGATATCAACATAAGAGAAGTCAGAATGAACATATACAAGTGCCATATCAGAAAGAGATAAATCCATGCAAGTGACCCCATATCATGAATCAAAGGTACATCTTATATCTAACATGTGTGTTTCTTGTGTAGGTACAGGTAAATATTTATTGCAGATTTTATTCAAGCATGTGGAGAAAATGTGGCTCCCACAAGGGTTGAGCCCAACATGCTTATGAACAACCTTTTGTCATATTGCAATCAAACATCAATTCAGGACAACAATCACCATTCAAATAAAAGAACATGTGCCATCATGAAATTGCAGTCATCAAGTAATGAACATCTACTAAAGATAGGACCTCAACTACAGGGCATAGTCATATGCCAAGTAGGCAGCATTCAAGCATAGGTATTTCCCATTTCTGTCATGAATGAAGTGTAAAATTGTTATTGAATAAATGAAACAACCCTACATCTTTAATAGAAAGGAGTGAAAGGACAGTCATGATTAAGTACAGTAGTATGCATGCCTTGGCAACCTTCTAATATGCAAGAGTAATCATAAGAATGAAATGAAAGGAACAACAAACTATTAAAGAGAGGTAGAGAGGAATTGAAATATTTTAAACCATGGAATAGCCAAGTCAAGGATAGTCCATTCATCATGTAATCATTATATACCTCTGCCAGATGAAGATATGATCATATGCTACAGGAGTCATGAGGAACTCATAATGCCATCAAAGTGAGACATATAGACAATGATAAAAGATAAGAGGAATACATGAGAAGATATTGTGCAAGAAAACACCAACAACATCAAATCTTGTCATATACATGTGAGAATGGAGCAACAATCAAACAAAGGAGACAGAATATTATACATATGCTGCAAGAGATTAAAGACAATCATCAATGAAGATCAATCATATGCTTTGGGGCAGTCTTAAGACATGACAAAACAATCATAGCCATTAGAAGCATATTAAAGGCTACAGGGTGCTGTAAGTAACAAAGTAGTGTTATCCATTATCAAACAAAATATTATGAAAGAACAAATGAAGCAGCATCAAGATATAGAGATGGGAAAAATAGTCATTTACCACCTAGAGCTGATCATAAGAATATATACAGTGACAAGATTCATCAAGGAGCATCATCCAACATTGTAATAATATACAGGAGTGACAAGACTCAGATGTGAAGACAATAAACATAATGAAACATATCTACATCATCCTATACAATCATATATAAAAGGGACAATCTATTCCATTATAGCAGCCACCATGGAAATGGAGATAGGATAGTCAATATACCTTGGAAGGCACGTTCTGTTGTGTCTACATGTGTAGGGTCAAAGCCCTCAAAATAAATAAGTCACTGTCATAGTCATATTGAGGATATTGAAGATTGAAGTTCTTATGAAATCCTCACAAGTCATGAAAGCAAAAGTTTCAAAGCCCTAGCTAGGGTTTCATGAGAAAAATAAGAGAGAGGGCCAAACATTGGTTTGAGGATGAAGGCACAGAAAGACAACTTTTTATGCAGAGATAACATAAGAAACATTCACTCTTTTGCCCTTCAGTAGTGTAGTGAAACCCTCAAGCATTTCAGAATAAGAAAATATTTAGATGTAGAATATGGGGCAGCTTGAAGTAGAGTGTAAGTGTAGTTGAAACCCTAGTAGGGTTCGTGATATATACAGAGGAAAGCATTTTCATCACTTAATGAGCAAAAATGGTGCAGAGAAAGGTAAATGATATGTTAAAAATAGTGTTGTCATTTTTATGACTGGAAAAGTAATACAGAGAGCCATTATCTTCTTTTGTAAAGCTACAGAAAAATGCACGACCAAATTTTCTTTTACCTCAGTTTTTTGCTACAGAGTGTTCACTGTTAAAGATAAAGCCACGAGGGAAAAAGAATATACAGAAACCCATTTAACCCACTAGGGTTTACCGAGCTAAAAAGTACTGAAGATGCAAAACAAAGCCTTAGCTAAAGGAAGAGTACAGGAGTTCTTTTCACATTTTAGGAGAAAGTACTTAGAAATGATGAAATGCAAAGTGTAGCCATGACCTATAGATATATAGTGGCTTTTATAATGCTTTTAACATAATGTAAAGAGGAAAAATGCATTCATTTTAGGTTTCCTGAGCTCGTATTGAGCACATATCAAATGAGAAATGAGGAGTCATACAGAATTTGAAAGGTAAAGATTACCTTGCTTTTGTTTCTGAGTGAATATATACACATGGGAGCCATGGGTTTCGCCTCATATGGTCTCAGATGAGCTCGAACCAGTCAGCCATGGCGGCCTTGACATCAAAGAAGGAAGAAATAGCAGTGAAAACATAATGAAATTCATCAGAACTAAGTCATGGCCACGGCTTAAAGCTAAGAAATTCATGTTTAACATATAATTTTTGGTTTAGTATTCAAACAGAAGATCTTACATTGTACTTTCTATGAAGAGTCTTAAAAAAATTGCTGAAGAAACAATGAAAATGGAGGATTTATAGGTCCAAACCCTCTCTCATGGCGTCGTAGCAGCCAAGCAATGGAAACACAATGAACAAAATGAGTAATTTTTTAGGGTTCGAGTTGCTTTTGCCCCAGTTGCCCTAGTTCGACTATGGGCTTTTTTGACCTTATTTTATGAAATCATTGCCATCCAAAATATGCCCATGGTAAAAAACAAACATCATAACACCTAGTGCTCAAGTGAAAGAGGCCCGTGAGGATTTATTATTACCTCTTTTTGATTTCCTTAAAGTCAATAAAGATGATAATAATGGTAAGGTATGGTATGAGATTGCATGGGAGTCATAAGGTGTATTGACTTTGAGTTTTGAATATGAGTTGATTTATGATGCATATTGATATGGGAGTCATAAGGTGTTTTGACAAGGTGAAGATAGTAAAGGAATTTGAGATATGTAATGATAATGCTACCATGGGGAGACATAAGGGTGAGGTTGATATTTTTCATATCTATTATAAATTAGAAAATGTGACTTGACAAGTCAAAGAGAGTGTTTTGCATGCATAATGTAATTGTACATGGTGATAAAAAAGGAGATATAATGAGTTTATTATTATTTTGCATGATTTGGGAATAAATATATAAATGTAAAAACAAATAATAAAGTAATGCAATTATAAATTGCTTTATTATTTGTCACAAAAATGTACGAGTCAAAAGATAGACAAACTTATAACAAATATTAAAGTAAATCATGTCGATTACTTTATTATTTGTTCACATTACTTTTACTCATGCCCAAGTCATGCAAAATTAGGAGATGGAGTTAACTGAGCTATTTTGGAGTTCTTTGCATGATTTTTGGTCAAAATTGGAAGAGTTTGGTCCACCACTTGGTCAAGCTAATAGAGACGGGCAGTTTGGAGCTATTTTAGTTCAAATTGGACTAGTTATAGCCCTTTTTTTTAGGGATTTTTATGCTTGCTCGTGGATCAGTTTTGGGGAGATTATTTTTAGAGGCAGTTGATTGTAGTTGACCTTTTAAGTCTTCTTTGTGAGTAGGTTATATATTGAGAGAAAAAATTATGTTTTTCTAGTTCTTGCCTTTTTGCTCTCCTATACATTTGCAGAGAGAAAGAGTGTTTGTAACTCAATTTTTACAGATTAATACATTACAACAGGTTACAGGTTCTATTTTTTATCATTTTTATGCAAGTGTTCCTTTATTTTCATTTGAATCAAGTATATACCTTATCATTTGTGCTATTTTATGAATGATTTGATGAGATTTTTTTGTGTTTAGAATTAGAACCTTTAAAATCATTGTCTCATTTATACTTTCATGCATTGAACAACATTGAAAATCACAGGTCTTAAGTTGCGCAATTGGAATAGTTTTTCTTTCATGCTGTGAGAACCTAGTTTTCCTCCAAAAAGAAAGTTATTCAAGCCTTCCTTAGAATCAATTTTGTGATCATATTGCCAAGGTGATTTGTGTGGATAGATTTTTCTGAAATTTATTGTGAATTGAGTTGCAGTTTTCTATCAAATTAGGTGCATCACCACACTTTTAAGTTACAGTTTTAGTACTTTTAGGAGGTCCTTTTCAACCCTTTTCCTGCAAAGTCATTAACCCATTAGAAAAATATAAGGTAACCAACCCATAATCTGGAGGTTCAAGCTCACCATAGGTCACCCACAGCCTGAGTTTGATCCCATGTTACACAGGATTGCTGACCTTCACAGCTTTGCATAATGGGTGCAATCCTGCATGATAACAATTTTATCATGAAAATGGTAAAAATGAGTTGGAGTGTTTATGAATATTTTTCAATTTTTAATTTGTGGATGTGGGAGAAGGTGTTAATCATGCTTTGACAAAGTTAATCAAGGTGATTAACTTAGTTAATGTGGCTGGAAAAAAAAATAGTGGTGAGGTAATCAAGGTTTAGGATTAATTAAATAATGATTTATTTAATTAATCAAGGTGTCATGTAGGCTAGGGTAGCTAATTAAATAATGGCTATTTAATCAACTAGGTTAGGGGTAGGCTAATTAGTAGGCTTGATTAATCAAATAAACATGATTTACCTAATTAATTAGGTTTAGTGAAGTGGACAAATTAGCTAAATAAATATTTGACATATTTATTTAATTAATTTGGGTGATGTTAGTAATGTGTAACTATTGAATTAATTAAATTAATCCAATTTTAGCTATAAATTAATGAGGGATAAGTGAATAATTTAGTTGTTGGGTGAGGTAATTAATTAAATTAAAAAATAATTAATTAATCAGATGAGGAATTAGTGATATGGATGATGTCAGAGTATAGTTAGACGGTTAAGACATTTTTAGGTGTCTACACATATAATACTTCTCAAACTCTACAAAACAAAATTCTCCTCCATTGTCCATTCTCAACACCTTGATCTTATTTTCCTTCTAATTCTATACAAGAGCTTTGAACTCTTTATATTTTTTTAAGACCTCATATTTTTTTGAGGAAAAATATCAATGTTTTTATGGAAAAATCATATATGAATGAAATATAGTACATGTATTTTCCCAAGCAAGATACACTTACAGGTCCAAGAACATCATTGTGGACTAAATGCAAAATTCTATTAGAATGAGTAGAGATAGAGAATTTTACTTGATTTTGCTTCCCATATATACAATGTTCACACAACTCAAAATCCAAAAAACAATCATGTCCCTTAACCATTCCATTGGAATTGAATGCACTAAGATATTTTTCATTGATGTGTCCTATTATTCCATGCCACAAATTTTAAGGTATCATAGCATCTATAGCTTAAAATTTTTCCTTAGTGAAATATTGAAAATTTTAAAGTATAAAAACTTAAGGTATATTTTGAGTGATACCTTGAAATTTTTCCTTGTCAACATGTTGATGTATCATCTTGGCAATAACAAGTTATCTTCTTTGTCCACAACCATGAGTTGTCACCGAAGTCACACCTAGGGGTCTCTGAAACCTAGATGTTATTACTTGGGCTATAACTTCCCTAGGGATCCTCTTATAGCAACTTATGGAAGCCATAACTTTCTAGAAACTCAAAATAGGGGTTTGCATATTTTTGAGCAGAATATAAATCTTCAAAAATTTTGGTTCCCCAACGTATCTCTTGGGTGATACATTTTTTTTCCCTCTTTCTCCTTTGAGGTGTTACTCTTATGACAATTTTCCTTCTTAGAAAGTTGAAAGTGGTCGTTGCAACCCTATCCTTGTAGATGCCTTGAGCTATCACCTAGGTGAGAGCTTGAGGGTCTCTTAGGGCTCTAAATAACCTTCTTTCCTCATAAGGTGTATCTTGTTGCAAGTATGGGTTTAACTAGTGTTGTCATTGATGTCAACATACTCATGTTGCATTAATGAGAAGGATTGGATGAGCTGTGTGCTGAAGATATTGAGAAAATTAGTCCCAATCAGGAATAGTGAAGAACAATGATGACAACAAGGTAAAAGTCCAAGATAGGTTGAGGATCAGAAGATGCGGTTTAAAGGGTTTATAGATATAAGTCTTGAGATGCTCCAGTCAAGTTTTCAGAGGTCCGCATGAAGATCTGAAGAAGTTATGGTCACTCAAGTAGAACCGGTTCCAGCAGGTGTTCAGAGGTGATAGAGTTTCACAGATAGGTCCGGTGAGATCCAGAAATTCATTATCCCATTCTGCAGATTTGAGGGAGTGTTGAGGACATTCCTGTGAAGTATCAACTAGATTGGTTCATGGTCTGAAGGTCCAGAAGAGCCTATTCCTTTGTGACAATGATGACAGACTGTGTTCTTGAAGCTCCAGATGAAGGAGAGAAGAATTCCAGTAGGCTGATGAAGTGCGGATGTTCTTGGTGATTCAGGGAAGGTTATGATGATCGTTGGATCATGTCTAGTTCATGTTGGTGGTCCGCATTGAAGTTAGAATTTGCATTTGAAGAATAACCACCAGATATTGGTGTTCTTCTTGAGACTGGCCGACCAGATGTATTACACGTCTTGCGGATGTTCTTGTAGATGTTTGCCAACTTAGATGATTATTCCTAAGTCAATGTCTTGTATAAATAAGGGATTGTGAAGTCATTCCAAAGTGTGTCTTGTGGAGATGAGCGAGTGGTAGTGAAGAGGAGAGAGAAAGGCAAAGCAGAAGTATTGAGCTTAATGGAATTGATTCAAGCATGGTGAAGATGCTATTCTCTAGTTCATGTATGTGATACTTATTTCTTTGTAGACAGTGTGTCTCTTGTAGGCAGTGAGCCTCTTGTGAGCAGTGTGCTCAGGCAGTGAGCCCTAATTGGCATGTGCCATTTTGTTCTTTCTATTCTTCTAACAGAGAATACATTCTTAGGTTAATTACCTCGTGGTTTTTCCCTTAACCGGGTTTTCCACGTCAAAATCTTAGTGTCTCATGTGTTGATGAGTTTCTACTTTTGATTTAAATGCATTATGTCTCATGTTTAATATACTGCTAATCACTAAGAGGATTTAAGTGTGTAAATTGGAGAAAGTTTTGCACAACTGATTCACCCCCTCTTAGTTGTGTGCCCTAAGTCTAACAATTGGTATCAAAGCCAAGTTCCTCTAAAAGGAGCTTAACTGCTTGAGGAGATCTAGGATGTCGTCTTACAAGAAGGATAGTCCGAAGTTTGATGGAACCAACTTTGCCCTTTGGAAAGGTCGCATGAAATGTCACTTACAGTGTATGGGAATGGTGTACTGGTCCATGGTTACAAAAGCATATGTACCTCCACAGGGTGGTCTGACAACCCTAAATGAAATCATAGATGCTGAAAACAATCTGTGGACTAAAGAGGCTCTTCTAAGCGCATTATCTGACTCAGAGCTCTCAAATGTTATTGACCTACCAACTGCTTTTGAGATTTGGAATAAACTGGAACTTTTGCATGAAGGGGACCAGTATGTTAAATGTGCAAGGTTACAGAGTCTAAAAGGGAAAGTTGAAAAACTGAAGATGAGAGATGATGAAAATATTACTACTTTTATGCTAAGAGTAAATGAGCTGGTTTGTGGAATTAGAAATGCTGGTGGAGTCTTGAATGAAAATGAGATTGTTGGCAAAATTCTCAGATCCTTTCCTGCCTCTTACAAAATCAAGGTTGATGCCATTGATGAATTCAGAGCCCATACAACTATCACAAGAGACCAATTGGCTGGCAAACTGGCTGCATTTGAAATGACCGAGTTTGGAGATGATCCCCCCAAGACTGAGTCTGCATTCAAAGCCAGTGCCTCTATGAAAGGTAAACAAAGATTTGATCGGGGAGAGAACTCATCAAGGAAATTTTTATGGTATGAAAAAGCAAGAAAAGACCTGGAAGAAGAAGTAGAAACTGCTCAACTTGAAGCCCTCATTGCAAAGAGACTACCAAGAGGATCTGGTAAGTATGAAGGAAAATTGCCTTTTAAGTGTTTCAACTGCAATAAGATTAGTCATTTTGCCTCAAGATGTCCGGAAAGATTTTCAAAACCAAATCCTAACAGATCAAGGTTCCAAAAGAATTGTTACTATGTTCATGAAGAAGATGATAATGAAGGAGTAACAGATGATGAATCAGAGACAGGAAACAAATCTGGAAGTGAATGGGTGTTTATTGCCATCAAGGAAGAAGAACCAATATCCTTTGTATCTATCAATCATAAAGTTGTAGAAAGAGCTCTGGCTTCCCAAGTTGAAGAAAATGATGATTGGGTCATTGACAGTGGTTGCTCTCACCACATGACAGGTGATAAAAATAAGTTCATAGATTTGGAAAGGTATGAAGGAGGAGTGAAGTTTGGTGATAATTCTGCTGGTAGAATCAAAGGAAGAGGAACTATTTCTTTTGATGGAAGAAACAAAACTGGTAATGTACTGTATGTTGAAGGTTTGAAGCACAATCTTCTCAGTGTTGGATAGTTGGTGGACAAAGGCTATGATCTCTGATTCAAGGATGGAAAATGCAAAATCTTTGAAAGTTCCAGAATAGAGATTACATCCGGTGCTCAAACTAAAGGTAATATCTTCCACTTGGTTGGTACTGGTAAAAGCTGTTTATTTGTTCAATTTGATCAGAGTTGGTTATGGCATAGAAGAATGTGTCATGTGAATTTTGATAATATCATCAAGATAAGCAATACTTAGGCTGTAAGAGATCTTCCAAAATTGGTGAAACCTACTAACAACTTGTGTAAGGAATGTCAGTTGGGTAAGCTGAGCAGAGTCACATTCAAAAGCAAGGAACTATCTTCTACCAGATTACTGGACTTAGTTCACACTAATCTTTGTGGTCCAACAAGAACCAGGAGTATTCAAGGTGATAGATACTTCATGATGCTAATAGATGACTATTCCCGGATGATGCAGGTAACTTTTCTAAAAGAGAAATCAGAAGCTTTTGAGAAATTCAAAATATTCAAGGCTATGGTAGAGAATGAAACCAGAATGAAGTTGAAATGTCTGAGGTCTGATAGAGGTGGAGAATTCACATCTGGTGAGTTCATAGAGTTCTGTGAGAAACATGGAATAAAGAGATAGTTGTCAGCTCCTAGGACTCCACTGCAGAATGGAGTAGTGGAGAGAAAGAACCGGACCATCCAGGAAGCATCTAGGACCATGATGATGGAAGCAAATGTTCCTCAGATCAATTGGAGAGAAGTTGTTAGCACTGCAATCTATACTCTTAATCGAGTTCAAATAAGAAGCAATACTGGTAAGACCCCCTATGAACTCTGGTTTGGCATTACTCCTACTGTAAGATATTTTAGAGTCTTTGGTAGCAAATGTTACATCAAAAGAGATGAAGATCTAGGCAAGTTTGATGCTAGAAGTGATGAAGGAATATTCTTGGGTTACTCTACTCAAAGCAAAGCATATCGGTGTTATAACAAGAGACTAAGAAAGATGATAGAAAGTACAAATGTGAAGGTTGATGAGAGAATAGAGAAACCCTCAAGGTTTTATGAATATGATGAAGATGATCAAAATGGTGTTCTGGTTCAAGGAGTTCAATCCTCTTCTGAAAGTCAGATTCAGACTGATCCGGTAAATCAGGAAGAAGAGATAGGTCTAAATGAGCCTGATCAAGAAGCAGAAGTGCAAGAAACTCCCAAAGTTCTAAGGTATGTAAGACTGAACCACTCTGAAGATCAGATCATAGGTGACAAAAGCAAAGGTGTGCAAACTAGAAGGAAAATTTCTCAAAATTCAGATGAGTATTGTCTGATTTCAAAGATTGAACCTAAGACAATAAATGAAGCCTGCAATGATGAAAACTAGACCAAAGCAATGGAAGAAGAGTTGTTGCAAATTGAGAAAAATCACATTTGGGATCTTGTTCCCAGACCTAGAAACAAGAATGTGATTGGAACCAAATGGGTCTTTCGGAAGAAACTAAATGAAGTTGTTGAAGTAATTAGAAATAAAGCCAGATTGCTCTGCAAGGGCTACTCTCAAATAGAAGGAATTGATTTTGAAGAAACTTTTGCTCCGATGGCAAGAATTGAAGTAATCAGATTATTTCTTGCATTTGTTGCCTTCAAGGATTTCAAGGTGTATCAGATGGATGTCAAATCTGCTTTCTTGAATGGTGACGTAGAAGAAGAAGTGTACATTGAACAACCAGATGGATTCCAATTATCTGAGCATGGTGATATGGTTTGCAAGTTGAAGAAGGCATTGTATGGACTAAAGCAAGCCCCAAGAGCCTAGTATGAAAGACTGGACAAACATCTTTTGAAGATTGGTTTCAACAAAGGTACTGCTGATAGTAACTTATATTTCAAGATTGATCACGAAAATATCTTGATTGTTAAAGTATTTGTTGATGATATCAAATTTGGAGGAAGAGACAGTATGTGTAAAACCTTTGCAAATCAAATGAAAAGTGAGTTTGAGATGTCAATGCTTGGCGAAATGAATTTCTTCTTGGGTCTGCAAATTACTCAAACAAAGAAAGGAATCTTTATTTCTCAGACCAAATATGTGAAATAATTGTTGAGAAAATTTGGAATGGAAGATTCAAAGCCAATGAATACTCCCATGGCAATTGGATGTAAGTTGAGTAAAGATGATGACTCCCCTAAGATAGATCAGACAAAGTACAAATCAATGATTGGAGGATTATTGTATCACTCAAACTAGACCAGATATAATGCAGGCTATTGGTCTTGTTGCGAGATTCCAGGCTGATCCCAGAGAATCTCATGTCATGGCAATCAAAAGGATTTTTAGGTACCTAAAAGGAACAGTTGAGTATGGTTTGTGGTATCCTAGAGATCATGATTTCTCTCTTCATGCATATACAGATGCAGATTGGGCAGGAGATGTGGATGATAGGAAGAGTACCAGTGGTGAAGCATTCTTTTTGGGAAAAAGATTGTTTTCTTGGCTAAGCAAGA
The DNA here is from genome assembly GCA_027924645.1 of Cunninghamia lanceolata. Lineage (NCBI taxonomy): Eukaryota > Viridiplantae > Streptophyta > Pinopsida > Cupressales > Cupressaceae > Cunninghamia > Cunninghamia lanceolata. Next base: position 3,129,121 of record BSBN01000192.1, read on the forward strand.
AACAAGAGGCAATATCTCTGTCTACAACTGAAGCAGAATACATTGTAGTAGTAGGTAGTTGCACTCAAGTTTTGTGGATGAAGCAGATGCTAAGAGATATTAAAGTAGAATATGAGGAGCCTATCACAATTTTCTGTGATAATTCAAGTGCAATAAATATTTCTAAGAATCCGGTGTTGCATTCTAAGACTAAGCATATATCTATCAAGTTTCACTTTCTAAGAGAGCAAGTGAACAAGGATGAAGTCAGACTGGAGTATGTGCCCTCCAAGGATCAGATTGCAGATATCTTTACTAAACCTCTTCCCAAGGACTCTTTTGAGTATCTTAGGGAGAAGTTAGGGGTTATTGCCCCTCCGGTGATGAACTAGGATGCACTGATGTGCATCAGTCTGGTGGATATCACAGTCATATCTTGTGATCCGGATTGATGATGGGAAGCTGCTACTTAGGGGGAGCAGCAGGTATGATTCTAAAGTATTGGAGTTGCAAGTATGAGCCCTTTGCTATTGATGTCAAAGGGGGAGAAAAGACATGTGAAAAAAAAATGGTTGATGATCAAAGGGGGAGTAGTAAAGGAAGAGAAGACATGTGAATAGTTGTTGTTGATAGGGGGAGTTGTGATAGTAAGGAGAAGTTCTTGTCTTGATGGTTTTTCACATCATATGTTGCCATCAATGACAAAGGGGGAGATTGTTGCAAGTATGGGTTTAACCGGTGTTGATGTCAACATACTCATGTTGCATTAATGAGAAGGATTGGATGAGCTGTGTGCTGAGGATATTGAGAAAATTAGTCTCAATCAGGAATAGTGAAGAACAGTGATGACAACAAGGTAAAAGTCCAAGATAGGTTGAGGATCAGAGGATGCGGTTTAAAGGGTTTATAGATATAAGTCTTGAGATGCTCCAGTCAAGTTTTCAGAGGTCCGCATGAAGATCTGAAGAAGTGATGGTCGCTCATGTAGAACCGGTTCCAGCAGGTGTTCAGAGGTGACAGAGTGTCACAGATAGGTCCGGTGAGATCCAGAAATTCATTATCCCATTCTGCAGATTTGAGGGAGTGTTGAGGACGTCCCTGTGAAGTATCAACTAGATTGGTTCATGGTCTGAAGGTCTGGAAGAGCCTATTCCTTTGTGACAGTGATGACAGACTATGTTCTTGAAGCTCCGGATGAAGGAGAGAAGAATTCTAGTAGGCTGATGAAGTGCAGATGTTCTTGGTGTTTCAGGGAAGGTTATGATGATTGTTGGATCATGTCCAGTTCATGTTGGTGGTCCGCATTGAAGTTAGAATTTGCATTTGAAGAATAACCACCAGATATTGGTGTTCTTCTTGAGACTGGCTGACCAGATGTATTACACGTCTTGCAGATGTTCTTGTAGATGTTTGCTGACTTAGATGATTATTCCTAAGTCGATGTCTTGTATAAATAAGGGATTGTGAAGTCATTCGAAAGTGTGTCTTGTGGAGATGAGCGAGTGGTAGCAAAGAGGAGAGCGAAAGGCAAAGTAGAAGTATTGAGCTTAATGGAACTGATTCAAGCATGGTGAAGATGCTATTCTCTAGTTCATGTATGTGATACTTATTTCTTTGTAGACAGTGTGTCTCTTGTAGGCAGTGAGCCTCTTGTGAGTAGTGTGCTGGGGCAGTGAGCCCTAATTGGCATGTGCCATTTTGTTCTTTCTATTCTTCTAATAGAGAATACCTTCTTGGGTTAATCACCCTGTGGTTTTTCCCTTAACTGGGTTTTCCACGTCAAAATCTTAGTGTCTCATGTGTTGATGAGTTTTTGCTTTTGATTTGAATGCATTATGTCTCATGTTTAATACACTGCTAATCACTAAGAGGATTTAAGTGTGTAAATTGGAGAAAGTTTTGCACAACTGATTCACCCCCCCTCTTAGTTGTGTGCCCTAAGCCTAACATATCTTGGGTGATATCTTGAGGCTCTCTTGTAGGTAGCAACATGAAGTGTCACCTAGGCAACATCTTCCACATTTGTCTCACTATTGCTACTACTAAGAGCCATAGATTTTGCATGTGAACTTGAAACACGACACCGTTTTTTAATTTATATAATTTGTTGAGAAGAATCCAAATTTTTAATCTCTTTAAATTGCAAAGGTATCACCTAGGTGATAGATTGTCTTCCTTTTCCAAAAATTCTAAGTCCTCATCCTCTAAGATATTATTTTAGAGATATCTTGAGGCCATCTTAGAGCACCAACTCAACTCTTTTCCCATCAAGGTATCTCTTGGGTGACACTTTATGCCTCTTCTCAAATAACTGCATGTATCTTAGAACCTTCTAAGGTCCTCCAAAAATATTGACTTGTCTCATTGTCTAAGGCATCACTTCGGTGAGACCTCGAGGACTTCATGGATCACAAATCTGACTCTTGCCCTTCCAAGGTATAGCCTAAGTGATACATGGTGTCCTTTCTTAGAAAACAACATGAGGTGTTACCTAGTAAATACATCTCAAGCAATCTACTTTCTACTTCAAAGGTGTTTCTTGAGTGATAGTTTGTAGAAACAACTAGAATACAATCACCACACGTGGTACTAGAATTAAGATTGAATATATCTCCCAATCAAACCCCCTTTACCAACACTAAATTTACTTCTCACCATTTTGTAACCTTCCTTACCAAAGACAAAATACACTCCAACATCATTGATTTTGGTCACTAAAATCAAGTTCCTTGTCAAACCTAGGATGTGCAATACACCGAACAAAGTTTCCACTCTTCTATCTAAAAACACAAGCTTGGACTTTCCTTAGCCAATAAGTCTATCAAATGTATTTTATCCCAAGAATACTTCACCTCCATTATACTTATCATATACATTGAACCCCTCCATGTAGGGAGTTGTGTGAAAATAAACTCTATAATCACTAATTCATGCATCATCACACACATGAGTCACAGAAGATGCCAATAACACATATCCAATTTCTTCATTAGAGGTTTTTGAATTTGAGTCATCATCATACCTCTTTTTTCCCTTCTTATCTTTGCAACTCTTTTGGATATGACTAGTTTTGTCATAATTCCAACACTTAGCCTTGGATTTTCTAAAAGATTTAAATCTTCCTTTTGACTCGGATCTTCTCTTATCTCCTTTCTTTTCTTACCTTTTATTTTGGACCTACTCTAATTACTAAAGAATCATTAGTGGAGTATAAGGTTTTTTGACTCATTTCCTTTGATTATAAAGCAATAACCACCTCATCAAGTTTTAACTTTGAATTGGTTGAGTTGATCACCATAACAAGGTTATCCTAGGCTTGAATTTAGAAATGAATATAATAGAGTAATTCGCCAATCTTCTTCATCCATCTTCATATCTAATTAAGCAAGCTAATTGAAATAATGTTGTAGGCATTCAAATGTTTAGTTATAAAGCCACCATCTCCTATCCTTAGAGAGTACAACTTATTCCATTAAAAAAAATTGTTAACCAAAGACTTAGTTTCATACAAATTCCCCAACTTAGTCCTTAGTTTACTTGTGATGTCTTTTCCTAAAACATTTAACATAATTAAATCTACTAGAAAAACTTGAACTAAACTCCTTACCTTTCTATCAAATGTCACACAACTTTCACACAACTTTCATCTAATGTGCTAAAGGGTTTCTTTCTAGGAACTACAACCTAAAGATCTGTGTCAACCAAAAGATCTTCCATTTCAAGCTTCTAGAGCTCAAAATTTTATCCATTAAACGTTTCAATCTCCATCTTCCTAGGCATGCTTTCCATTAAATCCATAACTACAAAAGTTTCTACACAACTCCCACCAAAAACAAAATTTACTACTCAAAGAAAGCGTCCAATCTTTCATAGGTTGAGCTTAACCAATCTTTGATACCAAAATGTTAGGATTTTAAAGCATTCAACATTCAAAACCATAATACTAAATTTTAAAACCCCATGACTAGAATAAATTCCATACCCAATGGAAATTTAAAACATATAGATTTTTATCAACAATGACTATCAAAATGAAAATAAGCAAGGAACAAAAATAAAATGGAGAACGTAGCAAAACTTCACAAGTCAGAGTTTATCCTAGGAAAAACCTTTTGGGTAAAAAAACTAGCCATAAATTTGTGTCATTCACCATATTAAATCAACAAAGAGATTACAAATACAATGAGATTTTGTGCACCTTGGAGTTCTACACCTATATTTTAAAGGAGTTTCAATATCATTTTGATAGCATCTCCCTACATAAAATCTTCTCTCATTACTCAATCAAAGCCAACACTTACTAAATACATAAGAAGCAACAAATTCATGTATCCAAATGTCTCAAGATGGATGCTCAAGATAAGATTCTTTAACTTTCAATAACCTTCCTTGACATGTATCTAACTCCCTTTGTAATAGATTCTCTTACATGCCCATTTGTAACTCACGTCATCATGTTCTTACAATGTTACTTACAATGTCATACTAAAGTATCCAAGTAGTGAGTTTTGTAATACAAGTAATATAATGGATTCCTCCTAGTGTGGCATCCCATTCCATGAGGGCCAAAAAATTACAACACATTAAAATATTTACAAGACTTGCAAGGTGTACAACACACCTAACATAATGTTCTAACAAAATCTCAACCAATATTCCATGAATGCAACTTCTAGTTTCAATTCTAACTATTGTTATCCTTCGATTACATACAAATCACCTTTTTCTTCTAAACATTTATTTTTCTTTCAAAATCTTAATTCATTCAATAATGAAAATATCTAACTTACTTATGCATAACTCAATATTAAACTATTTTCTATTCACATGCTTTCAACACATAAAGGGTTTTAGTGATTTGATTAATTAAAAGATATCTTAATTATTATTTATATTATTCTCTACCATGTATTTATTTTAATCAAGCTTAGTTTAGGCAAAGTAAGTTATTACTTCATGAACTAGGAATAAATATTTGCCTATTTCACAACACCTATTTCAACCTTCCCATGTATCTAAAACACCATCTGTAAACAATCCATCAATAGTACCCACTCTAAACATTAAAGCAAAACATATAAAACATACAACATATAAGCATTCAATTTGAACAAAATAAAGTATCAAACACACTCTCCAATTATAATTGATCATTCTATCTAGTCATCATTTAGTAACTATAATACAATAATAATATTGAGTTATGTTCCACATCCAAATTACACTAGGATGGGTTAAAACAATTAAACATTCAAGATAATAACTTGGGATGTTACATCCCTCCCCCCTTAATGTAATGCCAACTAGACATTATTCAAACAAGTAAAGATACTCCTTACATATGACATCTTCATCTTCCTACATAGCTCCCTTTTCACCATAACATTCCCATACAACTTTTGTTCAAGACTAACACTTGTATTTATTAAATTAATATTTATCTATTCTAGAATTTTGTAGATCTAAATGTATTTCTCCATGGTCACCAACCTATAGTCCTTGCCACTCAATCATGTGAGAAGAGTCATATATGTAATTATTAAGCAAAGAAACTTGAAAAGCATCATGTATTTAAGAGAGAGAAGGTGGGAGAGCGAGAAAATAGATCACTTGGGTTTATTTTCTTAAAAATTTCAAAAGATCATATGCATTATGCATACAACTTTGTTGTCTTTCCAACTTTGATGGAGATTTTATGAGGTATACTTTTTCTCCAATCTAGAATTCTCTAGGATTCCTTTTGTCATCTACATATTTCTTCTATTAATCCATGACTTCCTTAAGTATATCTCTAATAATCTATACCTACTTTTATAGTCATACAAAAATCTAGTCCAATAACCACCCTCTTTTCTAAGCTATCCCATCATATAGGGGTTCAACATTTTCTTGTGTACAAAGATTCAAATGGTGTCATCTTAAGAGATACAAGGTAAAATTTGTTATGATAAAATTCTATAAGATGTAGTACTCTTCCCACTTAGTATATTGATCCATCACATACATCCCAAGCATATCCTTCATTACCTAGTTAACTCAATCTACCCATCAATTTTTTGATGGTAAGAAGAACCAAAGTTAAGCTTGTAACCAATTTTTTCCCATTAAGGTTGTCCAAAATATAGATATTAATAGATTTTTGATTTGAAATAATGATTTATTAGATACCATACAGTTTTACTATCTCTTTTATGAACCTTGTTACCAAAATATGAGCATCATCCTTCACATTACCAGGAATAAAGTGGGCAACCTTGGTTAATTTATCCACAATCACTAAAATAAAATCATGATTACTATGAGTATTTATTAACCTTGTAAAAAACTCTATGGATATGACTACCCACTTGTAAAAGGGCATGCCATAGGGTATAGTTTACTTGTTGGGTTGCAATGCTCAACCTTCACCTATTGACATTTTAAGAATTTATCCAAAATATTGGTGACCTCTTTCTTCATTATAGGATAATAATACATTCTTCTTAGAGTTGTTTATAACTCTTGAATTGGCACTAGAGGGAGTGCTATGAGCTTTCTCAATAATTATTTCTATCGATTAGCCTTCAAGCATGACAGAAATTCATCCTTAGTAACATATTAACCTAGTAACATATTAACCCATCTTCTTCAATTTGATAGCCAAAATTATCTAGCTTTTGCATCAACCAATAAAAGTCATCATTTTTCTATAAATGTCTAATAGAATCTTTTTAATTTACTCTAATCTATGAGATGTAGCCAAGCTTGCCTTATGGCTAAGTGCATCTACCTCTCTATTTTCATTTCTCTTGACATGATAGATGTCACTTTTTAAGTTGATAAGGAATCCTAACCATCTTAATTGTCTAGCATTCAAATCTATTTGCATGAAGATATATTCTAGGTCTTTGTGATTCATTTTAAGCTTGAAACACATCCCATCAAACAATGTTGCCACACCTTCAAGGCATGCACTAAGGCTGCAAGTTCTAAATCATAAGTAGGGTAATTCTTCTTATGGTCTTTCAACTTCCTAGATTTATAGGTTATAACTCACCAATTACTACACATTAACAATCTCCCTAATCCATCCAAGGAAGCATTATCCCAAATTATAAACTCATTTTTAGGATCAAGTACTTACAAAATTGGTGTTGTAGTTAAGGCTTCTTTCAATCATTAGAAACCCAACGTATAATTGGGAGTCCATTCAAAATGTTCCCCTTCCTCTACAATGATGTTATAGAGTTAGTGATTTAAAATATTTTCTCTGCAAATATGTAATAATATCTAACTAATCCCATAAAACTCTTTATTTCACCTATACTCTTAGAAATAGGCCACTCCACTATAGCCTAAATTTTTATTGCATCTATTGATATTCCATAAACCATAATGATATTCCCAAGGTAGTGAATTTGTAGTTAAAAGAAAGAACACTTCGTCAATTTCACATATAGTTTATGCTCTCTTAAATACTAAAACATAAACCTCAAGTGCCTCTCCTGATACCCCTAGTTTAAAATATAGATCAATATGTCATGTAAGAACACCAACATTATCTATTACAAGAAATCATGGAACACATGGATCATGACTCATGGATGTTGATCATGCATTATTAGTCTAAAAGGTACCACTCTAAATTCATAGTGCTCATACCTAGTTGAAAAAGTAGTCTTCAAAATGTATTATTCTTGAATGTAAATTTGTTGATAACCTAACCTAAAGTCAATCTTAAATAAAACTACTAATCGCTTCATTTGATCAAGCTAAAAAATCAATCTATGACAAAGGATAATGATTCTTTATAATCACCTTATTATCATATGATACTCTATGCAAAGCCTTAGGGTTCCATCCATTTTCTTAATAAATAGAATAGGTACACCCCATGATGACTCACTAGGATATGTCAATCATTTATCCATGAGGTCATACAAAATTGCATCTTCAACTCTTGGAGTTCTATTAAATGTTCATCTAATAAGGATCTCTAGATATAGGTTCTTCTCTTGAAACAAGGTTAATAGAGAAATTGAATTACCATTTGGGAGGTAGGTTCAATAATTCTGCTAGAAAGCATTCCAGAACCTCCTATAGAAGGGGTGATCCTCAATATTTTGAACCAAATCATCCCTACACTCATCTACCTAAACCAAATGTATCTTATATCCATTATGAAATGCCCACTTAGCTTGCATAACTAATATATTATACCATGGAGAACCACCAGGTTTCCTTGGCCATCAAAGTATTCAATCACAAAATAAACTTATTGACATGGTTCTCTTTTTCCTTCAAATAATAGACTTACTTGGGTAATCCTTATGGAATAAATTTTAGCTTCTTTATTCTAATTAGATGTATTGCTTAACTAACATGTTCATTTCCTCCACTTAATAATAAAGAATTAAATACTTTTGTAAATGAAAATTTATGCTAGCTAATCAATACTAGAGTTGGGATTTATGTAAAGTAATTAGCTAAGCTATTTAAATGATAAATAAGGGAGAAGAATACCCCTAATTCAATGAATGGAGTAGAGGAAGTCTATTAGGAGTGGTGGAATACAAGAACAATGATGTATGGATGATTTATCCAACAACTTTTGGGCAATAATCTAACACAATGTAGTGGAGATTGCTCTAGTATGATCATGACTACGCCAACGTGATAGTGACCTAGTGTAAAAAGAAAAATGTTTACAAAAAATAAAAACAAATTTAAAACTCAAAAACTAGATCATGACTAAGACTATCCTTCCATAGTGGTAATAGTACAACATGATCATGACCTTTAAGCATAGAAACCTTAGATTTTTATAGTTTTAATGCCTTGATTTGTTGGTCACCATAGTGTTTGTAGATTTTTGATATAATATACCTATAGGAACTTATTGGTGTTGAAGTCAGTAGAATAGATAGAAAAAACATGGTGTGGCTACTTGGGAACCTATCTCAGTCATGTCCTTGGGCAGTATGTTTCAATGTTAATGTGTAGCAGATAGAAAATTGGAAGTGTGTGTTGGCCTAAATGTAAAAGATTCTTGTAAATAAGAATGCTTGAATGCTTATAAATCCTAAAATCTTGTCAAGATAGTGATGATAGGGGCGTGAGGATATAGAACTTCCAGATAATGGATTAACTATGGGATAACAATGGAAATAGAAAAATTTAGAAGCTACAAGAAGTTTATATTAATGGAAGAAAAGAGCTTTAGAATTCTCATGAGAAAGGAATAAACAAAAATTGGTTTTTAAAATACGAGAGAGGAAATTCTTAAAATTTCTATCTAGAAGATTCAATGCAAAAGAGAAGATTAGAGAGATCTCTATAATAAGGTTTGAAATAGCATATTTATGAAATTCGCATGCTTGTAGCCATTTCAAATATGCAAAAATGTCACTAGAAGCAATTTTTTTTGTAGTGCACATGAACACTACTATGATGGTGGTTATGACTAGGTCACTATTGTGATCATATTCACAACCAAGCCACTACCATGATTGCATTAGCATTCAGGTAGAATAATTTTTTAGAATGTTTAAGGAATGGTCAAGATTAATTACTGAGTACCTGGTTGGATCCATATGGTATCTTGATAATAGGTTTTTAGGTTGAGGATTCGGCTAAATGAGTCTTAAAACATGCTAAGGGAATGGACACTAAAATGAGTGTGCAATATACAACGGAAATTACAAATTAGGGGATTTTTGACTTCATATTTTGTGGCTTATGAAAACAAGTGTTAATTATATATGCTAAAGTAAAATTACATAAATAATAACTTAAAACATTTGAGGATGCAATAAAGGACACATGGGGGTATGCCCTATGTCTTCTCTTATTTATTTTTCTTTCCAATATTTGCTCCCCATTTGCAAGACATACACACAAAGAAAAGTAGTTACTATTCATCATGGTAAAATAAAAGTATATAGAAAATAGAAATTTATATTATCTATCATCTACATATTTAGTGAACCTGTTTTGATAAAAGGAAAAAGAAAAATGTAACAAGAACAAAACAAAATAAATTGGCACATGATTTGGATTGAAATTGGAAAAGAAACATACGAAAAGTGAGAATAGAAATAATGGTGGGGGGGGGTACGCTAGGGACAAAAAGTAAGTTAGGTATAAAGGGAGCCAAGCCAAGCTCAAAAGTAGATTGGACATAGGAACATGGGCCAAGTCAGGCCCAAAATAAACTAGATAGCATGGTGTAGGGACTGAAATAAATGTTTTAAGGACCACAAATTTTGGCCCAGGTACTAATATGCTAGGTATTTGGAATCATGATCAAGAATGTGGTAGAGGAATGCCCCCTTTATATTCATTTTATGATAGAGAACGTAATCCATACAAAAATTAACTAGATAACATGGTGTAGGGACTAAAATAAATGGTTCAAGGACCACAAAAAATGGCTCAAGGACCACAAAGCTAGGTATATGGAATCATGATCAATAATGTGGTAGAGGATATGCCCCCCCTTATATTGATTGTATAATAGAGAATGTAATCAATTTAATGAGTGTATAGATAGAATGGAGAATATACCAATATGTGTCATAAATAGTGGAAAATAGTATAAGGATATAGAACATGCAAAATTTTAGTGGTGATTTGTCGCAATTGACAATTTTTTGATTTTCAGAGGGTTGAAAATTGTGAATATTATTAGTTTTGCGACTATATGCTTTCACCCAAATTTCATTGTATTTTTGTGCATGTAGCTTCAAATCACCCATGAATTGATATTTTAATATCTTAGAACAACATTAGGTTACTATACTATTTATTACAGTTTGGTCCTAATCAACGAGATATTATAGAGGCAACTTTTAATCTAGATCCAATCACCTGTCATGTGAATTTTCATCTTTCAAAATTAAGATTCAATCGCCCACTTGTTTACATTATTTACGGATAAATGATGTGAAATTGCCCATAAAATCATTGATAATTAGGGACAAAGGGGCATGATTGCCAATGAAATATAGGCAATTAGGGGCAAAAGGGGTGTGATTGCCAATAAAATTATAATCAATTAAGGGAAAACAATGGTGCAATTGCCAATGAAATTATAAGGTAAAAGTTCAAACCTGTGTCACACTTTCAGCCAACTAAATAGTTTCTCTAGAAACAATTTTAGGAGAAACTGTTCCGCCTGAAACCATGTAGCACCTACGTGGCATTGCATGACATAAAGAGTTTCACTCGAAACCCTTTTGCTCAAAATTTTTAAATCTATACAATATGATTTCAAATTTGAAAATAGTATTTATTTACATAAAAAGTTTTGGGTGATACCGTTTCGCTCGGAATTGTCTGTGGCAGCCAACCCCCCATTTTCAAAAAATTGAACAAAACTTCAAGTTCAACTCCAAATTTCTCCAACCAAAAGGTATTTTTATATCTAAAAATACCCTTTGGTAGATCTTGGAGTCTAGAACTTAGAAATATATTTTTTTTAATATTTTGATTAGTTATATTAGCATTATTTTTAAATTTATTGCAAGTAGGTTATTATAATCAAATATGTAGCTGAATAGAAATTAAAATAAATACATAAAATATATTTAAAATTTTTGAAAAATATATGATGCACTAGAGGAGAGAATCTTCTCCAAGAGGGTATTTAAGAAAAAAATGTATAAAAGTTGACGTCCCATGAAAACTATAATATTTTGATTAAATGAGTTTAAAAATTATTAAAAAATAATTATTCATCAATTTTTTTTCCATGCACTAGATATTTGAGTTGTCTAATTAGAAAAAAAATTAAAGAAAATAAGTTAATTTTACTATATTTTTCTTGACGTTCCATCGACATCACCTTTTTCAAAAAAATTCAGCAATTGAAATTCATTTATTAAATTCATAAAAAAATCCAACTAATTTAGGAAATTTTTAAAACATTATAATCATAAACTACATTAAAATTTTACATTTCATTGGTTTATGTCATTTTAAATTTCAAAACATACATATGAATTTTTCATTGTTTCAGTTGGAAAAATATATTTGTGTTGGTCTATTCCTTTATAAAGTGTGACACAATTCTGAACTTTTACCCTATAGTGAATTTAGGGAAAATGTGTAGTATCACCATGCAATGATAGGTATAATTGGCAAAACATTTATTATAGCCATTAAATTATAGGCAGTTTAGAGAAAGTGTGGCCCATCGCCATAGAATTAGAGGTCTTTTAGGCTTAATGTGTTTAATTGCCCATGCAAAATGTAATATAACTATGGATTCCTATTTAAGCAAAAAAATACTCCATTCACTCTTTAGGCATTTGATTTTAAACTCATCCATTTCCTACATTGTTGATTTTCAATTTCTAGTTATTTGGATTGGTATTTGATCAATCTGCTATGAGCCTCTAACCATGAGAGGGGAGGGTACATTCTCAAAAGTTGGGGAACTTCAATCTTCCATTCCTATTAAGTTATAGAGACATAATTATCAATTTGCTTCACAGTTTGTATTGTATATTGTATGATTAATCTCTATAACAGTAGTTCTCATGTGGACCTGCATATTTGTCATGTGTCAATATTCATTTAAATATTTATTTTTTTATAGTAGTTCTATATTGTATATTATATGATTAATCTCTATTAGTAGTTTTATATTTCTTTTTTACATAGACTATAAAAATGGTCAAGGGCTATTGGTTGAGTAATGTCCCCAATGTATTTACTTCCAAATAAATTTATGTTGATGGTTTTACCTTGGTGTCTATTGCCTCGTTTTCACATACTGTGAAAGACATATATTTTAGTTAACCCACACTATCAGATCAAACCAAATCAATGGCTCACAAGGATCTAAGGAGAAAATGAAGATACAGAGATAAGGAGGCACCACCATTGGTTAGAAAAGCTTACATGTTAGTTGGGGAGCTCACAATCATTTTATTTTAATATGTCCATGGTATAGGTCCGCAAACTAGAATGCATTGATGGGGTTCACTTGTGTAAATTTATTAAGGGCTTGAAGAACTAAAGGCACATGTTTTATTTATCTCAGACCATTGGATCAAATTGTATCAACACCTTCTAGGGATCTGTAAGCACAAAAATCACATATAGCATCCATGAGGACCCCTATGATGATTTTTTTCCTTGTCATGTACATGTAAGCATGAAATAACATAATCTCAACAGCAATCCTCTTGGTGACGTGTCATTTCTTTCGTCTTGTATTGTTTCCTCATTGTCATTTTCTCTCTCTATTTGTTGTTGATACTTTTTGACACTTGTCAATTTGCATTTTATGAGCTTCTGACTGTTCCTAAGCCTTGTATGCATCTTGTAGGTGTGTTTTCACCTTTCCCCAATGTTTTTCATCTTCTCCACCCCCTAGGAGCCTTCTAGAGGCCCCCCTAGCCATCTACCACTTTCAGTTTTTAGTTTCACTCAACCAATCCAAATCTCCCCCTATTATTTCCAAATCTCCCCCCAGGAGATCCTACTTTGCAAGTGGAGATTTGGATTCTTGCACATGACTAACTTGTTTCTAGAGGCAAAACCCCTTCTTTTCTCCTCCTCTTCCATCTCCCATCTAGAACTTCAACCTAGGTGGTCTCCTTAGTGGGTCGCCTAGGGGTCGGGGCTAGGGTCGCTCCCTAGGCAACCGGATTGATGAAAGGGGTAACCCTTGGATGACCCTGTCATGTTTCTAGCCATGGAAAAACTTAAGTTTCTAACTCTAAAAAGCTCCATTTTTGCCCGTTTTCTTCCTGTTTGCATGGATTTTCGAGCCTAATATGGAGTTAACTATTTCATCCACCCACACATGCATAATTAGCTCCATTTCATGTAAAATTAAAAACTCAGGCATTCTCATGCATTATCATGCACTCTTTCTTCTTCACTTCTTCTTGAGTGATAAGCTTTTACTAGGTAGATCACTCCAATTTTAGCCCAAATCACTCTTGAATCCTCTATGGTAACTCTCCAATCTAATTGAGTTAACTCTCCTTCTTCCTCGCCTCTCATCCCTTCTTCTAACCTATAAATACCCCCTCCCTCAAGCACAAAGGGAGGCAATTTCATTTGTGCACATAGCTCTTGCAAGTTATTGCTCTCTACATTCAACATTTTCATGCTCATACAAGACGTAGGAGCCTTTATTTTATTTGTTTCTCATCAAGATTTCACATAAAGCTCATCACGGGTCCATACATTGCTCAAATCAAGCCATCGTGCTCATCAATGGCTCTCATTGAGCTCTCTTTGCAAAGCTTCTAAAGATTCTTTCACTTCTTTTGTCATCTTGTCACCAAGTGGATTCCCCGCTGCTACAAGAGGATATGAGGTTGCCACACAAGGAAATCTAAGGGTAGTGGAGGCTCACAAGTCTTCTTTATTTCAGGTTCCTCTATGCTTTTTGTCAATCGGTAGTAATTAGATAACTAAAATGGCTCTTGGGATCAGTAATCTTATTGCTTTTTCCTTGATAGGATAGTTAGATCTTGCATTCTTAGAGTAATTTGCTTTCATAGTTTAATTCATTTACATGCAATTTCCTTTCCTAGATTAAATCATCCCAAATATTAAAAAAACCCAAAAACATAGTTAAATTGCATTAGGTAAATTCATTGTAGCTTGCATTCATTCTTTGATTCCTAGATTAAAAAGCATCTTTTATTTCCAAAAATATCAAAAAAAGCACAAAAAAAAGTTTTGCATTTCATATAGCATTGCATTTGTAAAACCCAAAAAAGAACAAAAACATTAGAGAATTAGTACATTTGCAAACACTTGATTCCACCACAAGGTCAACCATAGTCAACCACTTGGTCAAAACCCTTGATTCCATCACAAGGTCAAACGAGGTCAATGCACAATCAAACCTTGGGTCAATCAAATCCTAAGTAAAACCCCAGATCTAGTCAAGGTTATCTCGTATACGCCTATCTCTTGTCTCAGCTCATGAATGTGCCCAAGATTAAGAGGTGAGTGGGTGAGGGCAATCCTTGATGAGATAGAGGAAATCCATCTGAGACCACAATAGGACCCACTTGTCTTACAACAACAAGAAGAACATAGGCAATTCTTAGTACAACAAGCATTCATTCAATACTTTGAAAAACAACAAGCCTTCAATGAAAACGACAACTTACCCACACGAAGGTGGAATATCAGAAACCCTAATAGGAGAAGAGTGACTAGTGACCCTTCGGGTCATACGATTATCTCTACAACAATGATCATTGAACGACACATCTACACTAGCGCACAACAACATAGGCATCAAGATGTGCTGACCCCTCTCTGTGAAGTCCAACTCTCTAACAAGATAGACCACCCCCATGTATCACCTCCTCTTGACTAGATACTTCCATGAGAGCGAGAGTGACATGGCGGTTCACCTCGTGGCAAGGAGGGAAGGATCAGTGTGTGCGCCAAAATCTAACTTGACAGCCCCAAACAATTGAGGTCACGAGTTTGAGCATACATATTTTGGTGAACCTGACGTGAAGAGCAAAAACCTTTGTTTCTGATTTTTGCATTCTAAATGTGCATATCACATTGAAAAATTAAAAATTCAACACTTCAAAACAACAACCGTTAAGCATTTTCACTTTATTCTTCATAGCCACTTCTACCACTTCAGCTTATGTCACCTTTTCCATCATCCATTCCATTTATTCTGTGGTGTCTACAACACCTCCGAATATGACAGAACTTGATCTAATTTTAGGGAATGTTCCCTCAAGAGAACTAGAAACTCCTTCTTTTGATAGGTATGTGCCGTCGCATATGGATGCACCAATCACAAACTGCTACAATTACAAAGACTCCAACTATGAACAAGACCAAATAGAACCCAAGTGTTCTTTGTCTTTTAACAACCTAGCTTGGGAACACAATCTGGCCATACCAAATGCGCCACATAAAGCTAGGACGGTAAGGTTAGAAATAAATTGACCCTATCAACCTTCCACAAGCACTTCAAGTACTCATCTCGATGAGGAAGTGAAATAATTAGAAAGACACTTGCAAGAGGCGAGAGATGCTCAAGAATCATTAAGAGTTGCCTTGCAAGAAGAACAAAGAGACAATGTTGCACGAGAAGAAGCATACCATCATGAAAATACTCAAAGAGAAAACCCTAGAAATGAGGAAACACCTAGAGCTTCCACTCCTGTAGACTTAATTGCAACTCTAGTGCAAAGGATTATAACCTTAGAAGTAGAACAAGTTGCTCCTAAAAGAAGGCAGAAACCCCATCACAACATTTGAAATGAACAAGACTAGGGAGCATCTTAGAATCCCCCCTATCTCAACTATTATTCACAAAATGTAAGCAACGACACATGTCTCAATGGGAACCCTCCTATTTATAACAATCCAACAGTGTTCAGAAATCAAACAAATCAGACAATGGGTTATCAAAACCCTCAAATGGGGTTGTTGCTATCAACCCCTTAGTCGCAAAGCACCTTCCTTGGAACATATTTTGAGTACTTAAAAGAACCTCTTGATCTAAACATAAGGAATGTACAATTACCTTGGCCATTACCTGATCTCTCAAAATTCAAAGGAGAAGGAGATCCAAATTCGCATATCAAAGCTCATACCATTGCGATAAGAGAACTCCTCCCTTGGGATGGGGTTGTCGCTAAGATCTTTTCAAAGACCCTCGAAGGAATAGCTCTGGATTGGTACTATCATCTGCTAGAAGCTTCAATCCACTCATTCATAAAACTAATTTAAGAGTTTTTCATGGCATTTGACATGAACAAACTCATCAAAACAGGGATTTGAGAATTCCTGACCTTGAAACAAGAGCTGAATGAATCTGTATCTCACTTTGTTACCAGATGGAGGCAAGTCCTCTATTCCGTGACCAATACCCCAAACATGGACCATCGTGAGTTATGCAATCTTTTATTACATTCCTTGAACATGGACATGAGAGAGGATGTTCAAAAGTTACCATACAAATCCTATGCAGAAGTATTGGAAATTGCTTTGAGGATTGATCAAGCTGCCATCGAAAGTGGCTGGAAGATTTACAATATTAATGAAAAACTCAAAATATCAAAAGGAGTTGAAAAGACTACATCAAATGTCTCTCTAGACAAAGATGTCAATGTTGTGAAGAGCAATCCCAGTAACGACAGGTGGCAAAAAAAAGGAAACCAAGGATCAAACCATCACTCCTACAACCCCAATATGTATTGTTGGTTCCATGGAAGAAAAGGTCATGAAACAAAAACCTACTATGGATACAACAAAGCTATCTCCAGATTTACTCTGGATCAACAACAAAACTTCCTCAAACTCCTTCAATCTCAAAGGAAGGAGAAGGAACCTCAAAACGAGAAAGGGAAGGCTAATCAAAACAACTCCAATCACATAGAGTTGAACCAAGAAGTGTTCGTAATCCAAGAAGAAGAACAAACAAATCAAACAGAAAATGTTTTCTCACAAGTAATAAATTTTTTGAGAGCCTCCCCCTCACATCAGAAAATGTTTTTGGAAGTATTAGAATTGGGATGTTCAACACAAGAGGAATCAACCCATCTCACATTTGATATCTCCAAACTGCCTCAAAGCGAAGGAAGTAAGAAAAGGGATTCACCACTCTACATACAAATTTAGGTTGAAGAGGTCACCATAAAGAGAGTAGTGGTGGATGAAGGGTTGATAGTCAATCTCTTGCCAATGTCATTCCTACGAAGAATGGGATATAGCAAAATAGGAATAAATCAACAGGCTACCACCTTGAGGATATATGACAGTCATGATATTCAAATAGTTGGAAAAATTAGCCTACCACTTACTCTAATGGGTGAAAATTAGCCTACCACTTAAATTCCAAGTCAGGTGGACTATGGGTGAAACTTAGCCAAGTTACCCTAAGACTAGTGTTAGTAATAATATATTCACTATAGGATGAGATAGTTTACAAGTCGAGTTAGAGGTGTGTGAACTCATGACTACGTTCATTGCAAAATATCTATTTATATTGAATCTTTGGCCAATGTAATGCATCCATCTCTACATGCATTAGTCAGTTCATAGTGTCCAAATGGCGTGACCAATCAGAATGGTCATACTTAGCCAGAAGGGTCTAGAGTTGTATGGTCGATTGAGTTATGTAGGACACAACACTAGAACTTAGATGGCAAAACCTGTCAGTTTCTTATTTCTATACTCTTTGTGGAGGGTAGGGCCACTTCCAGGAAGGAAGGTGTGCAGGGAAGTGTTGGTCTGTGGTTGGAGGTAAAGCACTCGGGTGATGCTCTCCCTCCCAAGCAAAGGACAAGCCGAGACTTGAGTTACATATGTCAAGATTCTAGATGCAGTATGTTGGCAAGAGACACTTCTCCAGTATGGACTTGTATGTTGTCATTGATGGCAACAAGGATTAGAGATCTTATCACCATGACAGGAAGAAATATCTCTGTAAGAACATGTTGGATTCCAGGTCCGATTGACAGAAAATGGCTAAGTATGGAAAGTATTCTGAGTAGAGGACAGTAAGTTGGATGGTATCCCTCCACAGATAATGATCCGATAATGTGGTTTAGGTATGATGATCTCAATTGATCAATAATGTTATGCTTCAATGATTAAGTCCTGACTTCCTTCGGTATGATGGTCTAGTGTAGTGGTCTGCATTCCTCCGCAGACAAGTATTTCATTATGCAGTTTTGAGGTGTTGTAAACACCTATGTGAAGTGTTTTATTCTAGAGTTAGGACATCTAAAGTTCACCAGAAAGATAGTTGCAAGCTGCTAAGTATTGGCATAGTGTTTGATAGAGGCAGAGTTTGAGTTTTGATGGTCTACATTTCTCCACAAGATGATATCATGCCTTCCGGTTCTGAGGATAAGATTGGGAATGTGTAAAGAGTCCTTGATACAATTTTGGAAGTGTTCTATGATCTACAGTAGAAGTTGTAAGTCAGAAAATGAACCTGTTAAGCATGCTCTTGAGGAATAGGCCAACTAGTGAGAAATCATGATGCAGAGAAAGGATAGTGTGTGAAAGATCTATTTAAGTATTTGAATGATTAGAGCTGACATATATGATTACATTTGGGGAAAGTTTTGGGTCAGCACAATACATAGTGCATTGGATTGAGCCAACAAGGTACATCTTTCTATGTACATGTTTCACTTCTTGGATGTCGATCTGATAGTGGATCAAATTGTTATGCGGATATATAAAGGTAATGAATTTAAGTTGTGGAAGTTAAGAGAAAGTGTGGTGTGATGCGAGCATGCGAATAAGAAAGCAGACTTAGAAGATCAACAACGATGAAGACTTGGGATTCAGAATTTAGTTGCTAAATGACTGCACCTTTGCATAGTTGTAGATGCTTAAGCAGTATTTAGTTTTTATGTGCAATCTGGTTGAAAGTAAGGTTTCATCATCAAGGTAATGAGACTTCATTAGGGTTTAACAGCCCTCAGGGTTTAACAACCCTTATTGTAATCTTGCTAGGTTTAGGGTTGAGGCAGTGAGCCTGCTAGACCTAGTTGTACTTCATGGCAGTAAGCCAACATGTTCTAGGCCCGTGGAGTGACCAAGCCTGAATATTATTTTTGTAAAGATTGCAATATATATATGAGAGCTTATCCTCTTCGTGGTTTTTCCCTTCTTGGGTTTTCCATGTAAAAATCTTGATGTTCATGTGTCATGTTTTCATGGTTGCTGTTCATATGCATATTGTGTTTATGTTTAATTAGATTTGGGAAACAACTAAAAGCTAAAGTGCATGAAAAGATTTTTAGAACACTGATTCACCCCCCCTCTCAGTGTTCCTGACAATCAACAATTGGTATCAGAGACAGGTTCCTTTGAAAAAGTTTAACTTGAGGAAGATTTGGGATAATATGATCATGGAAACAAGAAGATATGGAAACTATGAAAGATACAACCAACTAGAAGAAGCTCTTATGGATCTTGAAAACTTTGAAGCAGAAGTCAGGGATCTAAAAGAAAACTTGCAACAAGCTGATGAATGCATCTTAAAACTAAAAGAGCAAGTCAAGAAATTCAAAGATAAATACATAGAAGTTAGTAATCAATTGGTATCAACAAATGAAGCCTTGGATGATTTAGAAGTAGAAGTTATAGAAAGATCACGAGCAGAAGATGATTTGAATTTAATTGTGAAGAACAAATCAGAAGATTGTGCAAAACTTGAGAAAGAAATTGCAAATCTAAAAACAGACACGGAAAAGCCAAATGTTTTGAAGAAAAATTCAAGATGAGTACTGCAAAGCTTGATGAAATGATTGTCAATCAGAAGAGTATAGATGACAAGCAAGGTTTGGGATATGAAAAAGGGGAAAGATCAAAATCTAGTCAAACAAACACTGAAGTATAGAAAAATAAAGGAAATCAATTTAGAAATAAAAAAAGAAGAACTAGAAGACCTCCAGTCAGACAACCAAATGCACAAAGGTACCCATCTTTCAATGGTTATTGTAATTCATGCAATATGTATGGTTATAAGGCTACTCAGTGTAGGAGCAGAATAAATCAAAGGATTTCATCATTCTCTAATCAGTGTTTTAATTGCAAGAAAATTGGTCATGGAGCAAATGAATGTAGAAATCAGATCAGGGAAAGTTTCAACAATGGGAGGAATGAACAATCATTCAAAGGTAAATGCTTTACCTACAATAGAATTGGTCATAAAGCTGTTGTATGTAGAAGTAAAATGAGTCAAAATCCTATTATATGCAATGCATGCTATAAAATGGGACACAGATCAAATGAATGTAGAAGCTCGGTAAGAAATAATTTTCAAAATACAAGGAATAGTCAATCATTCAATGGAAAGTGTTTTGCATGCAATAGATTTGGACATATGGCTAATCAATGTAGATCAAATTCAAT
This sequence comes from Cunninghamia lanceolata, assembly GCA_027924645.1. Classification (NCBI taxonomy): domain Eukaryota; kingdom Viridiplantae; phylum Streptophyta; class Pinopsida; order Cupressales; family Cupressaceae; genus Cunninghamia; species Cunninghamia lanceolata. The sequence continues at coordinate 3,149,968 of BSBN01000192.1, forward strand.
CAATGAAAGGAATCAAGGTCAAAAGAATGTGGTGTGCTTCAATTGCAACAAATGTGGACATGTTGCAATGTTTTTGCAGAAGCAGGAATGAGAAGAGAAATCACTATTTTGAAGAAAGGAAAACAAAGCAGAGAAATGATAAGAGAAAAGAGAAAGTTGATCCAGTTGAAACCAAGAAAGAAATGAACAAGGTATGGATCAAGAAAGAAGTAATTGAATTCAAGGATAAATCTGCACCAGTATCCGGTGGAGATACTTCCTCCAAGAAGTAAATTGAGAGATTTGGTTTAGGGGGAGCAGTGTAGAAAATCCAAATCCCCCATCTAGAAAGTGGGTGCTAGAATCCGGCATGAAGGTGTATGATGAAAGCTGATGAGACACAGCTCTTAGAAGAGAAACTGAAAGAAAAAGGGTCAATGCGACATATTGCAGAGCAATTCTAATCGATTGTGTTCTACAGTGAAGGGTTTTGGTAGCTTTTTGGGAATGAGCATTTAATGACGACTAGGTCAAGACGTGCGGAGGATAAAAAGAAACTTGATAAGTAGGAGGTATTTTCAATTCATTTAATTAAGTTAACTATTCCCTATAGTCCATTGTTCATAATTAATTAAATAGATGCACAATTTTTTAATTGATATTTCATCCTCTACCACTAACCTAAATTAATTAAACAAAATAAATTTATTTAATTAATCCACCTAGCTCATGACTAAACCTAGGCTAATTAAATAAATATCATTTATTTAATAAGTTACCATAGCCTACCTAGCCCCTAGACCCAAATTAATTAAGTAAACCCTTAATTAATTCAGACCACTAATTAACCCATCTCCTAATGTCCAATAGCCATATTAATTAAGTTAATAACTTAATTAAATAGCTTAACCGCTCGTTATCCCATCTCCCCACACTTGATTTAAAAATCAACATTTTTTAATTAAGAAGAGTCACATGTGTCTCCACCTCATCTTTCCTCATTCATGCAAGAGCATTATTTAAATAATAAAGCTCACACATGTCTCCACCTCACCTTTCCAAATCCATGCATATGTCAATTCTCATCCTATTCATCCATAAAATCCAATTTTTAATTCACTCTCGCCCACACAAATGAATTTTTAATTCATTCATAAGTCATTATCCTAATTAATGCAAAGCCTTCCCAAGAATGGAATTTAAAATTCAAAAATATTGTGAGCCCTCCAATTTTGGTGATGCATCCCTAGTCTTTGATTTCACTATGAAATATCCACCATTGGATCTCCACTTCAATCCTCCACCATTGATAAAAAATCCTCCAAAAATCTATAAATACAAGCCATCTCCAAGCATTTTGATAACAAGTCTTCAAGCATCCAATTTATGCCAAAATCTTAGCCAAAATCCTCTCATTCCATTGCTAAATTATTCCCTTCACTTGTGTTGGTTAGAATAAAGCAATCCACATTCATTTTGTTTTGGATATAGCTAGGAATTACTTTTTAGGTGCATGCATTCCTCCATCCTATCAAGGAGAATGGATTGTCTGAAAATTTGAGGTATATTTAGTGTTTTTATGATTCATTTATGTTTTATTGTCTTCTAACATTTCCATCATCTTCATTTGGCACACCTGGTGGGGACCCATGTCCTTGGAACTAACTCAAAATTTCACAATCTTTCTAAGTTTTGTCATGCAAGTCGTATTAGCGCTTTGGGCTATGGATTAGCACCTCAAGTAGCTAGAATAGCACTTAGGATTTTTTTGTCGGTGCTTTTGACTATCTTTAACATCTATTTTTGTAGGTTCTTTTAGCGCTTGTGGCATCTCTGTTAGTGCCCAGAGTCTGTGTAGTAGCGCCTACGTTATCTGTCTTAGCGCTTACGGCATCTTTGTTAGAGCCCAGTGTCTGCACAGTGGCGCCTATGTTACCTGGAATAACACTTTTGTTTTCATACTAATTGGTGCAACTTGCATTTCTTTGTTGGCCGATAGTCATTCCTTGCAGCCCTTTTGACACATTTTCTGCAGGTCTAACATCTTCTTTTGCAGGGTATCAAGGTTTCCATTTGATTTAGTGATTAACTTTAAAATACTTCTAGCTTAACAACTTGTTTTACCTTGAAAAAGATCACATTTTTGCTGAGGTGGCGAACCCTATTTGCAGGAAATAGGCTGACCTATCTGTTTATCATAAGACTAACATTTTTTGTGGGTTCCTTTGGCCTCTGCATCAGAATAGCACTCCCACATTCAGATTCAACACCCCCGAGCTCTGTGTCAGCACCTTCAACTTCTACATCAGCACTTGTGTCTACAGATAAAGGAGGTATAATATTGTTTTGCTTCTTTTTTTAGTGCATTTGGTCTCTGTTTTAACAAATTTGGTCTCTATTTTAGTGCATAGGATCTCCTATTTCAGTGCTTTAGTTTATAACCTTGGCACATTTGGTTACAATTTTAGTACTTAGGTTAGTTCTATTAGCGCTTTTGTTCTCTTTGTTAGCACCTGCATTAAGATAAAGTAGAATTTAAAAATTTGAAACTAATCCATTCTCTTGCAGGTGCCAAAATGTTGGTAAAAGGCACCCAAACAAACTACTAACATTTTTTGATGTAGCCTCGCAATCAAAGTTTCTTTTTCCTACTAATTTTAGTTGCACATTGTTAGTGCCTTGAAATGATTAGTGTAGAAAAGAGAGAGAATGATATTATGTGTAAACTAGGTCAAGCCCCTCTTTTCAAGGCACTAACATTCAGAATATGAAATGATCTTAATCACTATGAGAGGATGCAACTACAAGTGTCATATCCCTTATTTTTGTACATGAAAAATGCTCCAACTAAGTTTCCACAAACCCAAACTTGCTTTATTCAACCAAACCCTAGTTATAAGATATGCATGAATAAACTGATTCTGGATGCAGAAACCTACAGGATGATTACAAAAACATAGACAAGAAGCTACAGGGACTGTACACTTGAATTTTGAAGGCCTAATGGACTAGGGTGGCCACCAAATTTGTCCCAAAGTTTTGCTATCATAGAACTAACTATAACAGGCACCTGAGTCTGTGATGAGAGTTCTGAATCCCAAATCTAAGGGGATGAAGGACAAGGGCAGTTACTGAAAGCATCCTAAATATATCTGATGACAAATCTATAAATTCAGTGATGTCTGTACTTGTAACACCTGCTTCTCCTCTGATTCTTTTTGTTCAATCTTCCTAAATCTGACCTGTACAAACAAAAGAAGAAGGATGGTTGTGGCTATATAGGAGTTTGCCTTAGTCAAACCCTTGTTGCAAGTATGGGTCTAACCGGTGCTGTCATTGATGTCAACATACTCATGTTGCATTGATGTCAAAGATTGGATGAGTTGTATGCTCAAGATATTGGGAAAATTAGCCCCTTCAGAAACAGAGAAGAACAATGAAGACAGGGAAGTTCTATGAAGTAAAGATCCCATCCTGATGAAGATTAGAGTATGCGCATCAAAGGATTTTTAGATATGTGTCTGAAGATCCTCTAGACAAGTTCTGAGAGGTTCACATGAATATTTGGAGAAGTTATGGCCATATGGGTAAAACTAGTTCTGGCAACTATTCAGAGGTGGTAGAGTGACACAAATAGGTCCGATGAGATCCAGAAATGCAATATCATGTTCTATAGATTTGGTGGCATGTTTGGGAAGCTAATGTGCATTGACAATTCAATTGGTTCATGGTTTGGAGGTCCGAAAGCAATCCTTCTATTATGACAGTGATGATTGACTGTGTTCTTGAGATTCTGGGTGAAGATGTGATTGATTACAGTAAGTAGAAGTGGTGCGGATGTTCTTTGTGATTCAAGAAAGCTTGTGGTGATCTCTAGATTGTGTCCAGTTTGTGTTGGCGGTCCGCATTGAAGATTGAGCTCGCAAATGAAGATTTACCTTCGAACATTGGTGTTCTTCCTAGTTTTGGCCAACTGGATGATTTACGCATGGTGCAGATGATCTTGAAGATGTTTTGCGAAGCGTGGCATGTTCCTCAAAGTTGATTGAAGTCCCAGCTGTGTATGGCCGACAGTGTAGTAATGCGCATGAAGTTTTTGTAATAAGTCAAGTTGTATTTTTGTAATTTCTCTAAGTGTGTGTTGTGCTGACTTTGATGATCATTCCAAAGTTGATGTCATGTATAAATAAGAGTTGCGAAGTCATTCAAATATATCTTTGTGGTCATGATGATGAAGTCGTAGAGAAGAGTAGCAAAAAGTAGAGCAGAGGTATTGAGCTTAAATGGAACTAAATCAAGCATTGTGAAGATGCTAATCTCCAGTTCAAGTATGTAATATTTATTTTTTTGTAGATAGTGTGTCTTCTGTAGGTAGTGGGCCTCTTGTGAGCAGTGTGCTCAGGCTGTAAGCCCTAATTGGAAAGTGCCATTTTATTCATTTTTATTCTTCTAATAGAGAATACAATATTGGGTTAATCACCCCGAGGTTTTTCCCTTAACCAGGTTTTTCACGTCAAAAATTTGGTGTTATATGTGTTGAATTTGTTTATGCTCTTGAATGATTGCATTATGCTTCCATGATTAATATCTAATATCTTGTTGACATTTAAGAAGGCTTAAAATATATAAAGAACTGAGAATTTGGTGACAACTGATTCACCCCCCTCTCAGTTGTCTATCCTGAATCCAACAATTGGTATTAGAGCTAAGTTCCTCTATGAGAGCTTAACCGCTTGAGGAGATCCAGGATGTCTTCCTACAAGAAGGATAGTCCAAGGTTTGATGGAATGAACTACACTCTTTGGAAAAGCCACATGGAATGTCACTTGCAATGTATGGGATTTCAGTATTGGAACATGACTATAAAAGAGTATATTCCTCCAAAGAATGGTCTGTCAACTCTAGATGAAATCAGAAATGCTGAAGATAATCTTCGAGCTAGAGAAGCCTTGCTAAGTGCCTTATCTGATATAGAGCTGACAAATGTTATGGATTTAAAAACTTCATATGAAATTTGGTCAAAACTAGAAATTATGCATGAAGGAGACAAATATGTTAAATGTGCCAAACTACAAAGTCTGAAAGGAAAATTCAAAAATCTGAATATGAACAAAGATGAGAATATCACTACATTTATGCCAAAAGTAAATGAGCTTGTTTGTGGTATTAGATGTGCTGGTGGAACTTTGGATGAAGATGATTGTTGCCAAAGTTCTCAGATCCTTACCTCGTGCTTACAAACACAAGGTTGTTGCTATTGAGGAATTCAGATCTTTATCAAATATTACAAGGGATCAATTGGTTGGGAAGTTAGCTGCATTTGAATTGGCTAAGTTTGGAGATGCTCCTCCCAAGACTGAATTTGCATTCAAAGCTAGTGCCTCTGCAAAAGGTAAACAAAGGTATGATCCAGGAGAAAGTTCCTCAAAGAAATTATCATGGTATGAAAAAGCAAGAAAAGATCTGGAAGAAGATGAGGTAGAAGCTTCTCAACTTGAAGCCCTTATTGCAAAAAGACTGCCAAGAGGATCTGGTAAGTATGAAGGAAAATTGCCTTTCAAATGTTTCAATTGCAACAAGATTGGTCATTTTGCCTCAAGATGTCCGAAAAGATTTTCAAGGCCTAACCCTAATAGATCAAGATTTCAAAAGAAGTGTTATTATGTTCAAGAAGATGATGATGAAGGAGTAATAGATGATGAGTCTGAGATAGGAACCAAATCTAGAAGTGACTGGGTGTTTATTGCCATCAAGGAAGAAGATCCAATGCCTATTGAATCTACCAATCTTAAGATAGAAAGGGCTCTGGCTGCTCAGGTTGAAGAAAAGGATGAATGGGTCATTGACAGTGGATGCTCCCATCATATGACTAGTGATAAGAACAAGTTCATAAATCTGGAAAGATATGAAGGAGGATTTGTAAAATTTGGTGATAATTATGTTGGCAAAATCAGAGGTAGAGGAACTATTTCTTTTGATGGAAAGAACAAAACCAATGATGTTCTATATGTTGAAGGTATGAAGCATAATCTTCTCAGTGTTGGATAGTTGGTGGACAAAGGCTATGATCTCCATTTCAAAAATAGAAAATGAAAGATCTTTGAAAGCTCTAGAACTGAGATTGCATTCAGTACTCAGACAAAAGGTAACATCTTTCACTTGGTTGGTACTGACAAAAGTTGTTTATTTGTTCAAATTGATCAGAGATGGTTGTGGCATAGAAGAATGTGTCATGTAAATTTTGATAATATCATCAAGATAAGCAACACTCAGGCTATAAGAGATCTTCCAAGACTGGTGAAACCTACTAACAGTTTGTGCAAAGAATGTCAATTGGGTAAGCAGAACAAAGTCATTTTTAAAAGTAAAGAACAATCCTCTACCAGATTGTTGGACTTAGTACACACTGATCTATGTGGACTGGCAAGAATCAGGAGTTTGCAAGGTGATAGTTATTTCATGTTACTAATTGATGACCACTCCCAGATGATGTGGGTGACTTTCCTGAAAGAGAAATCTGAAGCACTTGAAAAGTTCAAAATATTCAAGGCTATGGTAGAAAATGAAACTGGGCTAAACACAAAATTTCTCAGGTCTGATAGAGGTGGTGAAGTCACATCCGAAGAGTTCATAGAATTTTGTGAGAAACATGGGATAAAGAGACAGTTATCTGCTCCAAGGACTCCACAGCAGAATGGAGTTGTGGAGAGAAAGAACTGGACCATCCAGGAAACATCTAGAACCATGATGATGGAAGCAAATGTCCCTCAGATCTACTGGAGAGAAATTGTAAGCACTGTTGTCTATACTCTTAATCGAGTACAAATTAGAAGCAATACTGGTAAGACTCCTTATAAACTTTGGTTTGGCATCACTCCCACTGTGAAGTATTTTAGAGTCTTTGGTAGTAAATGTTATATCAAAAGAGATGAAGACCTTGGAAAATTTGATGCTAGAAGTGATGAAGGAATATTCTTGGGTTATTCTACTCAAAGCAAAGCATACCAATGTTACAACAAGAGATTGAGAAAGATTGTAGAAAGTACAAATGTGAATGTTGATGAAGGCATGGGAAATCCCTCAAGGTATTATGAATATGAAGTAGATGATTAGAATAATGTCTCAAATCAAGGAGAGCAAGTCCCCACTCCAGTTCAGATTCAGACTTATCCGGAGAATCTAGATATACAAGAGGAAGAGACATGCTTGGAAGAACCTGTCCAAGAATCAGAAATACAAGAGAATCCCAAGACTCCCAGGTATGTAAGACTAAATCATTCTGAAGATCAAATCATAGGAGATAGAAGCAAAGGTGTTCAAACAAGAAGGAAAATTGCTCAAGATTTAGTAAAGTATTGTTTGATTTCAAAGATTGAACCAAAAATAGTAAGTGAAACATGTAATGATGAAAGTTGGGCTAAAGCAATGAAGGAAGAATTGATACAGATTGAAAAGAATCACACTTGGGATCTTGTTCCCATACCGAAGGACAAAAATGTGATTGGGACTAAGTGGGTCTTCCAGAATAAACTGAATGAAAATGGTGAAGTAATCAGAAACAAAGCCAGATTGGTATGTAAGGGTTATTCTCAAGTAGAAGGAGTTGACTTTGAAGAAAATTTTTCTCCGATGGCAAGAATTGAAGCAGTCAGATTATTTCTTGCTTTTGCTACCTTCAAGGATTTCAAACCATATCAGATGGATGTCAAGTCTGCCTTCCTGAATGGTGATTTGGAAGAAGAGGTATACATTGAGCAACCAGATGTATTCCAATTGTCTGATCATGGAGATATGGTCTGCAAGTTGAAGAAAGCTTTGTATGGACTCAAACAAGCCCCAAGAGCCTGGTACGAAAGATTGGATAAACATCTTTTGAAGATTGGTTTCAACAAAGGTACTATTGATAGTAACTTGTACTTTAAGATTGACCATGAAAATATCTTGATTGTTGAAGTATTTGTTGATGATATCATTTTTGGAGGAAGAGATAGTATGTGCAAGACTTTTTCAAATCAAATGAAAAGTGAATTTGAGATGTCTATGTTTGGGGAAATGAATTTCTTCTTGGGTCTACAAATCACTCAATCAGAGGAAGGAATATTCATATCTCAGACCAAATATGTGAAAGAATTGTTGAAGAAATTTGGGATGGAAGATTCAAAGCCAATGAATACTCCCATGGAAACCAGATGTAAGTTGAGTAAAGATGATGAATCTCCTAAGACTGATCAGAAAAAGTACAGGTCAATGATTGGAGGACTACTCTATCTCACTCAAACTAGACCTGATATTATGAATGTTGTTGGTCTTGTTGCCAAATTTCAAGTTGATCCTAGAGAGTCTCATGTCATGGCAATCAAGAGAATTCTCAAATATCTGAAGGGAATAGTTGAGTATGGTTTATGGTATCCTAGGGATCATTATTTGTCTCTTCATGCATATACTGATGCTGATTGGGCAGGAGATGTGGATGACCGGAAGAGTACCAGTGGTGGTGCATTCTTTTTGGGGATAAGATTGGTTTCTTGGCTGAGCAAGAAATAAGAGGCAATATCTCTGTCCACTACAGAAGCAGAGTATATTGTAGTAGCAGGCAGTTGCACTCAAGTATTATGGATGAAGCAAATGCTAAGAGATATTAGAGTGGAGTATGAAGAACCTATCACAATCTTCTGTGATAATTCAAGTGCAATAAATATATCAAAAAATCTAGTGTTGCATTCAAAGACAAAACATATATCCATCAAGTTTCACTTTTTGAGAGAGCAGGTGAACAAGAATGAAGTCATATTGGAGTTTGTGCCCTCAAAGGATCAGATTGCAGACATCTTTACTAAACCTCTACCTAAGGACTCTTTTAGGTATCTCAGGGAGAAGTTTGGGGTTATTACCCCTCTGATTCTGAATTAAGGTGCATTGATGTGCATCAGTCCGGTGGATCTCACAATCATATCTTGTGGTCTGGATTGGTGATAGGAGGCTACTACTCAGGGGGAGCAGTCAATATGATTCTAAAGTATGAGAACTGGTTTCTAGTAGGTGCCCTTTGCCATTGATTTCAAATGGGGAGAAAAGACATGTGAAAAACAAAAGTGGTTGCTGATCAAAGGGGGAGTAGTAAAAAGAAGAGAAGACATGTAAATGACTACTATTGATAAGGGGAGCTATATCAGCCAATAAGGGGAGTTCATGTCTTGGTGGTTAAAATAATTTTTCACATCATATGTTGCCATCAATGACAAAGGGGGAGATTGTTGCAAGTATGGGTCTAACCGGTGTTGTCAGTGATTTCAACATACTCATGTTGCATTGATGTCAAAGATTGGATGAGTTGTGTGCTCAGAATATTGAGAAAATTAGCCCCTTCAGAAACATAGAAGAATAGTGAAGATAGTGTTCTATGAAGTAAAGATCCCATCCTGATGAAGATTAGAGTACGGGCATCAAAGGGTTTTTAGATATGTGTCTAAAGATCCTCCAGACAAGTTCTGAGAGGTCCACATGAATATTTGGAGAAGTTATGGCCATATGGGTAAAACCGGTTTTGGTAACTATTTAGAGGTGGCAGAGTGACACAAACAGGTCCGGTGAGATCCATAAATGCAATATCATGTTCTGCAGATTTTGTGGCATGTTTGGGAAGCTAATGTGCATTGACAATTCAATTGGTTCATGGTTTGGAGGTCCGTAAGCAATCCTTCTATTATGATAGTGATGATTGACTGTGTTCTTGAGATTCTGGGTGAAGATGTGATTGATTACAGGAAGCAGAAGTGGTGTGGATATTCTTTGTGATTCAAGAAAGCTTGTGGCAATCTCTAGATTGTGTCCAATTTGTGTTGGCAGTCCACATTGAAGATTGAGCTCACAAATGAAGATTTACCTTTGAACGTTGGTGTTCTTCTCAGTTTTGGCCAATCAGATGATTTACGCATGGTGCGGATGATCTTGAAGATGTTTTGTGAAGAGTGGCATGTTCCTCGAAGTTGATTGAAGTCCCAGCTGTGTATAATCGACAGTGTAGTAATGCGCATGAAGTTTTTGTAATAAGTCAAGTTGTATTTTTGTAATTGCTCTAAGTGTGTGTTGTGTCGACTTTGATGATCATTCCAAAGTTGATGTCATGTATAAATAAGAGTTGCAAAGTCATTCAAATATATCTCTGTGGTCGTGATGATGAAGTGGTAGAGAAGAGTAGCAAAAAGTAGAGCAGAGGTATTGAGCTTAAATGGAACTGACTCAAGCATTGTGAAGATGCTAATCTCCAGTTCAAGTATGTAATATTTATTTTTCTGTAGACAGTGTGTCTTCTGTAGGTAGTGGGCCTCTTGTGAGCAGTGTGCTCGAGTTGTAAGCCCTAATTGGCAAGTGCCATTTTATTCATCTTTATTCTTCTAACAGAGAATACAATCTTGTGTTAATCACCCCGTGGTTTTTCCCTTAACCGGGTTTCCCACATCAAAAATTTGGTGTTATATGTGTTGAATTTGTTTCTGCTCTTGAATGATTGCATGATGCTTCCATGATTAATATCTGATATACTGTTGACCTTTAAGAAGGATTAAAATAAATAAAGAACTGAGATTTTGGTGACAACTAATTCACCCCCCCTCTCAGTTGTTTGTCCTGAATCCAACAACCCCATCTTTGGTATTTATGCCTCAATGATATCCAGTATTAAAATATGCAGATATGTGTGCTTGTAAACCAAGTGTGTATGAATAAGCAAGTGCAAGATCCTAAATGACTCAAGCATCAAGGATTAGATCCACAAATGTTTCACTGAAGGAAACAACAACTTCACCTCAAGGAGATGACATCAATGAAGACTTGTAGAACAAGAAGGTGGGGCAGTCGTATCCATGGAGGATTCCAAAACTCAAGTTGGAGGCTTCAAACCTTCTCCTGATCATACAAAGGGATTGACAAAACCCTAGGAAGAGCAAGATAGACTCAAGATCTTGATTCCTAATCTCTACAACATATCTCCATGATAGAAAAGATAAAATTATTCAATGAGCTTCCACACTTTGTAGAATTCAATAGTAGTAAGCTTGCATGTGAATTGTGTGTGATAAAATGATTTTCAATTATCTTTAAATATCCAACCTTAGTGGTGTAATAATTTGAAATAAAATGTAGACAACATGTGAAAACAAAAATTTGAATTCAAAATCCTAAAGCACACCTGAAAAGATGACACCACAAGGAAATTTAGATCCCAAAGATTAAAGTGAGACATGGGTGGTTGAAGCCCAAGTCTAGCCCCCAAATTTTACTCTAGCATCTACTTAGGGATGCCTTAAATGTCTGACATCCACCATTTCTTCTTAGGTTTTGTTGGAAATCACTCTGAAAAATGACACTCCTTCGATGAGATATGTGTTAATCAGGTTCTAAATAGGTCCCATAAAGCAAGGGGTTGAGGGACACTAAAAGGTAGGAGCTAAACTTAGTGAAATTGTGTGAATATAAGAAGAAGCACAATCAATGACATAACATTTAGCCCCCACTTTAGTGGCCATATGACACTACATGCTGTTATGTCAGAAAATGCACCCTTGGGGGCTTTTCCCTCTTAAGGTTTAGCTCTCGGGTCTTTAGATTGCATTTAGAGAATCTTGCATGATAATTTGGAGTCTCAATGAGAAAACCCTTGGGTCTTGTGATAAATAGGACCTAGGGGGTGCTAATTTAATGATCCTAGAACAAAAATAAGGGGGTGGACTTGGGCACTTGCGCCCTAGTCTAGCCCTATTTTGGGTTTGCTCTAAATTCAAATGTCAGGTTTGTGGCCATTATTTGGGTCCCAGGCCGACATCATAAGTTTTAATTATGAAATTCTTGGCGGGTATCTTTGTAGTTGCATATATAAGCATGTTTAGGTTATCATTTGCAAACTAGATGGACATTGTAATTCATGAGCTTGTGTTAAAGTGATCAAGGCATTCATTGTGTTATAGAGCAGAGCATTGTTATTGTCTTTGTGTTTGCAGGTTAGATTACATCTTCTCCTGATGGCATTAAAGAGCATCTTCCTTCCATTAAAGCTTCATCATTAAGGTGACATCTATTGTGTTTTCAATCATTATCATTTGGATTTTTGCCTTTATCCCACAGGGATACGCACTCTCATCTGACAACGGTGTTCAGAAGACTTGAATGTCTCTCTAGAGCTTGACTGAGGCAAGCCTCTAAACACCACAACCCCCTTCCATTGTCCTTGTGATTGCAGGTTACAGGTATCAGATTTGGAGAAAGTGGAGTTCCAGGAAGGATTGGAGGACATTATAGATCCAGCTTCCAAGGACTGAACAATGATAATTAGCATTTGAAGAGCTTCCAACATCATGAAGAATATTCCTCAGTGGACTAGGGCGCTCTCAACATTGTCCTCCGCATCTGAATTATCAGAAACTAAATATACAGTGGAGATCAGTGTCGGAAGGAGATCAGGACTTTGTAGAAAAGCCTGTACCTTGGACTTGGGTGCCATCACCATTGTCCTCGACATTTCCATTTTCTGGACTGCGAAAAATAGTGTGTTAAGGTTCTCTACCCTTTATCTTATTTCAATAGCATTTGTCATAATTTGTAGATTTACTTACTATTTTGCCTAAATTAGGGTTTCAAGAGCACTAAAGCATTAATTAGAGACATTGTGTGACAACTTCTAAATTTCCTAGCTTTCCCTTGTGGCAACCCAACTTGATAGGTGACTCTCCTCTCGATTGGAGAGGCAACTCGGTCGAAAAGTCCTTGGAATGTTTAGTGGAAAGGAGGATTCAAACTAAAACCCCCATACACCAACAAAATCAAAAACCTTCTTTTTTCACTTTAAACATTTTGGTGAACCCGTGTTTTTGAACTTTTTAGCACCTTTCTAAGTGTTTTTTCATAGATTTACATTCATTCATTCTATTGCATGTGAAAAATTACAAACAAATTGAAAATTTTTAAATTTTTTGAAAAATTGGCATATTAGACTTGCATTTTTGTAAAATTTGAATTAATTGGCATCTAATTTAAATTAATTTCTTTTATTTTCATTAGATCTGATATAAAATGCAAAAATTCATCATTTACAATTCTTTTGCATTGCATTTGCATGCTTGATTTGTTAGAAATTGCTTGAAATTGTTAATTTTTCATGAAAACCTAGTTTTGCACAAGCTAGGGTTGTAGTTAAATTTTTTTCAGATTTTACTACCTTGTCAAAATACTCATTAGGTATGATTTCTAATTGTAGTGTTGCATCATAGTGGCCTCCTTGAGAAATTTCATGTCTAGGGTTTGAAAACTTGCATTTTTCACTAGATTTGAACTTATCGTCTTATTAGATTTGCACTCCAAGCATGTTGTAAGGGATTTTGATGCACTAATTTACTGTTATCAGGGTTATTATCTTCTAACCCTTCTCAATTTCCTTACAACACCCTTTCTTTTGGGCCTTTACATTGAAATCTTGTGAAAATTTGAATATTTTAGCTATATTTTCATTAGGGTTTGACTTGGATTAGCACTATAGGTGTGTTGTAACAGATTTTTTGTCATTAGGTGGCTTTTATTACTGCTATAAGTTGCTTTCCATCATCATTTCCCTTACAACACCCTTTGTCCTACTCTTTTGCATTGAGATTCGGTGAAAAATTGCATACTTTGGCCTATTTTCACTAGGTTTTGACTTACCGACTCTCTAGAGTTGCATCAAAAGCATGTGGTAAAATATATTTTTGCATTAGTGGGATTTTATTAGGCATATAATTTTATTTCCCTCTGGAAAATCTTTACAACACCCCTCCTTTCATTTATTTGCATTGAAAAAAGTTGAAAAATTAAGCATTTTAGGTCATCTTTACACATAGTTTTGCATTTACTTTTTGCATGTCTTGTCTTATTAGATCTTATTGGACATTGATGTTACAAGACATTTCATTATGGCATCTTCATCTAATTGTTCTTTGGTATCTTTACATGCATATGTCAAAAACTTTGAGAGTTTCTACAAATTTCTTAATATGAATCCTCATGTTCTCAATTATATACTAGCTATGTATCACAAGGATATATTTAAATGCTCTTCATTTTAAATCCTTGACTATGTATCTGATCATGAAAAATTTATATCTCATAAATGCATACCCTTTGGTAGTTGAAGATTTATCAAAACACATTAAGAATGATTAGTGTGAAAATTCTCTTAATGCTTTGGAACTAATAGCTAAGACATATGATGATGACGATGATTCCATAAGTTATCCTACTGCTCCTTTAGGGATAGATGGTGGGTATAATCAAGAGGAAAAAATGTCAATTCAATATTCACTAATAGATTTTGTAACAATATTCCTAAGAGTTGTGCGGGGGGCACGTAGCACACCTTCTTACTAAAAACTAGTTATAACAGTTCGAGGACCACCTTGACTTGAGGATTACATCTACAAATATTCACATCAAATTTCTTAACCGAGTCAATGTGTTCAAAATGTGTTACAACAACCACACCACAATATAATTTCTCACACATACAACACCCATAATAATAATCAAAGTAAGCAAGCATCGTATGTGCCTGTCTCTCTTCCATGTTCTCAACCTATGCTCCCTCCACCACCTCATCTTACTCAAAAAAGTGGTCAAGAATATAATCTTGTTGAGCAGCTTTGTGCTACTCCATCTAAGATCTCTCTTTGGGATTTAATACAAACTTTGCCTACATACCATGGAATGCTCCAAGAAGCTTTACAAAAGGTGATTGTACCACCTACTGCTAAACCAACTGATGTAGCAACTGTGTTTGACAGCATAAATGCGACAAAAATGGATATTCTCTGTCAACAACATGAAATACCTGTGATAAAAGATGAATATGATCCTCTTATAATCTATGTCACTGTCAATAAAAAGTTGGTAAAGCGAGTTCTGATTGACAATGGATCAGATCTTAATGTCTGTGGCATTGACCTACTACATAAAATCAATATTGACAAATCTTTAATCAAGCTGAATAAGACTAGCATCCGTGGTTTTGATAATAAAAGTAGCCCATATATAGGCACTATAATCCTACTTGTAATGGTTGGATCTATGACGTTATATATTATTTTTCATGTTATGCTGTGTGGTTCTCTCTCATATAATATGATTCTAGGTAGACTGTGGATTCATGCCATGGGGGCAGTACCATCTACCCTTCATCGATAAATTAAGTTTATGTATCAAGACAAACTGTACGCTTGGAAAGCTGATCTTGATATGAACACTTGTTCACATATCAAAAGACAAACACAAGTTAGAAATCAACAAAGACTAAACAATTTACAAATTCATTCAACAAGACCTCTTGCCACATATAATGTTATGCAAGACCCTCAAACATCAAATGCACCTTTTGGTGACAACTGGAGTTCATTAGATTTTAATCCTTGCAGTATAGGGGTATATAAACTTAATAACCCTGACACATCAAAAGTCGTGTTGATCTCATCCAAGAAAACTTTTGAAGTTCCTAGGAAAAACAAAGTTTCCTTGATAGAAAACAAAGACAATACTCTCACTTATACTACAAATTATGAGACCTATGAGGCTTCACCATCTTCTAAGGAATTGACATCTCTCTATGGTTGAGGATTTACAATCTTTTATACCAACTGTGACTATGTAGGTAACGGATGCAGTGTAAATCAATAAGGGATTTGAGTACCTATCGAATTTGCTACAACACATTACTCAAGTGGCATTGGATATAATCCTTTTAAAGAAAAGAAAGACCCTCGTCGTCCTAAGATTAATGTTAATGTAATATCAACAAGACCAAGACAACATGAGAGATATCTTAGATATGTATGCTCTTAACATTGGGTTGAATTAGGTAAGTATTTCTAACCCTTTACCTCCATGTTGTGTTTCCCTTGTGATGTGTTATGTGTTGTTTAGGCCTCCTAGAATGACCCTTGATTCTCTTGTAAGGTCAAGGATACTGGGAGACCACCTCTATTGTGACCCTTCTTCTATTTGTATAATCATTCTTCTATATTTCCTCTCCTCTATTTTCATTGTTGTGTGTTGTGTCTTATGGACATAGCATTATAGTTGGTGACTCAAGGGCACCCTCCTACGAAATTGTCCCTAAGGCACTTGTTTCTCCTCTCTTGATTTATTGCTTACCTTATTCTAGTGGTTCTATCTAGTGGGTGGATGACAAAAATCATATCATACTGATACGAACCAAGTGTCCCTTCAGTGAGAAATCAAAAAATGGACCTAGTCCATACATGTTGATGGGGTTGTTATATATTATCCAATGCTTGGCTTGTAGAATCACTCTATGTGATCTCTTTATCTTTATCTTGATGTTGATGTTATCTTATCTTGCTAACAACACTTTAACAATACTGCTACTCCGTGCACTTTGTAGATGATCATATATACATTGTTGTTTATCATGATTATGTGGATGCTAACACCTTTCTTGCAAGAAATTGTGTGTTTATGGGAACATTTGGCAATCATAAAGCACATGTCACCTTTGGGGGGCATGGGCTTTGCAAGAGCTCATGTTCCCTTGTGTGTTTTCTTCTTACATTAACATGCTTGATATCGCTATGTGATATCAACAACCTTAAAGTGGGGGCATATATAAGGTAAGCTATCTATTTTAGATGATAGTAAAGTGTGTTTGAACAATCTGAAATCAATTGCAATCATGTAAGCCCTCTGCAGAGGTGGGATATCGTGCATATCCTTTTATCATTTAAGCCCTTCTACGGAAGGTGGGATGGTGTATCTCTTGAGCTAGTGCACATCCTTTTATCTCAAAAGTCCTCTGTGGAGGTGGGGAGTGGTTCTGTGACTAACTTAACCCTTAAGCATGTTTTTAGCAATTGTTGTGGCGAAGCCCAATCATCAGTGTGTGCCTATAATGTGCCTGAGATGGTGGGGGCTTAGCAATAAGTTCCTCCCATTGCCTTGTTTGTCATGTTATCTCTGTGTCTTCCACGTGTCTTCTGTGTGTTTTCCCCCTTGTGTGGCTAACCCCCACTTGGGCTTTGTATGGCGTGCTTTCTCCTCTTGTGTATGTGTAGCGACGTGCTCCACTTATACTTGAGGTTTTGTATGGCGTGTTTTCCCTTTGGGGTTGTATGTTGCATTATTACTTTTCATGTATCTGTATTCATTCATATATATGAAAATGAAAAAGAAAATGAATAATCACTGCATTCACTGTGTCCATTGTGTTTTGCGTGTCTTCGATACTATCTTCTCCGTGTTTTGTGTGCCTATAACTGTCTTCTCCGTGTTTTGCGTGTCTGCAATGTGTCTTCACCATGCCTGGCATGTTTGTTGTGTTTGTTGACCATAATTTAATGCATGTATTGGCCTTGCATTTATACATACATTAAAGTGGGGGCTAAATGTTATGTCAGAAAATGCACCCTTGGGGGCTTTTCCCTCTTAAGGTTTAGCTCCTGGGTCTTTAGATTGCATTTAGAGCATCTTGCATGATACTCTAGACTTTCGATGAAAAACCCTTGGGTCTTGTGATAAATAGGACCTAGGGGGTGCTAATTTAATGATTTCAGAACAAAAATAAGGGGCTGGACTTGGGCGCTAGCGCTCTAGTCCAACACTATTTTGGGTCTACCCTAAATTCAAATGTCAGGTTTGTGACAGTTATTTGGGTCCCAGGCCGACATCATAAGTTTTAATTATGAAATTCTTTGCTGGAATCTTTGTAGTTGCATATATAAGCATGTTTAGGGTATCATTTGCAAACTAGATGGACATTGTGATTCATGAGCTTATGTTAAAGTGATCAAGGCATTCATTTTGTTATAGAACAGAGCATTGCTATTGTGTTTATGTTTGCAGGTTAGATTACATCTTCTCCTCATGGCATTGAAGAGCATCTTCTTGAACCATGAGAGCTTCATCATCAAGGTGACATCTATTGTGTTTTCAATCATTATCATTTGGATTTTTGCCTCTATCTCGCAGGGATACACACTCTCATCTGACAACGGTGTTTGGAAGACTTGAATGTCTCTCCGGGGCTTGACTGAGGCAAGCCTCTAAACACTACAACCCCCTTTCATTCTCCTTGTGATTGCAGGTTACAGGTATCAGATTTGGAGAAAGTGGAGTTGCAGGAAGGATTGGAGGACATTATAGATCCGTGATCCAAAAAGAAGCAGACACTGTGCGGCATTTTGGGACACAGGCGCTATCAACATTGTCCTCCGCATTTGAATTTGCCAAAATAGACTGAACAATGATAATTAGCATTTGAAGAGCTTTTGACATCCTAAAGAATATTCCTCAGTGGACTAGGGCTCTCTCAACATTGTCCTCCACATCTGAATTATCATAAACTAAAGATACAGTGGATATTAGTGTCAGAAGGAGATTAGGACTTTGTGGAAAAACCTGTACCTTGGACTTGGGCACCATCACCATTGTCCCCGACATTTCTATTTTCTAGACTATGAAAAATAGTGAGTTAAGGTTCTCTGCCCTTTGTCTTATTTCAATAGCATTTGTCATAATTTGTAGATTTACTTACTGTTTTGCCTAAATTAGGGTTTCAAGAGCACTAAAGCATTAATTAGAGACATTGTGTGACAACTTCTGAATTTCCCAGCTTTCCCTTGTGGCAACCCAACTTGATAGGTGACTCTCCTCTCGAGTGGAGAGGCAACTCAGTTCAAAAGCCCTTGGAATGTTTAGTGGAAAGGAGGATTCAAACTAAAACCCCCATACACCAACAAAATCAACAACCCTCTTTTTTCACTTTAAACACATGCATATACAACTAAAGGAAAGTAAATACAGTAATCACAAAAGGATACCCAAAAAATATTGTAGAGTATGTCAAATGTTGCCAAGCGAGAGGAAGAAGCCCCCAATTTGCAATCTTGCAAGACCACAAAAGTTAGGAACCACAGCCTGCAAAGGAAGATATGTTAGATGAAACAATCAAATCATCCTACAACCAACAAACAAATAGTTCAGTCATAAAAACTAAAGGGGTGAGTGATGAGACATGATTAGGGTGGAAATCGAGGGAGATATATGCCCCCCTTATTTCTTCTTGCTTAGTCTGAAAAGGAGAAACAAGGTGGTAATCTTCACACATAGATTTCAGGGAAGACTTGATGCATTGGTAGGGTCATTCTTTCAAAAAACACCAAGACATAAGGCATTGGGTTAGATGAAGGGAGGAATCAGGATTTCAATGCAACTGACGACACAAAAATTAGAGTTCGACAGCCTGAGATAGTGATGTTTGATCAATGTTGCACATTTTTGCTCCTAGTTAGTGAAAGGAATCCTCACCTATTTACTATAAGCAAATGGAGTTTTCACTTATTCACCATTCATTTGTCCTTTTCACTTTTAGATAAGAAGAGAAGAAGGAGAGTGAGAGAGAGAGAGCTACGATGCCAACCGGACGCCCATATTAGGCCCCAAGGCTAGATGCACTTTGGTCCCAAGTAGTAGAGAGGTGAGAGGAGTAGGAAGTAGGTATCTAAACTTCACTTCTATCATCATTTATTTTCTTTTTGTTTTGGTTTTCTTGATTTTTGTGCATTTAGATATGATTTTAGACAAGGGAACCAGATGGGGCGCCCAAGTCTTTCTAGGGTGCCCTAGTCTAATCTGGAAGCCCAAGTCCTCTTGGGG
This sequence comes from Cunninghamia lanceolata, assembly GCA_027924645.1. NCBI lineage: Eukaryota > Viridiplantae > Streptophyta > Pinopsida > Cupressales > Cupressaceae > Cunninghamia > Cunninghamia lanceolata. The sequence continues at coordinate 3,169,630 of BSBN01000192.1, forward strand.
TGCTCAGGTCCTCCTAGGGCACTTATGTCCTATGCAGGCTATGGGTCGAAGGGACTAGGTAGGATGTAAAGTTTGATGTTAAGTGATTGATTTCCCATAAGCATTTTCTGATTGAAATTGTATTTTTATGTTTGATAGGACATCCCTCGCATGTGAGAGCATACCAGTGGCCATCTCATGACATTACTATAGAGCCACCCAGCATAGATACACTACTTGATGCAGACAGGAGTCTCTTGCAATATGTGGGTGTGTAGTGGGTATTCACTATGCCCATGATGAGATTTCATAGTAGTATGCTTATGGCCCTGATGGAGCAATGGGATATAGACATGTCTACATTCCATCTCCGTACATGAGAGATGATAGTGACACTCGAGGATGTGTACCACATCATCCAACTTCCAGTATGAGGCCAGATAGTACAGGTCCTAGAGCAACGCTTTGAGGAGTATAATCATTTGAGTCACCTCTACTGGTTGGGTCGTGTTGTCACACTTGTCGGATGGGAACACATCATTTTGCAGTTGCTAGAAAAGGGCGGTGCAGACATACCTTTGGTTCATCACATCTTGATCACTACCGTTGCATTAGCGATTACACCAGATGGATAGGGTGTTCATCTCCATGGTGGTCTCATCGATACCATGACAACAATGGAGGAGGAGCGAGCAGTCTACTCATGGGGGTGCAGTATGCTTGCACACCTTTATTAAGAGTTGAGTTGGTATGTTCACTACAAGAGACATGGGTTGATGATATGTACCTTGCTCTAGGTTTGGGTTCTTGAGTACATCACATGTACATGGCTAGTGGGGTTTCCCATAGAGTTGACGTGGACACATCCATGTGCACATGCCTATCTATTGATTAGATGCTAGAGACATGGTGATCTAATGTATTGGAGAGTTGTATTTGATAGACTATAGACCAATGACATTAGATGGATACCATATCGCGATAGTAGACCCTGGATGGGACAACATAGACAGCTAGCGTGGATGCAGCGAGATCAACTTCTAGCCAGTCATCATGATAACATCATCATTGGATTTTATTTTGATCGAGTGATGTGACAGTTTGGACATGTGTAGGGTGCTCCTTGCATGCGTCCAAGCTATGCATGGTCGGTGCACAGTGTGGTTAGGGCTAATGATTCCCTTGTTACACATATGGTTCCTAGCATTGTCATTGATGTCAATACTATCTTGTATGTGTGATGGTGTTCATGGCTAGCATTCATGTCCTATTTAGAAAAGAAGATACAGTTCATGGTTGGATGTCATGTCCTATCCAATAGAGAAGATATAGTTCATGGTTGGATGCCATGTTGAATATAATGAGATTACTGAAGTTCATGGTTAGATGTCATGCCTTGATCAATGTAGAATTGAATATAAAGTTATATTGAGATATAAATTAGAAGCATTAAGAAGATACATTAATATGGGAATTAGAAGAACTAAGATGATCAAATATGTTTTTAATGTTGAGAAGATGTTATTGGTGGCCTAATCCAAGTTTCATGATGATTGGATTACCAGAAGCATGTTTTGTAGTTTGAAGATAGTTACTATATGGCAATAGAATGCTCTACATTCCTCTACATTTGTAGATATGGATGTGTGGTTCTGGAACTATGTTCAGGGTGAAGTGAAGGTCATAATCTCAAAGCTTCATATCATTTGTCATTCCACTCTGAAAGTTATGCATGATAGAGTACTAGCATGTGTTATGGCAGAGTGAGTTGGTGTTGAAGGCCTATTGCAATGTTCCACATTCCTCCAGATGTGAACCTTTTGCTTTGTGGTTTTGTGGATACATTTATAAATGTACATTACATGCTTCCTTGTAGTTTCAAGGTTCTTGGTGGTCCACAAGCTTAGTTTCTCAATAACAATATGTTGTAGTGTGTTCTAGATGACAGGTTGTTCTCAAAGTTCATGATTGAAGATGTGTGGCGTAAAATATTTGATGTGCAGAGATAAAGGAGTGTTTGTCAATGTTGTATGAGTCCTGTAGATTCATCTAAAAAAGTTTCATGAAGATCTTTCTTGTTTCTAGTACCGCACAATGTTTTCAAGTTGTTGTGGCCATTATGCTTCAAGTTTCATATGTCTTTGCTTAAGGCTGTCCTATTTTCAAATGAGTAGAGCGTGCGGATGTAATTCCTTGTTATTTGATGCTTTGAAGGATGATTTCGACCTAATTAAGCAAGTGTTGATGTCCACAAGGCATGTGTCTTCTGCTGGTGTAGCGTGTAGTCTTGTTTAGGACTTGTCTTCTACACATTTCATGTTGTGTGTTGTCTGACTGACTTGTAAATGTATTTTTCATGTTGTCTCTAGCTGTCAAGCAATGTAATCAATGTAATATCTTATATGAATTTTAAATCAAATTGATTTAGGTGAAGTGTGATTGCAAAGTGATTGATAAGAATCACAAGCAAGAAAAAGAGTAGAATGACTGCATTATGATGTGCGATTGAAGGAGAAAGAGTAGAAGTTGTAGATGCTATCCTAATTCATCTTGAAAAATTATATGTGATAGTGATTGAGTAAAGAGTGTGCCTAATTGATCAGATCATCAGAAGGAAGTGTGAAGAGGTAGTATTGCAATCATCAAAGGTGTGAATTTCACTATCAGTTTTTCAGAAATTAGAAGGATTATCATACTGTAATTTGTTCTAAACGTGTTCTCAATTCAGGGAGTAGTAGCTTCCTTAGGAGTGACCCTAAAACAAAGTATTCAGGGAGTAGTATCTTCCTTGGGAGTGATCCTAAAGCAAAGTTTGTAGGGAGTAGTTGCTTCCTTAGGTTGTAGCCCTAAAACAAAGTCTGCAGGGAGTAGTAGCTTCCTTGGGTTGTAGCCCTAAAACAAAATTGTTATTTGAGCTTCATATATTGTGAGTTAATCCTCATTGTGGTTTTTCCCTTCTTGGGTTTTCCATGTATATTTGGTGTTATGTGTTGATGTGCATTGTGTGAATCTTTCATGCTTATGTTAATACTATGATGCTTAAGTTTTAATCTGCTCCGGATAAGTTGAAGTTGTTTAGATATTGATTCACCCCCCCTCTTAGTATCCTGGTGTGTTCAACAATTGGTATTAGAGCCAAGTTCCTCTGAAGGAATCTTAACCACTTGAGGAAGGTCTAGGATGGCACATAATGGATCCAACAAGATACCTAGGTTCGATGGAAGAAATTATGCTTTTTCAGAAGAAAAGGATGGAAGGCTAGATCAATTATCTAGGATACGGTGTTTGGCAATCTGTTAAGACTGGTTACAAAGTTCCTACCACTATTCCTATAGATCAAGATGAAGTTAAGGAATATGATAATAATTCCAAGACAAAGTTTATATCATGAGTGGGTTAGTTGATTCAGAACTTTCAAAGGTAATGAGTTGCAGTTTTGCTAAAGATGTTTGGGTTAAACTTGAAACAATTTATGAAGGAGATAAGAAAGTAAAGCAAGAAAAGATGCAAATCTTTAGAAGAAAATATGTGACCCTAAAAATGATAGAGGATGAAGACATTACTGGATATATGCTCCGAGTGAATGAAGTGGTCAATGGCATCATAGGTCTTGGTGGAGAACTGAAAGAAGATGAGATTGTGAAGGTTCTAAGATATCTTCCCAAATCTTATAGTCATAAGGCATCTGCTATTGAGGAGAATGCAATCTTGGATACATTCATTGTAGACAAACTATTTGGTTCCCTTACTACCTCTGAGATGAGAGAGTTTGGCAGTGATGCTCCAAAGAAAGAAACTACTTTCAAAGTTAGTATGAAGACAAAGGAAGAAGTTGCTGATGAAGATGAGAGCTCTGATGAAGTTGAAGCAAATTTTGTGAGAAGACTGAAGAAAGGCATTGGGAAATACAAAGGTAAGTTACCCTTCAAATGCTTCAATTGTGGAAAGGTTGGTCACTTTGCTTCTAAATGTCCTTTTAAGGAATCAAGGGGCAGTAACAAGAGAGACAAGTTCAAAAGAAGTTTGTATTCCATAGAGAGTAGTTACTCTTCAAAAGATAAGTATGATGATGATTCAAATGATGAAACACTTTTGATGGCCTTGAGTGTTGGTGACAAAAAGGACAATGTTGGAAAATGTGAGAAGACTGATACCTTGCAAATAAATAAAAAAAATGACATATAAATGGTTGTATGGACTACTTTTCATTCAAGAGAAGAAGCTAAGGCTTGGGTAATTGACAATGGTTTCTCAAATCATATGACTAGTGACAAGGAGAAGTTTATAAGCCTTGAGAAGTGGGATGGTGGTGCTGTCAAGTTTTGTTGTGATGAGTCAACACAAATCTATGGAAAAGGTGCTATAACTATTGATGGGAAGAATAAGACTGAGGATATCCTCTATGTCAAAGGGCTAAAACCCAATATTCTCAGTGTTTGTCAAATGTGTAGAAAAGGGTATAATCTCACCTTTCATGCCAAGGGTTGTGAAATCAAGAAGGCACGGTCCCAAAAACTAGTTGCAAAAGGTATCAATACATATGGTGATATCTATCATTTGAAGGAGGTAAATGGAAGAACATGTTTATTGGCTCAATCTAGTGAGTGTTGGCTATGACACAAAACAATGGGACACAACAATTTTGATAATATGGTTAATATTAGTTCTACTCATGCAATGAGAGACATGCCCAAGATAATCAAACCTACAAATGCAGTATGCAAGGAATTTCAAATGGGAAAGCAGACAAAGACATGTTTCAAAAGCAAGGAGTATTCTTCTTAAAAGCCATTGGAGCTGGTTCACACTGATCTATGTGGCCCTACAAGAGTAAAGAGTCAACAAGGTGAGAGGTATTTTATGTTGCTTATTGATGATTATTCTAGAATGACTTGGGTTACTTTCCTAAGAGAAAAATCAGATGTCCTTGATAAATTTAAGGTGTTCAAAGCTATGGTTGAAAACGAAGTGGATGCTAAGATCAAGTGCTTAAGGTCTGATAGAGGAGGTGAGATCACTTCAAATCAATTTGAAAAGTTTTGTGAAGATCATGGTATTAGGAGACATTTTTCAACTCCTAGGACCCTTAGAAAAATGGGGTAGTAGAAAGGTAGAATAGAACTATGCAAGAGATGGCTAGGGCAATGTTGAAAGATGCAGATCTGCCTGATATGTACTAGAAGTAGTTCACACTGTTGTCTATCTAATTAACAGAGTGCAACTGAGGGTCAACAACACTAAGACTCCTTATGAGCTATGGTATGGAAGACCTCCAATTGTCAGATACTTCAAGATCTTTGGTAGAAACTACTATATTATAAGAGATGAAGAAGACCTTGGAAAGTTTGATTCAAGAAGTGATGAAGGAATCTTTCTTCGTTACTCAACCAGAAGCAAGGCTAATAGATGCTACAACAAGAGGTTGGGAAAGATGATTGAAAGCACAAATTTCAAGGTAGATGAAGACCTGTATCAGATCTCACAAGAATTAGAGGACTCTAAATTTGATATCTTTCCATGCATTGAAGATGAGGAAGAAGAAGTGAAAGAAGAAAATGAACAAGAACCAGAGTAGATGCCTAAGACTCTAGAAAAGTATGTTTAGAAGAACCACTTAGTAGATCAGATCATTGGAGATAAGGATGAAGGTGTGCAAACAAGGAGAAGGCTTGCTAAGACACATGAACAAGTAAACTTGTGTTTGTTATCAAAAGTAGAACCTAAAACCTTTTTTGATGCTAGCAAAGATGATGGATGGATAAAGGAAATGGAAGAAGAACAAGATCAAATAGAGAAAAACTAGAGATGGTAATTGGTTCCTAAACTATCTGGCCAACAAGAATGTCATAGGAACAAAGTGGGTGTTTTGGAACAAGCTGAATGAAGAAGGTATAGTTGTAAGTGTTGAAAGGCACAAGACAATTGAGTGGGGGGAGTGAATCAATTGTATCAAAACTTTAACTTATTTAAACAAATTTACTTTCACATTTACTTTCTTTAACTCCTTATTCTGTTATGAGGATTAAACATGAATAGCAAAATCAAAACATAAACACATCAACACTATACACACATGAACACTAGATTTTTACGTGGAAAAACCTAAACAAGGAAAAATCACAGTGAGTGTTAGCTCACAATAAAATGTAGTAACAATACCAAATAACAAAAGAGGCTCACTACCCAAATGATAGGGTCACTGCCAAAGGGTGGCTCGCTACTGGGGTTGGTTCACTGCTGAGGGTTGGCTCACTGCCAGGGTTGGCTCATTGTCAAGGGTGATTTGATATAGTAGCATCTACACCATGACTAAGTTTAATTCCATTGAAGCGTAATATATCTCCTCTACTCTGCTCTACTTTTACAACTCACACTTTATCTTCGCATCTTTTCTCAATCACCCATCAATGATGAATTCATTATATACATTTATACCAATCATCAACCTTGGAATCTACATCAAGGTCAGCATTAAATTCTACAACCCTTGGAACTATCTCCAAGGTCAACATACATACATAAATCAAATTAGGAACACTTCATCACTTAGCTTAGACCCAAGTACATCTTCACAAGCTTAGACACACTTCTATAATCCATGAATCGCCTCTGCAACAAGTGTAACTAAACAGGTCGGCCAGAACAAGTGTACACATCAAGAACACTTAGATACATGCTTCCAAGAACTTCATCGTAGCCTGCAGATCAAGCACACACCTTTAATACATTCTAGAGACATCCATGAACAACATAGAATCATTTAGGAGTTGACAAATCCAACCTCAACAGATCTCACTTGAAGGCAACAAATATCACTTGAAGACACATCACAAACTGCTTCTCAACAGACACTATCAAACTCTGTTAATCAATAACTTGCTTTCTAGAGGACCAAATAATAAATCCTTTGGAATGAAGATAGATAAGGACCTTATAAGCTTAAGTCCAGAACCGCAAGACCAAAATCCACACTGCAGAGAAATGTGGAGTAAAATACTATCTCCTTGTCACTCTGCAAACATTGCCAGGCATAGTCTTCAAACTGGTGAATAGAACTTTTTCTGCACAGTGATCTGGAACACCAAATTATGGATTTAGCATCTTCAAACACTTCTCTAAATAATATTCAAATCTCATACTCTGGTCTTCAATACAGAGAAAATGTGGAGAAAAATACTCAGATAATGTTCTTATCATGACAACTCAATCAATCAATAATCAACAATATCAAAAGATACAGTTGGCACCAATGACAACACAAACATGTTGACATCAATGGCAACACCAGTTAGCACATACTTGCAATAATCTCCCCCTTTGTCATTGATGGAAACATATGATGTGAAAAATTGAATGACATGTTCTTCCATCAAGACACAATTCTGCATCAGGACTCCCCCTTTCTTTTTACATAACTGAACTCTTTCTCCCCCTGAGTTTTTCACATGATCTCTCTCCCCCTTTGACATCAATGGAAAATGGCATCATATTTCTTCTAATGCACATACTTGCTCTGATTAGTCTAAAATCCTTCTTTGCTCCCCTTGAATGCAACAATCATCTCAAACCACTACCTGCTTCCCCTAAGAGATAGCCTCCAACATCAGTCCAAAAAGAGAAATGTACTTTGAAGCACACTAGACTGATGCATCTTCTTATGCATCTAGTTCAAGGAAGGAGGGGAAATAACCCCTAATTTTTCCTAGAGATACTCAAATGTGTCTTTTAGAAGAGCCTTAGTAAATATATTAGTAACTTGATCTTTTGTAGGTACATACTCAAGCTTCACCTCATTCTCTGCAACTTTCTCTCTCAAGAAGTGATACTTGATTGAAATGTGCTTTGTCTTTGAATGCATCACTGGATTATTTGAAATATTTATGGCACTTGTGTTATCACAAAGAATAGGAATTGGCTCATCATACTCAAATTTGATATCCTTCAAGGTCTGTTTCATCCATAGCACATGAGTGCAACATGATACTGTAGCAATATATTCTACTTCTGCAGTAGACAAGGAGATTGGTTCTTATTTCTTACTATGCTAGGACACTGCCCTATCTCCAAGGAAGAATGCACCTCCACTTGTGCTTTTCCTGTCATCAACACATCCAACCCAATCTACATCTGTATAGGCACTTAAATAAAAATCATTGTTCTTGGGATACCACAAGCCATGATTAGGAGTGCCCTTCAAATACCTGAATATCCTCTTTACTGCCATCACATGTGATTCTCTAAGATTTGATTGAAATCTACCCACAAGATAGTAGTCCTCCAATCATTGATCTGTACTTGCTTTGATCAGCCTTAGGAGATTCTTCATTCTTGCTCAATTTACAACTAGTAACCATAGGAGTGCATACCAGTTTAGAATCCTCCATTCCAAACTTCTTTAACAATTCCCTAACATACTTTGATTGGGAAATGAAAATGCCTTTATCGGTTTGATTGATTTGTAGTCCAAGAAATAAATTCATCTCACCACACAGACATCTCAAATTTCTTTTGCATTTCATCTACAAAATTCTTGCACATCTCTTCATTTCCACCAAATATGATATCATCCACATAGACCTCAATAATTAGAATTTGATCTTTGTTTGTCTTGATATACAAATTGCTATTTGCGGACCCTTTACTGAAACCCTGTTGCAACAGATACTTATCTAGTCTTTCATACCAAGGTCTGAAGGCTTGCTTCAATCCGTACAAATCTTTCTTCAACTTGCATACCATGTCTAGTTTGTCTGATAACTGGAACCCATCCGGTTGCTCTATGCAGACTTCTTCTAGCTCACCATTCAGGAAGATAGATTCCAGATCCATCTGATATACCTTGAAATTTTTATGTACTGTAAATGCTAAAAATAGTCTGATAGCTTCTATTCTTGCTACCGGAGCATAGGTCTCTTCATAGTCAATTCCTTCCACTTGTGAGTAGCCTTTACACACAAGTCTTGCCTTGTTTCTCACAACTTCTCCAACTTCATTCAGTTTGTTACGAAAAACCCACTTTGTTCCAATCACATTTTTGTTTGCAGGTCTAGGGACAAGTTCCCCAGTCTTGTTCTTCTCAATCTACAGTAATTCTTCTTCCATTGCCTTAACCCAATGCTCATCATTGCATGCTTCATTTACTATTTTAGGTTCCACCTTTGAAAGTAGACAGATATTTACTTGTTCTTCTGTAGTCCTGCTTCTTGTCATCACACCTTTCCTTTTGTCACCAATAATATGATCTTTAGAATGATCTCTTTGCACATACTTGGGAGTTTTAGGAATTCTTACCAGAGATTCATCTTGAACTTCTTCTTCTGGAGCAGTATGCACTTCAATCTGAACTTCCTTTTCTTTGCCTTTTTCAACCTTTCTGTATCAACAGATCCATCTGACTCATATCCATCTGGTTGAATATTTTCATCTCCCTTCACATTTGTACTTTCAATGATCTTTCTCAGTCTTTTGTTATAGCACCGGTAAGCCTTGCTCTTAGTAGAGTACCCAAGTAATATGGATTCATCACATCTAGCATCAAACTTTCCTAATTCTTCATCTCTTCTGATGTAGCATTTTCTTCCAAAAGCTTTGAAGTATTTGACAGTAGGAGTTCTACCATACCACAACTCATAAGGTGTCTTTATTTCTTTTTCTCTGATTTGCACTTTGTTTTGAATGTAGACAATAGTGTGTATTGCTTCTTTCCACTATACTTCCAGTAGGTCTGCTTCCTTGATTATTATTTTGGCAGCTTCTTAAACAGTTCTATTCTTCCTTTCAATCACTCCATTTTGTTGAGGAGTCTAGGGGGTAAACAAATGTCTCTTTATTCAATATTTTTCACAAAAAGCATTGAACTCACTTGAAGTAAACTCACCACCTATGTTAGACCTTAAGCACTTGATTCTCAAATCTAATTCATTTTCAACCATAGCTTTGAATTACTTAAACTTATATAGTGGTTCTTCCTTTTCTCTAAGGAAAGTAACCCGAGTCATTCTTGAAAAATCATCAATAAGAAGCATGAAATACCTTTCACCTTATAGACTTCTTGTTCTTGTAGGACCACACAGGTCTGTTTGCACCAACTCCAGCAAATTAGTAGAGGATTGTTCTTTTCTCTTGAAAGTAGTCTTTGTCATCTTCCCAAACTGACATTCTTTGCATATAACATTGGTAGGCTTCACAATCTTAGGCAGGTCTCTTACAGTTTAAACAATGCTTATTCTCACTATATTATTAAAGTTAATGTGACACATTCTCCTGTGTCATAGCCAACTTTCATCTGTCTTAACCAACAAACAACAATTTTCATCGCCTTTCAAATGATAAACATTACCATGAGTCTTCTTAACAACAACAATTAAGGTTCTGGAGCTATTCTTTATCTTACACCCATTGTCCTTGAACACAAGATTATACCCTTTGTCGCACATTTGTCCAACACTTATAAGATTATGCTTTAGGCCCTTGACATAAAGAACATCATCTTTATTATGCTTTTCATCAAAAGTAATAGATCCTTTTCCACATATCTTACTAGCTGCATCATCACCAAACCTAACAAGTCCTCCATCATACTTTTCAAACTTAACAAACTTACTCTTGTCTCCTGTCATGTGATTTGAACATCCACTGTCAATGATCTATTCATCTTCCTTTTCAACATGAAATGTAATCAACTCTCCCGGACTTCCTTCCTTCACACAACTTGCAAGATTAGCAGAAACATATTCTTCTCTAAGTGCAATAAACAAGCATTCACTACTATTAAAATCATCAGAATTAGATTCATCATCAGTTACACCATCATCATCTCTAACATAGTAACTCTTTCTTACCATTTTTCCTTTACTTTCATTGATTTTCAAAGCTCTGTCAAGACATCTTGAAGCATAGTGACGAATTTTACCACAGTTGAAACATTTGAAAGGTAACTTACCTTTGAATTTTCCTTTGCTGTCTCTTTTCATTTTGCTTGCAAATTTTGCCTCAAGCTCTGCAAAATCTTCTTCATCTGATTCCACAACATATTTATCTGATTTAGCAGTCTTTGCTACCTTGGCCTTGAAAGCAGTCTCAGTTTTCATAGGGCCGTCAGTAGTACCAAACTCTCTCATCTCAAAAGTAGTTAGTTTACCAAGTAATTGATCCTTTGAAAGTTTGCCCATATCAAACAATTCTTCAATGGCAGATACCTTGTGACTATAAGATTTGGGAAGAATTCTGAGTATCTTAGCTACAACATCCTTATCCTTTAATTTTCCACCAAGACCCCTGATGCTGCTGACAATTTCATCAATCTTCTATATGTAACTTGTTATGTTCTCATCTTCAACAATTCACATGGTTTCATATGTGGTCTTCAAGTTCTACAACTTAGCCTTCTTGATAGATGCATCACCTTCACAGATTTTCTTCATTTTGTCCCAAATCTCATGAGTAGTTTCCAGATCCACAACTTTTTCCATTTCAGTGTTAGACAGGGCATTTAATAGAGCATTTTTAGCTTTATCATTAGTCTCAAAGTCTTTAATCTCTTCATCAGACTGTAGACCATCTTTAGGTACTGTGTATTTATCTTTAACCATTTCCTAAACATTATAACCAATAGAAATAAGATAACTTTGCATTCGTACCTTCCAGTAGGCATAGTCAAATCCATTAAACTGAGAAATGTCTTTCTTGTGTGCCATCTCGGATCTACCTTAAGTTGTTAGGCTTTCTTCTAAGGAACCTTGCTCTGATACCTATTGTTGAAAGGCACAAGACAATTGAGAGGGGGGTGAATTAGTTGTATCAAAACTTTAACTTCTTTAAAAAAATTTACTTTCACATTTACTTACTTTAACTCCTTATTCTGTTATGAGGATTAAACATGAATAGAAGAATCAAGACATAAACACATCAACACCATACACACATGAACACCCAATTTTTATGTGGAAAACCCTAAATAGGGAAAAACCACGGTGAGTGTTAGCTCGCAATAAAATGTAGTAACAATACCAAATAACAAAAGAGGCTCATTGCCCAAATGATAGGCTCACTGCCAAAGGGTGGCTCATTGTCGGGGTTGGCTCACTGTTGAGGTTGGCTCACTGCTGAGGGTGAACTGATATAGTAGTATCTACACCATGCATGAGTTCAGTTCTATTGAAGCGCAATATATCTCCTCTACTCTGCTCTTCTTTTACAACTCACACTTTATCTTCGCATCTTCATTCAATCACCCATTAATCACAAATTCATTACATACATTTATACCAATCATCAACCTTGGAATGTACATCAAGGTTAGCATTACATTCTACAACCATTGGAACTATCTCCAAGGTTGATATACATACATAAATTGAATTAGTAATAGACATAAATAAACTTACAGAGCAAATGGATGAAAGAGGAACACTTCATGGCTTAGCTTGGACCCAAATACATCTTCACACATTTGGACATGCTTCTACAATCCATGAATCACCTCCACAACAAGTGTAACTAACTAGGTCGGCCATAGCAAGTGCACACATCAAGAACACTTAGATACATGCTTCGAAGAACTTCATTGTAGCCTACGGATCAAGAATACGCCTTCAATACATTTTGGAGACATCCATGAAAAACATAGAATCACTTGGGAGTTGACAAATCCAACCATAACAGATCTCACTTGAAGCCAACAAATATCACTTGAAGACACATCACATACTGCTTCTCAACAACCACTATCAAACTCTGTTAATCAATAATTTTCTTTCCAGAATACAAAATAACAAATCCTTTGGAATGAAGATAGCTAAGGACCTTATAAGATTAAGTCCAAAACCACAAGACCAAAATCCACACTGCAGAGAAATGCAAAGTAAAATACTATCTCCTTATCACTTTGCAAACATTACCAGGCACAGTCTTCAAACTGGTGAATAGAACTTTTTCTGCACAACGATATGGACCACAAAATTTTGGATTTAGCATCTTCAAAAACTTCTCTAAATCATATCCAAATCTCATACTCCAGTCTTTAATATAGAGAAAATGTGGAGCAAAATACTCATACAATGTTCTTATCATGAAAACTCAATCAATCAACAATCAACAATATCAAAAGATACAGTTGGCACCAATGACAACACAAACATGTTGACATCAATAACAACACCACTTAGCACATACTTGCAATAGTAAGGAACACAGCAAGGTTGGTATGTAAGTACTACTATCAAGTTGAAGGCATTGATTTTGAGGAGACTTTTGTTCTGGAAGCCAGAATGGAGGCAATCAGGAGGTTTCCTGCCCTTGCTGCTCATAAGAACTTCAAAGTATATCATATGGATATTAAGTCAACATTGAACAACCAAATGGTTTCCAGGTATCAGAAGATCCAAACATGGTGTGCATACTTAAGAAGGCTTTGTATGGTCTCAAGCAAGCACCTAGCGCTTGGTATGCTAGGCTATATAAGTACTTACTTTAGCAGGGCTTAAAGAAAGGTACTATAGATAGCAATCTTTATGTCAAGGAAGAAGAAGACATGATATTGATAGTTGTAGTATATGTTGATGACATCATCTTTGGTGGAGATGATGATATGTGTAAGAGGTTTGTAGAGGAGATGCAAAAAGAGTTTGAGATGTCTATGATTGGTGAGGTGTCTTTCTTCCTTGGACTTCAAGTTACTTAGCTAGATGGTGGTATCTTTATTTCTCAAGCTAAGTATGCCAAAGAGTTCTTGAAGAAGTTTGGTATGGAAGATTCAAAACTAGTGAGTACTCCCATGGTCACTTGATGTCACTTGAGAAAGGATGACGAGTCTCTAGAGGTAGATTAGACTTCCTATAGATCTATGATTGGAGGATTGTTTTACCTAATTGCTTCTAGACCTAATATTATACATGCAATATGTGTGGTTGCCAGATATCAAGCCAATCCCAAGAAAGCACATGAGAAGGTAGTGAAAAGGATATTCAGATACTTGAAAGGAACTCCAGATTATGGATTATGGTATCCAAGAGGTAATGACTTTGATTTGAATGCCTACACTAATGTTGATTAGGCTAGTTGTGTTGATGATAGAAGAAGTACAAGTGGTGGTGCTTTCTTTTTAGGAAGCAAATTAGTTTCATGGCAGAGCAAGAAGCAAGATTCAATGTCCTTATCAACTGCAGAGGCAGAGTACATTGCAATAGCATCATGCTGTATACAAGTGTTGTGGATGAAGCAAACCCTAAAGGATATCAAGGTATTGTATTATGAGCCTATTCCTATTTTGTGTGACAATACAAGTGCTATCAATATTTCTAAGAATCTAGTGATGCATTCTAGAACCAAGCATATAACAATCAAGTATCCCTTTTTGAGAGAGAGGTTTGCAGATAAGGAAGTGAAGTTGAAATATATTCCAACAAAGGTCAGATGGCAGATATTTTCACAAAGGCTCTTTCTATGAGGCCCACCCTTGTACGACCTGATTAGTTGCACTTGTAGACCATGTTGTTTTGCCTCGCCCTAGCTAGAGGTTTGATTTATGAGAGTGTGACCCTATCTTCGAGGCTATGTGGTGTTGTGTGGACCTTTTGTTTAAGGCAGTTGTGTTAGTTGGGTAGGTGCACTACAACAAAATAGGCCATTAGTACCTAAAATAGCACTGGATTTTAGTGCAATTGAGCTCAGAAATTGGACACTTTGTCCGACGCAAAACTTGACGCAATTTTGCATGCTTACTTTCGTGCTGGATTTAGCACCGACTTTAGCGACAGATTTAGCGCTGACTTTAGCGATGGATTTAGCGCCGACTTTAGCGATGGATTTAGCGCTGACTTTTGCGCCAGAAAGCAATAGCCAGATTTGGTGCCAGATTTAGCGCTAGATTTTACATCCAATTTGGCGTCCGATTTTGCTTCTGGTTTGGCTTCCAGGTTTGCTTCTTATTTTGCTTCCAGTGTTGCTTCCAGATTTGCTTCCAATTTAGCGCTGAATTTGGCACCCAATTTGGCTTTCAATTTTGCTTTTGGTTTTTCTTCTTGTGTTGCTTCTAGGTTTGCTTCCAGTTTTGCTTCGGGTTTTGCTTCCAAGTTTGCTTCTAGTTTTGCTTCCAATTTTGCTTCCCATTTTGCTTCCCATTTAGCACTAGATTTGGCACCCAATTTGGCTTTTGATTTTGCTTCTTGTGTTGCTTCCAAGTTTGCTTCCAGTTTTACTTTTGGTTTTGCTTCTGGTTTTGCTTCAATTTTTGCTTCCAGTTTTGCTTCCCATTTTCCTTCCAGATTTACTTCCAATTTAGTGTCAGATTTGGCTTCCACTTTGGCTTCTGATTTTGCTTCTAGTTTGGCTTCTTGTGTTGCTTCTAGTTTTGCTTCCGGTTTGGCTTCCAGGTTTGCTTCTAATGTTGCTTCCGATTTTGCTTCCAGGTTTGCTTCTATATTTGTTTCCATTTTTGCTTCCAAGTTTGCTTCCAATATAGTGCCGAATTTGGCACCTAATTTAGCTTCCAGTTTTGCTTCCATGTCTGCTCCCATTTTTGCTTCTAGTTTTGCTCTCAGTCATGCTTCATATTTTGCTTCTTGTATGGCATCTAAAATAGCTTCTTTTTTGGCTTCCTAATTGACGCCAAGTTTTGCTTCCATTATGACCTCCTTTGTTGCTCTGGGTTTTGCTTCCAATTTAACAAGATAATTATATAAAAAAACAAGATAATTATTATAAAATAACAAGATAATTATTATAACATGATCATCATGTATAATTAAAACAAGTGAGTCAAATATCTATAATTTAATTGAATTTTACAACATCCATCCTGCAGTAAATTAAAATCATCATATGTAATAAATATCCATCCAAAAATCATCGACCACTTTCAATATATAAAAATTGACAAGTCAATACTGATAAGATCATCATCATATATAACTAAAACAAGTGAAAGTCAAATATGCCAGTAGATCAATAACATGTCGAAATGATACATGTCCAACAGTCCACATAAGTCAAAATGATACATGTACAAATGATATAAGTAAAAATGATAAATTATGTAACTCAAAATGATACAAGTCAAGATGATAGCTGTCCAAATGATATAAGTCAAATTGATACATGTGAAAATGATACAACTCAATAATATGGTACTGCAGGCCGTGAAAATGATACATATGATAGTAACCATGAAAAGAGGCATCATAATGATATATCAACAATGATCCATGATACAGTCTATATGATCATGAATGTCACTGGCTACTACTAGCAACTACCTCATCATCATCGTCACCATCATCACCATCATGATCATCATCATCATGATCATTATGATCATGATCATCATCGTTGTCATCATCATCATCATTGGCCTTATTGTCTTCTGTATCTACATCATCATCATCCTCTACCATGTGATCTGTACCAGAACCAATATAATCTGGATCTATATCATCAGGATCATCTTCATCTTCTGGAAGACCCGTGTTTTGCAAAAAAAAAATTAAAATGAAAAGTTATTATTTATTTCATGTAATAATTTATTTTACTGTATATATCTAATATTCCAACATATGAATTGAAACCATAATCATATTACATCATATCAAAGTGCACATACCATAATAAAATTTCAAAAAAGTTATAGCTAATATGTTATTCCAATGATATAAAACATGTAACAATTCTAATAAACATTACTAAAGATCATAAAAAAAATTGTTATACAATTTAACTATCAACTGTAAATTCTATTACATAACCTTAAGTGCCACAAATTGCGTGGTCAATGTATGTTCTTTTTCACTATTAATCTAATAACCTGCATTAGACAGAAACATTAAAGAGTTTTTAAGTAGCAGTTGATTAAATTCTCTTACATGTCATTAATGAATGCACAATTTTCTTTTCAATAATTATTTATCTTAAGGTTCATGAGTAACCTTAAGATAAAGGTCTAATAGTTGTTCCATGGGGCATGTTTAACAAACCAAATACAATTATCAACTTTTCACCATGGTGGCAGAGAAATAATTCTTTTTCCCATCCTTCCACAACATTAAGTAAATTCTTAAATCTAGAAAATACTTGCCACCTTCATCTTGCAAGCCAATTTCTCAAACTTTGCATAGGTCTCCTTTGTTTATGGATGTGATCTGTCTCCTACACAAAAAAACATGTACCATTTTATGCCCTTCAATCCAACTGCATCCAGACATTTTTTTAATTCCTCTATCTTTCATCAATCTCCTTACCTCACCACACTTGCCCAATTGTGGATAGATGTTTGAGAGAAGAACATAAGTTGTGCAACATTTTTAGGATCCAAATAAAAAAGTAGTGTTGCTATAAATACTCCTAAGCCTATATTCATATGTGGTGTATAGGCACCAAGAAAACACATGCATACAACCAGCACAGATTTAGCAGGTATCTCAATGATAAAGTTTAGGGTGTCTTCAAGATAGCCAACAATGGCAAGGAGGTCAACCATGCACGTAAACAGAGAGGCCCTCATTAGCAGGTTGTATGGGGAGAAGGATGCTTCTCATTTTCAAGAATCCTAAGTCTCATTGCTACATATGTTGCTTAAAGAAGGGCCAATTTTAAACTAGGTAGTTGTTTTGTCACTCACTTTGTGCAATGAAATGACAAGAGTTGAGTCTCCTTATATCATTGTAGATTTGCATACAACAACCTCCAATACAATAACACCATACAATGCACATTTAACTTTTACGGTACCTTAGCCCAGACATGATGCTACAAAAATCTGAACGTACCTCCTACTAAAGATGTCATGCAATAGACCAGATACCACTGTATAGTATATATCACATCTACAGTAACAATTTCCTTCCAAATGTAGGGTTACAGTCTATGATTAACATGCATAGACCTTTCTAGTGTTTACAAGATAATTCCTTAGTCAACACCATACTAGTGTCCACAAGATGTTTCCACAGTAAAATAAGAAATTAATGCTACTTTGCAAACAATAAGCAAGCCTTCAAAGAGCTTAAAGTTTCCATTTACATCCATGCACAATAACTTAATCAACCCTTAGGATTTTATGGACAATGAAACAGAAGGTCCTATATTCCATTTATGAGTCCTCTATCCAAATGATGCAGTGATCACAAGTACATAATATCTACTATTCTGTGGGTAGTGCTTAGACATTCAAATATAGGGAAGTCCATACTAAGATAAATTTGTTCACAAACAGTCTCCAATTTAATAAATACTAGTTTGAAATCACATTTCTAATTTAGTGCAAGTCATTACAATGAACTCAAAGGTCATTGTCATCAAACGAATGCCTTCACAATAGACTGTTCTAGTTACAAGTACAATACAACTATTGCAATGTTACACAACTGTATGAAATTGACAAAACCCATTCTTTCCAAGAGTTAACTGGTAATCAAATACAATCATGTAGTGTTGTTTCAACATTGTATTCTATTGTGGCTTCAATAATGCAAACCTCATAACCTTGGAGGGAGTGTTGGGGGCCAAGTTGACCTGAACCAAGGATCCAAAACCATCCCAAAACCCCACCTAGGAGTGGCATTATTAATCCCAAGAAGACCTCGCATCCACAATTTTGAGAGTGGACATTTATAGGTGAAATACCAACACCATTAGGGTTTACAACCATGTCAAAAAAGATAACCATGAACCAGACTAGGTTTCCTCAAGACTCATGGTATGTTGCAATGATAGTATTCTAGCAATTCTAGCTAGGGTTTGAAACTCCACCTCAAACTATGACCAAATTAATGTAGCTTCCTTCATGATAGAAATCCAAAACACAATAACCAACAGTTTGCCACAGTTCGTAAGTCTCATGATCTTAATTCTGAACTCTCACAGTTAACAATATTTTCCTCATCCAAACCCTTTAGCACAGGGTTTCACAAGACCACATACAGTTACACAAGTTAAAGGAAATGTTTCACCAAAATGGTCAGTGTAATTTTACAAGAATGGATGACAAGGAGATTTACTTCAAAGAAAGGTTAGCTCAATTGAAGAAGACCAATTGGCGATTTGAATCTTAGTCTCCAACCCAAACAGCAAGACACTCAACCAACATGATGAGCACACCTAAAGTCTCCCTTCCTCTAAATCACTTATAGTCCAACCATCAACCTTCCTTCCTTGACCCCAAGGCAAAAAGAAGAATTCCTCCCCCCCCCCAAAATGGTTCCCCACTCCTTCCTTTTCTCCTTCACATACCCCAAAACCAAGCACATTAAAGACTAGTACTTCCCAAAGTTGTTATGGTAGAGGAGAGTTAATGCCTACTGCCAATGATGGCTCCTTCTCAACAAAAAAAATGTGCATATTAAAATTTAAATGTCCATTATTATATTTCAAAGTTTTGAAATATAACCAACGTAACTGTAATGCATGCCCCCCTTTAAGTCTTATAATAAAAAGGTTAGGAAACAACGACTTGAGATAAACCCTTTGGTCTGTTCACTTAAGAGACCACCTAAAAACTCAATGATAACTACATCCACATGATCAAAGAGAATGACAAGTGACCTATAAATAACAATCCACTTGAGTCAAAAAGATAAGAAGACCAATAGAAACCAAACACAACAAATAGAGTACAACTGTAATTGTTTGTCTCAAGTATCACTCTATAACGTCTTCAAAGATTATTGAAACTCAACACAAGAAATATAAATTGACATATTAACACAACAATATCCAACTAAGTTATTGAAAATCAACTATTGATACCTCGTTCTCCATCCAGATTACAAAATCGGTCCACTTTTTGCTTTGTAACATTTCCTTTTCAAATTGCGTTGGTTGCCGACCATATTTCTCCTCCTGTCAAAACATGGCACATGGACTAGTTAAACTAATTAATATGCAATCATTTACTTTTTCCTAGGAAATAAAAAAAATATCAATTAACATATTAAATATACTTACAAATGTACATATCAAGGCTTGTAAACCTTTCTAGCCACTATGATGAGTGGCACGAAGTTTGTCAAGCCTAGCCTTGGAAGCCTTGTCCTGAAACATATACTAATTCAATTTAGGTAAAGCACAAATAAAATTTAAAAATCGTTTAATAAATTTGATATAGTCTTATGAGCAAATTTAAATACCTGTGTACTCTCCTCACCAGACTTCCTCCATGCATCAGACTTCTCATATGCTTTTACAAGCTCTTTCAATACTTGGAGACTTACATGAATTGGCCTTTTTTTGAGCCTTTGCTCGGGAGGGATTTTTTTTAATCTTTTTTGTTTGGTTGCACTGAAATCTCTTGTAGTTTTGAGACATTTGAAGCTTTATTTTCTTTACAGACCAACTTGTGCCAAATTCAGTCTCCATGTCTTGGTTAACTACTTTTTGCAGCTACATGGGTATCTTTGAGAATGGCAAATGTAGATGGTCTTTGAACCGTTGAAGGCATGATTCCTTCAACCTATTCACAAACATTTTTCTAGCATCTGTCATTTAGACTTCCCTTGAAACCACATTGTATTCTATCTTGGTATCGTAGCTACCAATGTAATATGCAGAACATGGCGTGGTCGTCGAAGAAGTCTGTGTCCCAGGAGTGGCTGGGACATTGGAAGCCTCTACTCCCTGTTCCACATTCTTAGAGGTTACTGTTATTGATTTCCTCCTAGATCTTTTGCCCGATCCATGACTGGTTGGGGAATCAATTGATTCCCTTTGACACTATTGATTTGGTTGCAATGTTTCAAGGGCTTTACTAGATCATTTTTCTATGTATCTGGCAAGCATTGTCAAGTCAACACCATCCAATTTGTTCACTGCGTCTACCCCCAATATGGAAGCCAATGACTCTTTATCTTTGTCAGTCTCATGTCCCTATATATATATAAAATAAATTTCTTTTTTTAAATTTAGAAATAGAAAACTAAATACTAAAAATCAAAGAAACAATGGAAACATTTACAAATCTATAAATTGATAGTGAATTACCTGATTGTGGCCAGAGTTTGCTCCCTTCCCCCTATTGCTTGACATTTTGAGGTGACCTAGGGCAAATTATTTTTGTCCAGTCTGTGGAGGCAATCCTACCCATGTATGAATTAACAACGTTCTTGACCAATCGTATCCAAAAACAAATATGTAGCCAAAAACAAAACTTAACAGCTTGTATTTTGGGTATGATGTACAAAGAGACATTATTCGACAGGCCTTCTAAAAATGGTAAATGCAAGTTATAGTGCAAGCAAGGATAATTCACAACATTACTACTCAAATTTACCCTAAAGCATGAGTACAACATCTTAGAAAAACTTTCTTTGAGCTCAAAAATTATATCAAAATTGATAAAAACCTAGGTCAAGAGTTAACTTACTTGCTAAAAGGTAGACGAACAAGCTTGATTAAATGGCTAAGGTAGCTAGAAACCCCAAATTTAGCAACTAGCTAAAGCAATTTTTTATCTTCTAGATGTCTAGAACCAAAAATAAATAAAATACAAATTCATGGATCCATTGTAGAAACTTTTCAATAACTTCCGTTTTCGACATAAAAAAGTCGTTGCTTCGCAGGAAACCTAAAACAGAGGCAGAGTACACTGTGTTGTGGGCTTAAATGTATTAACTTATTTGTGTTTTTTTTGTGTGGTATGTTTTAACGCTGGCGTGCATTTTAAATTCTTTTTTTGGATTCATTAGTCGGCACTAAAATCGACGTTTCTAACGCTGACTTTTGCACCAACTTTCAACCCTAAATGTAATCTCTTTGGGACGCCAAAACTAGTGCCAAGTGCACCTAATTTAGTGCCACCATCATCCATCTCCTAAGCAAACATCTCCATTGCACCCTACACCACCTCCGCATCCCAAGATTTGACTTTTATGGGGATGTGTGCAACCATTGGTTATGGTTCCCTTCCATTTTGCAATAAATCTCCCATCAGTTATCCACTATCCTACATACCCTCCACATACCATCCCTATGGTCCATGCTTTGGCATAAGTCTGACATAATCCACATCATAATCTACTATTTTCCCTACATAATCCACATCATAATCCACTTTTCTCCCCTCTAGAATCCACATCATAATCCACTATCTATCTAATCCATTTGCTTTCCATGTATCCCTTACCAACATTAATGAGGGCACTCAACATGGTCCATGCGTGAGGACATCATTCTCTAATGGGACTTTAACCTTTCAGTGCAGCGTAACACAACCTTCAACCCTCAACCCTAAACACTATACCTTAAACCCTAGTCCCTCAACCCTAATCCCTCAACCGTAAATGTTATCCCTAAAGTTTGAAGCCTCAACCCTTAAACCTTAAACCCTAAACCCTATCCCTAAACCCTCAACCCTAAACACTATACCTTAAACTCTAATCCCTTAACTCTAAACCCTAAACCCTCAACCCTAAACACTATATCTTAAACTCTAATCCCTCAACACTAAACCCTAATCCCTCAACCCTAAACCCTAATCCCTTATCGCTAAACCTTAAACTCTATCCCTAAAGCCTCAACCCTCAACACTTGAACCTTAAATCCTAAACCCTATCCCTAAACCCTCAACCCTAAATGATACTATGCCTTAAACCCTAATCCCTAAACCCTAAACCCTCAACCCTAAACCCTAAATCCTCAACCCTCAACACTATACCTTAAACCCTAATCCCTCAACCCTCAACCCTCAACCCTAATCTCAAAGCTAAACTTAAAGCTTCCACTCATTCCACCATCCCCAAGGGATCCAGAAATGCAAAATTAGATGCCTCTACTGATAAAGCCAAACATCCTAAGGGTCATCATGCCTCAAGACATAAAAGCAAAGAGTCAAAAAAAATCAATCCAAAAAGTTATCCAAGCCCATACCTCCACAAGCAAAGTCCAAAACCAAAATGGTATGGGTACCTAAGAAAGAAGAAATCAAGTTAAATGAGGCATCTACTCTAAAACATCCCAACCATCTACTCCCATCTCAAATTCCCATTCCACTCAAAAGTGTCAAAACATTCCATCCCACAAGCAAAACAAAAGTAATAAAATGCCTAAGTCTATGTGGGTTCCTAAAGCCCTTCATCATCCATCTCCTAAGAAAACATCTCTATTGCACCCTACACCACCTCCGCATCACAAGCTTCAACGTTTATGGGGATGTGTGCAACCATTGGTTATGGTTCCCTCCCATTCCACAAAAAATCTACCATCATTCATCCACTATCCTACATACCCTCCACATACCATCCCTATGGTCCATGCTTTGGCATAAATCTGACATAATCCACATCATAATCCACTATTTTCCCTACATAATCCACGTCATAATCTTCTATTCTACCCTCTAGAATCCACGTTATAATCCACTATCTTCCTAATCCATTTGCCTTCCATGTATCCCTTACCAACATCGATGAGGGCACTCGAAATGGTCCATGCGTGAGGACATCATTCTCTAATGGGACTATAACCTTTTAGTGCAGCATAATGCAACCTTCAACCCTCAACCCTAAACACTATACCTTAAACCCTAATCCCTCCACCGTAAACGCTATCCCTAAAGCCTGAAGCCTCAACCCTTAAACCTTAAACCCTAAACCCTATCCCTAAACCCTCAACCCTAAACACTATACCTTAAACTCTAATCCCTCAACACTAAACCCTAAACCCTCAACCCTAAACACTATATCTTAAACTCTAATCCCTCAACACTAAACCCTAATCCCTCAACCCTAAACCCTAATCCCTTATCGCTAAACCTTAAACCCTATCCCTAAAGCCTCAACCCTCAACACTTGAACCTTAAATCCTAAACCCTATCCCTAAACCCTTAACCCTAAATAGTACTATGCCTTAAACCCTAATCACTCAAATCTAAACCCTAAACCCTAAACCCTAAACCCTCAACCCTCAACACTATACCTTAAACCCTAATCCCTCAACCCTCAACCCTCAACCCTAATCTTACAGCTAAACTTAAAGATTCCACTCATTCCACCATCCCCAAGGGATCCAAAAATACAAAATTAGATGCCTCTACTGATAAAGCCAAACATCCTAAGGGTCGTCATGCCTCAGGACATAAAAATAAAGAGTCAAAGAAAAATCAATCCAAAAAGTTATTCAATCCCATACCTCCATAAGTAAAGTCCAAAACCAAAATGGTATGGGTACCTAAGCAACAAGAGATTAAGTTAAATGAGGCATCTACCTCTAAAAAATCCCAACCATCTACTCCCATCTCAAGTTCCCATTCTGCTCAAAAGTGTCAAAACATTCCATCCCACAAGCAAAACAAAAGTAATAAAACACCTAAGTCTATGTGGGTTCCTAAAGCCCTTCATCATCCATCTCCTAAGCAAACATCTCCATTGCACCCTACACCACCTCCACATCACAAGCTTCAATGTTTATGGGGATGTGTGCAACCATTGGTTATGGTTCCCTTCCATTCCGCAATAAATCTACCATCATTCATCCACTATTCTACATACTCTCTACATACCATCCCTATGGTCCATGCTTTGGCATAAGTTTGACATAATCCACATCATAATCCACGTCATAATCCACTTTTCTCCCCTCTAGAATCCACGTCATAATCCACTATCTACCTAATCCATCTGCCTTCCATGTATCCCTAACCAACATCTATGAGGGCACTCGACATGGTCCATGCATGAGGACATCATTCTCTAATGGGACTATAACCTTTCAGTGCAGCATAAGACAACCTCCAACCCTCAACCCTAAACACTATACCTTAAACCCTAATCCCTCCAACCTAATCCCTCACCATAAACTCTATCCCTAAAGCCTGAAGCCTCAACCCTTAAACCTTAAACCCTAAACCCTTAACCCTAAACACTATACCTTAAAATCTAATCCCTCAACACTAAACCCTAAACCCTCAACCCTAAACACTATATCTTAAACTCTAATCCCTCAACACTAAACCCTAATCCCTCAACCCTAAACCCTAATCCCTTATAGCTAAACCTTAAACCCTATCCCTGAAGCCTCAACCCTCAACACTTGAACCTTAAATCCTAAACCCTATCCCTAAACCCTCAAACCTAAACAATACTATGCCTTAAACCCTAATCCCTCAAATGTAAACCCTAATCCCTAAACTCTAAACCCTCAACCCTAAACTCTCAACCCTCAACACTATACCTTAAACCCTAATCCCTCAACCCTCAACCCTCAACCCTAATCTTAAAGCTAAACTTAAAGCTTCCACTCATTCCACCATCCCCAAGGGATCCAGAAATGCAAAATTAGATGCCTCTACTGATAAAGCCAAACATCCTAAGGGTCGTCATGCCTCAGGACATAAAAACAAAGAGTCAAAGAAAAATCAATCCAAAAAGTTATCCAAGCCCATACCTCCACAAGCAAAGTCCAAAACCAAAATGGTATGGGTACATAAGCAACAAGAAATCAAGTTAAATGAGGCATCTACCTCTAAAAAATCCCAACCATCTACTCCCATCTCAAATTGCCATTTTGCTCAAAAGTGTCAAAACATTCCATCCCACAAGCAAAACAAAAGTAATAAAACGCCTAAGTCTATGTGGGTTCCTAAAGCCCTTCATCATCCATCTCCTAAGAAAACATCTCCATTGTACCCTACACCACGTCTGCATCACAAGATTTAACATTTATGGGGATGTGTGCAACCATTGGTTATGGTTCCCTTCCATTCTACAATAAATCTACCATCATTCATCCACTATCCTACATACCCTCCACATACCATCCCTATGGTCCATGGTTTGGCATAAGTCTGACATAATCCACATCATAATCCACTATTTTCCCTACATAATCCACATCATAATCCACTTTTCTCCCCTCTAGAATCCATGTCATAATCCACTATATGCCTAATCCATTTGCCTTCCATGTATCCCTTACCAACATCGATGAGGGCACTCAACATGGTCCATGCATGAGGACATTATTTTATAGTATTTAAATAACTAATTATTTTCTTAATGGATACTTGCAGGATAAAGTTCTTGGTTTAAAGTTTCCTGGATCACTGACTTCTAGCCTAGAGAGCAATGATCATTCATCAGATGATACATCTAACAAAAATATGTGCCAATATACCAGCTCTGAAGACGAGGATTTGATGAAAACAAGTAATAGAATAAGAACTGGTTTAAAGATGCATAATTTTCTTAAAGACAAGGAGAAGGTGGACTACATACCCTATAAGAATGAATGTGATGGAGATGATGACTTGCCCCTGAGTTTGAGATCAATTTACAAAGAGACATTTGATCATCAACTATATTGCGCTTGGCCTAGTGATCAACAACTACCTAGAGTGTACGAGGTGTTTCAATTTTGGGGATACAACTACATGATACGACCCTCCAATATTCATGGAGATAATCTAGGCCTCTTTGTCGTCCAAAATGTACATGTGGGATCTAAACATAGAAATAATTCAGAACAAACCACTAGGAGATTAATGCCATATTATGGTCCATCATATTACAGTGGTGAATGGAGAAGGCTAGCAGAATATAAGCCTAGCATGTCAGCATATGATCTAAATTCGAATATGTATACACATCGTCTCCAATTGGAAAGTGGAAAAGAAATTAATAGAGGTCATCTTATGTATATAGATGGACGTGCATACACACAAAAATATTGCAGGATTTATAAATAGTAGTAAGGGAAGGGACCCTAATGTAAGACCAAATTGTCAATTTGTTGAGGTTATAAATGATAAAGATGGAGATATGGAAAGAGAGGTTGATAGATTCATAATGGTTGAGGCTATTATGGACCTTACCATTGGGGATGAGTTATTAGATGGTTACCCCTTCTTAAAATGCACTCTTGCATGAAAGAAAAGGGAAGAACAAGGTCTCCCTAAGGATGTTCTTAAGGGTAGAAAACCAAAGAATAATAAATGAGTGTGGACTGATGTTTTATAAACTATGTTGTCAAAATTGTGTTTTCTTTAACTTATTGTATAGAAAAGGTAGTCTATAAAATAATGTTCCATTATTCAATTGATGTATATATGTTCATACAATTTATATTTTTATTTTTTAAGCCATATTTGATTATATTTCTTTGAAATTGATACATTTTGAATTTATTGCAATTGTTGCCAAACATTAAATAATGCTTGCATTTGTTGATAGGTAGAAGATGTTGATGAAACACATACTAATACCAAAGATCCAACTTGGTTATTAAGGTTTGGACGGGATGATCCAAACCATCCTTTAAACCATACCAGGCAGAAAAGAGCAACATTGAAGAGAATACTAGCAGCTGAGAAATTTGAACTGCTGATGAGATCTGCATACACTGATGACATGCCAGCTAGCCTTAATGATGATGATCATGATAGTAAAAATGTAGTGCATGAAGAAGGATTGAATGAAATGCTTATAGGTTTCTTTGGGGATGGAAACAATGATGACAATAATGATCATATGGTTGATAGTAACGATGATAGAAGGGGTAATTACCACCAACGTAATGTTGATGATAACAACCTGAAAGACTCCAAGCAAGCAATGAAGACACCCGTGTTCAAATCAGGTGCAAGTAGACCTTCAAAACTAGCATGCACATTAATATTATTAGAAATCAGGTCACTATTTGGTTGGTCAAACAAAGGATTCACTACCCTACTAAAGTGAGATGAAATCCATTTCTTACTTTGCATTGTCAATTGGTGTACATAATTCGTAAACATTCATCAACTTCATTTTTATTTCTTTAAGGGGAATTTAACACCATATATTGTATATAAACAGTCCTAGTATAGATTGACATATGAAACAAGTTCATCATAAGTCAAACATTCAATTGATTTAATCTCTGGCAATCTTACAGGGCACTAAAAACTAAAATATTCCCTGAAGAGAATGTGTTGCCATCAACTTGCAGAGAGGTGCATTTGTTGTTGGTTGAGTTGGGGATTGAATATAAGAAAATCCATTCATGTAAAAATGATTGCATTTTATACAGAGATGAATATGAAAACAAGGTAGAATGCCCTATATGCAAAGAGAAGAGATATCGTACAAATGTACAAGGTCCTATAGTTCCAGAGAAGGTTTTACGTCACATGCCAATTATACATAGAATTCAACGAATGTTTTGTTGCAAGTCACATGCACAATTGATGGACTGGCATGCAAAAAATAGGAGTAAAGAGGGATTCATGCAAATTCTGACTGACTTAAAAGCAATGAAACACAGAGGAAAAATGGCTAAAAAATTCAAAGATGAACCCCGTAGTATCAGGTTTGGTCTTGCAATTGATGGAGTGTGCCCATTCTCTTTCCTAAGCTCAAATTATAGTGTTTGGCCAGTTGAATTGATAGTATACAATATTCCCCATGGATGAGTGTTAGAAAGGAGCACCTTATGCTGGTCCTTTCATTGTTCCAGGAAAACATCAAGTTAAAAACATGGATGTTTATCTTGCACCTTTTATTGATGAGATGTAACTGCTATGGAAAGGCATAAGAATGTATGACATATCACGTCCCCTATCAAATAGGTCCTTCATGTTGT
Source organism: Cunninghamia lanceolata (assembly GCA_027924645.1). Taxonomy (NCBI): domain Eukaryota; kingdom Viridiplantae; phylum Streptophyta; class Pinopsida; order Cupressales; family Cupressaceae; genus Cunninghamia; species Cunninghamia lanceolata. Next base: position 3,198,148 of record BSBN01000192.1, read on the forward strand.
ATGGTGTGCTATGTTGGACTATTCATGATTTCCTAGGACTTGGTGTTTGTTCTAGTAAGATAAATATTTACGTATTTACACTCATAATTTATTTCCATCCCAACTTTCATACTTAGTTTTATACTATTTTTTTGATATTATTAACATTACTTATTGAATTGCAGGGCTTCAACCAAAGGGGATATTTGCATGTCCAAGATGTGTAGAACAATTTCAAGGGTGATATTCTAAAGATCTACATAAATTTATTTACACAAACAATAAGGTTTTTCTACCACTAGATTGAAGTTTAGAAATCGCCTGAAGAATCAATTTGATGGAAAAGTTGAATATAGAGGCCCTCCCATGATTATAGGTCTAGGTGATTGGCTTAAGAAGTATGAAGACGCTGAATTGAAAGCTTGGGAGGATTTTTTTGATCGGGGTGATTAAATTGAAGAACCGGAACAAGTTGTAGTTAATATGCCAGAAGGAATAAAAAGGAAATCCATATTTTATGAGCTCCCTTACTAGAAGGATCCATTAATATCTCACCTATTAGATCCTATGTACATCTTCAAAAATGTCCCAGATTCTATATTTTGACATATATCAAGCAAAGAGAAGGACACCTTGTCTTCAAGGAGAGATATTGCTCTTTCACGTACCAAAATTGATAGAAAACATTTGTGGCCAAACAGGGAAAATGAAACATATGTAGAAGCTCCATGGATTTTGAAAAAAAAAGAGCTAGACCAACTAAAAAATGTCATCCATTCAATAAGGACACCTACTGGCTATGGGTCGTCATTGGCTTAAGCTTTTATAGTTAATGGACATATCACAGGATTTAAAACACATGATTTTTATAATTTTATGAAGGTTTTATATATCATTATTTAACATTTACTGCTAACATTGATTAAGTACTAAATATATTTCAATATTTTGTTGTGTGAGGAAAAATTACTAATCACCTTTTCATAAATGTGTTTTATAGTATATCATGCCATGGCAATTAGGGGGGATTCCTGTCTTACAGTTTACTTAAGGAATGCCATAAATCGATTGTCAGCATTTACAAGGTATGTAGTTATATAAAATGTTCATGTGTGAGAGACATAGAGATATTATAATGCATTTTAATTTTTGACTAAAGGTTCATACTAATTTACTGTTCTTATATTAGGTGGGTGATCTCCAAGGAGATCCACGAATGTGAAGTACCAAAATGGAAGAAGGAAATTGCAAAAATTGTATGTGTATTTGAGAAGGATCTCCCTACAAGTTTCATGGACCTACAAGTCCATTTACTTATACACCTAGTCGATGACATTGAATTGGTGGGTGTCGTATCAACGAGGTGGATGTTTTTCTTTTAGAGGTATATGAAAACTCTAAAAAGATATGTCTGACAAAAGGCACATCCAGAGGGTTGCATGGCTGAAGGGTATGTATTGAATGCAACATTTTTCTTCCTTTGTGAATTCCTTGGTAAGGATTTTGAAGATGGGCCACGCTTCTGGGATGAAGAACGAGCATAAGATATTATTGATGGAGAAAAACCACAATCTAATGGTGTTCAAGTAGAAATTAGTAAGTAAATTCATGATCAGTGTGGTTGTTTTTCTTGCAATCAATAATTGACTCTGTAATTTATTTGTCAAATTAGAAGCATGACATTTAGAGTTTGAAATAAACATGTTGACATGTAATAGGTGTAGATGAAACTGCTATACTCAACAAGTTCATTCTATACCACATGTACTTTATGAACAAATGGATCAATCTGTATGATAAAAAGAGAGAAGTGTTAAAAGCAAGGAGACAGTTTAAGAGATCGAACCCAAGAAATACTCCACTTCCCACTAATCTGCTTGGGGAATGGGGCAAAGATTGCACACTAGAATGGGTTACTGAACAAGTTCAAAATCAAATAGAAGATGCAGGTATAGATTCAAACATAACAGAAGATGAAATCAACATGTCTAGAGGATGTGAAAGAAAGGTACAGTTGGAATTTTACAAAATGTTGTTTCCTTACAGTTTTGACACTATTAACTATTTTAATATTCATCATTATATTTGTTTTCACTGAAATAAATGGTCTTTCACAGGTGAGGAAATATCCAACAATGTGGTCATATGGTCGACATTATCGTGTAGAAACTATAGATGTAAAGAGACGATCCTTCGATTGTGGCATCATGGTTGACTTCAAGCAATCTAGTCGATCAAGCTTAAAAGATAAGAATATAATTGAAGGGAATCTACAATATGTTGGGAAAATACAAGAAATTATTGAGTTGGATTTCCGCTCTTTTAAATGTTGTGTTTTTAAGTGTAGATGGTATGAAGCATTTGAGAGGACACGAAGACATGATACCCATAGTGGATTGTTTTCTATAGATTCCTCATTTTTCCTACCAGAGGATAAGGAGCCTTATGTTCTACCAATTCATTGTAAGCAGGTATTTCTTTAACTCAAACAAGAAGTGGTAGTGATCATAAATCTATTAATTAATAGTTTATTGCGAATATATACATGTGTTTATTAATCAATAAAATTGTTATACCATACGTCTAATATATATATGTCGTTCATGTGCAGGTATTTTTCTATGAAGATATTTTGGACCCAAAATGGGTATTTGTCATACATTATGATCCAAGATTAAGGAATGTATTTGACGATGCATTAGTGGATACTGAGCAAAATAATGATGGCCAATAAAATGAGAGAGAGGGATTAGAGAACATCAAATAAATTGACATCCATGATGATGTTGAAGATGGTTATGTTTAGGCACAAGAAGATAACAATCTAGAGTTAGATGATGTTATGGAAGACAACAATATGGATGGTGTAGAAAATGAAGATCCAAATACATCTGGTAACAATATAGATGGTCTACAGTCAAATTTCAATGACGATGAAGATGATACAAGTCAAGATGAGGATGATGATAATATTAAATACTTGAAAGAACATATGAACATTGACAATGATACACTTGATGACATTGTAGCAGACAATAATGTTAATGACCAAGACTTCTAAATTTTTAGAATTATTTGCAATCCATGTTTAAAAAAGGATGATTCTTATGGCCTAATCTTTGTAATGCTTTAGTAATATTATTTGTGTCGATACAAATTATCTATTGCAATTTCCTTAAATTGTTCAATCTTTGGTATGAATTGTTGGTAGAAAAAATTATGATTACTTGGATGCTTCTTCCATTCATTTTGTATCAACATATGTTCGTGAAGACACAAAAGTTAATAAAATATTAATGCATGTAACTCACAATTATTTAAATAAGCAACTTTGTTAACTTTATTATTTTTAAATAGTTTCCATTTTTATGTTGAACATAATTTTGAACATGTAACTGAAAACATCCATAGTAAATGCTTTACTGTATCAACATATTCATTCACATAAGCACAATATTGAGGCTCAATAACTGATATTCATTCAAATATAAGAAGAAATAAGTATGGCAAACATAAGAAAAATACATAATGATAACACAGTCATGAAGTTACACCAGTGCTTTGTCATAGGTAGTATTCTTAATAAATCCATGTTAATGATTCCCAAGGTGGTGTCAAAACTAAGAGAGGGGTGTAGAGTCCAAGATTCCTATTTCCATTATTTTGCAGTGCTACAAAGAATGAGAGACTTCATGTAGTTCTCAATTTGCACATATGTGAGGCCACTAGAAGTGTTGTTTAAGTGTTGCTAGTGTTTTAGTAATGTTGAAGTGTTGAGTTATTTTGGAATAGTATGCTTCCTAGATGAGTCTCTAGTGTGGTGTGGTGTCTAAAACATAGAGATACTTGACCTTCTAGAGAAGCTTGTTAGACATGTAAAATTCACCAACCTATTTGCCTTGTAAGAGCTTGGTGTAGTTCTATGCAAAGTACAAGTCTTGTGGGTAGAGAGGTTCCCGGTCAAAGAAGTTGTGACCACATGAGTCCAACATTGTGGCAAGTGCATGAACTAGCTATTAGCTTAGGTAGTCAAATACCTTTTTGTCTTTTCCCTTCTCGTGATTGCAGATAACTAGATGGAATTGTTGTAGATATGTCATCCATTTCATGTGGTGCACATTTTCCAATTTGTTCTGAGTTTGCAAGAATTGGAGTGGCTTGTGATCAAAGTGGATGATTGGACCTCCTTTCCCAAGATGTAGTGAGATCATTACTTGATGGATTGCATGATGCTATACAACTTCTTTACATGGGTGGAATAGCATTGAACTGTGTCATTTAAAAGTCATAGAGTGGTACAAAAATCTCTAACTGCATATTTCCTCTCAAAGGATTCCAAACCTCTGACATTCCAACTAAAACATCTCAAACAATTTGTTAGGTCACAAAAATGCAAGTTGTTAACCCTAAGAGGTTGCCAAGCTCTCTTGACGTTTTTGGCTAACGACACGAGGTAGATATGGTTAAACCCCCTTCACTTTAGGCTCTGCTAGACCTAGGTCGGTGTACCTTGAAAGATATTGCAGATTTTTGTGTAACCTTCACAGTGGCAAACGAGTGTGAAGTAGATGTAAGGGTTGGAATGTATTTCTAAGGTTAAGGTTTGCAAATATGAATAGGGTATGAAGATTAATAGTAAATTGGACCAATGCTTTATATATTGGGCAAAGAAATCAGGAGTCAATGGTGAAATGGATCTTTATATTGACTTAACTCAGATTGTTAGGCACTTATGTAAATTTGTATCTTGTGCAGATGTGCAAGAATGTTGAGGTACAAGATTCTTCTTGTATACACCTAAAAATGACACGACTCTGTCCAAATAAATATTTTTAATATTTATTTAAGTCTACATTCCTCTATCAATAAATAAAGAAACAAATTTATTTATTCGATTCATATTCCTCTAAGTTAATTAAATATCAAAATATTTAATTACCTCTTCTAAAGTCAAAATTAAATAAAATCTTTTATTTAATTTTTTCCTTCCAAACAATTAAGTAATTTCTAATTATTTAATTAAGTTGTTCATTCCTCCAAATTTAAATAAATCATTTAAATTTATTTAAATCCTCTCAATCTCTAAAAATAAAATATAATTAAATATTTTATTTATTCTTCTATCATGCACAAACAATTAAATAAATTTATTTATTTAATTTGCTTTCTTATCTTCTAATTCCACAATTAAATAAATTTATTTATTTAATTTGCTTTCTTACCTTCTAATTCCACAATTAAATAAATGTATTTATTTAATTTGCTTTCTTATCTTCTAATTCCTCAATTAAATAAATTTATTTATTTAATTTGCTTTATTATCTTCTAATTCCACAATTAAATAAATTTATTTATTTAATTTGCTTTCTTATCTTCCAAATTTTCTAAAAATAAATCTTCCTTGTCATGCAAAAGCAAAAGTTGAGTTAATTGATTTTAAACAACCTTGTTTTTATCAACAAACTCTTAAATTAGAAAAATATATTCTAATTTATGAAATCAAAGCTCATCCTCATCAAGAAAGCAGTTAACTCAACAAAGCATCTTTTTGAATGACACATCTTCTTCCTATTTTCGCGCACGTTCTCTCAAACATCCTCTACTATTAATCTTCTTATTTCTTCTACACCGTTGATCTTCTCACACAATTCTATAAATACTCCTCTATTCTTCCATTTCATATCATGAAGCTTTCAAGTAAAATTACTCTGTCAAATCCATAGTGCGCCATTGGCACCCCCACTCTTGCATCATTCATTAGTCATCTTGCATTGTATTGAAGCTCATCTCCAATACAATAAATATCTGAGCCATTTCTCCATTGTCATCTTGAAGAAATCAAGAAAGGAAGCAAGCTTCCTGAGGGCTACATTCATCACCAAAGATCAATCGAGAATAGGTGAGCAATGGAAGCCGTGAGGTAACAAAGCACTGTAAGTGGTTTACTTGTTTTTAATCTTTGTTACTTACATATTTCATTGAAGTTATTGGGTTTATAATTCCTATTAGTATTATCCCATTTTACCCATAACACTTCTTATAAATCCCAATGATATTTCCTCAAATTGTTATGACCTAGAAAAAGGATTTTAATTCTAACAGGAAGGAAACCAACTAGAATAGATTTTTTAAAGGATTTTAACCCTGGGTAGAGACCAATAAACACTGACTACTCAGCCGGATTTAAATCAACTTCCTCAGAAACCAATCACACAGATCATATAGTCACAACAAATGTATACTGAAAAATTAATGATATCCTTGATATATTAAATTAAACAACTTCACAAAGTACTTTGGAGAAAATCATGCAACTCATAAATATTAACATCAACACAACAATTGAATAACAACAAATGTATACTGAAAAATTAATGATATCCTTGATATATTAACTTAAACAACTTGACAAACCACTTTGGAGAAAATCATGCAACTCATAAATATTAACATGAACACAACAATTGAACATCAATTTTGGATCCACTAACTAACTCTAATTCTTTTTATTAATTTAGCAATTCATACTGGTTTGAAAACATAGATAGATGGAAATGGATTCTTCGAATACTGCTTTTATATTAAATATATGTCTCTAAAATAGATTGGATGATCTCCTTCATAGTAGCCTTGGTATCCTATTTTACAGGATGTAAACAAGCTTCAGGCCTGAAACATTGTACCTTTTCATAATAACATCTTTTGATAACTAATGCATAATTAACAAACATAAATGAAGATAAAAGCATATGCAACGATATGATTCTGGATCCATTAATCTCCATAGAGTGACCCGTGACTCAAAGGCCTGGCAAGGTCATCCTCATCTCCATAATATAGATTGATACACCTGCATTGCTTGACAAAATTGTACTCCTTTTGCTTCATCACAGTGCTCTGCATACAAATAGATTTATTTGACTGATATGGTTGATGTACACTTGATCATCACATGGATCAATCTCAAGTAAACTGCTCATCGTTGATTCCAGAGTAAATATCTTTCCCAGACGTGTAAGTATTCTTTATCATCCTTTCCTCATTATTTACATTTTCAAGTAGTGGTGGCAGTAACTGACCTAGTTCATTCCTCCAAGTGTCCTTATCTTTTAAGTTGCCCTCATCATTAAAGAAGTTGGGAAATGCCAAATCAATACGTTGATCAAAATCTTTCAAATCTGCTATCAATATACCATTAAATCTCTCATGTTCTTTCATCAATTCATTATATCATTTGAGCTCTTGTTCCTCAATGCTAGCTTTAGCATTCAACCCTTCCTTTGTTTCCAACATTCTAAGGTGTAGTCTTTTATGCTCTTGGTATAGTTGATGTGTTCTATTGTGCAAATCCAAACCTTGTTGCTATTTTTCATCATGTGGCCAAACCTTCTTTGAATCAATTCAAAGGCCATACTATATTTGATAGTTTTCAATTTAGTTTCTAGCTGCTCACTTTTCTTTTGATTCTTTTCTGCCTTATACTTCCAATAATTCACATCTACCAAGGCCTCTATTACCCTTTGATCACCTTCTAGGTATGGTGAGTAGCTGCTGGATGAAGGCAACTTGTCTCTGTGCAAATCAATCTCTTGTCTCAGCATAGCATTTTATTTCTTATATATTATTATCTTTCATTAATTTCTCAATTTGTGCTTTAGTAAACCTTGCAACATTAACATTTAAATTAGTAGTGTCCATAGGATCTATATCTTCAATCATTTGTATCAACAGGCTACCAAAAGCTTTATTAGGATCATCAATGATATGTGGTCTCTTATTTGGAGGATACAACACCCATATAAGCAATGCTCTTTTATCAGGGTCATACCCTGATCCTCTTTTGATATCATCCATTGCCTCAATGCTGAGTTTCAACTTCTTATCTTGATTTCTATTGAAAGAATCAAATACAATGGCCGAAGTCATGTCCCATCCAGGAATCAAAATCACACCTGCTTCTTGTAACAAGGTCCTTCCCCTTTCTGGAGTCATTATCTCCAATTCATTGTTGATCTCCTTTTGAAGCCCAGACAACACCTTATCCTATATGTCAGAAGTGATATCTTTCATTCTCTTCCTAGTTTGTTTTCCCTTGTATTCATATAAGAAGGCTTTAAACTCAGGTGTTTTGATGAAATCATCATCTGATATGAATTTACTATTGTCCAGGTGCCTTATGTCTTGAGATAGATCATTTGGTGCTTCCACAGTGACAGCTTCTCTGTCTTAAGGTGGTTCATACCCCTCAATGGTTGGGTCATAACTTTGTACCCCTTCTTCAAACTCTCCCTCTCCTTCTGCAATGTTTGTGTCTGTAGAGAAACTTATATCCGGTGTGGGTTGAGGTAACAAGTGACCCAGGGGTACTTCATACTCAGCTTATGCATCCTTAAGCTATTTTCCTTTTTTGTTAAATACATGAAGGGGAACATTCTTGATCAGTTTTGGTGCATGTTTAATCATAGTGTCCAGTCTTTCGATATGATCATCAATATCTTGGAAAACTCTGGTGTAGGTGGGGTTTTGGGCTACCCTCCAAGCCTCTACTAACATGGTTTTACGGTACAAACTTCTTCTTTCTGCTGCTGTAGTTTCATCACAATTTCTGATTAAATATTCATCAACAAATAGGACATGATGATATCCCTTTAAGTTCTGCTTTATTTTTACACCGCTTATGAAGTGTCCCAGATCAAAATTTCCTCTTGCATTTCCAAAAGGTAATCTGAATTGTTCTAATTTACTATAAATTAATTAATAACCTTTGTCAGAAAATACTGTGAAATCTCCAAAGAAAAAGTCCCAGGCATAAATGACTGTTTATGCTGATTCTTGAGATGCATGAAGTCTGAGGAAGCTAATTGCCTAACAATTTCTAAGTATGCAACTCGATCTAGGCATATCTTTGGTAGCAGGAAGGGTGGCCCTTCATATCCAAATACTCTTATCATAGTGCAATCTCTGAAAATATACCAATCACCCCAATTATGGCTGAAGTTTCCCTCTTCATGTCTATCTTTTGGTCTCAAAAACTTCTATATTTCCAATGAAAAATTGTGTCCAAACCGTTTGAATATTGGTTTCACAAAAAACTCTTCAAATTATAAATAATGGGATCTGTCACATCTGCTATCCCAAATAGAAGTCCACATTTGCATAGGTTTAATATCTCCATTGATGTCTAGGTCTCTTACCCTGAGATTTCTATCCCATAAGCCCATGCATTGTCCTTCATATAATACCATATGCATAAATAAAGAATAATGTCTGAATTTACTTCCTCCATTCTTAATAGACATTAAATCATTTTTTATATTATATGCCAGGTATTCAACATAATCAAAATACCGTGCATCATGACTTTGTATGTCTGCAGCTAGGACCATGGGTGCAATTTCCATGAACATGGAGGCCTCTATTCCCAATATCTGGTAGGCAGAGTAATATGTGTTTTTGAAATAATCTTCAAATAATTCAGTTGAGTATGGTGGATCTTCACCCTCTAAAAATACCCTAAGTTGGTTATTGTCACCGCGAGGCCTGTGCAAGGGTAACTTCCATCTCTTATAATTGCTACTCATATTGTGGTACTCAACCAACAAATTCTTGATTCTGAATTTCTTGTCTAAACTTGTGTCTAACTGAAAGACTGTGGCTATATAGTCTCTGGTAATGGGGAAGAAACCAATCCCATCATTGAATTCAATATAACAAGTCTTAGGGTTGAATTTCTCTGCAAAAAACTTCAACAACTGGACATTTACAAACACGTTCGGGACTACCAATTTACCCAAGTTTAGCCACCATGGGTTTGAAATGGGTTTATGCCTGTGCATTTTTTTTGTAATGGGAGATAAAGAGATCATACCCTTTGATTGGTGTCCATATATCCCCAATATCCCTGTATAAATCTTCAAATTTCTCAGCATGTGGGTTTAGTTGGGCATTTCTTCTAGATTTCTATTCTAACCCAGAACATTGGTCTAATAAATCCCAGTTTAGATGCCTATCCTTAGTTTTTTGTCTTTTACTCTTTGGGTTTTGAATTGTTTCTTCCATATTCTATCACTATGTCTAGATTTCAACTCTGTGATTTATAAACGCAGACTAATTTATAAAGTGTATTAAGGAAGTACAAGAACGGTTCCACTGTGGGAGTCCAATCAGCATCTACAACAAGTCAAAAATCAATGAAAAGTTGAAAGGCTTAACATTGGGAAGCAGATGATGGTTTTATTCAAATTCCAAAAGTTCTAACCTATAATCAACATGATGAAGGCTATTCAATTAAACCAAATGTAAGGATAAATATCAATGCGTAAATTAAACACACACATGTTTTTAAAGTAATATGATTTGACTACAGATATCACAACACTAGGGATACAATAAAATGTACCATTTATAACCACCAACTTTGAACATGTTACTTCGGAGCTATGCAAATTACAGGAAAAACTCAATTTTGAGACAACTCAAAATATTCACCGATAGATTGTCTCTAAATCATATTAATCATGAGAATAAAAGTGAATGTAAGAATAATTTGTTTATTTCCCTACAAAATCTCTAGAATGAAGAATTGGTAACTAAAGCAAAAGCCAAGGATTAGATTTTAGAAGTCGAGAATGCACAGTTGACAACAACCTTGAGAGCATTGAAGGAACAATTATCTTCCTATAATGGGTTGATCTTAACCAATGGTTTTAAAGGTCAGGGTTTTTTTTTTTGAAAAAGGTTGTTTTTGTTTTTTCCTTTTTTTGAAAAAGGTTGCTAAACATTTGAATTCTGTCATTCAACACAAAACCCTGAAGAGCGGATTATGGTTATACGTAGGCACAATCTTAACCTTTTGCACTTGCATCCATAGAAGGCTCAAGGACATGACAGTAAAAACAACTGATGAGTTTAGAAAATTTATGTCTTTCTAGCTTTAGGTGGTTTTATAGTGGGAAGTATAGCTTCAGGATGTTGCAAAAAAAAAGCTTGGAAACAAATAGAGAAAGCAAAGAAAACTACTACGAAACAGATTTTGGTGAATGTTTGGAGGCTAGCAATCTCAAGGATTTTGGTGAATGAAAACTACTTACTTGACAAATTGCTTTGGTCCTGAATTGCTTATTCATCCACGCCCTGCACTTGTTCTTTGCAACACCCTCCGAATTCCCATTCAACAAACTTAACTCTGTGTAATCAATGGCATTTGTGCAATCTCATATCATCGAAGGGAATTTAATTTTTTTCAAAAACATAGCGTTAGATAGCCACCTTTATGTCTTGTCACTTTATTTCGAGGTGATGTGTTTTGCAATCTCATTTATTGTTCAGGATTTCGGTATGACCCTAACTGGTGTTACTTCGATAATATGATTCTTCTTGAATATGAAATCACCCTTTTGATATTTTCATTTCTTTTCATCACCTTTTCAGAGAGACCCCAAAAACCCTCTCTTTGACACAATAGAGTTTCTTTGAAATACCCTTTACATTATCTTTTCATTGGCGAGACCCCTTCTATCGGTTAGACTCTAAACCATATCACTTCGATATCCCAAATCCCTTATCTGTTCGACTTTTAGGGTATCATGAAACTATTGAATGACTCTTGGTGATATCCCCTCTCTCTTTGATTTTCTCATTACTTTGGGTTTTCATGTGATTTTCCTTTTGTCTGATAGGCGCAAAAAATGCCAAAAAAGTGCCTACTTGTTATGTCTTGTCACTTTAATTCGATGTGATGCATTTTACAATCTCATTTATTGTTCGGGATTTCGGTATGACCCTAACTGGCGTTACTTCAATAATATGAGTCTCCTCGAACAAGAAATCACCCTTTTGATATTTTAATTTCTTTTTGTCGCCTTTTCGGAGAGACCCTAAAAACCCTCTCTTCAACACAGTAGAGTTTCTTCGAAATACCCTTTACATTATCTTTTCATCAACTAGACCCCTTCTATCAGTGAGACTCTAAACCATATCACTTCGATATCCCGAATCACTTAAAGGTTATAGATATTTTTCATTTGATCGTCGTGACACGTTTTGGTGTCACGCCGAAGTGCCTTATCTGTTTGACTTTCAGGGTATCGATGAGACTACAATTTTTTTTTGGTGTACGGTGCTAAACTTGGCTCTAGTTTAGTCGTTATAATTGGTAATATAGTCAATGCTAAAGTCGGTGCTAATTTAGGTGCAATTTGATACCTAATTTAGCGCCTACTTGTTCTGATCAACACACAAAATGCCAAAAAAGGTGCCATCCTGATAAATAGCGTCGACTTTTTCAAAAAATTGGAGAAAAGTAAATTAAAATATTGGGTGGAAGCAAAAAATAGAGCAAAAAAAGGAGCTAATCACAGGGGTTTGTTGTAGTGGTGTATGTGATGCACACCCTAGCGGGGGTTGTTTGGATTATCACCTATTGTGTTTAAACTAGAACCTTTAGTGTTGTAATGCAAGGCTACCATGTGTTATACTTCTTGTTTTATTTATGAGACTTATTATTCAGAGTATCCTTGTCATGCAGACATTTTAGGGGTTGTTGACCCCATGTGAGACTTACTTATTTCACCTCCATTTTTGCTTGCATCGTATTTGCATTTTGATGACATATGGACATTGGGACTATTGATCTTGTTATACAGGCTTTCAAGATTTATTTCATATGCTATGATTGGATTAGATAGATTATGTTATGATGATGATCATAGTTCACATGATAGATTTCATTTGAATGTATAATGTTATGCGTTATTTATTTTGATAAAATTAAAATTCTAGTGGATGAGTAATGAATGAGATATTATACAGTTTGACCCTTACTTGATGTTAGAAAAATGCAAGTGAATTATGAAGCATACTTATGTTAGCATGTGTATTATCAAGGATATATGTGATTATGCGATATTGTGTGTGTGTATTCCTTCCTTTCGCTTCGGCTATGATGAACATGTGCTATTGATCCAATTGCGGAAGTGTGTAGGTAAATTTTCCATGCCCTTGGAAAATTTGGAGGTCATACCAGTAACCCCTTGTGAAATCCGTGTTTAGCCGATCTAGTCCCAAGAGGGACCATGGTCAATTGTGTTGGTGAATGATGATTTCATGATGTCTGCATTTATGTTGTATTCGGATTAGGTTTCACCTTTTCTATTTGTTTTATTAAGGTGTTGTAAATGTGTATTGTTTAAATTGCACCATTTGGTGTCATTTATTTTTATGGGCCTTTTCTAGTGATTTTATGCACTTGTGATGTTTATTTTGGCCTAAAAATGACCCTAGGTCATACCCCTAGGGTCTAGGGCCAACTTGGACATGTTAAACCTTAGTTATACCTCCATGCAGTCACTTTAACTTTACCCTGAAGTAAAGTGACGAATTTTTGAATTTGGTATCAGAGCCCATGTTTTAACCTGGGATCTCTGGGTGTGTATAATTGCCGAGTTGGGCTGATAATAGATCGTGCATACTTGTGTTGCATGTCTAACTCTAACTTGTGTAGCAACGAGTTCGTAAGACACCTTACGCGGGAATAGCTTGTTTTCCCTCAATTTTGCTTCCAATAACCCCCATGTATGACTTGGTGTCGTAGGTACTTGGGGAAGAGTATTCTTGATGAATAGAGCAATTGAAGGACCATGCAAGTCTTTAATTTGAAAGTTGATCAACTTCTTGACCTAGTGCTATCCTAAGAGGATGATATTGGTTGGGTTTTACTGAGTGTTTCATTCCAACTAATCCTTTCTCCTTGTCCTAGTTGTTGGTGCATTTCGATCCTTCTTTAAGGGTCATGACAACCCATGGTAAGTTCACCCTTGGACAAGTGTTATTGTGATAAAGATTTATTCTTATGGCTACCTTGTAGGTTACCCTAACAAATGTTGAGTTGTGTTTATCCTACATCGTAGGAGGAAATGAATGTAATTGAGTGGTACACTATCTTGGACAAAGACTCGTATCCTAACCATTTATTGGATCCACCTGGTGTCATTTAGTTAACCTTTGTATCATGGAGTAAGATGTGCCTTGTTTAGACGACCCCTCTAGTCAGGATGTGAAGAAGTTGTGGACATGTAGTTGTCCTTTGCCTTGATGTAGGATTAAGTTACCTTGATGAGTAGTTGTCACTCAAAGAGTGGATAAAATGGTATATTTTCTTATAAGACTCACTTGGTACCCTCATTTAGAGGATGGAGAAGTGGATGTTAAAAGAGTTTGTCATGTAAGGCCTATAATGGCTATTTTCTTAAGTATGCCTTTTGGGATGAGTAGTGGCTTCAAGGACCACTTCGTGGTTGTGAATCTTGTGACATTTGTTGTGCCACGTTGAGTTAATCTCCTTGTAACATGTTGGTGTCTAATGAATAATTGGGCTATGCGTTGCCCATGCATTAATTTGTAATGTGCTTTGTTCATTAAGTATAAATACCTCACTGGTTGATGGTTTAAAGGTTCGAGAAGTAAGATCTAGTTGCGAGTGTAATTTCGTACATGCACATTAAATAGTAAACTAAATTACAACTTGATCCCTCTCTTGCCACCTTGTTTCATTGAAATTTGTGTACCTATATGTCACGACATTGTGATGAGTTCTGCTTGTGATTGACATAGGCCTTAGTGCTTGGAAGGCTATAGTGAAGCCTTGCGATGGGTTGAAATAAAGAAAGTTAAGATTGAGTTATGGTTGTCCTATCGGGTTAATGTGGAAACCCTCTAAGTGGTACCTTCTTGGACTTTTAGATGTTGGATTCTGATGACTCTTGAGGTGAGTCCCTTGTGCAACTGATTGCATGATTACTTGAAGGGAATCCAATTGGTTAGAAATATATTATCTTATGGATTGCAATAAGTCTAGGTGTTGAGTTGAATAAGGAATCACACACCTTGCCTTAGGGTAATGAATGTGGTTTGTCACTTATTTGGGTATCTTGGAAATGGAAACATTGGGATTGTAAGGATGTGATGGGAAATTAAGTTTGTTTTGAGGGTAATGGTGAGTTGGTTGTGATACCGCTGGGGTGTTAGTAGTTAGGTGTTGTAATTGACTTGTATGATTGACATAGATGCATCCAATGGGTTGTTTTTGGGTGATATAAGGCCTTGTCTTGAACTTGAGAGTAATTTGTGAGCCACCTTGGAAAAGTTTAGAATTATGGAAGAAGTGCTTTTTGGATGCTTTTGGTAGTATCCATGTAGATGTGGTTTCGTGTTGCTTCCAGGAAGTGCGTAAGGCCCACTTCGAAGGTGACTCTTAGGATACATGACTTTTGGTAATCCTTTCCAAGCATGTACTAGGCTGCCTAGAAGTTGTGGGTGTACATGTAGTGGGGTGTTTCATGACCTTAGTTAAGAATGTGACCACTATGCCCCTCCTCTCCTTCGTAACTGTGTTATATATGTATAATGTTGTAATGTGCAATTTTGGTTAAATTGTTGAAGATAGTTATCTACTTATTGATGAATTTTTATTGTTTTCAAAAAAATAGCTGTTTTGAGTCTATTTATTTGGGCTACTTAGTCGACTTACTTTCTTGTAGTCCTCTTACCTCAAGGACTTGTTCTATTATAATCCAATTTAAATTTTGAATGTTGAATTTGGCACCACTTTTGAAATTGACTTATCTTTTAAATTGGAATTATCTTTTGGGTCTTAATTCTTCTAAAATTTTATCGTTAAACTTATTTAAGACTTATCTTTTGTAAGCTTTTATTTTGAGGATCTTTGTTATTGTTGGTATTGCTAGTACCTGTGTAGTGTTGTGAACTATGTAACCTACATTACCCATAAGGGTACTTGGTGAGATGGAAGGTGGGAATAGTCGATCTTGGTCGAAGTCTTAAGTTTGAGTTGGTTAGTGAATCGCTAGTGGTGGTCCAGAATTTTCTTGTTAACCTTGTGTCGTGTCGAGTAATGTGTTGGTGCTTTTCTATTTCGAGAGGTTGAATCTTTAAATTTTAAGAAATAGGTGCTAGTGAGGTTCGAATGAGTAGATATAGGTTGGAAAACCTTGAGATCCTCCTATTGTTGTGTGGATATACTATCCACGTGAAATTGGCTCCCTTGTTTTAAGAGGTTATGTGATTTCTCTGATCGATTAGAAGTTGGACCCAGAAGTTTTGCACTGGTATAGGTGTTTAGCTTCACCCCTTGACGCTAGGGACGCATGGTTGTGTTGGTACCTACGTATTCTGCAAGTTTGACCTTGGCAATCTAGTGAGGACCTGTTGATAGAAGTGGCCATCAAGACTTGTGAGTCTTGCACAATTCTTGCTTAGAGTCTTAAGTGTTTTTCGCTTAGCATCGGGGGTTTTGTGACTAATTGTTTAGTCAAGCTTCCTTTGGGCTACTTGTGTTAGGTGCAGTTTGGATGGAGAAATGAGGCTAGGAGTATGATTTAGTTGAGTTAGAGTTTAGAAGGGCCTCTATTGAGCTAACCTCCTTGCTGTATTCCCCTCCTTGACCTTGGATTACTTGGTGGTCTATATTAGGGCATCTAATGCCCCGGTGCCTTTTGATGCTTGTAACATGTTTTGACTATGTGTTGTGGTTAGATTCTTGACACCTCCTAGTTGGAGGAGGGTATCTTTGGGGATTATTCACCTATGTGATTACTTATTAAGTTCCTAATAGTTTCCGTACTTTCATGTCAAAATCTATCTAAGTTTAATGTCATGTTGGAATGGTTTGTAGGTGGGTTACTCTACAGTACCTCCATGTCAACTTCTAGGAGGAAGTTTATCTCTAGGGGAGGAGGATGTGAGGCCCACCCTTGTGCGACCCGATTAGTTGCACTTGTCGACCATGTTGTTTTGCTTCTCCCTAGCTAGAGGTTTGATTTATGAGAGTGATCCTATCTTTGAGGCTATGTGGTGTTGTGTGGACCTTTTGTTTAAGGTGGTTGTGTTAGTTGGGTAGGTGTATGTGATGCACACCCTAGCAGGGGTTGTTTGGATTATCACCTGTTGTGTTTAAACTGGAACATTTAGTGTTGTAATGTGAGGTTACCATGTGTTGTACTTCTTGTTTTATTTATGAGACTTATTATTCAGAGTATCCTTGTCATGTAGACATTTTAGGGGTTTTTGACCCCGTGTGAGACTTACTTATTTCACCTCCATTTTTTCTTGCATCATATTTGCATTTTGATGACATATGGACATTGGGACTACTGATCCCGTTATACAGGCTTTCAAGATTTATTTCATATGCTATGATCATTGGATTAGATAGATTATGTTATGATGATGATCATAGTTCACATGATAGATTTCATTTGAATGTATAATGTTATGCATTATTTATTTTGATAAAATTAAAATGTTAGTGGATGAGTAATGAATGAGATATTATTCAGTTTGACCCTTACTTGATGTTTGAAAAATACAAGTGAATTATGAAGCATACTTATGTTAGCATGTGTATTATGAAGGATATCTGTGATTATGCGATATTGTGTGTGTATGCCTTCCTTTCACTTTGACTATGATGAACATGTGCTATTGATCCATTTGTGGAAGTGTGTAGGTAAATTTTCCATGCCCATGGAAAATTCAAAGGTCATATCAGTAACCCCTTGTGAAATCCATGTTTAGCTGACCTAGTCCCAAGAGGGACCAAGGTCAATTGTGTTGGTGAATGATGATTTCATGATGTCTGCATTTATGTTGTATTCGGATTAGGTTTCACCTTTTCTATTTGTTTTATTAAGGTGTTGTAAATGTGTATTGTTTAAATTGCACCATTTGGTGTCATTTATTTT
Organism: Cunninghamia lanceolata; assembly: GCA_027924645.1. Lineage (NCBI taxonomy): Eukaryota > Viridiplantae > Streptophyta > Pinopsida > Cupressales > Cupressaceae > Cunninghamia > Cunninghamia lanceolata. The sequence continues at coordinate 3,215,886 of BSBN01000192.1, forward strand.
TATGGGCCTTTTCTAGTGATTTTATGCACCTTGTGATGTTTATTTTGGCCTAAAAATGACCCTAGTTCATACCCCTAGGGTCTAGGGCCAACTTGGACATGTTAAACCTTAGTTATACCTCCATGGAGTCACTTTAACTTTACCCTGAAGTAAAAGTGACGAATTTTTGAATTTCCCCCACCTCGTCTCCTCTTTATTGCTTTCGGTGCTTATGCACCCTCACTCACACAACTGCGGCCTTGAGATATTTCAACTGTGTTCTTTCACTCCTTCAGTCGCCTGTCCCCTTCTAATGGCCATCGCTACCTTTATTTTTCCTGCATCTCAATCAATATATATATATATATATATATATACACACACACACATAGTGGCTTTAAAAAAGAATAAGGAAATATATTAACCTCTATGTATAATCCCAGATGCTGTGGCCTCCATGGTTGCTCTGGGTAACCTGCAAGCAAAGTAGAATAAACAAAATGGAGTAAAGCATTGTGAGAAGAGAAAACTTAGAAAATGATAAGAGGCAAAATGAGATTAGGGTTAGGGTAGAATATGATAGAAAACAAATAAAAAAGATTTTAGGGTTGAGAAAAATGAATAGAGAAAAAATAAAAGGAAATTAGGTTTTTAAATTCCCCATGTGAACATGACCCTATTTCCCTCCCTCTCCCATTTTCAAATGGACTTGTTATTAATTGCCTTTTTCATCCTATGAATTAATTAAGTTGAGTGGGTTAATTTTATTCCTAGGCATATATTTTATTCTAGTGGGTTAATATTTTTATTGTTGGATTTTTTTAGAGTGGGTTTAACTTTATCCTAGACTTTTTAATTAATTTTAGTGGGCTAATTTTATAGGGGTTTTTTAATTTAAATGTTCTAATAATTGTTACTAATTTTTTGTTCACACTAAAAATTAGTTGGACCTAAGTGTAATTGTTCAGAAGGAATAAAAGAAAACTTCAAGGTTATGCATTTCTTGAATGATTGATGCCTTGACGAAGTAGAAAAGAAGATCCAGTTGTCAGGATAACCTATCAGTCCAATCAAGACTGATAAGTTATCATGACAAAAGAATTGATTATCAAAGGATCAAACATTCAAGGAGATACATGTGTTCTACAAAGTTTGATCTTTTAGGAGTTATAAGTTAAATTGATTATTCAATTAATCAGTTTTGAATAAAAGAGAGAAAGATATTGTATTACACTATTATGTCATGTTTTGAACATACATCTAGGCATCTGTTACTTTATCTCATGCATTGATTGAAAAGGAAATACATATACATCATATGCATCAGAGAAACTAACTGATCATGTTTAAAAGAAGTGTTCAAATGTGTCCCACACAAGCTGTGGGAGTAACTAGACTGAGCGATTACATACATGCAAGCTATGTATCTATTTGATAAAAGAAAAGAGAAAAGAACATATGATAAATCTAAACATCCATCATTGCCTAATGATGGAGGTTGCTATTGAAGTCAACCTTCAAGTCTTTAGCTTTCAGTCTTCACTCCAAGCCACCATCCAGTTGAAACCTACAAAATTTTGGTGATAGCCCTGTTAGTGCTCTGGATGTTTACAGTTATCACATGCTTTTATCAAATAGAGACATCTACTTATCATATCATGCATTCAGATAAGAGATCAGATCAGATATATGACACAAATCAGGAATAAATCATGAAGGAGATCAATCAATGCTATCAGGTACTTCTTATGCTAACTTGTTTGTTCACTGTGCAGGTATAGGACAAATTTTGTTGCTGATTTGAAGACAAATAAGAATGTGGATTAAAATGTGGCTCCCACAAGGGTTGAGCTTAGCATGCTCAAGTGATACCATTACATGTTATGCTATATCCAATAGCTCATAGTATTATGCCATCAAGATACACAAAGAACAGTACTGGAAGAACAAATCAAGGACAGAAAGCACATATGCCAATCAAGTCTCAATTGCATATCAAATAGAAGGATCAGGCTATAGGAGCCATCATTTTCAAATAAAAGTTGGAGACAAATTTCAGATCATGCTTGTGTTCATGTTGATAAGGTACATCCAAATCAATCCATGCTTCTAGAAAGACAGATCCAGCAAACATCATGTTAAGCATTGAAGCAGTCAACAACGATCAAAAGTGTGGAGTACAATCATGAAAGGTATTTTCCTTTCTTTCTGTTGTGTTTGAGATCCATATTACATAAAGCTATTGATACCATTCAAACAACATGGAATAGTTTATGATGGCAAGTAAGATAGCCAATCATTCACCTTAGACATTATAAGACATAAGAATCAACAAGACTGCCCAATAATTGAATACATTAAGTTCAGAATCAGAGAACAATTAGTGAAGGGACTGTTGGACAATCATGAATGCTAAAGCAACCCTCAATGAAGAATAGCAATAGAGGAAGTAGCCATTTTAGAAAGGTATAGCAGTCAAGAAGCAGACATGGCATAACCGGTAAAAGGCTAATAAGGCACGAGAATGACTTTGATGATAGTCAATGTGGAAAACATAGGTAAATAAAAAACCCATCCTGAATCTATGATGATGGCATCACAGTACATGCAAAAGACAGTGAACACATTAACAACCATCAAATAAGCAACAACAACACTCAATGTGATACCAACCCTCAACGGTTTTCACCATTTCCAAGTACAAGGAGGTAAAGATGAAACAATTCAAGTGAAGCAACACTTTACACCAGGTACTCCTCTTTTTGTTCTCATACTGTTAAAGATGTTCAAAGGTTAATAGTCATATCATATCACTTTTTGCAAGTGTCTCATAGAGACAGTCAAGTAAATGCCATATGGAACAACAGATGAAATAGTGGAAGGCAAGACAATCATAAACAATATGCCAACTTGATTGTCATAAGGTAAAACCTCACAAGAATATATGAGATAAGTGTAACAATCACATGCTAGAGGCAAAGATGCAAATAACAGATACATACAACATGCTCACAATTCATCAAATGATAAGGACTGTCACTGAGTATCAAGGATCTTAGAAGAAGAACAAAATAGGATCATCATTCATTTATCATCACTGTCATGACAGTCAAGTATACATCCTAAATCAAGAGATAGTCATAACTAAATTGGAAAGGTGCAAATACAATATACATAGAGTACAGTGGGGTGTAAAGAATGCAACAATCCAAGGATTAGCAAGGTGAATTCCATGCATTCTATCAACAATCTTGATCAAACAAAGTTCATCTTACATCCCTAAAGCTACAATATTGCAATGGTGCAGTCAAGAAGGTGCCATGCCTTAAGAAGAGATACAGTGCAAGATCAAAGAGAGACACAGTCACTTTCACCATGAACAAAAAAGAGACAGACAGAGTATATTTCAGTTGCCAGATCCATCTATAGAAGTGCATCAATAATGAAGGAGGAACATCAGAAGAAGAACAAGACTATATCAAGTGCTACAGTGATGATTGACAAAGAACATGTAATTCACAAGTTATATGCTATAGTATACAAGTCAACATCAATTCAAGGTGTAGCAATGCATGTCCAAAATCAAAAGGTAGGCATATACAAGAAGTGAATAGGTACAACTAAATGAAATGAGAATATCATGAGTGAAGAAGAGAGCAAAAAATTTACCATTTTTGTTGTGAATGAGGTGTAAAATTGCTACTAAATGATCAACCAATGAAGGGTATAGTCATGTTATAAGTGCAGCGATAGAACAAGTGATAGCAAATCAGTCATGAAGGAACTTGAGTATTTAGAAGATAAACAAATACAATCATTTTTTGCTAAAATAGTATAAGATGAAGATAAAAACCCCTGTAGAAATAAAAGCATGATATGCAAAGGATCAGCATTGAACATTAAGAGCAATCCATAACATCAATAAGACTATCATCAAAAGGCCCAACACCACCATTACAAGTTAGAACAATCATGGAGATGATGGAGAACATGAAAAATAATAAATGAGTTTAAATGCAGATACAAGAAAACAGGACAGTTAACACCATTTTGACGTTATCAAGAGCCAGTATAAGCAGTAACAGTGCTGTCACAAGGCAATGATGCAATCAGATAAATGGGACAGTCAAGACAATGCATAACTATGGCAATCTTGACTAGAGAAAAAAAATACAGAGAGATTTGGTGCCACATACATAGAATAGTGGCTTACATTTCACATGATTATAATGACACCCATGTTAGTCTATCTTTTGATTAAGAAGGTTTCTTATCACAAGTGTTTTCTGCTTCAATTTGGGAGCCTTGCCAAGCCTTAAATAGTCATAGTCACCTTAGAAATGTGATAGAGATGTATTCAGGGCATTCACAAAACAAATGGCAAGCTGTTCTTGTTGAACCTTCAAAGTAGCCTTCAAACAGCTACAAAAAATCCATGAAGACAAATAGTAATGATGAGGTAAGATACAACCCTAACGAATATTTGAAATAGTGCCAAATAAGGGGCAACAGTAAAAATAAGTCCTTTTGTTCAAATACAACCACAAGTGAAAAGAATGAGCAAGACACAAGGAACCCTTGTCTTTTTCTAGTTACAGTATCAAAAAGGGGCTTCATTCTTGCATATTAAAACCCTAGCTTCATGGTTATGAACAGTCAAAGGAAATATACAGGAGATGATATAGCAGCAAGCCGTGACCAGAAGTAAAGGAGCTTACCTCTTGTTACAGAGGATATGAAGACACTTAATGACCGTGGCCCTTCTTCTTGAATTTTTTTACCAATTTTGCCACATTTGAAGGAGTTTCAAGATAGAGAAACAAGGAACAACATCAAAGAATGGTGTCAAATATTATTGTAGAGGAAAATGCAGGTATGGCTGTGGCCATTAAAGCCAAAAAATTACAGAAGGTAATGAAGTATGCCAGTCAAAGTTTCAAATATTGTGCTCACCTTGTTCTTGAGTCTCATTTTAGCAGAGAGATGCCAAGATTTGACCCATAGAAGCCAAAAAACCAGAAGAGCATATGCCAGAAAGCCAAACCCTAGTGATGGCATAGCAAAGTTGCAGAGGAAGCAAAGAAGGAATATCAAATGAAGAACGAGCAGTTTTAGGGTTATCTTCTTTCTTTTATTCGAAGGTTCTTTGATTCAAGTGTGTTTTTTGACTTAAAAAAAACTAATAATTACATTATCCAAAAGAGATGCCATGGTCAAGACCTTGGCCTTAAAAGATCCTAGTCATCATAACATGGAGTGGTTGACAGTCTGCTTTGGACTTGATTTTTATTAAGTCAAGAGGGCCGATGTGATGTGAGAGAAAGGCTTCAAGCCTTATAAACCTTTTGAAGATTCCTTGGTGGTTGGCTATTGCATAGACACCAATACACATTCTTAGGTTCCTTTCCCTTATTCAAAACATCCAAAGATAGGGATATCTCCTCATTATACATAGTGGCTAACAAAGCCAAGAAGGTGTGATCTTAGACTTGGCATATGCATAAGGCTATACATGGAGTTTTCAAAGGTAGGAATTCATGCATGGTGGAGGTATGATTTGAATGGGATGCATAAGGTATTGTCTTGTATTGATTTGATTATTGCATAAAGGCAATTGCAATAGGAGATTGCATGGTGGCAGTATATGATGGCAGATATATGGAGCATTTTTTATGCATGGGGTTTTATGGGTCATGGAGTTGTTTTCCTTAATCTCAAGTTGCATATGGGGATATAAAGCGATTTAGGAAATGTAATGTATGTGCACAAAGGCAACAAAGGGGAGTCATAAGGATATTTATGCATATTTGTTTTGTGCATGGAATCTCATGTGGAGTGTGGTGGTGTTCACCTAGGGTTAGGGTTCTAAAATTTTAGTTTGCAAGTTCCTGTGTTTATTCCTTTAAGCCCTTGGTGCTTTGGTTTGAATTGTTTCCCGACCTGCATGCAGTGTTTTCCCCTTTTTTCTATCGCACATGGGCAAAATGTTAAGTTTTGTATGTTCAAATGGCATGTATGTTGGCGGACTTGTGAAAATTCAATCGGCTTCCAAAAATAATGAAAAAGGGGAGTTATATGCATTTTTTATGCATATCAGGTTGCATATGCAAAGGGGGAATCTATCGCGGATTCCTGGGAATATTCTGCAGTTGTATGCATTTCCTAATACATATTAGGTTCAAAAGGATGCATGTACTTGGGGGAATCTTCCGTAATATTCCAGGAATATGCCTCTATTGTATATCGGGTTCGCTTGTATGTGTTTTGTTGTACATCCTAATATACATCGGCTGCATGCATTTGAAAGATACAAGGAAAAATATACAAAGGTGGAATATTCTCTGAAGATTCCCTGTTTGTATGTGAGAAGGTTTGTATGTTTGACATACAAAGGTGCCAGTATACTTTTGTTACAGTGGCGAAGGGGAGATACATGCGGCGGGGTCCGCAGAAATGCAAAGATCTTTGTATCTCCGACATGCAAGGTAAAATATGCATTCTTCGCATATTCTCTAAAGATTCCCTATTTGTATGCTAGGGAGGTTTGTATGTTTGCCTTTGTATATTCAACATACAAACAAAATACACATTTGTTGGATATGCAAGCGGCACATACAAGAGGGAATATATTTCGCATACTCCAGGTCAGATTCCCTGTTTGCATGCGAAGGTAAATGTATATCTGGTGATATACATTGATAATATACAAGGGCCGATGTACATTTGGTGGGGCCCACCTCTTGTATATTTGCGGTTGTATGTTTGGACATACATTCAAATATACAAAGGATAAGATGCAAGCTGGACCCGATAATTTTTCAAATTTGTTCTATAGGCCCCTGGCGTCCGCGGCTTGCATGTATGCATACTTGTATATGTGTCGATATACAAAAGGTTAGGTACAAGCCAGATTTCAAAGCAATTTCAAAATGCTTCATAAAAGGTTAAAATCCACGCCTTGTATGTATGAGGAGATTGCATAGGCATTCGCTTGTATGCTTGCACATACAAGCCAATATACAAAGGAGGATATACAGCCTGGACGCGAAGGGGGAGTCAAATACAGTGAATAAAATTTGAGGTCTAGCTTGTATATAAGATGAATATATATGCCAATATACATTGTGATACACAAGGGAAAAGGGATGCAAGGTGGACCCGATGGTGATTGCGACTTACTCTATAACAATTTGGGGTCCACCTTGTATATTAAGTTGTTGCATGTATATGCATTTTGCATATACATGGGAAAATGAGATAGCGATAAGTCAGCGATAGGAGCATGAAGTGCCTACGTGGCACATTTTCACTGGCTGGCAACTTTTCAGGGGTATTTTGAGGCTGTAGATTATTGCGATGGAGGCATGATCGACGGCTATCTTTCAATTTCACAGCAGCGAAGGGTTTCTTTGTGAAATGACCGTGTTTTTGGGTGGGAAGACCTCTGTGCATCCATTGCTGCATTTTTACTGCATCCCGCGGGTAGCTGAAGTATTGATGGCAGAATTGCAGAGGTATGGCCTGATTGACTAGCTAGCTACCCGATTGAAGAGTAATGTCCTCAAATGGCAGCACGGGGCTCGAGTCCAGCTCCTCCTCGCCTTTCCTTCTACCTACTGCATTAATTTTTGGGGCACCATTTTGTGGTGCACGGTATCTTGCAAAATTTTTGATGTGCCCTGTAATTAATTTGCCAAGTACACTCTCCTGCTGTATTTAGCAGACTGTGTCACTCATTTGTTGTTGAAAACTGGACAAATTTTGGTATTGTAACAAGATACAACTTCATTGGTGGCTCTGTTTTGGGTGTCTTGTGAGTTTATGAATCTCATGTTTTGTGTTTTATGCATAAGTTAACTGGTTTCATGCTGATTTATATGAGAAATGCTCTGTTGCATGTGTTTAATCATTTGTCTCCAAATTGTGAATGTATTTTCTTTTGAATCAGAATGACTAAGGGTTATTTTAGATTCAAGAATATGGGTTTTCTGTATTGAATGTTTAATCTCCTACCTTTGTTCAAGGAACAAATTAAATGTTTCAGGTTAATCATTGGGAAAATATGTTGCAATGGGGATACCACCAAGTATGAATGATTAAACACTTAAATTTAGGGAAGTGTCTGTAAGGCAGATACTAGAAATCTCCCCTTGAAACTCAGTCATTGATTTAAGCTTATGATAACCACTCACATGTGTATGTCTATTGACTCCGAGCCCTGGATAGGCACCAATCTGGTCCCGTGTTGAGGTTACAACCAGGGTCCTAGTTTTGCATCCAAATGACATAAAATCAAACTCCAACTTCATATACAAATCTTTAGGATATTAGAAGTAGTTTGAGGACAAAAATCCTCTGTCTACAACTGAATATAGGCCCAGAGCTAGCCCCTTTGCACTTATTCCATAGTTTTGGTCTATATAAAAGAGTATTTATTTGCTTTGTACCAACATCCAAACAAGTTCATGTGCATATGTTATAGATGTTGAATAGGGAATTACCCCTTGGTTCTGCAAAGCCTAAAGAAGAAGAGGAGATATTTATAGAGTCTATCTCCTGTACTGTTGGCCCCTGGCCTGGTGATCCTGTTGATCAATAATGGCTATTTTGTAGGGATAACTGGGAACAAGCATCCAGTCTGGGAAAATAACCAACAGAGTGATTCAGATTTTTATTTTTTTCTTGCAGAGGAAGATAATATTTTCTCATTGATCATGGGGTGATGAGGAGTTTTGTATTTATCCCTAAGTCCTATTTTTTTCTCATATCATGCAAAATAGGAAAATGTAATTGGAGTGACAAGGAGTCATATTTTTCTTCTAATCATGCATGATTTTACATATGAATTAATTGTAAATAAATAATAAAGTAATACTCTATAAATTACTTTATTATTTTTCACAAATTGTAAAATAAAAAATAGATCAAATTGTAACCAATAATAGAGTAATATTCTATTACTATATTATTTACTCACAATCAATTTTGCTCATGCAAAATCATGCAAATTGATTAGTGGAGTTAACTAGGTCACCTAGGAGATATTGCATAACTTTTAGGAGTATTTTTAGGGTCTTTGGTCAAATTTTTTGGTCAAACATAAGGAGAGGCCCAAATTGAAGCTATTTTTTCTCAATTTGTGGCAGTTTTAGACCCTAATTTTGAGGATTTTAGAGGTTGCTCAGGAATGAGTATTTTTAGAGGCAGTTATCTGTAAGTCCATATTTTTTGCATGCCTCTTGGAGAGAGCAAACCTATTTATTGTAAAGCAAAAGTTTGTTTTTGCTAGTTCTTGATTCTCATTCTGATTCAGATAGATTGGAGAATTCTTGTAGCTCACTTTTTACAGTTTTATTGAGAGATCGACAGGTTAAAGGTTATCTTTTGTCTTTATGCAAAGCTTTCCTTTGTTTATTTCAGATCAGTTGAATTACCTTTCCTTTTTGTGTTGAATGTTAAAGTGATTTGATGAAATTTTGCTATGTTTTATTATTAAACCTTCAAAATTATTGTCTCGCCTCCTTGTTTGCAGCATTAAAGCATATATTTATCACAGTCTTAGGTTGTGTTAACCAGAAATAGTCTTTTTATGCTATGAACAAACCATTTCCTTCATAAAACTTGTTTTCAAACCTTCCTTAGAATCACTTTTGTGGTATTTATGCCAAGTCTGGATTGTGTAAAAGTTAGTTTTCTAAGCAAACATTGTGGATCGGATTGCATTATCTTTACCCATATCAGGTTCATCACCATTTTATCTTTTATATTCACTTAGTTTCTTTCTTCCCTTTTCCCAGAAAGTAAAAAACATACGTCTCAATAGAACATTTGAACGAAACCAACCCATAATCTGGAGGTCTAATCTCATAATAGGGTACCCACAACCTGAGATTAGTCCCATGTTACACAGAATTGCAGTGCTTTAACCAGCCTTGTATACGGGTGCAATTCCCAGTGATAACAAGAATGTTATTGTTTTATTTATTCTACGGGTATGGTCGAAAATGTTAATGTGGAAATGATTATTTTAATGGTCGTATTTAATATTTAATTATTTTTAATTGAAAGACATGGTAGGAGTTATTTTTAATTATTTTCCATGTATGGTAAAGAGGCGTTATGCTGCCAAAATTTATCTAGAGTAGTGTGGTTAACTTAGTAATTCATTTCCTATCCTTCTTATTACATTTTTAATTATCGAGAGATTAATTATTCTAGATGGATTTAATTTATTTTAATTTTATTCTAGTTCCTAGGGTTAGATTTCGACACTTGTCGAAATCACTCCACTTCACTTAGGGATCTTAGGGTTAGACTCAAAATTGAAAACTAACCCTATTGGAAATGCTCCTCAAGTTGCATAACTCCCTTATTAGACTATCATTTTGTAGGGGATGTGAAGGGACTTCACATTACCCCAACTTTGACTTAGGTCTTTACCTTCATGCGTATGTCTCTGAGCATGCATGTTGTGCGGGAGGGGGTTTTTAGAGTCAGGTGGGAAAAGTTTTGATGTTTCATGTCATGACCACATGACAAATGTGGACATGACACATGTGTTGTGTGTTGTGACCACATGGGAAATGTGGGCATGACACTTGCAAAGGAACTTTTGAGGATCTCCAGCAGAGGTTAGGGGTAATTGCCCCTCCTTCTTGCTAGATGCATAGTGGTGCATCTATCCTAGGGGAGTTCATGTTATATCTTGTTCATGGATTGATGGTGGCTACCTCTTAGGGGGAGCAGGTAGTGGTTGCTGATGATCGAGGGAGTCTGTTTGTTGTAAGAAGTCATGCTCTAAGAAAGCATATGCAGGTATGTGGTCGATGTGAGTAAGTAGAGGTTGCCCTTTGTATTTGATGTCAAAGGGGGAGAATTGTGGAGGTATGTATTGCCATCAATGCCAAAGGGGGAGATTGTTACACTTATGGTTACTAGGGTTGTCATTGATTGTCATTGATGTCAACACTATCTTGGATGTGTGATGGTGCTCATGGTTGGATGTCATGTCCTATCCAACAAAGAAGATACAGTTCATGGTTGGATGTCATGTCCTATCCAGTAGAGAAGATACAGTTCATTGTTGGATATCATGTTGAATATAATGAGATTACTGAAGTTCATGGTTTGATGTCATGCCTTGATCAATTTAGAATTGAATATAAAGTTATATTATGATGGAAATTAGAAGCATCAAGAAGATACAGGGTGAAAGTTCAAAACTATGTCACACTTTTATAAAGGGAATGGCCAACACAAACATATTTTTCCAACTTAAACGTCAAAAAAGTCATATGTATGTTTTGAATTTTAAAATGACATAAACTATGAAATGTAGAACTTCTAGTGTAGTTTATGCTTATAATTTTTTATTTTTAAAAAAAATAGGTGGATATTTTTTTTTATGAATTTAATTGATAAATTTTGAATGCTGATATTTTTCAAAAAAAGTGACATCGATGGGACGTCAAGAAAAATATAGCAAAATTAATTTTTTCTTTAATTTTTTTTTTCTAACTAGCCAACTCAAATATCTAGTGTATGGAAAAAAAATTAATTTTTGATAATTTTTTAAAAAAATTTTTAAAGTCAATTTTAATCAGAACATAGTAGTTCCATGGGATGTCAACTTTTTTACAATATATATTTTGTTTTTTAAAAAAAATACCCACTTGGAGAGGATTCCCTCCTCTAGTGAACCATATATTTTTTAAATTTTTGAATATGTTTTTCCTATTTCTTTTTAATTTATAATCAGCTACATGTTTGATTATAATAACCTACTTGCAATAAATTTAAAAATAATCCTAATAGAACTTATCAAAATATTAAAAAAATATATTTCTAAGATCTAGACTTCGACATCTACTAAAGGGTATTTTAAGATTTTCATGAAAATGCCCTTTGGTTGGAGAAATTTACAGTTGAACTTGAAGTTTTGTCAATTTCTTGTAAATGGGGGGGGGGTTGGCTACTACATGGGATGCCACATAGACAATTTTAGGCGAGATTGTATTGCTCGAAAAAGTTTCAGGTGAAACTTTCTCGCCTGAAACCTTCAATGTAAATAAACACATTTTCTAAAATTCAAATTGGCTTTTATATATTTTTAAAATTTAGGTGAAAATGTTTCACCTGGAACTATTCATACCACACAATGCCACATAAGTGGTACATGGTTCTGAGTGGAACCCTTTCTATAGAAACTATTTAATTGGCCAAAAGTGTAACACCGATTTAAAATTTTACCCTACATTAATATGGGAATTAGAAGTACTATGATGATCAGATGTGTTGCTAATGTTGAGAAGATGTTACTAGAGGCCTGATCCAAGTTTCATGATGATTGAATTACCGGAAGTGTGTTTTGTAGTTTGAAGACAATCTTGAAGACAGTTACTATACGGAAATAGAATGCTCCACATTCCTCTGCATTTGCAGATATGGCTATGTGGTTATGGAACTATGTTCAGGGTGTAGTGAAGTTCATAATCCCAAAGCTTTAGATCATTTGCCCTTCCACTGTGAAAGTTATGCATGATAGAGTACCGACATGTGTTCTAGCAGAGTGAGTTGGTGTTGAAGGCCTGTTGGAATGCTCCACATTCCTCTGAATGTGAATTTTTTTCTTTATGGTTTTGTAAACATGTTTATGAATGTACATTACATGCTTCCTTGTAGTTTTAAGGTTCTTGGTGGTTTGCAAGCTTAGTTTCTCAATGAAAGTATGTTGCAGTGTGTTATGGATGACAAGTTGTTCTTAAAGTTCATGATTGAAGATGTGTGGCACAAAATCTTTGATGCATAGAGGTAAAGGAGTGTTTGTAGATGTTTTATGAGTCATGTAGACTCATCTAGAAAAGTTTCATGAAGATCTTTCTTGTTTCCAGTACCACACAAGTTTTTCAATTTGTTGTGGTCGTTATGCTTCAAGTTTCATATGTCTTTACATAAGGTTGTCCTATTTTCAAATGAGAGGAGTGTCCATATGTAATTCCTTGTTGTTTGATGCTGTGAAGGATGTTTTGGACCTAATTAAGCAAGTGTTGATGTCCGCAAGGTATGGGTCTTCTGCTAGTGTAGCATGTAGTCTTGTTTAGGACTTGTCCTCTACACATTTCATGTTGTGTGTTATTTGGTTGACTTGTAAATGTATTTTTCATGTTGTCTCTAGATGACAAGAAATGTAATCAATGTAATAACTTGTATAAATTGTAAATCAAATTGAGTTAGGTAAAGTGTGATTGCAAAGTGATTGATAAAGTTTGCAAGCAAGAAAAAGCGCAGAATGATTGCATTATGATGTGCAAATGAAGGAGAAAGAGCAGAAGTTGTAGATGCTATCCTGATTCATCTTGAAAACTTATATGTGACAGTGATCATGTAAAGAGTGTGCCTAATTGATCTGATCATCAAAATGAAGTGTGAAGAGGTAGTATTGCAATCATCAAAGGTGTGAATTTTAATGTCATTTTTTAGATAGTAGAAGGATAGTCATACTGTAATCTATTGTAAATGTGTTCTCAATTCAAGGAGTAGTAGCTTCCCTGGGAGTGACCCTAAAACAAAGTTTTTTGGGGAGTAGTTGCTTCTTGGTCTATAGCCCTTAAAGAAAGTCTATAGGGAGTAGTAGCTTCCTTGGGTTGTAGCCCTAAAACAAAGTTGTTATTTGAGCTTCATATATTGTGAGTTAATCCTCATCGTGGTTTTTTCCTTCTTAGGTTTTCCACATATAACTGGTGTTGTGTGTTTATGTACATTGTGTTAATCTTTCATGCTTATGTTAATACTGTGATGCTTAAGTTTTGATCTACTCTAGATAAGTTGAAGTTGTTTAGATATTGATTCACCCCCTCTCAGTATCTTGGTGTGTTCAACAACCCCACGACCGATTATAGCCAATGTCATTGAGAGTGAGCATGATGGTATTGTGCATGTAGAGATGGTGTCAGAGGTAGATGATGTCAGTTGTACCTAAGAATATGCAACTTAGTGGGAGACATCATGGCCTGATCTAGTATTTCCCGTTGATCACCCCATAAGAGATCCCCGATCATGGAGAGATTGTGGAGCTGATTCAGGCAATGAGGATGACTTCAGTCACTTTGGTAGTTATTATGATGATGATTCATCATCGCACTACATCTTTAGGGTGAGGCCACAGTGAGGGTAGTGAAAGGTGGATAATGATGAGGAGGCCGAGGAGAGACCCAGGTCGAGACCTTGTGGTCTAGGTCCTAGGGCCACTAGGAGATCGAGTCGATTTGAGTGAGGGGAGGCCAATACCTTCATGCCCCCAGCTACAAGGGAGACTACAGATGTATCTATAGCGACAATAGTATGTGATCCTAGTTGGCAGGATGGCAACCCTATTGAGAATGTTGATATATTGCTTTAATGGTTGCTTATTTATGTTGATTTATATATGTATGATGAGATACTGATATTATCTTTTTCTTGCTTTTGGCAGTTGGTACAGAGGCATGGCATGACTTTGTGAGTCGTGTCATAGCAGATATAGTTTTTGTCGATGCGGTTGAGCAATGAGTGCAGATAGAATATTCACCATAGCACTCTGCAAGGTGGCATGCAGAGTTGTTCATGCCCTTTATGAGATACAAGTTGGCTATGGAAGCCTATTGGGTGAATATTTTGTCATTAACTAACTAATAGCAAAATGGTTATATCGCGACACCTATGATGAGAAATTTCTTTCTGCTCAGCAAGGGGAGGTTCCCTTTCCTAACTATTTCAAACTTATTTACATTAAAACTAACTTTGGGGTGATTTCGTATCATCCATTTCTCTTTTTATAGAAATGATGTTTACAAGGTTCAATACAAAACTCAAAACAATTTACTATCTAAAAAGTACTAACTTGTGTTGATAACCAAGAAACCCATGAAAACACAAAGTTTCTCGTTGCTTCTTATGCCGATTGAAAATGAAAGATTTCAGAATAGAGTGCGTCTCAAAGTCTTCACTATATGCTGAGGTAAAATGACACGATCACGAACAATTATTTGCAACCCAAAGTCTTCAAATTACTTTTCATTTGTAAACTTAAACTCTAATCTCCACAATGAAATAGCAACACAAAGTCTACAAATTCTGATTTGAATCACCTCCCAAACACTTGATATTCACGCTCACAATTCAAACATTCATATAAGATCATGTGATAGAAAGGACATAAGAACAATTCTATAACATTCACAAACTTGCTCCAAGACAAAGATTGGATGCCAACTTTCTTCTTTATATTGCTTGAAAACTGATTTACAAAATAAGCTAAAAGTCTCAAATTGTTCTTCAAAATGGTAGCGCTTCACTTCAATAGTCAAAAGATAAATATTACAATAGAGGCCCTCTTTATTTATAGGGAGAGGCCTTGAGACAATTTAGGAAAAACCTAACTACTTTGACTTATTCAAAAATAAGAGTCCTTATTGACTTGGGACTTCCTATATTTTTACATGTAATTACATATGAGAAAAGTACATGTAAATATGTCCATAATTACAAACAAAAGACATATGAAAACATAAAATAAACTAAGTTATAAAAATTTGCATCAACTTGTATTGCCTTCTTTTTTCAAATGAGCATCATACATGGTAAATGTTGCTTGTATTCCCAAACTATCTGGACTAACAATGTTCCTAAAGATCATCCGAGCCCTGATCACTGCATCCTTTACTGTTGTGGTCGCCTTTGCATGACTAGTTAACTTAGACTTTAGGTTATCTAATGTTAACTGATTATCTAGAATATTATCCAAAGAAGAAATTGAGAAAGCTTTATCTTCAAACTCTTTCTGGAACATATTTTTGAATTCTTGGATCATCTCATATGTAGGAAGGAAATGATGATCCTTTGATATCAAATTACATGGAAGCTCCTCCAATTTATGTAAGAGACTAACATCACTTTGTTCACTTAGCTCCTTGGCGCTTTCCAAATCTCTGATCAAGTCTTTCAAAAAATTACTTCAATACGCCAATGTTTCTTTAGTTTCCACATATGAACCACGATTTGGAATAACACCAATTGATATCAGAGTATTTACCTTTAGCTTCTTCATTTTGATCCACTTCTCAAAGTTTCCCTCCAGATATTCAATATCTTGAGAAATAGTATCAACCAGGTCATCAAGTTCTATTCTGGATCTTCTCCATCTTTCTTGTCTTTTCAGCTGTCTCTGTGAGAAGAGACACTCCTTGCACTTGCATCTTTTCCAAATACTCTTCAACCACTTTTCCTTTTAGGTGAGCATTCTTAGCTTTCTAAATGACAAGATCTTCTACAAAAATAGCTTTAGGAGTTATTGGCTCAGATGCCAGAGTAATTTTTCTTACCACCCTGTTTTGCCATTGCCTTGTAGTGGTCCTTCATTTCTTTTTCTCGATCAAACTTATGAATTAAAGAATCCATTGCAAATTGCATATTATTTTTTTCACTTTCATGCGTGATTTTTCCAAGTTCAATTCTAGAAATGGTGTAATCATTCATACTAAAATTTTCAACTGTTGCATCATGTGGTGGTCAAGCAATCTCCACATATTTGTGGCCTTTATCTTCCAGCAGCCGAGAAAGAGTTTTGGGCTTCTTTTGAGTTTTATCTCTCACTAGTACCAACTTGCCAAAATCAAAGTCATCTGGAGAGATGGCTTGTTTCTTCCTCTTAGGTGTATATGCTGAAAGCCATGAAGGAAGCACTGATGTACTAACATTTGGATCAGAACCCATTGTTGGTGTAGAAGGAACTGTACCCACACTTGAAGTAGTAATTATAGGAGGAGTATTAGTAAACACAACACTTGGCATATCCACATTGGCAACTTGCTCAGTACCCAAAACAAAATGATCAAAGATTGTAGAATCACCAATGTCATAAGAAGGCAAAGACAAACTGGGAATTGATCTAGAAGAACGAAGAACATTATCAAAGGCCACTTGAGGATTATCAAAAATTATTCTTGAGGATGATGGTGACTTGGAATATTGATGTGTGACACTGGGGTAGTAGGAAGAACAGACACATGAGTTGAAATAGATACATTAGGTAAGGGAGAAGGGTTTTTAGTTCCTTGTGGCACATCCCTTTGTGGAGACATGGCTTCATCCTATAAATCTTCCAGATGTTCTCCTTCCTCTTTGTCCTATTCATCTCTTTTCTCCTCTAAAGACTTATCTTCAATCTCCATCTCCTCAGTGGCTTGCTCACTGACACCCTATTCTTCAACTTCCATGTCTTTAGCATCAGACTCTTCTTCTGCAACTTTGGCCTTTTTCCCTTTGGACACAAATTTGATCCTTGGTTTAGAAAACTTGGATGTGCCCGGAGTATCACTTTTATTCTTTGTCCTTAACTCTACCTTCTTCCCTATTTGATCTAAGACTTCCTCTATAGATCCAGTTATAAAATACTTCAAAGGGATACCTTTACTTTGAAGCCATAGATTGGTATTATCTAGAATTCGCTCAAACCTTTTTCTCAAAGAAGTTACCTCCTTCTTTGACCATTGTACAATAGGCAAGGGAGAGTTAGCAATATTTTGATTGACATAGCTTGAACTGACCACTTCTTCATCATCCACCATATCCTCTGGAATATCAACTAAACCTAGATATTCAATTTGGTTTAGAGTCAATCTGCTATAATCCAACTTTATGATTTCCTCTTCTGTTCTTAAATAAGCCTAGATATCCTCAACCACAGGTCATGAAATTGAGTATTTCTCTTTATTCTATCTTTCACTCCCTTGTAATCAAATCTGAGTCTCTTTTTGAACATTTTCATTGTGACCATCTGCATTTCTGTTTCCATTGCCTTGGCCTTAGCAGCAATCGCCACAGAATATCTACCAATCTCAATAGGAAGCCTAAACCCATGCTTTTTCAACTCCATCTATTTGTTATCAACAATAATCATTTGTCGACACAACTCCATTAGAACAAGTTTATCAGAGGGAAATCTTGGAAGGATATAGAAAATAACCTTGATAAAATCCAACTCTGAGATATGTAAAAGTTGAAAATTGAAGAAACAAGCAAACATAACCATTTACCACTGACCATGCCTCATTTGAAATTCTTCTCTGTTCCAATTGAGGATAAAAAAGGCATAAGAAAATAGAAAAGAAGGCATCATTCACCCTTCTAAAATGATGAATTGAACCTTTCAAAGTGAGCTGAGGATAGTACTGATAAACTGGTACAACTCTCCTATCTCCATCAGATGTTAAACCTGGGAAACTTCTCATAGAAGCTGCTATATACACTAGATATGAAGTCATGTAGAACTTTGAAGTAGTTGATAGTTTAGCTAACTAATCATGAAGATAATTACTAACTTGTTCTCCCTAGAAGATGGTCTGCTTACCCTAAAATATGACTTTGATATACGAATACATCCATTCATGAAAAGTTGATGATGTAGATAGACCTCTAACTCTACTGAGAAGAGTTATTAGATCACTTACTTCCTCCACAAAGTCACTCCTAGGAAAACTCCTTGGCCAACTAGAAAATTAGGTCTAGTAGTCCTGACCCACTTAGTGTTTATCACCTTTTTCACCTTTTCCACATGTTTATCATACTCACGTTGAGTAATACCAAAATCTAGTTTTGCAACATTTTCAACTCGCGGACACATGAACACCTTATCTATGAATTCTGGATCAAGCCTCATGATGACATTCCCATGAGCATCAACCACTACCCTGGTATCTCTATTGTAGAAATGAGTAACTTGAAGAACAAACTTTGTATTGTGTGCAGCTACTAGAAATGAAGCCACTAGATGAATGTTACTTTTAACAATCTTTTGCATATAAGAACTAGGTTTATCTAACTTCGTTCTCTCAACAAATTTAGCCATGTCCATATGGCCGATCTCTGTATCCCGTATTTCATCAACATTTGATGTTACTAAAGTTACGGGAAAGACACCTTGATATTTATATTTCATGGCTTTGGCTTTCTTTGGAGACGGATCAGTCATCCAGAAAGAAGACTCCTTCAGATGAGTTGAAGACCTCGGCTGCTTGCAAGAGAAACTGTAATCAAAGAGTCATGATCTTGTAGTTAGGGGAAATATAGGTAATTTTGGAAAACTACATGTTGACGATCATGATCACAGGAGTGAGCTTGAAAGGGTTAAAGAGAAAGCGGGTCGAAAAAATAGAGGAAAGTGGGCTCAGGATAACTTTTTAGAAAATTCTCCAGAGTTAAAAAAATTTGGGAGAGTGGATGCACAGGCGGCAAAATTTGCCGCCCTTGCATGTTAGGGGAAATGCACATGTCAGGGCAGAAAATCTTGCCGCTCCTGCATGTTAGGATAGAGCATTGTCAAATGTACGAATGAAAAAATTGGTTGCTTTTGCATGGAAAGGATAACAGGTTTTGCAAAGTGTATGAGCGGTGAAATTTACTGCTTTTGCATATGGTAGATAAAGTTCATTAGTTTTCTTTGTGTAAGGGCAGCAAATTTTGTCGCCCATACACCTTGGGATAGAAATTTGGGAATTCATGCACTAACGACGATTTTTGCTGACATAACACTTGATAAAACCTTTACAAATCAAGATCACATGTTTGAGCGGTAAATATTGTCAACTCAACATAGATTTGGGAAGTTCTAAGTTTTCATGTTTAAGCGATAAAATTTACCGCTATCACATATTAGGAAAACATGTTTCGTGTAGGGGCGGCAAATTTCGCCGCCCTTACACAAAGGTAGGTCTGCTAAGGGTCATATGCATCGGTAGCGGAAAAGACCATTGATACATCAGTTCTAACATGAGCAAAAACCTAAGTTTTTGAAAATCAATCGAAATCCATTCATACACATGAACCTAGGTTTAAAAATTGGTGATAAAAAAAATGATGGTAAACATCCTATACATAAATTAGGGTTTAGAAATAGTAAATAAGAAATGATTCACATATATACAAAAACTTAAACAAAACAATACATTTACAAGAAACACAAACAAACATTGCATTATACATAGAAACCCTAAAAAGAAAACAAAACCAAAAATGGAAAATAAAAGCTTACTTGTAAAAGTAGACCAAAACCCTAGGTGTGGCCATGAGGAATAAATCTGTTCAATCCACAATTTACATGATTCAAACAACCTCAAGAAGGGTTTAACAGTTGACCTAGAGAGATTTGAGAATGATAACTAAACAAAACAATGACTAAAATGCTTTTTTAAAAAGGTTTTAAAAGGTCACATTAATCCTGGCATGAGTGGCATTAATGCAACTCTAAGTTCACTTGATACACCGAGATCTGCTCGAGTGGTCGATATGACCGACTCTGCATCGGGTGATCAACATGCACGGGTGGTGATTTTCGCTGCCCCTGCATATTGAAAAAACAATATAAACCTACACAAGACATATGCACAAGTGGCAAAAATGGCCGCCGATGCATGTTCACTCTGAAAAATGACTAACACCTCAAACAAGCTAGAATTGATATTCTAATAGGCTTACGACTTGGTCAATTTCACGAGTCTCCAAAAATCAACCAAGGGGAATCTCATAAGGCATCCCAACATGTCAGATGAATTCACATGAGGCCAAGAAAACTTGCCTTGATTTGTGAACTTAGAGTGTAGGTTACAAAATGGACAAGTTTCGTAGGGGTTGTTAGCACTCATTTTGACCTGGGGTTGATTTGTCATGATCAGGAGGTTTCTTCATTTGAAGCTTTTATCTTCTTGCCCATTTTTTCTAAGTGTTGGACCTCCTCAGCATTTTTCAGCTGCAGCATCATATTTTCCTGAGGAGGAGGTCATCATCATCATCTTGTCTTCGATGATGGTCTGCATCATCATGTTCTTCGTCGACTGGTTTCTTATCGTCATCATCATATTTCACTATCGGGTGATGTTTGGTTATTATCCTGATGATGCTGATGAGCTACAGTGCGCCCTGATTTGCTTGCGAGGGTGATTTTTCAAGTATTCGGTGATCTTCCGAATATCACCTTGCCCAAACATGATGATGATGTTGCCCCGATATCCTGAAGGGGTTATTCTCTAAGTTGTTCGACCTGACTTGTTTTTTCTTAAGGGTCGTCGTCATCATCATCATATTTCCAGTTATCATCCTGCTGCTTGCGGAGGTCATCATATTTTCTGCCTTCATGATATTTCGCAGGGGTGATATTTTTATCATCGGGTGATCTTGGTTATGATCATCCTGATGATGTTGTTGAAGAGTTCTAAGTGCGACCCGATATTCACTAGGGTCATCATATTTTGAACGTCAGGATGATCTTAGTCAATATCATCCTGATGATGTTGTATTACTTCTTGTTCGTTGTTTTGTCATCCTGATGATGCTGACGTCATCCTTATCTCAGGGTGATATCTTTTTCTCTGCCTTTCTACATCATGATTTTTTTCGAAGGAGGGGGTGATATTTTCATATCACCCAGATATATGTTTGTTCCAGCATCATGATGATGCTGATATCAAGGAGATATCCGCCTGCTGGCTTCGCGCATTATCTACTGGGGGTGATCTTTTCAAGCATCATCATCATATTCATCTATCGCCCCGATCTTACAGAGGAGCTACAGTGCAACCTGATATTTGTGCATCATCATGATATTTCCAAATATCCGGTTGTCTTCCGAATATCATGATGATGTTAATATGATGATGACGTCATCAAGGTCCGGGGGGGTCATATTTCTAACACTGATCATCTTATGATGATCCCCTGATATTTGCAAACATGATGATGACGTCATCCGGATATGAGGAGGTGCGCAGTAAACAGATATGATGATGACGTCAGCAGGACATGATGATGACGTCATCAGGATGTTCATCGGCCAGACTTTGGGTATAAGCTCAGCAGGAGGATGTTCCTCCGATAGATCAGGTTGTGCCGATTATCATGAAGGTTGTATTTCAAATATCATGATGACGTCAGGGTGATATTTCGAACAACAGGATATCATGCTGCTGGAGGATGATGATGATGAGGTCTTATACTAGTGTCGTCAGGAGCAAAAGCACCGACATGATATATGCTCATGACCTAGTATATAAAGTGTTAATGAGGTTGCTGCGGGGTGCATGTGGGATAATTGATATCCTGCATTTTCAAATATCATGATGATGAATCTCGGCGGGAAATGCTTGCGATAGACTGTTAGATGTTCTTCCCAAGGCCGCGGGTTGGTGCGCCATTAATGGCGATTGTTGCAGAGGTATGGGCGATGGCGTGGATGGATCCTGTACCTGATTGAAGGTGTACATCAGCGGACAGTGGCGCAGGGCTCGAGAAATCTTCCTGTCTCCTCCCCTACCTGCTGCATTCAAGTTTGGGCGCCAATCTGGTTGTGTTTGAGCGCCATTTTCCTGGTACTGTGTATCTGGCGGGATTTTTGGGTCAACCATGTAATTAATTGCTAAGCACCTACCTGGCTGTTATAAGCAGGTTGTGTTGCTCATTTGTTGTTGTTGAAAGTTGAAGATTTTGGCTCTGTAATGCATAACAAGCTGATCTGGTTGCTCTGTACAGCTTACCTGTGAGTTTATGTATCTCTTGTTGTTTGTTTTTGGCATGAACCCACTGATTTCATGATTAAACTTATATGAGAAATGTTGTTTAGCATGTGTTGTGTTAATTCTGTCTCCAGTATTGCATGTATTCTTCTTCTGAATCTGGATGTTTGGTAATGTTTAGATTCTAGAGCATAGAATTCCTATGTTGACTGTCTGATCTTTTAACTTCTACTCAAGGGGTAGATTAAACTGTTTTCAGGTTGAACATTGGGAAGGGTATACTGCAGTAGGGATACCATAAGTAGAGATAACCTAACACTCTGTATTGGGAGATGTCTGTAAGGCAGATGTCACATATATCCCCTTGAAATCCAGTTTTAGTTGTTCATGCTGATCATCTACAGGTGTATGTCTACTGACTCCAGGCCCTGGATAGGCACCAATCATGCTTTGTTTTGTGTTATAACCATATCCAGCTTTGCATCCAAGCTTAAAATCCAAATCAAAATCTAAAACCAACATTAGGACATTAGAGTTAGTTTTAGGAACCTCAGTCCTCTGTCTACAACTGCAAATAGGCCCAAAGCTAGCCCCTTTGCCCTTATCTTTCAGTTTTGGTCTACTTACAAGAGGACTATCTGCTTCCTGTCAACATCCCAGCCTTGCATGCATATCCTCATGGATGTTGAGTAGGGAATACCCCCCTAGGTCTTGCAGAGCCTGAAGAAGAAGAGGAGATAAAATATAGAGTCTATCTCCTACACTGTTGACCCCCTGGCCCAGAGATCCTGTTGATCACTGATGGCTACCTTGTAGGGAAATCTGGGAATAAGCATCCAGTCTGGGAAAAAGTCAACAGAAATTGGCGACTCCGCTGGGGATTGAGAAGTAAAAGTACTATCTAATCATCTCCAGTAATACATGTGACCCATCTGAGTCAGCAACAGAAATTGGCGACTCCGCTGGGGATTGAGAAGTAAAAGTACTATCTAATCATCTCCAGTAATACATGTGACCCATCTGAGTCAGCAACAGAAATTGGCGACTCAGCTGGGGACTCTTGTGAAAGAACCCTGGTTTTCAAAGGAAAACAGTTCCTAGTAATAGGTGGCCACTCCGAAGTAATCTCCCAACCGGTCAAAGTAAAATTATATGCAGGGGAGAAGATCCCAACAAAATCCTCTATTTGAAGAGTTACCATTAACAAAAAGAATGATGTATAGAAGAAAGGGAACTGTCTCAGTTAGTCATGAGAGCTCCCCCAGAAAAGGTGATGATACACAAGATAACCCTAGGCCATCAGGACAGCATGCGCCTTATTTTTCAAATGCAGAAGCTGATATCCAAGGCGCATATGAGAGGCAACAGGGTGGTAGTATGAGAATGAGGTCAGAGGTGTTCCAAGAACGCCCTTTTCTAGACCCAAGTGAAAGGTTTGAAGAGGCAGAGTCTCTAAGGGATGATGAAGATGATGACCAGAATGGCATGAGACCATCCACCTCCAGACCTAAGGATGAACAGCTAGCTGAAGAAATCAGAAGCCTAAGAGCAGAACTAGAATACCTACAAGCCATGAAAATCAGAGATGATATGAAGCAGAAAGTGCAAGCCTTAAGAACTGCCCAAAATGATTCAGTTCCTACCCTAGAGAATGCAAATATGCAAAGACATCAGCAAAGATATGAAATGCAACATCAGCATCATGATGACAGACAAAATGTGAATGATGCTAGGATACCACTGAACCATACAGGAAACCAGAATGCAAACAGAAATGCTAATGTTAATCAGCCAAACAGACAGCCCATGCAGCTAGATAGATTCAGGCAGCTGGTGTTTGATGGTATTCCTAGGTATCCTAACCCCATTGATAAGCATCTGAGGCTGCAAGTGCCTAAATTTTTAGGAAACAACACAGTGTCAGGAGAAGATCATCTAAAGGCCTTTCAAAATGTCATGGATAATTTTGAGGTTGAGCATGAGGATGTTTTCATGAAGTCATTCATGCAATCCTTAATAGATGAGGCAAGAGAATGGTACAGGAATTTGCCTGACCGGAGTATTTCATCATGGGATGATTTCAAGAGGATATTCAAGGAGCAATATGGTGATAAAACTGACCCTAGCTTTTTTGTAAATGAGTTCACCAGTATCACTAAAGGGTCAAATGAGCAGGTTGCAGACTTTAATGCAAGATTTACCAAAGTGTTGAACAAATTGCCACATCACATGAGGCCAAATGAACCTATGTGCATAATTTTGTATATTAATGCCTTTGATGCAAAGACTGCATATGGACTAAGAGATAAAGGTCCTGCCACTCTCAGGGATGCTTTCAGAATTGCAGTAAATATTGAAAACAATAGGAAAGCATCAGGCAAGACAAATAGAAGGGATGATATAAAAATTCTGCAGAATCCAAACAAGCCTCAGAACACTCAAGGTAGTACATCTGCTCCTGAAGATAAGATAGACAAACTGGCAAATGTTGTTAAGGACCTAAGCTATAGATTAGCTAGAAGTGAAAAAGGGATGGGTCCTGATAGGCAAGTCTATCAAAGGCAGGAAAAGAGGCCATCATTACATGATATGCCTTACAACACCAATTGGCATGATGGTAAGCCTGTATTCCCACGTAACAACACAAATCAGAGGGCTCAACATGTCAAGGAAACTCCTGATCCCCTAAAGAAAGCTATAAATATTGGTGATGATGCTCCGTGGTGTATAATTTGTCAGATGCCACATTCACAGTCACAGTGCATGATTGCTCAATCCTTGTATGATAATGCTACATCTTGTAATGAATGCAATGAGCCACATCATGTGCAGGATGATGATGTTAATATGATGTCCATAGGCAATGGATATACTCTTTATGATGCTGATGAGAATACAGATCATCAAATTTAGGCCTGCCAACAGTCCCCATATGATGAAGATAATGAAGATAATTATGTGTACGCTCAGAACTCACACAATTTTCTGAGTAACTTACAACGACCTTCTGATGAGGAAATTAGAGCCTTCACAGCTGCAGCAGTTGCTCAGGTCAAGAGCAACTACAATCTCAGAGGTAAGAATCAAGTAGGCAGCCCACATCAGCCAGAGGATATTTCTGCAGGTCAGCTGGTGCATGGTCATAAAGGAATTGAACCACAAAAAAGGCAGTGGGTAAATAATAAGCAGAACTTTAGACACAGAACAGGTCATGAATTTCAAGGACCAGAAAACAAAATCCCTCAGGCTGAAGATCAAAGTAGAGGTTCCCAAGACAGGAATGATGATCAGGGAACTATGAAAATGAAAACTAAATCAGCTCAGGATAAAAGCAAGATTGTGGAGCAAGCTACAACTGTTGTACAGAACTGTGCTCCATTTGATATAGCCCAGATCCTCTCTCAGGTAAAGGTCTCTGTTCCACTTATGGAACTCATGAAAGTGGAAGAGATCAAGAATAGGACAATATCCCTAATCTCAGGGGTACCTTTTCAAGCTAAACAAAATGATCAGACCCAGGGTGAGAAACATGTCATGTGTAATGAAGAAGATGAGACTCCTGAAGTCTATTTAGGAATGACCATGACAAAGTGTCCTTCACAGGTGGAACCATTTTATGTTTCTCTGGTTATAAATGGAAAAATAATTAGAAATTGTATGCTTGACTCTGGAGCATCTACAAATGTCATGCCTTTGGCCATCATGCAACAAACTGGATTAAAGATTGACAAGGCATGTGGAAAGTGTTATGCTATGGATGCCAGAGAGGTACCAGTTATTGGAATCATGAAGGATGTAGATTTCAAACTGGCAGCATTTCCTGAAAAAAGATACAAAATGAATATAACAGTGGTTGACATCAAGCCACAGTATGGTATGTTGCTGTCAAGAAGATGGGCAACACTAATTGGTGGAAGTATGCAGTTGGACCTGTCATATGCCATGATTCCAATGAATGGCAGGGATGTCAAGCTAATTAGAGAGCAAAGATCATCAGAGACAGTGGAAGACCAAGAAGCAAATGAACAAGTATGCTTTGTAGACACTGACTGTGATAACTTCAAGGTTGTCTCAGATGATACAGAAGAGAAAAAGAAAAATGTCTGCATTGAAGAGTTGGATCAGCAAGGCTTATGGACCATGTTTTTTGATGGAGCCTATGCAAAAGAAGGCTCTGGAGCTGGAGTTGTTTTCCTGTCTCCAACTGGTAAGCTCCTCAAATTCTCTTTCTTGCTAAGGTTTGATTGCACAAACAATATTGCAGAATATGAGGCTTTACTCTTAGGCCTAAATATTGCTCTCAAACATGGGATTAAGATGTTAAGAGTATTTGGGGATTCTGAGCTGATTGTATCCCAAATCAGAAATAAGTATGCTGCAAAAAATAAAAGGTTGAAACAATATAAGCATGCTGTTTGGGATACTATTGAATTATTTGATGCATTTTCAATTGGCTGGGTAGAAAGGTCAAAAAATGTTATGGCTGATTTCTTAGCTAATGTTGCAATAAGGCCGGATGACATCACTCTGTCAGGTGTCACAGATGTAGAAGTTAAAATTAGGCCTGCCATACCAGAAAATATATGCAGTTGGCAAGTTTTTAATGATGATAGGGATTTGCTGAAATTTTTGCACTGCATAGATGAGTATGAGAATCAACAGATTGATTTCCAAGCTTTTGTAGAGACTGTAAATGGAAAAGAGACTCTTGTGGGAAAGGAGATAATTCAGTTAAAGACTAACAAGATCCCTAGAGGGTTAGTGGCTTTGGAAAGAGCCTTTGACAGTAGAGATAAAATGGTCACAAGGACATCCCCCACAAATAAGGAGGATTTAGAAGAAATAAATTTGGGGACATCTCAGGCCCCTCAGAAAGTATATATTGGTAAACAGCTCAAACCACACATTAGAAGTATGCTGATTGCATTATTAAAAAAGTATAAACATGTTTTTGCTTGGTCATATGAGGACCTAAAAGCTTATAGGGAAG
Source organism: Cunninghamia lanceolata (assembly GCA_027924645.1). Classification (NCBI taxonomy): domain Eukaryota; kingdom Viridiplantae; phylum Streptophyta; class Pinopsida; order Cupressales; family Cupressaceae; genus Cunninghamia; species Cunninghamia lanceolata. The sequence continues at coordinate 3,243,393 of BSBN01000192.1, forward strand.
ACTTATTCCAGCATGAGATCCCATTGAAGCCTGAAGCTAAGCCATTTAGACAAAGGCAAAGACCTATTAATCCTACCTTAGCTCCCAAGATGCAAGAAGAACTCAAAAGGCTCAGGGAAGCTGGAATAATTGTGCCAATCAGACATTCAACTTGGGTGTCTAACCTTGTCCCAGTCAGAAAAAAGAATGGTGATATTAGGCTTTGTGTTGATTTCAGGAACTTGAATGTATCCTCTTTGAAGGATAACTATCCATTGCCTAATATGGAAGCTATGTTGCAGAGAGTGACTGGTTGTGAACTCCTATCCATGATGGATGGATTTTCAGGATATAATCAGGTAAAGGTAAAGGAATCAGAACAGTATAAGACTGCCTTTACCACTCCATGGGGGACATATGTGTATGTTAGAATGCCATTTGGACTAACAAATGCAGGTGCTACATTTCAAAGAGCAATGGATGTTGCTTTTGCAGGGCTGATTGATTCAATCCTGGCTGTATATCAGGATGACTTGACTGCCTACTCAAAGAAAGAAGAGCAGCACTGTTTGCATCTGGAGAGGATTTTCATAAGAGCACTAGAATATGGTATTTCTTTAAACCCAAAGAAGTGTGCCTTTGGAGTAGTTGAAGGAAAACTTCTGGGACATATTGTTTCCAAGGATGGGGTCAGGATAGATCCAGAGAGAGTGGCAGCTATTGACAAGATTCAAATGCCAAAAACTGTGAAAGGAGTTCAGTCCTTCTTTGGACAGATAAACTTTGTTAGAAGATTTGTTCCCAACTTTGCAGAAACTACAAGGAACATTTCCAAGATGATGAAGAAGGATGCAACTGTCAACTGGGAAAGGGAAGCAATAGAATCATTTCAGAATATCAAAGAGGCAATTAAGATGGCCCCTGTTCTTAAATCTCCTGATTTTTCTAGGCCATTCCAAGTGTTTTCATTTGCTTCCTTTCATACTGTAGCTGCATGTTTGTTACAGAAAAATGAAGATGGTTTTGAACAGCCCATCGCTTTCTTCAGTATGTCCCTGCAGGCTTCTGAGTTGAAGTATGACATTATGGAAAAGCAGGCATATGCACTAGTTAGAGCCATCAAAAGTTTCAGACCATACTTGGTAGGGTCATATATAGTTGCATATGTACCTCATGCAGCAGTCAAAGACATATTCACTCAGCAGGAGGTGACTGGAAGAAGGTGCAGATGGATAAACAAACTGCAGGAATTCAACATAGACATACAAATTACTAAGTTGATAAGAGGACAAGGATTAGCCAAGATGATGGCACAGTCAAACTTGGAAGCATGCCAAGTTAATGCAGTCCAAGATGAGAGTGTAAATGTATCAGGATCTGAATGGTACAAGGATATTATCTATTACTTGCAAAATCTGAATTGTCCTTCCCATTTCAGTGACTGTCAAAAGAGGACTCTGAAGTTACATGCAATCAGGTATGTTATTGTTCAAGGTGAGCTGTACTGGAAAAACCTTGATGGTGTGCTGCTGAGATGTGTAGATGAGGACATGGCTAACAATGTTTTGATTGACATGCATAAAGGATTGTGTGGAGGACATTATACTGCCCAAACAACAGCTCATAAAATTCTCAGGGCAGGATATTGGTGGCCCACTCTCTTTTCAGATGCACAAAGGTTAGTAAGGAAGTGTGACCCTTGCCAGAGATTCTCAGGAAAGCTGAAATATGATGGTGCTTTACCCCTCAGAACTGTACCTGTGGATGCTCCATTCCAGCAATGGGGAATTGACTTCATAGGGGAAATTGCAGACAAATCAAGTGGGGGACACAGTTGGATTTTGGTGGCAACTGACTACTTTACCAAATGGATTGAGGCCATTCCAACTAAGAGAGCTACAAGTAAGGTGGTGACAGATTTCATACTAGAGAACATCATCATCAGGTTTGGAGTACCATTTAAGATAATCACTGATAATGCTATGTGCTTCAGATCAGGTGAATTTGTTGACTTTTGCAACAGGTATGGGATAAACCTGTCATATACATCACCATATCACCCCCAAGGAAATGGTCAAGCAGAATCAAGCAATAAAAGCATCATGAAGATTATCAAGAGGATACTGGACAAGAACAAGAGAGCTTGGGACTCAAAGTTGAACTTAGCAGTATGGGCTGACAGAGTGACAGTGAAAAGGGCTATTGGGAAGTCACCTTTTGAGCTAGTGTATGGTGCATCAGCTAGACTGCCCATAAATAATCTCCTACCAGTTTACAGATTCATTCAGGAAAATGATGAGGAGATTGAAGATCCCATGATAGAAAGAGTGAATCAGCTGGTTGCATTGGATGAAGACAGAAGGAAAGCCCACCAGATCAATCTCAAAAGACAACAAGATATGAAATATCAGTTTGACAGGAGAACTACAAAAAGGAAGTTTCAAGTCAATGATCTGGTGCTCATTTGGAATGCTAAGGATCAGGAAAAGGGTAAACATGGTAAGTTTCAACCCTTATGGATGGGCCCATATCAGGTTTGCAATACTCATGGGGAGGATTCTTATTTCCTCCAGGCCCTAGATGGTGAAATTCTGGAATTGCCTGTGCATGGCCAATTCCTTAAGTTCTATTTTGCATGAATAACTGGTTGCTGTGCACATTTGTAAAAATATGTATGTAGTGTAAATGCCTTGTACAGCTCGTGTTTTTTGGCTTTTTGTCTGGTCTGCCCGGAGATCTGGTTCTCGCTGCAGGTTTTCACCTGCACGTCCCCATTTGGAGCCACTGTTAGCACTCATTTTGACCTGGGGTTGATTTGTCATGATCAGGAGGTTTCTTCATTTGAAGCCTTTATCTTCTTGCCCATTTTTTCTAAGTGTTGGACCTCCTCAGCATTTTTCAGCTGCAGCATCATATTTTCCTGAGGAGGAGGTCATCATCATCATCTTGTCTTCGATGATGGTCTGCATCATCATGTTCTTCGTCGACTGGTTTCTTATCGTCATCATCATATTTCACTATCGGGTGATGTTTGGTTATTATCCTGATGATGCTGATGAGCTACAGTGCGCCCTGATTTGCTTGCGAGGGTGATTTTTCAAGTATCCGGTGATCTTCCGAATATCACCTTGCCCAAACATGATGATGATGTTGCCCCGATATCCTGAAGGGGTTATTCTCTAAGTTGTTCGACCTGACTTGTTTTTTCTTAAGGGTCGTCGTCATCATCATCATATTTCCAGTTATCATCCTGCTGCTTGCGGAGGTCATCATATTTTCTGCCTTCATGATATTTCGCAGGGGTGATATTTTTATCATCGGGTGATCTTGGTTATGATCATCCTGATGATGTTGTTGAAGAGTTCTAAGTGCGACCTGATATTCACTAGGGTCATCATATTTTGAACGTCAGGATGATCTTAGTCAATATCATCCTGATGATGTTGTATTACTTCTTGTTCGTTGTTTTGTCATCCTGATGATGCTGACGTCATCCTTATCTCAGGGTGATATCTTTTTCTCTGCCTTTCTGCATCATGATTTTTTCCGAAGGAGGGGGTGATATTTTCATATCACCCGGATATATGTTTGTTCCAGCATCATGATGATGCTGATATCAAGGAGATATCCGCCTGCTGGCTTCGCGCATTATCTACTGGGGGTGATCTTTTCAAGCATCATCATCATATTCGTCTATCGCCCCGATCTTACAGAGGAGCTACAGTGCAACCTGATATTTGTGCATCATCATGATATTTCCAAATATCCGGTTGTCTTCCGAATATCATGATGATGTTAATATGATGATGACGTCATCAAGGTCCGGGGGGGTCATATTTCTAACACTGATCATCTTATGATGATCCCCTGATATTTGCAAACATGATGATGACGTCATCCGGATATGAGGAGGTGCGCAGTAAACAGATATGATGATGATGTCAGCAGGACATGATGATGACGTCATCAGGATGTTCATCGGCCAGACTTTGGGTATAAGCTCAGCAGGAGGATGTTCCTCCGATAGATCAGGTTGTGCCGATTATCATGAAGGTTGTATTTCAAATATCATGATGACGTCAGGGTGATATTTCGAACAACAGGATATCATGCTGCTGGAGGATGATGATGATGAGGTCTTATACTAGTGTCGTCAGGAGCAAAAGCACCGACATGATATATGCTCATGACCTAGTATATAAAGTGTTAATGAGGTTGCTGCGGGGTGCATGTGGGATAATTGATATCCTGCATTTTCAAATATCATGATGATGAATCTCGGCGGGAAATGCTTGCGATAGACTGTTAGATGTTCTTCCCAAGGCCGCGGGTTGGTGCGCCATTAATGGCGATTGTTGCAGAGGTATGGGCGATGGCGTGGATGGATCCTGTACTCGACTGAAGGTGTACATCAGCGGACAGTGGCGCAGGGCTCGAGAAATCTTCCTGTCTCCTCCCCTACCTGCTGCATTCAAGTTTGGGCGCCAATCTGGTTGTGTTTGAGTGCCATTTTCCTGGTACTGTGTATCTGGCGGGATTTTTGGGTCAACCATGTAATTAATTGCTAAGCACCTACCTGGCTGTTATAAGCAGGTTGTGTTGCTCATTTGTTGTTGTTGAAAGTTGAAGATTTTGGCTCTGTAATGCATAACAAGCTGATCTGGTTGCTCTGTACAGCTTACCTGTGAGTTTATGTATCTCTTGTTGTTTGTTTTTGGCATGAACCCACTGATTTCATGATTAAACTTATATGAGAAATGCTGTTTAGCATGTGTTGTGTTAATTCTGTCTCCAGTATTGCATGTATTCTTCTTCTGAATCTGGATGTTTGGTAATGTTTAGATTCTAGAGCATAGAATTCCTATGTTGACTGTCTGATCTTTTAACTTCTACTCAAGGGGTAGATTAAACTGTTTTCAGGTTGAACATTGGGAAGGGTATACTGCAGTAGGGATACCATAAGTAGAGATAACCTAACACTCTGTATTGGGAGATGTCTGTAAGGCAGATGTCACATATATCCCCTTGAAATCCAGTTTTAGTTGTTCATGCTGATCATCCACAGGTGTATGTCTACTGACTCCAGGCCCTGGATAGGCACCAATCATGCTTTGTTTTGTGTTATAACCATATCCAGCTTTGCATCCAAGCTTAAAATCCAAATCAAAATCTAAAACCAACATTAGGACATTAGAGTTAGTTTTAAGAACCTCAGTCCTCTATCTACAACTGCAAATAGGCCCAAAGCTAGCCCCTTTGCCCTTATCTTTCAGTTTTGGTCTACTTACAAGAGGACTATCTGCTTTCTGTCAACATCCCAGCCTTGCATGCATATCCTCATGGATGTTGAGTAGGGAATACCCCCCTAGGTCTTGCAGAGCCTGAAGAAGAAGAGGAGATAAAATATAGAGTCTATCTCCTACACTGTTGACCCCCTGGCCCAGAGATCCTGTTGATCACTCATGGCTACCTTGTAGGGAAATCTGGGAATAAGCATCCAGTCTGGGAAAAAGTCAACAGGGGTCATCCTACAAAATGAGTGCAATTGATTTTGAGGACAACAAAGCCACTTTAGATCAAGCAAACCAGAGGGGTAAAGTGCACGGAGGCAGACCTCCATTTATAGCAAGATCAGGACATGGCACCCTATAGTCGAGTCAAGTCACATCCTTACACACTTTCTATAGATAGAGTTGGACCGAGCAAGAGCTAAGAGGGATAGATTTCAACATCTCTACGTGGATTCCTAGGGGGAGATGAGAAAGCTTAGACGGGAGCTTAGGGGTCTAGAATCGCGGAGTGCCTCTAGGAGTCATCCACAATTGGCGACCTCACATGGGCAGCCTTCTATTGCTCATACACCACCAGGTCCTGAGGGGTCTAGTATTCACGGTTCAACTATGTGATATGTATCTCATGTATTGTACTATGACATCCCATTTTTTTGTACAGGATAGTTGATGTATATTCAAATTGATGCCTATATATATGTAATTTTTTCTATTAATGCTATGGTGTAATTTGATGTACCACATGTAATTTATGTAAATGCCACAAGTGATAATGTTTGATGATCATGTGAAAATATATTTAATACTATTGTGATTTAATCAATATTTGTAGACTGTTTAAAATACAACAATGATTAAAATTTTTACACATGAGTACAGATATTGTTCCCAATTCATGCAATTGTAATCTAACAACATATGGTTTAATTAGATGCAACAATGAGTAATTGTGTTTAGAAGATCTTATGCTAGCTTAGTAAATGAATTAAGACAATGTACTATCTTGTCAAAATTGAAACAATTAATAACTAATTGCTTTATAAAGTAATATCTAACATACGATCTTAAGCATGAAATTTTCATAAGTGCATAGCATTAATAGGCTCTTTAAGAGGTGTACCTTGTTCTTCAGCTAATTTATATGCTCCTGAACTTCCCTTTTTCACCAGGAGGTGCATTCACATTATGTTTATTTTCATAAAGTACCAAGTCTCCAACGTTGAATGAGCGATGTATGACATGTTTATTGTATGATCATTGAATTATTTTCTGATGAGCTTTAAGGTGGTCGAGAGCATTGATACATTGTTCATCGAGCATCTCTAGTTGCTGTAATATCTTCTTTCTTTCCATGTTATTGTCAACAATGTCCCTTAGGGAAACTCTCAATGAAGGAATTCCTAACTCTAAAAGTATTATTACATCAGCACCATATACAAGGTTGTATGGTGTAGTACTAGTAGTTGTACAAATGCTTTTCCTATAGGCCCAAAGCGCATAGGAGAGTTGAGTATGCCAATCTTTCTGATGTTTATTAATAGTTTTCCTAAGAATTTGTCCAATAATCTTATTTTAAGCTTATGTTTGGCCATTTGATTGTGGATAGTATGGCATAGAAAAGTGATGTTGAATGTGATATTTTTAAGGAATTTCTTCACATCCTTGTTCTTAAATGGTGTACCATTGTCAGAAACCAAGAAGGAAGGGATACCAAATCATGAAATTATACTATCCTAAATGAAGCGACAAATTACCTCAGCAGTCATGGATTGTAGCGGCATAGCTTCAACCCACTTCGTAAAGTAATCAGTAGCAGTGATGATGAAAGTGTGTCCTTGAGAGGAAGTAGGAAAAGTCTTTCCAATTAGATCCAAGCCCAATATAGAAAATGGCCAAGGCGAAACTTGGGCTTGAAGTTCCTGGGCAGGAGCTCGAATTAAGTTACTATGTTGTGGGCATTGTGGGCACTTCTTGATGAATGCAAAGGAATCTTGTTCCATGGTGTGCCTATAGAACCCCATAAGTAATAACTTTTGTACCAAGGATTTTCCTCCAAAATGCCCTCCACAGGCACCGGAGTGAGCTTCTTCTAAAGCAATTGGAATTTTTGATTTATTAAGACAACGAAGAAGAACACCACTATAGCTTCTTTGATACAACACATTGGAAAGGATAATGTAATGTGTTGTGAGTTTGCTGTAACGTCAGAAAATGTCCCCTTGGGGGTTTTTCCCTTATAATGTTTAGCTCTCGGGTCTTTAGAGTGCATTTAGGACATTTTAGTTCATATTTTAGCATCTCGATGGAATGAGACCTAAGTCCCATGGCAAATAGGACCTAGGAGGACCCCTTGAGCTATATCCTGCCTAAAATAGGGGGGGAGGACTTGGACGCCTGCACCCTAGTCCTGCCCTATTTTAAGGCAGACCCAATTTCTGGGTGTTGGTTAGTGACCGTTATTAGGTCCCTTTGCCGACACGGTAAGTTTGATTTTCAAATATCTTGGCAGGAGTGCTTATAGATGCATATATAAGCATGTGTAGGCATTCATTTGTAAACTAGATTTCAATTAGATGATCATTGTGAACTCTAGGCATTCTCAAGGTGATTCAAGGCTTTCTATTGTGTTGCAAGAGCAAACTTGTATGTTTTGTGTGTTGATATTTGCAGATTTGAGTTTTAATCTCCTCATGGCATGAAGGGCATGTTCCTCCATGAGAGCTTCACTACAAGGTGACATATCATTGTGTTTTTATCATTGATTCCTTTGGTTTTGGCCTCTGCCTCACAAGGGCATGCCCTCTTTATCTGACAATGATGTTCGAAGACCTCTGAACACCACAACCCCCAAACTAAGTCTTGTGATTGTAGGTTACAGGTGTCGCATCCGAAAAAAGTGGAGTTGCAGGAAGGCTTGGCAGACATCAGTGTCGGAAGGAGATCCAGATTCCCCAAAAAAGCAAATACCTTGGACTTGGGCACCCACTCCAGTGTCCCCAACTATTCTGCCTCAGAACCTTGAAAATAGGTACTCTGTGATTTGTTATTTTACTCCCATCTGCAAGAGTTTTTTCTGTTATTCATCAATTTGTTGTCGTGTTTGCATAATTAAGGTTTTAATGGTTAATTGGACATAAGAGAAGGAAAAATTGATAATTAATTCCCTAATCCAAGTTTCCCTACATCTGAAAGTGACTCTAGGGTATGATAATGCTTGCCATTCGACCCTAGATCCTTCAATGTATAGTGGAGAGGCGGATTTAAACATCTAAACAACAAAAGATTAACGAATCCAATTTTCCACTAAACATTTTGGTGAACCCTTGTCTTTGAACTTAAATTGCAACTTTCTGAGTGTTTGTCTACAGATTTGGTGTGATTTCATTCATTCATTTGGTCATTTCATTTATTGCATTGAGAAAATTTCAAAAAAATTGAAAAATTGGAAAAATACAAAAAAATTGCATTGTTGGGCTTACTAAATTACGTCAATTCTTCCTAAATTTTCCTAATTCATGATTTTTGCATCAGATCTGATATAAAATATAGAAAAATACAAAAATTCAAAATCTTGCTTTACATTTTCATCATTTAATTGCTAGGGTTTTGTGAAAATTTTGACAATTTTTAGATAACCTAGAAATCCCAAAATCTAGGGTTCGTAGGAAAAATCTTTTATCAGATTTTTCTACTGATTTTAGAGGCCCATTCAAACTTGCATTTGGCTGTAGTCTTGCATTTTAGTGGGAATTTGCATTTTTGCATTGAAAATTTCAACAAAAACTAGCAATTTTGGTGCAATTTCGTTAAATTTACATGGGAATTTTGCATGATTAAGATTGAAAATTATTTTCATATATGAGAGTATTTAATTTCCATCATAAATTAGACATTAAATCATTCACATAGCATTTGTTCCAAAACTTCAAACCTAGGGCTTCAAAAACGACAATTTTCATTAAAATCGGCCTTATCGACTCTCTAAACTCACATTATAGGTGTGTTGTGAAGGATATTTTTGCATTAATTTTCTATTATTAGGGTAATCATTTTCTGTCCCTCATAAAAAGTTTCACAACACCCTTTTAACGGGCTCTTGTAGTGAAAATTTGGCAAAAAACTACACATTTTAGCTATTTTTGGCCCTAGGGTTTGACCTAGTTTGCATTCCAAGCATGTTTTGATCAATTTTATTGATTGAGGTGACTGATATTATTGATATTATTTTCTTTTTTTCCTTACAAAACCCCTTTTGCTAGGTCTTGGAGTTGAAAAACTGTGAAAAATTGCATATTTTGCTATATTTTCACTAGGGTTTTACCGTAAGCGGCACTACAATCGTGTTGTGTTGGGTATTTTTGCATCAAGTGGCTGTTATTGCTGATATTATTTGCTTTCCATCATCATTTTCCTCACAACACCCCTTTTTATGCTCTTTTGCATTGAATCTTGGTGAAAAAGTGTTCATTTTGACATATTTTCACTATATTTTGACTTGGCATTATCTTGGATTTGCATTAAGAGTGTGTTGAGAGAGATTATATTGCTGTTTTGGACTAATATAAGACATATAACTTGCTTCCCTTGATCAAAATCCTTAAAACATCCTTTGTTTCATTCATTGGCATTGAAAAGAGTACAAAAAACCAAGCATTTTGGGCCGTCAATCATATCCTCTCCTAGGATTTGTTCTCTTAGTTTGTGTGATGTATGCTTTGGTATAAGATTTATGACACACTGTCCTAAAAACAATATCCCTTTGAGAAGAAGTAAAATATTAATGGGATCTAGTGCTCTTGAAGAAGTTGGTACTTTGGACACCTTCTTTACAAAGGGAGAAACTGAAATGGTGCAAGATAGTATACATCCTCCAACCACAATGGAAGAACAAACTTTTCATGATGTTGATAATACTATTGAGGAAACAAGATATGTATCTAATGAGTAAATAGAAAAATTGGATAGAGAGCTAGCTGAATTTCAATCATTCATGGAAAATGAGAGAATAGCTGAGGAAGCTGTCCCTACAATTCATAATATAAGAGAATTGATAAAAGAAGGACAAGATGGTGTTAATGCAATTCGTGGTCTAGCACATATTGTACAAACCAATATCATTCTAGTGACTGAATGTGTGCAAGTGATAAATAACACTTTATCACCATCTCATACTCAAGTATCCATACCTATACCATCTACAGGGATATTGACTTTTACACCAACAATCTTAACAACTAATGTGAACACTTGTAGTAATGCTACCACTGGTATTGGAGTATCTAATGGCACTAATTACAAAGCTGTGGGATTTGATTATCAAAACCTCCTCTATGCATAATTGTTCCCAACCACCTATCTATTCCACTCATTTCCAGCCACCTATTACATACTCGCAACCATCTTCCACCTATTAGTATGGCCAACCACTGTTAACATATTCTTAGCCTCCGCCTATTGTATCTCAAGCTCAATCACCTCCTCACCTTGGTTCTAATTCCTCACAACAAACCGCATCTCCCAATGATGCCATCCTAAACCAACTTTTATAGGGCATGACTGCTTTGCAACAAAAGGTAACAAATTTGACAAATTCTTTGCAGCCTAGTCTACCAACATATCATGCCCATAATCCATTATCCTATGTAATTTTGAGAAGTCCTATGCCTGAGAGGTTTGAGACTCCTCTCTTTGAAAAATATGGTGGAAAAGGTGATCCTAATATTCATGTGGCAGCATTTACAGCTTTGTGTAGTGATTTTTATTTTGAAGAGGATTTGTTAGCAAAACTTTTCCCGCGATCTCTCAAAGATATTGCTTTAGAATGGTTTTTCTCATTGCCTCCAAATTCAATACACTCCTTTTCGCAGTTGATTGATAAATTTTTACAACATTTTTAGGCAAATATCGAACCCCAAGTCACTCTTATTGACTTGGTTCAATGCAAACAAGGTCCCAAAGAAAAGTTGACTGAATTCATTGGTTGATATTAAGGACTTTACTTATAGATTCAATATCAGATGAAAGATGAGGATGTTCAAAAGATATTCATTACAAATCTACAACCTAATATTCGTGATAAGATTCTCATGATGAAATACAAATCCTTTCAACATTTATGCACCGCTCTTTGTGATTACCAACTTTCGTCTAGTCAGTATGAAAACCAAAACTCATCGGCTCAAGTTGGTCAATCCTTGGGTGGATCATCGCAAAACAACTTTAGAAGGAACAATAATAGGAGTTTCATCAAGATCAATGGACCAAATATGATGTGTCTACTATAAATAATCCAAAGAAAGCATCATATCAACCAAGAAAGTTTACTCCGATATCTGAGTCCTATCATTCTATCATGAATCAAGCTGTGAGTAATAACATTCTGAAGGTTCCCCCGATCAAGCTTGTTGATCCTAGTAAACAAAGACCTTACTTTGATGCTAATGCCTTTTGTCATTATCATCAGAGGCAAGGACATGACACTGAATGATGTATGCATCTTAAACATGAGATACAAGACCTTATTGATTCAAATGTCATCCAGGTATCAGGTGTGAATGATAATGGAAATAAGTTGGTTGCTTCGCCGAATAAGAATTTACAAATCTTCACTAATCCTTTTCCTAAACATACCGAGAATAATATGGTGGAACAAGATTTAGTGGAAGTAGATGAGGATGATTACTTGAACTATGATAGCATCGTGGGTATGATTGAAGTGGATAAGAAACAAGTGGATAAACCACCTCATCCTCAAAGAAACATAATTTATGTTGAGGTTCCTCCTCCGTTGTGCTTATATGGATCAGGAGATAATCAAAATGTCTTTAAAAAGTAAGAACAAAAACTGATACAGACAAGCAAGATGGTACAAGATGATTCCCATTACTACTCTAGAAAGATTCAACAACAAAAACTTCCTAATAATCAGAAAAGAGCAAAACGATAATCAACAAATGGAAACAATAGTGGTTCTCCCCCTCACAAGCAACAAAAAGTCTCATTTAAACAAGGATTTAATGAACAAGCATCATATGATAACAAACAAGACTTTCATAAGAACCACTCAAATTTTGCATTAAGTATGATCGAGTACCTCTCAAAGAGGTTTGAGAGCTCCAACATATAATATGAAGACCCTACAGGTAAGTATCTCTATTATCTCTTTCATGATGTGCTTCCCCCGTGATGTGTTATATGTTGTTTAGGCCTCCTGGGATGACCTCAGATTCTCCCGTAAGGTTCAGGATACCAGGAGACTGCCTCTGTTGTGACCTTCTTCTATTTGTATCATTATTCTTCTAAATTACCTCTCTCTTTGATTTTATGGTTGTGTGTTGTGTTTGACGGACATAGCGTCGTGGTTGGTGACTTAGGGGCACGCTCCTACATGACTGACCCTAAGACACTTGTTTCTCCTCTCTTATTTATTATTTCCCTTCCTCTAGTGTTTCCATCTAGCAGGTGGATGACGACAAACATTTATACTGATGCGGACCTAGTGTCCTTTTCGAGAGCAATAAAAAAAATGGACTTAGTTCCTAATATGACGATGGGGTTGTATATTTTATCCGACGCTTGGCTAGTGGAAGCAATCGTGCTTTCCGCGTAGTGAATTCTATGATGTTTCTATTGCATTTATAAACATTAGCAATACTACTCCGTGCACCTTTGTTTGCCTTTGAATATAGCCTTGGCAGTACTCGATTCAGAGAGCTTCATGATATAGCCCCTGGTTATCCTTGAACTCTGAATTCATTGTATAACCTTGGCTCTTTGTGTGGTTAATCATATGAATTGATGTTGTTGTTTATCATGATGTTGTAGACACTAACATGTTTCTTGGAGGGATGTGTTTGTGGGAACATTTGGCGATCCTAAAAGCACATGTCACCTCCGGGGGGCATGGGCTTTACGAAATTCGGTGTTCCCTTGTGTGTTTTCTTCCTACCTTAACATGCTTGATATCGATAACTGATATCAACCACCTTAAGGTGGGGGCATATAAGGTAAGTTGTCTGTTATAGATGTTAGCAATGTGTTTGACCTCAGATGCAAAGACTTTCACCCCATAGTAGTGCATCATGCATCCTGAGTTGTTTGCAATCAATTAATCAATCATGTAATCCCTCTACGGAGGTGGGATATTGAGCATATCCTTTTTCTTAAGCCCTCTGCAGAGGTGGGGATGGTGTATTTCTCATATCAGATTGCATCATTGAGTCATTTTCAAAAGTCCTCTGTAGAGGTGGGGAAGAGTTTTATGACTAACTCAACCCTTAAGTGTGTCTTTAGCAATTTTTGTGGCGAAGCCCAATCATCGATGTGTGCCTGTAATGTGCCTGAGATGGTGATGAGCCTAGAAATAGGGAACACACCATCGCTTGTCTACCGTGTTTTCTCCGTGTCTTCAAGTGTGTATGTTTTGGTGTGCTTGTTTTGTATGGCATGTTTGTTGCCCCATATGCAGTGACCAATGCTCTTGGGGAGTGCTTCGTGCATTTTGGGAGATTTTGCATGTCTTGCATGTGTGTTGCCTCATATACAGAGACCTGTGCCCTTAAGTGGTGCATAGTGTATTATGGGAGGTTTGTTTACTTTCCAGTACTTGCATTTGCATTTCATATATATGAGAAAAAGAAAATAAAAGATATCATTTCTGTCTTCCATGCATTAATGTGTCTTCTATGCATTAACTGTCTGCTTCGTGTTCTGCGTGACTGTAACTGTCTTCTCCGTGTTTTGCGTGACTATTACTATTTTCTATGTGATTGGTGTGTCTTCTCTGTGCTTGGTGTGTTTGCTTTGTTTGTGACCTTACTTTAATGCATGTATGGGCCTTGTGTTCATACATACATTAAAGTGGGGGCTAAATGTAACGTCAGAAAATGTCCCCTTGGGGGCTTTTCCCTCATAAGGTTTAGCTCCTGGGTATTTAGAGTGCATTTAGGACATTTTAGTTCATATTTTAGCATCCCGATGGAATGAGACCTAAGTCCCATGGCAAATAGGAGCTAGGAGGACCCCTTGAGCTGTACCCTGCCTAAAATAGGGGGAGGACTTGGGCACCCGCGCCCTAGTCTTGCCCAATTTTAAGGCAGCCCCAATTTTTGGGTGTCGGTTAGTGACCGTTATTAGGTCCCTTTGCCGACACGGTAAGTTTGAATTTCAAATATCTTGGTGGGAGTGCTTGTAGATGCATATATAAGCATGTGTATGCATTCATTTGTAAACTAGATTTCAATTAGATGATCATTGTGAACTCTGGGCATTCTCAAGGTGATTCAAGGCTTTCTATTGTGTTGCAAGAGTAGACTTGTATGTTTTGTGTGTTGATATTTGCAGATTTGAGCTTTAATCTCCTCATGGCATGAAGGGCATCTTTCTCCATGAGAGCTTCACTACAATGTGATATATCATTATGTTTTTATCATTAATTCCTTTGGTTTTGGCCTCTGCCTCACAAGGGCACACCCTCTTTATCTGACAATGATGTTCGGAGACTTAAGTGTCCTCCGAGGTTTGACTGAGGCAAACCTCTAAACACCACAACCCCCAAACTAAGTCTTGTGATTGTAGATTACAGGAGTCGCATCCAGAAAAAGTGGAGTTGTAGGAAAGCTTGGCAAACATCAGGGATTCAAGATCTGAAGGAAAGTCAGACAAAGGAGCACTTCCAAGACTTGGGTGCTCACTCTAGTGTCCTCAACAGATAGATCTCAGGAAACAAAAGTTACAGGGCTGATCAGTGTCAGAAGGAGATCTAGATTCCCCAAAAAAGTAGGTACCTTGGACTTGGGTGCCCACTCCAGTGTCCCCGACTGTTTTACCTCAGAACCTTAAAAATAGGTACTATGTGATTTGTTAATTTACTCCCGTCTGCAAGAGCTTTTTTCGTTATTCATCAATTTGTTGTCGTATTTGCATAATTAGGGTTTTAATGGTTAATTAGACATAAGAGAAGAAAAAAATGATAATTAATTCCCTAATCCAAGTTTCCCTACATCTGAAAATGACTCTAGGGTATGATAGTGCTTGCCATTCAACCCTAGATCCTTCAATGTATAGTGGAGAGGTGGATTTAAACACCTAAACAACAAAAGATTAGCAAATCCAATTTTCCACTAAACATTTGCGTATGTAAATTCTTATGTTTTTAGATGTTGAATTAGGAAAGGTACTATCATGCAGATATTGAAATATATGGGAGTACCATTAATCAACATTTGTGTTACAACATAAGGCAGTATTTGAGGGGGTGAACTCAACTACAACTAATGTTTTGAGATTATGAATGATGAAATTATATTCTTCAAGGGAATCGTCATAGGATATAAGGGAAGTGATGCTTGCCATTGCATTGCATGTCGATTGTCTCTCCTTGGAATTGTGTCGATAGTAAAGGATGAAATTTTTTAATAATGACAAGGCAAGATCACGATATTGAGATAACTTATCTTTCTTTGCTTGATAAGATCCAGTAACTTGTCTTACAATTAATTGTGAATCACCATAAATAGATATGTGTTTGATATTTAGGGCCAAAGCGGCACAAAGTCCTGCAATGAGAGCTTTGTACTCAACAATGTTATTTGTGCATGAGAAGTTTAGATGATAGGAAAGAGGAATTGGCTTACGTGAAGGAGGTATCAAGATTATACCAGCACCCAAGCCAATTCTACATCTTGAACCATCAAGATACAATTCCCATTTATCATCTGTATCTAGAGTGAGGATCTGAACATCAGGAAATTCTTCACTATTCTGAATAGAGAAAGGTGAAGGTGCTTCGGCTAAATGGTTGGGTAACGCTTGTCCTTTTATCATTTTGAGAAAGATAAACTTGAGATCAAATTTTGTTAACACCTAACCCATTTAGCTAGGAAACCTGAGAGATCCATCTTAGCAAAGAGAAACTTCAAGGGATCAAGCTTTACCATGACATAAACTTCGGCATTTAGGAGATAATGTCTTAACTTTTGTGTTACAAAAACAAGAGCTAAGCATTATTTTTCTATGATAGTATATCACACTTCATAATCGAGAAAAGTTTGGCTTATATAATATACAACACATTCCTTGCCTTCACTATCATGTTGTGCTAATAATTTTGCTAGAGCATTAGTAGAAGCTGGCGTGTAAAGAATAAAGAGTTTTTCTGTAGTTGTTGGTTGTAAAACGAGAGGATTAGATAAGTATTCTTTCAACTCTTTAAAGGATTTTTGACAATCTGAATTCCACTGGAACTTTGATTCTTTCTTAAGTAATTGAGTGAAAGGTTGAGTCCTATTTGCGAGTTGTGATACAAATCGACAGATGGCCTGTATCTTCCCTTGTAAACTACAAAGTTGAGTGATATTACGAGGAGATGGCATGTTAATAATTATGTCAATTTTTTTGGTGTCTACTTCAATACCATGATGTGAAACTATAAATCCTAATCCACTATCTACGCCAAAGACACATTTACGGGGACTCAAGCGCATGTTATATTTTTCGTTTCCACTCAAAGATTTGAGGTACGATTGTGACGTGATCTTGGTGATGAATAGACTTTGCAAGAATGTCATCAACATAATCTCCTAAGACGTTATGCATGTAATCATGAAAGATAAGAGTCACAACATGTTGGTAAGTTGCTCCAGCATTCTTTAATCCAAATGGCATGACTACCCAACAAAATGTTCCCCATGGGGTTATAAGAGTTGTCTTGTATTGATGTTGAGGGTTGATAAAGATCTGATTATAACCCAAAAATCCATCCATGAAGGAAAGTAATTCATGGTCAGCTATATAATCAACAATCATATCAATATTTGGAAGAGGAAAATCATCTTTCAAAGAAGTGAAGTTTAAATCTCTAAAGTCAGTGCACATCTGAATATGGTTGTCAGGTTTAGCAACAACCACAATATTTGAAATCCAAGGTGAATAATCAATAGGGCAGATAAATCTAGCTTGTAAAATCTTTTCTATCTCATCTTTGACTAACAATGCAACCTTAGGATTCATTTTATGAATCTTTTGTTTAACCGACTTAGCATTACAATATTATGTGTTACAATCTTAGGATCAATGCCAGGCATATCCAAATAATTCCAAGCAAATAATTCAGAAAACTCATGTAAAAGTTTGGTCATATCTTATTTTTTTGTTACTTAAACAATCTCCTATAGGGGTAATCTTTTCAAGGTTATCCTTCTCCATCAAGACATCGATAGTCTTTCCATTAAGTAAAGTACTATGGTCTGCGAGGCTAGGTGATTGGGATGATTCTATAGACTCTTCATTAGGTGTTAAAGTAACATTTACCAAGCAAATAGATTGTCCAAAGTATGCATTAATATTTAAATAATAAGGTAATCCACATTTATGATGATAACGGGGAAAATTGTCATAAGCTCCCATGAATTCAATTACTACTTCATCTGTAGAAAAATGATCCAATTCAGTATCTCCTAGAGGACAATTTGTGTCGATCGTCTCAGGATGTATCAAATTGAGTGTTGATATGATATTGACATTAAGATTAAGATGTTTGTAAGCTTTAATGGGCTTTAATGAGTGGTATCCAATACCAGTTGTATAGTTAATTCCAACAACTTGTAAAGGTACTATGATTCCTTGTTGAGTTATACCACAACCATTACCTACATAATCGTAGTTCTTATAAAGGATTTTAAATCTTCAACCATAAAGAGATTTCATTTCTTTAGAAGATGGTGGAGCTTCATAGGTCTCATAATTTGTAGTGTAAGAGTGGTATCGTCCTTGTTAACTAAAGGATCTTGAGATTCTTTAGGTTTTTCCATAGATTGTTAAGTTTCAACACTATTAAGCTTATACTCCCCCATAAAGGTAGGAGTGAAATCTAATGAACCCCAATCATCACTAGGGAGTGCACTCGATGAAGGTTGGGATTCTTGTACCACATTATCTATGGCAAGAGGTTTTGATGAATCAACTTTTAAGTTGTTTAGAATCTTATGATCAATGTCTTGTTTTTGAGTTTCAATATGTAAACAACTTTCTGGTTCTGGATCAACTCAATGGTTTGGAGTTTATTTGCATAAATAAACTTTATTGATCGATGAAGGGAAGATGGAACTTCCCCCATAGTTTGAATCCATGGTCTTCCAAGAATCATGTTATATGACAAAGCATCGGGCATGACATGGAAAAGAGTAGATAATGTCATGGGTCCAACCTTTATAGGTAGAGTTATAGTACCCATGGATGGTCTACCAACATTATCAAAGCCACAAATGTTAAGCTTATCTGGTTTAATTAACTTTTTATCAATGTTGATTTTGTGTAACAATCAATACCACAAACATTAAGAGTTGATCTATTATCAACCATAACTCTCTTTACCAACTTTTTGTTTACAATGATAAATATTATAAGAGGATCATATTATTTCTGAACTTCCATAGAAGGTAACTCATGTTGTTGAACAAAATATCTATTTTTGTCACATGTATACAATATAATAGAGCTATTACATCATTAAGCTTAACAGTCGGTGGTACAATCACCTTTTGTAAAGCTTCCTAGAGCATTCTATAGTATGTAGGTGATGTTTGTATGAGTTCTCAAAGAGAGATCTTAGCAGGAGTAGCACAAATCTTCTCAACAAGATCATAATCTTGAACAACATTATGTGTTAAACAAGGTGGTTCAGGAAGCATAGGCTGATAAACTGGTAGAGATATCAGAATAGTTGATTGATGTTTACTTTGTTTGTTATTCTGTGTATTGTATGTATGAGCAACCACATTATGGTTGGAATATTGTAATCCATCATGATATGGTTGATTTGTTATTTGCTTAGCTTTGTTATAAATGTAATCAGGAGGTTGAGAAGAAGACAAAAAACCTTGCACAATGAGCACTAGTTTTGTTTGTGTCTTAGGCACATCAGAACATAGGTTGAACACTATATTCAGTTTCACAGGCTTTTCTTGAGATTTAGGCACATAAATTGCATTTGCTAATCTTTTAAACAATGACGGTTTAAGAGTCGTAGTGGAATATTCAATAGGGATAAAGTCATCCAAGGCTTCATCTAACATATTGAAGTCATCACAACTAAATGACTCATTATATGCATTAAATTCTTGTAAAAAGAAATATGACATTTACGCATAATCTAATTAACCCAATACTTAAATGTAAAACAATATAGCATATACTTGCAAAAACTGAAACAAGATATCACTATGCAAGTAACAAAATTTCAACTTGATACTCTTTCAATGAAAATATAGATATATCAAAAATGCAATGCATGTACTTTTCATGAAAGAGGGTTTTGTACTCTAAATCTGATTTAGAACAGCAAATACAAAGGATGCAAATTTTTTAAAACACGGGTTCACCAAAAATTTTAGTGTAGAAAAGAGAGAGAATGCTAGTATGTGTAAACTAGGTCAACCCCCTCTTTTCAAGACACTAACATTCAAAATATGAAATGAGCATAATCACTATGAGAGGATGCAGCTATAGGTATCATATCCCTTATTTTTGTACATGAAAAGATGCTCCAACTAAGTTTCCACAAACCCAAACTCCCTTTATTCAACCAAACCCTAGTTACAAGATGTGCATGAATAAATTGATTATGGGTGCAGAAACCAACAAGATGATTACAGAAACATAGACAAGAAGCTACAAGGATTATGCACCTAAAGTTTGAAGGACTGATGGACTAGGGTAGCCACTGAATTTGTCCTGAAGTTCTGCTATTACAGAACTGACTATAACAAGCACGTAAGTCTATAATGAGAGTTCTGAATCTTGGATCTAAGGGGCTGAAGGAAAAGGGCGGTTGCCAAAAGCATCCTTAATATGTCTGACAATAAATCTATAACTTCCATGATCTCTATACTTGTAACACTACTTTTCCTCCATTTATTTTTGTCTAATCTTCCTGAATCTGACCTACAAAAAAAGAAGGAGAAGGATGGTTGTGGATATATATAGGAGTTTTCCTGAGTCAAACCCCGTCTTTGGTATTACTACCTCAACGATAGCTAGTGTCAAAGTATGCAAATGTGTGTGCTTGTAAACCAAGTGTGTAAGCATAAACAAGTGCAAGATTCTAAATGACTCAAGTATCAAGGATTAGATCCATAAACATTTCACTCAAGTAAACGAAAACTTCACCTGAAGGAGATGACATCAATGAAGACTTGTAGAACAAGAAGGCAAGGCAGCTGTATCCGTGGAGGATTCCAAAACTCAAGTTGGAGGCTTCAACCCTTTTCTTGATCATACAAAGGGCTTGACAAAACCCTGGGAAGTGCAAGATAGACTCAAGATCTTGATTCCTAATCTCCACAACATATCTCCATGATAGCAAAGATAAAATTCTTCAATGAGCTTCAATCCTTTGCAGACTTCAATAGTAGTTGTAGCAGAATTTTGGCATAGTAAGCTTGCATGTGAATTATGTGTGATAAAATGATTGTCAATTCTCTTTAAATATCCAACCTTAGAGGTGTAATAATTTGAAATAACATGCTGACATCGCACGAAAATGAAAATTTGAATTCAAAATCTCAAAGTTCATTAGAAAAGCTGACACCACAAGAAAATTTGGATCCCAAAGATTAAGGTGAGACATGGGAAGTTGGCTCCCAAGTCCAATCCCCAAATTTTACTTTAGCATCTGCTTAAGGGTGCCCTAAATGTCTGACATCCAGCATTTCTTCTTGGGTTTTGTCAAAAATCACTCCAAAATATGACACTCCTTCGATGAGATATGCGTTAATCAGGTTCTAAATGATGATGTCAGATTGTCATTGATGTCAAAAGGTTCTTCAAGAGGTTCATCAAGAATGTGCATGTGCTTGCAGAATGATATTGTGGAATTATATTCTTGATCTTCATAGATGTGGTCTTCAATTAGAATATCTCCAAGCATGACAAAGTTGAAGTGACAGGTTGAGTATGATGTCTAATTTTGTGATATTTGTTTAAGAACATCATCAGGAGTTAAAAATGTTACTTGCAAAGGATGAGAGTGATTCATGATGCCCTTCATGGTAACTTGTTGTTGCACTAATTTTATATTCTCAAGATGAAGAAGTTGAAAGCCCTAATTTTACTTAAGGAGCTCACAATGGTTGAATCAAGATATTGGTACAGTAATGATAATATGCAGTGCATATATGGTTATGCTTCAGACTTTGTTTGTTTGATGCCAAGATTGTTATCATACTATTCACAATCAGGTTGCAAAGTTTGTTTCAGGATGTCTTAAGGATAGAGGAAGCAAAGTGTTCAAAGGAAGAGTTGTTATTCCATCTAATGATAACTTCAAGCCAAGACAGGATGGCATATTATTATAAATCACTTTGCATCAATCTTTATGTTTAAAAAAATCTCTTAAGAATGCCTCAATATGGATATGTTCAAAGAAATTCTAAAGTTTTAGAATGTTGATCTCTATTCACATTTGAAGTGCTCCTTGTTTGTTTTAATTTTAAATTGACCTTTTGAACAGGTCAAAAGCCACTTAAGTGGCAACTTTAAGGGATCCATTACCATGAGAAACCGGCCCCTATCTCAAGGAAGACCGATGGGATCGGTCACTTGCATCTTATGTTGAGCGCCAACCTTAAATCTATGTTCAAGTTTAAATTTGAACATATGTGGAGATCATTGGTCCTCATCCATTTGGAGCACATTCCAAATACTAACTAGCGGAGTATGAAATATGTTTTGTGAAAGCACAAATTTCGTTGGAGAAGTTAAGGCATCGTATGAAGGGGCACCGAATATGCAATGTTTTTTTTATACTTGTGAAAGCCCGAATTCGTTGGAGGAGATAGAGCAATGTTTACATTGAAAATGTTTTTCTTGATATATGAAAAGCCGATTTCCTTGAAGTTTATAAAGTATTTTTTTTAAGCATCGAATTATTTTTGGAGAGTTTTTTAAGGTATCAAATATTATAAGAAGGGAGTCAAATAAGGTAATAAAAGTTTTTTTTAGAAAATGATTTGTTCTCCTAATTTGATGGGATTTTAAATGACATCAAGTGGATTTGTTTTGAGATTTCCAAGGAATTTTTTTTAAGAAAGATTTTCTTTCTTTCTTGAATTATCTCATGGAGAGAAAAGCAAAAGAGGATCTAAATATTGTGTTTATACAGAGTAAAGAAAATTTGCAGATTGGAGAAGATTTTCTTGTGAGAAAATAAAGGATTTTATTTTATGAAAAAGAAAATATTTTTTGAGGAGATGATTTTATTGAAGGAATGTGAAAAGTTTTTTCAGATGGATTTTTGTGGGAAGCTTCAAATTGGAGAGTCATTTTTTATTTTTGTTTCATGCAAGAATATCAAAGAGAAGACAGAATATGAAAAATCTTTTGCAGGTGAATCAATTTGTGATGGCTCTTCATTATTGACATGAAAAATTGAAGCAATCCAGTGATTTTTTTTATGGATATGAAGGATCATGCAATGAAGATGAAAGTGAATGCACAAAGGAATTTGAAGAGTTATTGTTTTATTTTTGACAGGGGAAAAATGATTAAATTTAATTGAAGTTGTTTTTGCAGATATATTTTGTTAAATGTTTTATGCAGGGATAAAATTGAATACAGAAATTGTTCAAATTGAAATGTGAAAGAATATGAAGGATCATCAAAAGATTGCCATATATTTTTTTAAGATAGAGAAGAGAATATGAAGTGTTATTGAAAGAACATGGTGATGGGTTGTGAAAGTATATTCAGATTTTATTTAATGATATTACAGATGTTTTTGAATATAGAGTTGTGTGGTTTAATAAGATAGATGATGAGATGATGAACTGACAGGGATCAAATACAGATACAGAGATTGACAAGGTGATTAGAAAGACAATATGCAATTGCAATAACAATCAGGTGCATGAATCATGAATTTGATTGATCAAGACATTGAAACTAGTAAGACAGAGATGAAACATATAGAATATGCAGTGTGGTTGAGGGGATCCAGAAAAAGGATTGATTTTGAATAGAATGGCCATTAGACAGACATATGTTTTGTATTGAATGAAACAGAGTGTCCCTCTGAACTTGTTTGTTACTTGCAGTGAAGATTCAGTTTGCCAGTGAGGCCTTGTATTAGCCAGTGAGGCTTGTAGGTCAGTGAGACCTATTTGTTTACCAGTGAGGTATATCAGTGTTGGAAGTGGGTGCTTCTGTTTGGGATTGGAGTTGGTGCTCCATAAGGAGTTGGTGCTCCTAGATACAATTTGTATTGCCAGTGAGGCATGTTTTTTAGTTAAGCCAGTGAGGCAATTCTGGAGTGGTTTTTCTACGCCTGGAGGGTTTTCCACTCATGCAATTCTTGTGTCTTAATCATCTCTCTATGATTGTATGTTTTACTCATGAGTTTTGTTTATGTGTTTGACAAAGTTATGTGCATATGTGTTTGACAATTCAATGATAACTTTCTCTTCTTTGTGCTCTGCAAGTTAAATATTGAAAAAGATTTAAAAATTCACACAACACTAATTCACCCCCCCTCTCAGTGTTGTCCTTGACTCCTACACTAAATAGGTCCAATAATGCAAGGGGTTGAGAGACACTAAAAGGTAGGAGCTAAAATTAGTGAAATTGTGCTAATCCAAGTAGGAGCATAATTTATGACATAAAACATTAATTAAAGTAGGAGGAAAAGAATCTTGTTTGCCATGTTTTGATTTTCCTTTAGATGTATGCTCTCCCCTCATGCCCATGGGTGATCTTGGGGATCAAAAATCCTTTGTGCAAATCCTTTTTTTGTGTTTATCCTTAAGGAGTGCTACTTCACGTATGCTCTCCCCTTGCTCTTCGTGTGATCTTGGGGATCAAAAGTGAGTAGTAACTTCTTCCTCTAGGGGACCTACCTTGGATCTCATCACTAAGGGGATGACCTCACCTACGGTTTTGGCGTGGGATATAAACATTGTGAGAATCAAAAGACTCACTTCAAAGGAAGGACCCCTTCCACCTAAGTAAAAACCCTGAGATCTTTGGTCTGACGAGACTTGTTTGGTTGGCACTTTTTTGGATAGGGACAACCCCATTCACAGATCGTCCCACCAACTAGAAACCCTTAAATCGTAGTTAAGGGACAACCCCATTCACAGATCGTCCCACCAACTAGAAACCCTTAAATCGTAGTTAAGACCTTTGACCATCATATCTTGTAATGCATCACTACAATAGTGGAGAAGAGCTCATGCTATTACCTCCATTGGTTGAGATAGAATAAATCTTGGGCAATACTTTAGTCACCAAGGTAAGGGGTGTAAAGTGGTACATGACCTTGCATTCCCTATCTATCCAAACAAAGGTAGATGGTATCAAGATGGAAATCACCATTATCTAATAGTGGAGATTGATGTCACACCTAAATGAGTCCGTGTGATATGACACTCTTACTTGAATAAATTTAATTTTTTTTATACTTGATGTATCTTCTTTGTTCAAACCCATATATGCCATCATTATCCGTGAAGTAATTTACACCCAATACCTTGTTGAGTCAAATAGCTATAGTGTCCTCTTGTTTGTAAAGTCTCTTGCCAAGAAAATTAATCAACTCAAAGAAACAGCATTCAAATTCACCAATCAAACAACTTTTTAGCACTTTAGTCAAGCCTATTGGTGCCTTTGGTCACTATCTCAGTGCCTCAGGTCTTTGTTGCAGTGCCTTTGGGCTCTGTTTTAGCACCTCGAGACTCTAGATCATGCCTCTGCTCATAGTCTCAATGCCCAAGGTCTCTGGATCAGTGCCCCTGGTCACTATCATAGTGCTAAAGTCTGATATGTCAGTGCTCTCATTACTAGAATTAGAGCCTCTATTTGACTAAGCACTATCACCACAGTCTGACCATTTACCCAAGAATAATGATCAAAACAAACTTGTCAGACCATAGAGATAGATCTTGTAACCTACAAATTGCTTATTTTGGCATCCTGCCATAATCTCACTATTCAAGATCATTGATTTTTACCAAATTTGGCCCTGTCAGTCTCTACATATCTTGTCAGTGCCTGGATCAAACCTGTCAGCACTTTTGGTTCATCTGTCAATGCCTCTGGCCCCCTATTAGCACTTTTGGTCTACTTGTCAGTGCCTCAGGTTTCCCCTTTAGTGCTTAGGTTAGACTTTTTAGTGCTTTCATCAAAATTTGTAGTGTTTACGTCTAATCTATTAGCACTTGCAGCTGATCTGTCAGCACCTGCGACTGGTCTATCAGCTATCTTGTAGATATTGACAAACTTTCAAAGGTGAACTAAAAATAGAAAAAAATCACTCATCCCACCTTCCACTTCACCAAAAGTCATCTCTCCTTCAAAATCACCCCAAATCTCATCCATTTTCAATTTGAACTTAGGAAAACTTTGGTTTACTGATCTCATTTTGGACCTTCACATCAATTTCACCCCATAATCAAACTCTATCTAATCCTTAAAATCCACCAAAACAAACCTCATCATCTCATAACCAAATCAAATATAATCAAATCAAACTTTAGCTAAAAGTCAATCTAGATCTTATCTTTATCCCCTAATCTATATGAAGTTTAAGAACTTGTCTATCTTAAGTTTGTATAAATTAGCCTTATCAATCTTAGATAAATTAGCTTAGGATCTTAAACTATTCTTAAGTCGATGGATTCTAAGAATCTCATTTTACTTGGTGTGTCCTGCCTACCCCAAGTAAAACAATCCAATATCTCCCTTTTTCTTAGGCTCTTATCTATCCTAAGTAAGAGGAGATAAAACCCTTTATATCTCACAAGATCTAGATTTTCCAAGGATCTTTTTGGTTTGATATCCAAACTATCCTTTAATCAACCTTACCTAGGGTGTTATCAAAATCATCCTTTTATCATTATTTCCCATCCAAAATCACTCCTTTACCATCACCAACTCATCCTTTGTCTATTCTGTTGACAAGAGACACTGCAAGGCATGTCATATGTTGTCATTGATGGCAAGTTAGTCCATTCCACACATCCCTAGTATAGTATCAGATCATACCAGAAGTTAGTTCCAAGATTTGTCTAGTCCAGATAGACAAGAATAAGGTATATGGAAGAATTTAGTATTTTGGTCAGCAGATCTCTCTAGTTAATCATTGTGTGTTGCGAATCTGAGGAAGAGTAGAGGAATGTCAGGACAATCTAAATCCAAGATTTTAGCCTCCGGTGACAAAGGGATTAAAAGTTATGAGCATCTGAGTACCGGGTCCTAATATGACAGAACAGTTCAGTGAAGAACAGGCCGACTTGTGTTAGATCCTTGTGCAGATCTAGTAGAAGTGTTTTGGTGAGTTGCGTATGGGATATAATGTTAGTGGCTGACATATATGGTGACCTGCAAGTGTTATTTTTGGTACGCATCAATATTGGTGTATGGATTCAGCCGACAGAACATAGTACTTGTATTGTTTGTTAAGTTCTACATAAGGCTGATAGAAAGGTGATTGAATTTCTTAAGGCAGATATATATAGCTGATGGATTTGAGTGTATGGAGGGTTAATGGTATGCGAATATGAGTAAGTGCAAAAAGGGCATATAGAAGTACGAAAGAGAAGAGATCTAAGGTCTGGATCATGGCAGAGCAGTAAACAGGGCAGAGTGAAGATGAAGTGTGTAAGATCAATATTATGTACCTAACTGGAACTAAATTCTTGCATTGGTAAATGCTATTCATCAGTTCAAACACTTGGTAATCTTCTTGTAATAATTTTTGTAGGCAGTGACCCTCTTCTGAGTAGTGAGCTCTGGGTAGTGAGCCTGAAGGCTTGTGCCTTCTCATTTGTAATACTTATAACAGAGTATAATCTTTGTGAGTTAAACCCACCGTGGCTTTTTCCTTAACTGGGTTTCCATGTTGAAAATCTCAGTGTCAAGTGTGTTATTTTGCTTCTTCTCATATGTTATTGTTTCTTACTTTTCATGGTTAAATCATTAATCTATTATTAAGTGGTAAAGAAGAATTAATTGTGGCAAGTATTAAAGTTTTGAGACAACTAATTCACCCCTCCTCTCAGTTGTCTACCCTAATTCCAATAATTGGTATCAGAGCTAGGTTCCTTTGAGAAAGTTTAACCACTTAAGGAAGATCTGGGAAGGAAATAAAATGGATTCATACAACCTCCAAGAATAGCTTAAACTTGCTTTAGGAGATCTTGATTAGTTGAGAGCAGATGTCAAAGAATTGCAAGAAAAACTTAAAGATGTTGAAGACTTCATTGAGACTTTAAAGGAAAAATTGAGTGAATCCAATGAAAAAAGGAAGGAGCTACTTCTTCAACTAGGGAATCTTAATGAAGACAATGACAAGGATAAGGCCCTGAAAGAGAAGACAAAGGAATGTGAGAAGTTAGCTAAAGAATCTATTGTCCTAAAACATGAGATGGAATTCGGGGTGATGAGGCTAAGGAAGGAAATTAAAGATAGGAAGAAAACTAAAGAAGACCTGAATCAAATTCTAAAAGAAAGAACTGAAGAATGTTGTAGATTGGATGGAATAGTTGGCATCTAGAGTCTAATCTACAAGAAAGAAGAGACAATGAGAGAGAACTTGAAAGGCAAATTGTCATTGTCAGACATGACCTAGAAGTTGCAAATGAATACAAAGAGAAGTTCAAGATAATCTTAGCTAAACTTGAAGCACTACTTGAAAGTCAGAAGAAGACTAATGACAAGCATGGTGTTGGATATGAGAAAGGTGAAAGCTCCAGATCTGGACAAAGAAAATTTCAACCAAGGAATGGGAGAAATAGACCTAGAAAACCTCCGGTAAGACAACCTAATGCTCAAAGGTATCCATCTTTCAATGGAAATTTTTTCAAGTGCAATAAATTTGGTCATAGAGCTACTCAATATAGAAGTAGAGTGAATCAAAGTAGTCCATCCTTCTCCAGTCAATGCTTCAATTATAAGAGGTATGGTCATAGATCCAATGAATGCAGAAGTATGATAATGAATAACCCTAACAATAAAGGAAATAACAATTCTTTTAATGGCTACTACTTTGCATGCAATGGATTTGGATACATGGACAATCAATACAGATCAAGAGTGAATCAAGTAAATAAGCAAAGAAATGTTGTATGCTTTAATTGCAATAGATTTGGTCATATTGTAAGGTTCTACAAAAGCAAGAACAATGATGAAAAAGGTCTGGTAAATAGAGATCATAAACAAGACAAAGGTAAGGGCAAAGTGGATACGGATGAGATTCTGAGTGAAATGAACAAAATTTGGGTGAAGAAAGGTGTAATGAACAGTGGTGATGGGTCTGCACCGGAATCAGGTGTTGATAATCCTTTCGGTAATTAAACTAGGAGCTCTGGCTCAGGGGGAGCTGGAATAAAAATCTAATTCCCCTAGCCAGTAAATGGGTGCCTGAATCTGGCATAATGAGTAAAGGTAAAATGGGCTATTACAGATCTTTTGAAAGAACTTCCAGAAGAAAAGAAGTGGATATGGCAATTTCCAGAGCAATTCATGAGAAATTGCATCAACAGACAGAGTAACCAGATGAATTAGGGCAAAGAGCATTTATTACAATAAAAAGTTAGAATGCGAAGAATAAAAAGGTAACCCAAATAATTTCAAAATCACTTTGCATCTAAGGAGAAAAGAGGTGAACGAGCTCTGAGCTGAGAATTTTCAAGAGTTGAAGTGTGAAGAGGATTTCCAAGCAAAACCTTAACCTGCGAAACAAGGTATTTCTATTTTTTGTGAAATCTCTTTGAAATTTCAATCTCTACAAATGGCTACACCTTTAGTTGTTGACATTACTGAGCACCCAAGACCTAAATTTAAGAAACATCTTTACAAATATGTGGATGTGGATCCAATGGGTGCATTCTCTGAGGTTCTGAATGGGGTTTTACACATGGAGGATATTAGGGCATATATACACTGCAATTTAGATGAATTTGGAAACTCTAAACTCATAGATGTGTATGAAGACCACCTGAGTACAAAGTGCTAGCTCAGATAAACATTTCACTAAGGTTATTTAGTTTCTATCTTTTGATGAGGACGAGTGGGTCCGATATGTGTTGAACCAAATGCATGGAAAATTTATGTGGTTAAGGAAGCCATTCAAAATAACTAAAGATGCAATTAGAATTGTAACAGGGTTGAACTCAATTGGAGGATTGCCCATGCTGAAGTCCATAAGGAATCAGACAGTTACAGAGGTCACCGGATCAAAATATGACAAAAGGGCATGACCATCAATGATATAACGGATCCGGTAGTAAAATTTGCATCCATGGTATTAGGATACAAAATCTACCACTCCGGTAGAGAGAACTCAGTCTCGGGGACTGCAATTTATGCAGCCTATCAAATGGTGAAGGAAAACACAGATTATGACTTATGTGAACTCCTATTGAATCAGCTAATGGAGATCTGGTTAAGATAAAGAAAGAAAGAATATCTTCAAATATGGCACCCTTGTTATGTGTCTATTTTTCTACTTCATGAATGAAATGCCTGGGACACCCAGTCTTTACTAGACAAATGATGAACCAGTGGCCCTGCAGATCAGGAAATATTTGTATAGTATTGGAGATGCTAATGCCCAAAAGACCACACTTTGGGGCTATTTCAAAAACTTCCAGAACACTATGCATGCCAGGAAAAGAATCCCAAAATCAGTTGTAGAAAAGTACAATGACACCATATGTTTTATGATAGATACTGATGAGTGCCTGATGGAGGCAGTAGAGCCTAGGATAGTATGGATCATGCCTATGGGCTATGAGGTAGATGAATGGGTTCTTGAACTATATGCCCAACACTTGTTAAGAAAACCAAGAGATCCTGAAGTAGAAAGGTTTGGAACTTATGATGACTTACATGTGAAAATATATGTAGAACTCTGGAAGGATGAAACCAAGAGAAAAGTCTAGAAGAAAGTTGAGGCATATGCAGAAAGTATTGGTCTGACTAAAGAGGCTGTTGAAAAGATGAAGAGAAGAACTGAGCAAGCTTCAAAAGAGAAGACAAAAAGTGAACCAGTAGCTGCTCCGGAAGTCACACCTAGCTCATCAAGAAAAACAAGAAGTTCTACAACTGTCTCTGAGCAATCCAAGTCCATTCCCTCTAAGACACCAGAAGCCGGACCATCCGATGAAGGAAGGAAGAGAAAGAAAACAAAGGCCACAAGAATGTATATGAGCACAAAAGATGATGAGGAGATGGAGATAGATGAAGAAGTTAAAGAGATAATATCTAAGAGAGCCAAGACTTCAAAGGCTTCTAAGGACCAGCCTTCCAGAAGCATAAAGGCAAGTAAAAAGAAAGAGACTGGTAAGGTTTCCATGATAATTGATGAAATTGTAAAAACAATTACTGTTCATGGAAATCTAAGGCCTATCAGAGAATATTATGATAGTTTTGATAAAGCAAATAAGAAAATCTTGAAGGATGCCACCATCCTGTACTTGAATAAATTCAATAGAGCTCTACTCGAAATTTTTCAAGAAATTCCCAAAAGTTTAAGGAATATACTAGAGATGAGGAAGCAAGCCGCCAAGGCTAAAGACCTAGAACTCAAAGAACATGTTCTCTCCACCTTGTGTCCAGTAATGACCAGAAGGGAAGCAAATAAAATCCTCAAGGAAGTAAAGGAGGAATTTAGAAGCAAGATCCAGATGAACAAGCTAATGCTTGGTAAAACTGAGGAAGTTGTAAAGGAAATAGAGGAAATTTTGAGGAAGGCCCTAGATAAAGATAAATATTATGTTGTTTCAAATGAACAAGTTGAGGAAGGAAATCCTTCAGTTCCAGAACAAGAAACTTCAAAAGAAAAGACTGGAAAGGGAAATGATGACCAAAATGATACTCTAGATCCTTCGGAGCAAACCTATGTGGAGACACTAAGTCCTAATCAAGATGACTCTAAGAAGAAAGAGAATAAAAAATCATAAGAGGTTGAAGAGAAAAATACTCAAGATCAAATAGATGTAGTTAACACAGAAGTAAACTTGGAAATAGAAATTCCCATTGAAGTTGACTCACAACAAATGGAAGAAGAAGAAGTCAAGGGTAAGGAAGATAAAGCAGAAGAAGATGGTGCAAATGTTGATGCACCCAAACAAAATAGTCCTGATACTGACACTGAGAAAACTCAAGGAAAGGAAGGTGGTACAGAAATTGTGGCAAGAGACACTGTAGATGCAGTGAAGAGTTTCCTTAGTAAAGAAATGCTAGAGTTTGATGAACCAGAACTGATTCAAGAACCAATCAACCTAGATACTCTCTCTTTGGTCCAAATGATGAAGATAGAATCTTTTACACAAGCCAAGACAAGAGAAAAGATATTGAAATCTCACATAGAGGACAGTGAGTTGTTAGGCCTTGCATCCAGTATATTGGAGAAGATAATGCCAACTTTTTAGAAGAATCCATCTGATTCTCCCTTTGGAAATCTGAAGAGCCTTGTAAATTCTGTAAGTACACACTTTGAGTCCTTTGAGAAGTCTGCAGAGATTAAAGTCCGGAATAAATTTTTGGATAAGAGATTTAATGAGCTAAAGGGCCTAATAGGGAATGATAGAAAGGTACTTGATATCAGTATACAGAGTATTCAAAATGCTCTTAATGACAGAGGTGATATATACAAATTTTGTCTATCTTGGCCCAACGCTATTAAGGATATTGAGAAGAAGATAAAGGAGCGGGAACAAGAATTGTTGAATCTATCTCAAAACTTTGGTCCTCTAACGGTTTCTCTGCCAAGTCAGGAATGTCAAGCAATGAGCTTGATCGATGAAATAAAGAAACTTGTTAAAGAAAAGAGCAATATTGTGGAGAGAATGTGTGAGCTCCAAGGATTGAGTGCCCCCAAGTTAGAAACAATGTTTACTGCTTTATCAGAAGCTCAAGTTGTAGTCCAAACAGGTGATCCTTCAGATCTAAAGAAAGCAAAAACACAGGCATTCCTACTAAGTGGACACATCTCAATTTTGGATGGCATGAAAACAAGTTGGGCCTCTAAACTTGTGTAATTGAAAAATAGTTTTGCAGATATTCTCAAGTTCATGTAAATATAATACATGGATTATTTGTACATTGTGGCCTTGTATATAGATTTCTTGTGTAAATTTTTGTTTGTGGATCCCACCCTTTGCCATCGATGTCAAAGAGGGAGTGAGAGATAGTGAAAAATGAAAGAAATGAAGAATCCATCAAAGGGGGAGTAGTGGAAGAATATATAAGTGAACACAATAGGGGGAGTCAGTCATGACACTTAATCATTTTTCACTAAGTGTTGCCATTAATGCCAAAGGAGGAGATTGTTGACAAGAGACACTGCAAGGCATGTCATATGTTGTCATTGATGGCAACTTAGTCCATTCCACACATCTGCAGTGCAGTATCAAATCATATCAGAAGTTAGTTCCAAGATTTGTCCAGTTCAGATAGACAGGAATAGGGTATATGGCAAAATTCAATATTTTGGTTAGCGGATCTCTCCAGTTAATCATTGTGTGTTGTGAATCTGGGAAAGAGTAGAGGAATGTCAAGACAATCTAAATCCAAGATTTCATCCTTCGGTGACAAAGGGATTAAAAGTTATGAGCATCTGAGTACCGGGTCCTAATATGACAGAATAGTTAAGTGAAGAACAAGCCGACTTGTGTTAGATCCTTGTGCGGATCTAGTAGAAGTGTTTTGGTGAGTTGCATCTTGGATATAGTGTTAGTCGCCGACATATATGGTGACCTACAAGTGTTATTTCTGGTACGCATCAATATTGGTGTATGGATTCAACCGACATAACAGATTACTTGTATTGTTTGTTAAGTTCTTCATAAGGCCAACAGAAAGGTGATTGAATTTCTTAAGGTGGATATATATAGCCGATGGATTCAAGATTATGGAGGGTTAATGGTATGAGAATATGAGTAAGTGCAAAAAGTGCAGATAGAAGTGTGAAAGAGAAGAGATCTAAGGTCTGGATCATGGCAGAGTAGTAAATAGGGTAGAGTAAAGATGAAGTGTGTAAGATCAGTATTCTGTGCCTAACTGGAACTGAATTCTTGCATTGGTAGATGTTATTCATTAGTTCAAACACTTGGTAATCTTCTTGTTATCATTTTTGTAGGCAATGAGCCTCTTCTGAGCAATGAGCTCTGGGCAGTGAGCCCGAAGGTATGTGCCTTCCCATTTGTAATACTTTTAACAAAGTATAATCTTTGTGGGTTAACCCCCACCGTGGTTTTTCCCTTAACTAGGTTTCCACGTTAAAAATCTTGGTGTCAAGTGTGTTATTGTGCTTTTTCTCATATGTTTTTGTTTCTTACTATTCATGGTTAAATAATTAATATGTTATTAAGTGGTAAAGAAGAATTAACTGTAGAAAGTATTAAAGTTTTGAGACAACTGATTCACCCCCCCTCTCAGTTGTCTACCCTAATTCCAACATATTCCACTTGGTCTAATCTTATGGGAAAACTAGGGTACTAAGGTCCAACATCCTTCATCAATATCCTTCATACAACATATCCACTCTAACATCAACTCAAAGTCCCTTTTTGTATGCCACAAACAAGGTCACAAGCTAGAAGAAACCAAGAGATGAAACCAAATAGACCATTTGGGATGTCTAGTACCGATGAAAAAAATGCCATAATAGATCCCTTTGGGAATCAACAACAACCATCCAATGATCATGACACTGATCGAGAAGTCATGGAATTCACACAAGACCCCACTTCTCTTTATTTATTGGACCAAGTCCTAAAATCCAATCCCAATAGATATTTGGACTTCTTGATTCAAAATGGTGCCATAGTATCGACACAACCACTCACTAACACATCTCAACCATCCACATCCAACAACATAACCAACACATCTACACCATCCACATCAACATCAATAATAATTCCCACATCAACACCTACATCAACCATATCCATGTCTATTCCACAAATCACCCTTAACATCCCAAACAACACCACCTACACAAGTGCTTCCACCAGTGTATCCCAACTTGACCCAAATACCATCACCTTCATATCCCAAATTCTCTCTCAACTACCAAACAATACATTTAACAACCTCAACCACAATCCACAAACATTTGCTTTCACTTCCACATACACATGATAGCCCATTTCACAACCACCTACATCATCCTCCATTCAAAACACTAACCAAACATTTCTCCAACAACTCCAACTTCAACAACAACAACAAAACCAAAACCAACTACAACAAAAAATGCTACCCAACATCCTTCAACAACTTATCACCCAACAACAACAACCACATAATTTCCTCCAACACTTTATTCATCAACAACAAACCAACATACCAAAACCACCTACCACAGACTTATCACAAGTCGTACAAAATTTGACACAAGTCGTACAAAATTTGATGCAAAGAGTAGATGACATACAACAAGGGTACAAAAGGAAATAATACTCCTTCGAGGATATTTCTCCATATCCTTTTGATCTCTCTCAACATGATACCCTTTCCCAAGAATTTTGAAACACCAAAATACAAAGGGAAAGGGGATCCTCGAGAACACCTCAAGCAATTTTACATTGATTTCCTAGAAGTCTCTTATGATGAAACCTATCTCATGAGGCTTTTCCCTTAGAGCTTAGGAGGACAAGCTACCATATGTTTTGCAAACCTTCCCCCAGGAATCAAAACCTTTCATGAACTTGCAGAAAAATTCATTAATCACTTCTCCTATAACTTCAAACATGAAGTATCAATGATGAACCTTTGCAATTAAAAAAAAAAGAATGGGGAAACCTTTGCTTCCTTCTTGCAACGATGGAGAAGTCTCTCAAGAAAACTTCCATGGCCCATCCTTGAGAAACAATTGGTCAACATGTTTGTCATGAATCTCAACCAAGAAATGGGCTTCCACCTCCAAATACAATGTGCCTCATCATTTGAAGAAGTCATTGGCAAAGGCACTACCATTGAAAGATCCCTTATTGAAAAAGGATCTATCAAGATCTATATATATAACAATGATAACAAGGGCAACAATAAGGTTAACTATAGCACCAATCACACCAACAACAAAAATAATAGTAACCAATCCTATGAAAAACCCCATTTTTGGGGAAAAACTAAAATACTCTTAATGATGGTGTAACCAATATCAAAAATATCCAAAACATACAAACCCCTACACCATCCAATACATCCACAAGCAATAATAATGTCAACATTCCTAGGAGTCAACCAAGACAGAATAATGCACCAAAACGAAAGTTTACACCTTTGGGGGAACCTATTGAAAATGTTGTGTAAATTGGTCAAAGATGACTTAATCCAATTGCCCGCCAATCGACCATATGACGACAATAAATTCAAACCCTCTTGGTTTAATGAAAACACCTATTGTGAATACCATAGGGTGAAAGGGCATAAAACATCCAATTGTATGCGGTTGAAGAATTGCATACAAGATCTTGTAGATCATGGTGATATAACAATTGATGAACCTCCCAAAAGGTCACCTAACAAAAACATAGGAGCATACAAAGATCCACTTCCTGACCACAACAAGGGAAAGGCCTCTAAGTCAAACCAAACATACAACATCATTCCTCCTCCATCCTCTTTTGATTCCATTGTGGTTTGAATAGAGGAATGTTCTAACTGCATAGCCACCATCACCATAAAAGCCAAAGCTCCCGATTGTACTGTCACCACTCGTCGTGACCACATTACTATCCAAAGAGCCTCATCCAAAGACCCACCCACCACTATCCCTTTCACAAGAAACACATCTTCCCACAAGTAAAACCTTCTTGACCACCTTGGAAAGATCCCCACTCAAATATCCATCTTAGAATTGCTCCATACATCAGTCTTCCATAAAGATGTTCTTGATAAAGCACTGATAAAGTTCAAGTACCTAATGACCTTAATGTGAACCAATTTCAAGCTATGGTTGGACACTTATCCTCACCTCACAACTTGACTTTCTCTAAACAAGACCTATCCACATCCAATACATCTCACAACGAAGCCTTACATATCGAACGTTGTGTTCACAAACATATCATTAAGTGAGTCGTAATAGATGGTGGCTCTAGCCTAAATATTTGCACTCTAAAACTAATAAAACACTTGGGATATTCTAATGAATTCATGGATTCACATAAAAGTATAACCATCAAAGGCTATGATGACCTGAAAAGACAATCTCAAGGAACTATCAAGCTTCTGATTCAAGTTGGACAAAAGATTTTAGAAACAACATGCCAAATGCTTGATCTTAATCTCCCCTACAACATTCTCCTCAGCCTTCCATGGATACATGACATGCAATCCATTCCATCCACTTTCCACCAATGCCTCAGGGTTCCACACAATGGGACTAAAGTCACCATATATGTCAATGCTCATCCTTTCCAATACTGTAGCTTCCTAGAAGGACACGATAAAACCTTTTGTCCCTAAAATGCCATGAAACCTTCCACATCCTACATTGATCCATCTAATATTACTTCAACTTCTCAATCACCACCTGCTATCCTTGAGATAAAGATCAAAAGTAAGTGACATGGGGTGTGGAGAGTATGACCTACATGGTGCATTTTATGCAGGACAACTTCCACTATCCCCTAAAGCATTTGGCAAGCCAAGATCTAATGTAGTATCCATGGTCATCATCAAATGTAAACCATCTCCAACCTTTGAGTGAAAACACTTGATGGAGCAAGATGTTTTTGAATATATATCCTCGTGGCTATACAAAGAAAAAGAAGAAGACAAAGAAAAATATGGAGAAAAGACCTTAGCATTGTAAAAGGCATGGGCTATAAAGGACAAGGTGGTCTAGGCCTTCATGGACAAGGAATTATTGAGCCTATCCAAGCAATAAAGAATCCCTGACACCAAGGTCTAGGGTATGGAAAGCATGATCCTACATCCTCAAAACTAGAATATATCCTAAGTGAGGTAGCTAAGGCCTTTCCTACTATTGATAACACTGACGAAGGATACTATCAAGGCTCTTTTGAAGACTTCACCAAACTCTTCAAATCATCCATATACACCATATACAAACTTTCCACCACACCATTATCATCCAATGACCTTCCACTTGTTTATCCATAGCTCATATATTGGGACCAACAAGGGCCTCTAGTACTTGATATTGTTCAGAATGATAAGGCCATAGTAGAACTAATGGGCATAAGGGAACACATACCCCTAGGAGATCATAAAGTAGGATATATCATAGAGCTCAACACGTCCACCTACTTTGGAGAGACCTCCCAATCTCTTGGTTGTAAAAATAAAAATAAAAAATGCATCCCCTAGTGAAAACCACCATGTGACACTTTTAGGTGACAACAAAGTAAAAATAAAGGATGTATCTCCTGGTGAAAACCTCCTAGAGGCACCAGAGGATGAGAGAATGGACCTCCTCAAAGTACCAACACTATATCAAGAAATATCTCCCATTCTAGTGGAAGACTCACAAGAAATGAATCTTGGGACATATGAGTCACCAAAAATCACCATCAAAGTTGCTTCACTCACTCTTGCAGAGCAAGCAAAATTTTTAGAATTATTTAGACAAAGAAGTCAAAAAAAATTGCATGGACATACATCGACATGCCTATTTTGGACCTAACACTAGTGGTACATCACTTGGCAGTACATGTTGATGCAAAACTAGTCAAACTAAAACTCAGAAAGATGAATCCATAAATAGAACTTCTAGTCAAAGTTGAGAGCTCAAGAAACTCTTAGATGTCAGCTTCATCTGACCCATAGACTATCCTGAATGGGTCTCAAACATTGTACCAATAGAAAAAGTCACTAGGGGAATTCGTGTATGTTCAAACTTCAGAGATCTGAACAAAGCATGTCCTAAGGATGACTTTCCCCTTCCCAACATTGACATCATATTGGATATAATAGTTGGACATGAGATGCTATCTCTTATGGATGGTTTTTCAAGGTACAATCAAATAAGGATAGTTGAAGAAGATCAACATAAAACTTCTTTCATTTGTGCATAGGGCACTTACTATTGGGTAGTCATGCCTTTTGGTCTTAAAAATGTAGGAGCTACCTATCAAGGGGCAATAACCATGATATTCCATGACTTGTTTCACAAGATCATGGAAGACTATGTGGATGAATTATTGGGAAAATAAAAAACAAGAGAAGAGCACCTAGATGTCTTAGCTAAGATCTTTAATTAGCTAGAAGAGTATAAGGTGTGGCTTAATCCAAAAAAGTACGTCTTTAGAGTTACTTCAAGAAAACTCCTAGGCTACATTGTATCCCAGCGAGGCATAGAAGTTGATCTAGCAAAGGTGAAACCTGTAGTTGAAATGCCTCCTCTAAGAAATTTGAAACAACTCAATAGTTTGCAAGGAAAGCTCCAATCAATTAGGCACTTCATTGCACAACTAGCTGAAAAATACCACCCATTATAGCATCTCCTCCGAAAAGAAGTGGCATTCACATGGGATAAAATTTGTTAGAGAGCCTTTGAAAAGCTAAAGGAATACCTTGCAACATCACCATTTCTCATGCCACCAAAACTAGGACAACCTCTTTTATTATACATCTCAGTAATAGAAACATCAATATGGGTCTTGTTAGCACAACATGATAACAGAAAAGAAAGAGCCATAGACTACATCAACCACACCTTAGTGGGAAATGAGATTAATTACACATCAATTGAAAGGGCATGCCTTGCATTGATCTTTTCATCTAAGAAACTACGACACTACATGATTAATCACAAAACCAAACTCATTGCAAAGATAGACCCACTAAAGTACCTTTTGTCAAAAGAAGCTCTAACAGGTCATATGGCTAAATGGGTAATGATCCTTAACAAGTTTGACATTGAATACACAAAAAGAAAGGATATAAAGGGGCAAGCCATAGCAGATCAACTAGAAGATGCACCTATCCCAATAAAACATCTACTTCTTTCTGAATTCTTAAATGAATCCATCTTCATAGTGGCACCTACATAAGGATGGAAAATGCTTTGATGGATCATACACACATTATGGATCGGGGGCAAGGATTCTATTTATCACCCCTCAAGGAGATTGCATCCCTAAGTCCTACAAGATAACATTCCACTACACCAATAATGTAGTAGAATATGAAGCACTCATCACCAAACTCCGTATGGCGATCCAATGGAGAATAGAAAAACTATTAGTTTATGGTGACTCTCAATTGATAATAAAGCAAGTAAACAATGCATACAAGACAAAGGATGACAAAATTCTACCCTAGAAGAAGATGGTAGAAGATTTTAAGGAATACTTCTCTAAAATCTAGTTTGAACAAGTCCCTAGACTTAACAACAAAGCAGTAGATGTAATGGCTACCATAGGTTCTCTTGTGGACATGAAAAAAATAGCTAGCAGTGTGAGTTTCTCATTGAAAAATTAGCAATGCCAGCATATGAACTCCCATAGTCCAAGCTAGTGTACAACATTGTTGGTCCCCTATCCCCTTGGTACCAGGACATCTACCATTATCTCCATGATGACATCATCCACTAGACCTATCATCTTCCCAACATCAAACATTCATCCACTGAACTGCTCATTTCACTATCATCGGCGATAATCTATTTGAAAAAGTCTTTATGGTACCCTTTTAAGGTGTATAGATTCAAGGGAATCCCAAACTGCCTTACAATAGGTACATGAAGGTATCTGTGGAGCACACTCTAGTAGACCTACCCTAGCAAAGAAAATTTTAAGAACAGGATACTATTGGCTGACTATGGAACAAGATGCTCACTAGTTTGTTAAGAAGTGCCTTCCTTGCCAACAACATGGTGATTTAATCCATGCTCCATCTCAAGAATTGCAACCCATCACTACTCCATGGCCCTTTTCACAACGGGGGCTTGACCTCATTGGAAAAATCCATCCACCCTCCTCTAATGGCCATAAATTCATTATCACTACTACTAAGTATTTTACGAAATGGGTTGAAGCCATTCCATCCTCACATATACCATAAGCATCCAAATATCCAAATTCATACTCCATTATATCATATGTCGATATGGTATCCCCCTCGCCATTATTCATGACAATGGGAAACCTTTTAAAAATCAAGAAGATTATACCCTTTGTCAAAAATTCCATATCCAACATCATTTTTCCAACCCCTACTACCCTCAAGGGAATGGTCAAGCTGAAGCTTCAAACAAAACTATCTTGATAATTTAAAAAAAATAGTTAGTGAAGCTTGTTGTGATTAGCGCCTACAACTTAACCCCACCTTTTGGTTTTATCATACCAGCATCTAAAGCCACTCCATATTCCCTCGTCTTTGGATCTAAAGCCATCTTACCCATCAAGGTTGAGCTCCCCTCTCTAAGAATATCATTGCAAAATCTTATTAATGAGGAGGAGTATAGGGCTGCATGATTACATGAGTCGGAACTCTTGGATGAAAAGCACCTCAATGCTCTCAACCACTTGCAAGCATACCAAAATCACCTCTGCAAAAGCTACAACAAGAAAATCAAGATTCACCACTTCGAAGTAGGTGATATTGTATTAATGGAAAACCAGAAAAAATTGCAAGATCATGAAAAGAAAGGAAAATTTGAACCAAATTGGTTCACACCTTTTGTTATAATAGTCAATGATGGATCAGGAGCATATCAACTAGCAACACTTGAGGGACAACCTCTGGATGAGCCAATGAACATCATACACCTTAATAAGTTTTATGCCCGACTCATCAAATATCCTATGTAAAAAACCAAAAAATCAAAAAATCAAAAATCAAAATAATAAAAAAACTGAGTGCAATAAAGTCATCCAATGGTGAAAACCACTTTGATGGCACCTTGGATAAGTACCATGGTGAAAGCCTGCCTTAGGCACTATGCGTAGCGGCCACATCCACCATCTACTAAGTCCTTACCAATCCATACTTCAACATCTATCACTTCATTCCCAACACACCATGGCTTGGTATTGTAAACATTACACATAAAATTCCCTCCCATTGCAACCCACCCATCACCATTCCATGCCAAATACCTTGAGGAATTGGATCTTTGTATGTATTCTAGAAAATCACAAAAACATCCAAATATCCCAAAAATACCAAAAATATCAAAAAATATAAAAAAACTCCCAAAGCAATAAGATATGGTGACAACATGTCAGAGTGATTGAGCTTAAACGAAGCTAACACAAACAACAACACAATTGATCAACCATTCCAAATCACCATACAACAATTTAATCTCAATCCTATCCATCATCACAACCCATACCTTAGGATATATCATTCCTACAATAGGTATGGTCCAATCACATCTATTGATACTCTTGACAAGAGACTCGATGGCTATTAGTGCACCTGTAAGTTGGTCTTTTGTTTTTTATTTATCTTTTCAATACCTATCCTATGCTTATTCAAGAATACCACCTTGATCTTCCATATCTTGGTGAGTAAAATGAAGAGTGTAGGATGAGGTAGGAGTCATTTGTTGTTGTATGATGTGTTTTATTGGATGTTCTTATTATTCCAACTAGTATTCGTATCTTGTACGTAACTGGATAACTTTTTGTATACCATTGCTCGTTTGCATCTAAGGCTTATACCTTCTATGCATTAGGAATTTATTGTTCTAAGTTTTTTCCTCCACACCTAGACAAGATTGTACTAAGTTGGGCATGTCTAAGGACACCCTTTTGTTTGAGCATCAAGTCCATGCAAAATTGGGTATACTTCATCACTCTAGTTCTTTATACCTTGGTGAAAATATCTTTCTTTGTTATAATAAACTTAGGATTGCTCTAAAACATACTAGCACAATGTCCACCCTTAACCGACCCATCTAATCTACCCTATACACAAATCAAACCATCTCTTATCACCCATTCGTGACTAGATCCATAACCAAAATCACCTTGACTCTGCATTGATAGAAACTCAACTACTTTCCCATCCTAGCAAATAGATCCTAAACCACCCTTAACCACCTCATCCCAACAAACAAATCCAACAAATCTCTTCCCCCCAACCAACCCTGATTTCCCCCAGTAACCCCCAATTCAAACCTACCCAAACCATACAAGCAGGATTCAGGAAACTATTTCAAGGGTTGGTAGAAAAATCTCTCTTACTACCCACTCCTTGGAATAGTACGGTCTACAACCTACTTCTAGCTTTACAAGGATTAAGTAATCCTATCCACCTCCCACTTCCCCCCTCTGGAAAGCTTCTTCATATTTCTTCCCAACCATTCCCCCCAACAAACACACACATAATCCATAACCAACCTATACCCAAATCAACCTACCATCCCCTGCCTGCATCCTCAAAAACATAAGGACTTACAATCAATCCCTCACATATCCACCCAACCATTCAGCAAGCTTCGCCACTCAACCTACACCCACCAAATCATGTGGTTTTTATAGAACTAATGTGACATTTTCCTCCACTAACACCCAGTCTTACATCACTACCCATCCAATCTACAAACTATATCTTCCCATAACACCCCTACCTATGGCTTTTCATTAATTAACATAATGACAAAATCCC
The DNA here is from genome assembly GCA_027924645.1 of Cunninghamia lanceolata. Classification (NCBI taxonomy): domain Eukaryota; kingdom Viridiplantae; phylum Streptophyta; class Pinopsida; order Cupressales; family Cupressaceae; genus Cunninghamia; species Cunninghamia lanceolata. Next base: position 3,286,253 of record BSBN01000192.1, read on the forward strand.
ACCTTAACACCGCTAACCATAACCCTTACCGACTAACTACCACCCCTCCCCCAGCAGTCATGTATCTCCCCCACCCACCCATCTACTCATCCCCTTATCAAGGACATTTTTTTAAGGATCATCCATTCCCATTAAATCCAAATTACACCTACATCCACATCATCAAAATCATTGCATTAATCATGATAGCTTCATAATCATCATTATTATCATCACATTACCATTACATCACAATCATTGCATTATCATCAACATCATATGTTGGAATTAGTCTGGACAACTGAGAGGGGAGTGAATCAGTTGTCCCAAAAAAATAATCTTTTCTACTTTTAATCTTCTTTATCAACTTACAATCATATTAATTAGAGCATGAATCAAAAACACATGAGCAGAAATAAACTGAACACATATAACACTAAGATTTTTACATGGAAACCCAGTTAAGGGAAAACCACGGTGGAGGTTAACCCACAAGATTCGTACCCTATTAAAAGTACTTAGAAAAAAGTAGAAGGCACATGCCTTCGGGCTCACTGCCCAGAGTTCACTGCTCAAGAGAGGCTCACTGCCTACACAATTTATGTTTAATACAGAAAGAATTAACTGATAAATAACATCTCCTTCATGCCTGGTTCAGTTTCATTGAATGCTCACAAAACTTATGCTCTGCCTTAAACACTTCTTCTCTAACTCTTCATCAAAACAACTCTTGTTCTTCTGCTTCTCCTCTTCTCTGCTCTACCTTTGATCCTTTCTTTAGATTATATTGTTTTCGCACAAGGATGATTTTCCACAACTCATCAACAAGTATTTATACACTTCATCAACCTTGGAGTGAACATCAAGTTCAACACTACATACATCTGACTTAATACGAATCACTAAGCTATTGGCCAAACATAACTGGGACTCAAATCTTCCTTGATCAACACACCACACTTCATAGAATTGCTCTTAGATCATCCACAACTCGCTTGAATCATCCGGTCGGCCAAGACTGGGAAGAACAACAACACCAAGAAGGAAATCATCTTTGACAAGCTCAAACTTCAATGCAGACCTCCACCATAGCAGTCACACAATCTAGAGACCTCCACAAGCACATTGAATTCAACAAAAACATCCGCACTCCTCCAAATCATCAAAATCTTTTGCATCTTCCTCTGGAACCTCAAGAACACTGTCTGTCGTTACTGTCACATTAGCAAGATTGATTGTGGACCTCCAAACCACGAATCACTTGAATAGATGATACACACTGACTTCCCAAACATGCCTTTAGATCCACAAATCATCATTTGACATATCCGAAACAATCCAGACCTCTTTACTGTCACTTTGTGTCTTCTGAACACTGCAAAACTGGTTCAACTTAGATCGTAATAGCTTCTTCAAATCTTCATGTGAACCTTTCAAAACTTAACTAGAGCTTCTTCAGATAATACTCTACTCAGCCATATAGTCTGCATACATTGATCCTTATTAATTTTCTCAATATCCTCAACAATCCAGTCTTCTACACAAGCAACAAAATAGGATACAGTTGACACCAATGGCAACAAGGATATGTTGACATCAATGACAACACCGATTAGGCACATATTTGCAACAATCTCCCCCTTTGTCATCGATGGCAACATATGATGTGAAAAACTGATTCAACCATCAAGACAAGAACTTCTCCCCCTTTCTCTTATCACTTCTGCAACTATTTTCTTCACTGCTCCCCCTTTCATCAGCAACTAATTTTTCACATGATTTCTCTCTCCCTTTGACATCAGTAGAAAAGGGCACATATTTGTAATCTTTTCTCCTTATTTTTGCTTTAGACCAAACTCAAAAATTGCATGCAGACTACTCCCCCTAAGTAGTGCCTTCTTGACATCAATCCAGATCACAAGATATGACTGTGAATTTCACCGGACTGATGCAGTCTAGTGCATCTTAATTCTGATTAGGAGGGGTAATGACCCCCAACTTCTCTCTGAGATACTCAAAAGCATCCTTAGGAAGAGGCTTAGTGAAAAAATCCGCAATCTAATCCTTTGAAGACACAAACTCCAACTTGACTTCATTCTCATTTACCTTCTCTCTCAAGAAATGAAACTTGATGGATATGTGCTTTGTCTTTGAATGCAACACTAGATTCTTTGAGATACTTATTGCACTTGAATTATCATAGAAAATTGTGGCAGGCTCCTCAAACACAATTCTAATGTCTTTCAACATTTGCTTCATCCACAGAACTTGAGTGCAATTGTTTGCTGCTGCTATATACTCTGTCTCTGTTGTAGATACAGATATTGCCTCTTGCTTTTTACTCAGCCAAGAAACTAATCTACTTCCCAAGAAGAATGCACCACCACTAGTACTTTTCCTATCATCCATATCTCCTGCCCAATCGACATCTGTATATGCATGAAGAGTGAAGTCATTGTCTTTTAGATACCACAATCCATAATCAAGTGTTCCTTTGAGATATCTAAAGATTCTTTTGACTGCTACAACATGGGATTTTTAAGGATCAGCTTGGAATATAGCAACAAGCCCAACTCCATTCATGATATTAGGTCTGGTCTGAGTCAGATAGGGCAGTCCTCCAATCATTGATCTATACCTTTTCTGATTTGCCTTAGGAGAGTCATCATCTTTACTCAACTTACATCTGGTTACCATAGGTGTACCTATTGGCTTTGAATCTTCCATTCCAAACTTCTTCAGCAATTCTTTCACATACTTAGACTAAGATATAAAGATACCTTTATCTGACTGAGTGATTTGTAGACCTAAGAAAAAATTCATCTCACCAAACATGGACATCTCAAATTCACTTTGCATCTGATCAGCAAATGTTTTGCACATGCTCTCATTTCCACCAAAAATGATATCATCAACAAATACCTCAACAATTAGAATATTCTCATGATCAATCTTGAAGTAGAGATTATTGTTAGCAGTGCCTTTGTTATATCCTAGCTTTAGCAAATACTTATCTAATCTTGCATACCAGGCTCTTGGGGCTTGTTTGAGTCCATATAATGCTTTCCTCAATCTGTAGACCATGTATTTCTGATTAAACAACTGAAATCCTTCCGGTTGCTCAATGTAAACTTCTTCTTCCAATTCTCCATTTAGAAATGTTGACTTGACATCCATCTGATAGACTTTGAACTCTTTATAGGCAGCAAAAGCAAGAAACAATCTAACTACCTCTATTCTTGCCATCGGAGCAAAAGTTTCTTCAAAATCAATTCCTTCCACTTGAGAATATCCTTTGCATACCAACCTTGCTTTATTTCTTACAACTTCACCATCTTCATTTAGTTTATTCTGGAAGACCCATTTAGTTCCAATCACATTTTTGTCCTCAAGTCTAGAAACAAGATCCCAAGTGTGATTCTTTTCAATTTGCATTAGTTCTTCCTCCATTGCTTTTACCCAGTTTTCATCATTATAGGCTTCACTTACTAATTTTGGTTCAATCTTTGAAATCAAACAAATCTCTTGTTGATATTTAGCAACTCTTCTCCTAGTTCGAACACCTTCATTTCTATCTCCTATGATTTGACCTTCAGGATGATTCATCCTTACATACCTAGGAGTTTTAGGAATTGCTTGGGCTTCTATTTCTTGAGCTTGTTCCTTAACTTCTGCACTATCTTCTTGAATTACTAATTTTTTTGGATCAATCTGGATCTGAATCTGAGTTTGCACCTATCTTTCTTGACTTAGATTTTCATCTTGATCATCTGAATCATATCTGCAAGACCTGGAATGTCCTTCCTTGCTTTCATCAACTCTGACATTAGCACTTTCAACAATCTTTTTCAACCTCTTGTTAAAGCACTGGTATGCTTTGCTTTGAGTAGAGTAACCCAGAAAAAATCCTTCATCACTTCTAGCTTCAAACTTGCCTAGATCCTCATCTCTTTTGATATAGCATTTACTACCAAAAACTCTGAAATATCTCACAGTAGGAGGATGACCAAACCAGAGTTCATAAGGAGTCTTACCAAAATTGCCTTTGATCTGCACTCGGTTAAGAGTGTAGACAACAGTACTCACAGCTTCTATCCAATAGACTTGTGGAACATTTGCTTCCATCATCATGGTCCTAGTAGCTTCTTGAATGTACCAGTTCTTTCTTTCCACAACTCCATTCTGCTGAGGAGTCCTAGGAGAAAATAACTTCCTTTTTATTCCTTGCTTCTCACAGAATGAATCAAAATCACCAGAGTTAAACTCTCCACCTCTATCGGATCTCAGACACTTTATTTTCACACCAATCTCATTCTCCACCATGACCTTGAACACTTTGAATTTGTCAAGAGCTTCTAATTTTTCTTTCAAGAAGGTTACCCACATCATGCGGGAGTAATCATCAATCAACATCATGAAATATTTGTCTCCTTGTACACTTTTAATTCTAACAAGACCACAAAGATCAGTATGCACAAGTTCCAACAATCCACTTGATGATTGTTCTTTACTCTTGAATGAAATCTATTTTGTTTACCCAATTGACATTCTCTCCACATGCTATCAGTAGGTTTCACATGTCTCAGAAGATCTCTTACATCCTGAGTGGAACTTATCTTAACAATGTTATCAAAATTTACATCACACATTCTCCTATGCCAGAGCCAACTCTGATCCACATGAGCAATCAAGCAACTTTTACCTGAACTACTTAAATGAAAGATGTCACCTCTAGTCTGAGTACCGGATGCAATTTTAGTTCTAGAGCTTTCCAAGATTTTGCATCTTCCATCTATGAATCTAAGGTCATAACCCTTATCAACCAACTGTCCAACACTGAGAATATTATGCTTTAGTCCTTCCACATACAAAACATCATTGGTGTTATTATTACCATCAAAAGAGATGGATCCTCTGCCATGGATTCTACCAGTTGAATTGTCTCCAAATTTCACAAGCCCACCTTCATATTTTTCAAAGCTTACAAACTTACTTTTATCACCAGTCATATGATGAGAACATCCACTATCAATCACTCATTCATCCTTTTCAACAACCTGAAAAGCCAAGGCACTTTCCATATTTGTACAACTAGTAGATTGAATAGACATCGGATCTTCTTCTTTGATAGCAATGAACACCCAATCATTTTCAGTGGAACCTCCATGATCAGATTCATCATCTGTGACTCCTTCTCTAGCTTCTTGGACATAGTAGCATTTCTTCTAACGTTTAAATCTGTTAGGGTTTGGTTTTGAAAATCTCTCCAGACATCTTGAGGCAAAATGACCAATCTTATTACATGCAAAACATTTGAGTGACAACTTTCCTTCATACTTACCGGATCCTCTTGGCATTCTTTTGGCAATAAGAGCTTCAAGATCTATAGTCTCAATTTCATCATCTTCAAGATCCTTCCTTGCCTTTACAAATCTGTTTGATCTTGCTGAAGAGCTTTCACTCGGATCATATCTTTGTTTTCCATATATATTGGCCCTAAATGCAAATTCAGACTTACGAAGAGAATCACCAAATTCACTTAATTTAAAAGCTAAAATTTTTCCAACTAGGTGATCTCTTGTAACTTCTGAGACAGTCCTGATCTCCTCTATAGCAACAACCTTATGTTTGTATGAATTAGGTAAAGATCTAAGCACTTTTTCCACAATCTCTGATTCTTCCAAAGTTCCACCAGCACACCTGATACCACACACAAGTTCATTTATCTTTTGCATGTAGATTGTGATGTTTTCATCTTCACTCATCCTTAGATTTTCAAATTTTCCTCTCAGACTTTGTAGTTTGGCACATTTGACATATTCATCACCTTCATATAGATTCTCCAACTTCTTCTAGATTTCATGATCAGTTTTTAGTCCAAAGACATTTGTCATTTCTGAATCGGTCAGGGCACTCAACAAGGCTTCTTTAGCTTGAAGGTTATTTTCAACATCCTTGAGTTCATCTGGAGTTGATGGACCTTTCTCCAAAGGATTATACTCTTCCTTAGTTCTCACCCAATAAGCATCACCCATGCATTGTAAGTGGCACTCCATGTGACTCTTCCAAATAGAGTAATTTGTTCCATCAAATCTTGGACTATCCTTTTTGTAGGTCAACATCCTGGATCTCCTCGGGTGGTTAAGCTCCTTTTAGAGGAACTTAGCTCTGATACCAATTGTTGGAATTAGTCCAGACAACTAAGAGGGGGGGTGAATCAGTTGTCCCAAAAAAATAATCTTTTCTGCTTTTAATCTTCTTTATCAACTTACAATCATATTAATTAGAGCATGAATCAACAACACATGAGCAGAAATAAACTGAACACATATAACACCAAGATTTTTACGTGGAAACCCGGTTAAGAAAAAACCACGGTGGGGGTTAACCCACAAGATTCGTACCCTGTTAAAAGTACTTTGAAAAAAGGATAAGTCACATGCCTTCGGGCTCAATGCTCAAGAGAGGCTCACTGCCTACAGAATTTATGTTTAATATAGAAAGAATTAACTGATAAATAGCATCTCCTTCATGCCTAGTTTAGTTTCATTGAATGCTCACAAAACTTATTCTCTGCCCCAAACACTTCTTCTCTAACTCTTTATCAAAACAACTCTTGTTCTTCTTCTTCTCCTCTTCTCTACTTTGCCTTTGATCCTTTCTTCAGATTATATTGTTTTCACACAAGGATGATTTTCCACAACTCATCAACAAGTATTTATACACTTCATCAACCTTGGAGTGAACATCAGGTTCGGCACAGACATTTGACTTAATGCAAATCACTAAGATGTCAGCCAAACATTACTGGGACTCAAATCTTCCTTGATCAACATGCCACACTTCATAGAATTGCTCTTAGATCATCTACAACTTGCTTGAATCATCCGGTCAGCCAAGACTAGGAAGAATAGCAACACCAAGAAGGAAATCTTCTTTGACAAGCTCAAACTTCAATGCGGACCTCCACCATAGCAGTCACACAATCTAGAGACCTCCACAAGCACATTGAATTCAACAAAAACATCCGCACTCCTCCAAATCATCAAAATCACTTGCATCTTCCTCCAGAACCTCAAGAACACTATCTGTCGTTACTGTCACATTAGAAAGATTGCTTACAGACCTCCAAACCATGAACCACTTGAATGGATGATACACACTAACTTCCCAAACATGCCTCTAGATCTATAAATCATCATTTGACATATCTAGAACAATCCAGACCTCTTTCCTATCACTCTGTCTCTCTGAACACTGCAAAACTGGTTCAACTTAGATGGCCATAGCTTCTTTAAATATTCATGCGAACCTTTCAAAACTTAACTGGAGCTTCTTCAGATAATACTCTACTCGGCCATATGGTCCGCATACATTGATCCTTATTATTTTTCTCAATATCCTCAACAATCCAGTCTTCTACATAGGCAACAAAATAGGATACAGTTGACACCAATGGCAACAAGGATATGTTGACATCAATGACAACACCGATTAGGCACATATTTGCAACATCATACTTATGACATAATCATTACATCATCATAACCTTCATATTACCATTACAGCATAATCATGGCATTACCATAATCATAATAGTATCATCATTACATTATTACATCATAATCATTGCATTACCATAATCATCATAGTATCATCATTACATTATTACAACAACATAATTATCCCATAGCCATAATTATCATATCACCATTATATTGCCTCATCTATATCATAATATTATCATTTCATAATCATTCAGCATCCATAAATCCATAAAGGCATCCATAAAACATATAATCCATATCATAATCCAAATCACAATCCATAAATGCATCCATAGAACATATGATCCATATTATAATCCACATCATGATCCATAGCATAATCTACATCATGATCCATAACATACATCTATAAATCCATAAATACATCCATAAAACATATAATCCATATCGTAATCCACATCATAATCCATAAATGCATCCATAAACATAAATCCAACATCATCATAAACACATGATCCACAACATAAATCATAACATAACCCATACATCCATCACATAGGACCATAAACATACATCATAAAACACATATAGGTTGCCAACAAATATATACATCCATGTACATCTCATATATACATAACTAGTCATGATACAAAAATGTGCCCAAAGGTCCAAATCCATCAAATGTCTACAATACATAAACCTGTGGGCATATACAAAGTCGCTAAGTTGAACTCCCCTAATGAGAAGGAGTGGGAGAATGAGGTGGTGATGACTGTAGTGCTATGGAAGGCCCTACTCATGTAGCTCCTAGCATCACAACTGGTGGAGGTTGCCTAGCTACCCCTATGGTCCCTAGTGTCACAATTGGTGGCCGCATCATGACAAGTGGAGGTCTGACTGGCCCTATCACCGATGGTGTCTGCATCCTCACAAACCTACTCGCCCCTGAGTGTGACTGGCTATAGCCAGTCACCCTCTAATCTATTAGCACCGCTAAATGATATAAGGCACAACAATACTCCACCCATGCCATAACAATACCCAACTTTGCCTGCACATGAATGTAGTCACCCCACATTTGTGCCATCCCACTACCATCCACCAGCCCTTGCAACTACCTCACCTATTGTTATAGCTAAGACACATGTGCCTCAGCCCTTTGCCTCATAGTATCAGCACTCTGGCGGAGTACCCTCTCCCCATCTCGTGTAGCTATCAACTGTGTCACCTCATCCTCCAAGCTCACCACTCAAGACCTTAGGGTGTCTAGATCCTCTCCATCCCCATCCTCTCTTGTAGTTACCTCCACCCTAGGACATACTCAAAGCCCCCTATCCGGTCCCCCTATTGCAACAGCTACCAAAATATACATCTGATCCCCCTACCATTGTCACCACCACCACCACCACCACCCCCACCACCACTATCACCTCCATCATCATCCTCCTCCTCCTCATCCTCACTCTCTGACTCCACTGCCACCAGCTGACCCTTAGGAATAGTGAGCTAAATTTGCCTAAATCTTGCCCATTAGGCATCATACTCTGGAGTCATGCCTGTGTTTGCCACGACTGACCCCCAATCCCAATCCACTACCACTAAATGTTTAAACTCAACAATCACCATGGCTGCATCCAGCCCCGCTCCTCATCAACCAATCTCCCACCTCACCTGAGCAAACACCGCCTCTACTTGAGGCACATCCTGCCGCAAACCAAACTATCACAGTACCCGCTTAGGGAGGTACCTATCCAAAACATGCTCAATCTTACCAATCAGGTATCGAGGCTATCAGGTAAATGGAAGCTGAACATCATCATCGAGCCACATCTCACAACCTATCCATGGCTACCATACCACTGTCGCCAAATCATCAAAAACATGCCTCTAGTGATGTCGCTTGCCTAGTGGCCGATGCACCAATGTACCTTTGTAACCATATACATATGACATAACCTTGGGGCCATTTATACTACACCTGATAGAGTTTTCAAAGGCTCATATGTAACATCAGTTGGATAAAGTGTAACCACATCAAATTGGAGGCAGGCGGAATCGAAGGATGGAAGATTTTCCATCATCTCAAGTTAGCTTCTCGCTTTGGGATGATGCTTTGCATGAGAAGCATTTTTGGTTTTGGTTGTGTTGTTTTTCTTTGTTGTTGCTGATAGAGCTGACAGATTTGAAGAATGTATGTTTTGTGAAGATTTTGTTTTGGAGACAGGTTTGGGGTTTGGTGTTGAGCTCAATATGGATTGTTGTCCAGCGAGCTTCAAAGAGTATATGATCTTGAATTATACCCTTTCGCGGTCACTAGACAACATGGCAGAGATCTGTCATATCTCTTAGGGGCCATTGTCGAATAATTCAAGACTCTATGATTTGAGAGCTTGGGACTAAAGAGCTCAAGAACACAGCTCAAAGTGACACCTTTCCGAGGGTAGATGAGACAGCATGATGGAGCCTCGCTTGGTTCAAGATTTGTTCTTTGGGAGAAGATCTTCTATAAAATATGTATTCATATTATGTAATCAGCTTTGTTGAGTATGTTAGCATTCAGGGGGGGTCCCCTGGTACTTTTGTGGGAACAATGTAATAAGGAGGGGAATGTTGGCATAATAGTATATAATATTACATTGTTAGTTTATGCATATTAAATAAATGTTAGTTTATAAGTTAGATTTTGGGAAGTTGCTTTCCCATAAGAAGTTATATACGGGAATAACAAGGCTTTTAAAAGCTAATGTACTACATTGTAAAATCATCTGAAGACAATACTATATTATTCTATAATGGTTTAATTTTGTGTATGTTTGCTCACCATTTCTTAATAGACAGCTACATTATTTTATGTTTATATGTTGATGACATGCTTGTAGCTGGGTCTAACATGGATCACATAAGAGAGTTAAAATAGCAGTTAGCACAGTCATTTGATATGAAGGATTTGGGGGTAGTAAAACAAATCCTTGGTATGAAAATTTGTAGAGATAGGAAGAACAGAAAATTGACTCTATCTCAGGCTGCTTATGTTGAAAAGGTGTTGCAGAGATTCCACATGGAGAATGCAAAAGTTGTCAGCACACCTTTGCCTAGTCATTTGAAATTGACCAAGGAGATGTGTCCTAAGACACAAGAGGAGGAAGAGAAAATGTCCAAGGTACCCTATGCTTCAGCTATAGGAAGTTTAATGTATGCCATGGTATGCACCCGACCCGATATTGCACATGCTGTAGGAGTCGTTAGCAGGTATATGAGTCATCTCGGATTAGAGCATTGGAATGCGGTCAAATGGATTCTTAGATATTTGAGAGGTACATCCAATAAACACTTATGTTTTGGGGGCTCTAATACTGATTTAGCAGGTTATGTAGACTTAGATTTGGCAAGGGATATTGATACCAGGCGGAGTACTACAAGTTATGTCTTTACTGTAGGTGGAACCGCAGTGAGTTGGATTTTCAGGTTACAAAAGGTGGTTGCTTTATCCACCATAGAGGCAGAATATGTAGCTGCCATAGAGGCAAGCAAGGAGATGATATGGCTACAATCTTTCATGAAAGAATTGGGCACACAACAAGTTAACAGTTATTTGTTTACGAATAGCCAGAGTGCCATACATCTTGCAAAGAATTCTGCCTTGCATTCAAAGACCAAACACATACAATTGAGGTATCACTTCATTCGGTCAGTGTTGGATGATGGACAGTTACAGCTGGCAAAGATACATACAGATGACAATCCAGCAGATATGTTTACAAAGGCAGTGACAAGGGAGAAACTGAGCTCCTCTTCAGCTTTGGTTGGTCTTCTTGACTAAAACCAATAAAAATAGAATAGTAGAGTCCAGGGTGCTTATTTCCAGTGGGAGCTGCATGCGCAGCGGTGTCGTCTAGGCTCAGTCTCCAAGTGGGAGATTGTTTGGTGTGGAGTTTGATCAGTCTCCAAGTGGGAGATTGTTGGTAGGTGGCGACTGATCGAGAAAGTACTGTACACTAGCCATGTATCCTCGTCGGAATTCAGGGGCAACAGCCCCCGAGAAATTTTTTTTAAGGGCCGACATAAAAAATCCTATTTTTTATGACCGACATAAGAAAACCCTAATTTTTGTAACCAACAAAAAGGCTTGATAAAAGTGGCTAAGGGTTAAGGTTTTGATATATTGTATTGTAGCATTTGCAACGGTATTGAGTTGCAGGGATTGCTGATTGTAATTAGTTTGATTTACTAGATAATAATATTGGACTCTCTATTTGGTGGATGTAGCCCAAGTTTGGGTGAACTACGTTAAAACTTGTCTCTCGCTGTTATTATTTCTATGTATTTCCATTCCTCTGTTTAATCTTTATTTGCATTTAATTGATATCTTCTGCCAGCTGACCCTAACAGCCAAAGCTTATGACAGAGTTAAATGGAGTTTTCTTCAGAAGATTATGTTGGCCTTTGGTTTTTCTTCAGATTGGGTGAGTTGGACTTTGAGTTGTGTGACTTCCTCCTCTTTTTCAGTTATTGTGAATGGTGAACCTTCAGAGCCATTTGGTGCTACTAGGGGCCTTCGTCAGGGGGACCTGCTCTCTCCTTATCTATTTATCATCATGGCGGAGGGGTTGACTCAATTTCTTAATTGTAAGGTCTCCCAAGGCTTGATTCATGGTTGGTAGTGGGGCTTGGGTCTGCCAACAATTTCCCATCTCCTATTTGTGGACGATACTTCTCTTATGGGGTTGGTTCGTATTCAAGAAGTTAAATCATTTAGGCAAGCTTTGGATATCTACCTTGCTACTTTGGGTCAGAAAGTCAATGAGCAAAAGTCTTCTACTTTCTTTTTTAATATGCCTCAGGCTATCGAACGGTGGATTGCAGCTATTTTGCGGTTCCAAATTGGGCCTCTTCCCTTTGTCTATTTGGGTATTCCTCTGGTTGTTGGGCATCAGCCTAGGTCCTCCTGGAAGATGTTGCTTGACAAGCTAAGGTAGAAGGTAACTCATTGGCCTCATCGGTGGTTATCTACAGCTACTAGAGTGACTCTTCTCAAGTCAATTATCCAGGCCCTTCCTATCTACAGATGCTTTGTTCAAGTGGCCCCTATGTATTTCCTTAGGAAATTTGATGCCCTCTCTCGTCAATTCCTTTGGAGTGGTACCTTATTGTCTACTAAGTGGAGCCTTGTTAAGTGGGATTTTGTGTGTAGACCAAAGTAGGAGGGTGGTCTTGGTTTACACTTTGCCATTTTGAATGGGCAAGTTCTTGCTGCTAAGCTTTACTGGTGTTGGTGTACCAATCAACATCAGTTATGGGCCCGTGTTCTCACCCATAAATATCTTAGGGGTGTTGCTTCTTGTGAAGTCCCTCGCTATCCTCTGGAGGGGAGTTGTTATATGATTTGGCATACTTTTAAAGCTGGGGCTCAGTTGATTAAGCGTGCGCTTTTTTGGATTTGTCATTCGGGGTCACAGACTCTTTTTTGGTTAGATTCTTGGGATGGCTACCCACCTATTCTCTCTTCTCTTCCTCACCTCCAATCACTATCTGAGGTTTTTACTGCAGCTGGCTGGGATACCGTTGAACATTATAAGTTTGCACAACATTGTGGTTTGGCTGTAAGCTTGCGTTGGAAGATTCCCTCTGAGTGACCTCCTGGGGGGTCTGAGGAGGATAGGTGTGAGCTTGCTCTGCTTTTGGCTTCCTGTGCTTGTAATTCTTTGAAGGGACCTGATGTCTTGGCTTGGGATGGACCTAATTTATTCAGGAATTACTCTGTGTTTGCTGGTTACAAGCAGCTTGGTAGGCAGTTGTTTGGGGCTATCGAGGTCCCCTAGTGGAAGCATGTCTGGCACAAGTTGTCGTGGCCCAAATGCAATTTTTTCTTGTGGCTAGTTGCTCAAAACTAGTGCCTTACTTGGGATAATTTGTGTAAGAGTGGTTTCCAAGGTCCTTCTATGTGTGTTTTGTGTCATAACTATGAGGAGAGTGTCTCTCATCTCTTCTTCCAATGTTCCTATGCTAGGGAGATTTGGCATTTTTGGTGGAGGGTGTGGAATATGCCCTGTTGGCATGTCTCCTCCTTGGCTGAGTTTGTGGATCGGTGGGGCAAGGCCCCTGTTTCTACTTCCTTTCTTCGGGCTACTTGGGGTACTGGCCCTTCCTTTATTATGTGGCACCTTTGGTTGGAGCAGAATCGTCAGATTTTTCAAGAGGTGATGTTGGTGGCCCCACGCTTGTGGTGGAAAATTCTACATTCTTTAGGAGAAACTGTTGTGTCTAAGTGTGATCTTACGGCATCAGTGGACCCTTGTGATGTTGGTTGTTGTCACCGTCTTCATCTTCCACCTCTGCAATGTCATCTCATGCACAACAGATGTAGACATCCTACCCCGAAGGTGAATAGGGAGGGGGGATGGTCTCCTCTGCCTCAGGGTACACTAAAAATCAACACAGATGGCTCTTCTTGCTGAAACCCTGGTTATGCTGGAATTGGTGGTGTTGGTCAGGATAGCTCTAGAGATGTTCAGTTTATCTTCTCTGTTTATAAGGGTCTTCATACTAATAATCTTATGGAGGCTCAGGCTATTTTAACAGCTGTGGAGCATGGAAGTCAATTGGGGTGGCGACAGATCATATGTGAGTCTGATTCCCAAGTTGTGGTGAACTTGTTGAATAAGAGGCATTTAGATAATGTCAGTTGGCATTTGGCTTTGATTGTTGGTCAAATTCTTAACCTCTGTGCTTCGTTGGAGTATGTTACTTTTACTCATATTCCTAGAGAATGGAATAGTGTTGCTGATTGTTTTGCTAAATGGGCTTCTAAACATATTCATGATTGGAATTTGATGGACCGAGGTTGTTTACCCCCGGATCTGTCTCAACATTTGGCTCACGTAGTGGAGCTTGATAGGGCTTTGTAATTTTCTTGCTTTGTACTTCTTCTCATTTTAATAAATTTTTACCCCTCCTTTATGTTAAAAAATACTATTAAATTAGTTGAAAAATATTGCTTATCTCTTTCTTGATAGATTATTTAAATAGCTTCTTCCTTAAGCTATTCATATCACACCAGGAAAATCATGTCAACTCTAAACTTTAATTACACCATGATAAAACCAAATCTTTTTACACCAAATTCACTTACAATTTATATTATACTTATCTACGTATCAATAAAATCTTCACTCACATGAAGATACAATTGGTAGTAAATATAATGGTTTTAATGCTTGGAATTTGTGGAGACTTGATGGCATGGAGAAGTTTTGGTGGATGCCAAGAAAAAATGTAAGTAAGGCTAATACCCATTTAAATGTGTTTAGTATGTCATGGTCCCATGTGGCTGCATACGTGGATTTTGAGCTTAAATTTGAGGTGGTCCCATGAAAATTTTCAGGTATGTATAAAGAATAATTTAGAATCTTTCTCTATTATAGTGGAGCAACTACATTTTATGGATTGGAAATATGCCATGTGAAAAAAATGGGGGATGAAATTATGGAACAATTGCATAATGAAAAAAAATGCCACGCGGTTGCATATATTCCTTCCCTCTTTCTTTTTTCTTTTTCATTTTCCTCCAAATTTTATCTTCTAAATTTTTTTATTAGTAATTTGTTTTTTAAAAATTTATATAGTAAAAAAGTTGCAATTTAAAATAAGCAGAAAAATAAAATATTCATGAAACCACTGGCTCCACAAATGACTCCTTAGGAAAATAAAAAAAATAAACAGTCAAATACTAGACAAAATAATGAGACCCTTCCCTTAGACATGTTTTCTAGCTATGATCTTCTTAAAAGTTTCCTAGAAAAAGATATCCTACACTTCATAATAGGACTAGTTTGGTAAGAAAAGGATGCTTCTTACCTATCATATTACCATAGATGTAATTTTCAATCAGAGAAAGATATATGTAACAAATGTTGAACAATTAGACATTTAACTACACTCTAATATATGGGATTGATCAAGATCAAACATTAGATTCCATCACCATCTATTTTTATTGGTTTTTTCTTTTTTTTACATGTTTTAATATATTTTAATGTGGGTTTGACTGGACCTTTTATTATCTGCAACAACTTTATGTAGATATGACATCTTCATTTACCGACTAAAAACTCAAAAAATCTTTTTAGACTAACAAACAACTTTTCTACAAGAGTGAATCCCAGGCTTAAATTTGACAGTTGTATAGCTGTATTTAGACATTTTAGCTGTAAAATACAACTGAAATTTTGAAAAGACTATCATATGAAAGGAGAGATTTTGGACAAACTGTCAAAATTTTTATAGGATTAAAATGATATATATTTGGTTTTTATATAATTTACTTATACTAAAATATGTCATAGTATTTTAAAGGCACTATTGAATAGATAACTGTCATACAAAAATTGCTTGAGTTGACTGTCAAATTTAAGCATCTGAGTAATACTTTCCAATGAAAATACTAGTGCCACCAAAATCTATGTATATATTTTTCTTCTGCTGTGTACATCACACATAAAACAGTTGACAGTAAATAACAAGAGTGATAGCGTTGGGCCTGCGATAGTCCTGCCAATGAAAATACTACTAACGTCAAAGTCTAATGTACACATTTTTTCGTCTGCTCTGCACTTCACACTTAAGACAGTTGGCTTTTCCAGGGTTTCATTGTCCGTGCTTTTCAGCTGGGAAGACTTTTTAACACTTTGCTGTATTATTTCCCTCCTCCAACGGATTTACACGCATTTACATCCAAACCTGGATTTACCGCAAATTTGCAGACATGTAGGGTGCAGATTCATTCCATCGAGTTTGGAGTCCATTCCATAGGGCTCAGAGTACACGTACACTGTCCCGTAACCACTTTAGGCAATTCTCTTACACGGCAAAGGGCAAAGGGCAATTAAACGTCGGTATCTTTTCAGCTTTAAATGATGGGATTTGTGGGTCCGTTTCATGGAGGGGTTTATTGTTTACAAATTTTCATCCTCCACGGGATGTTTTTCATTTCAAACTTTATTTTAAGATGATGGAACTGTTTTATTGAGGGGGTTGCTTAGACTTTTCATCTCTTACGGCATGTTTACAATTTTTAATGTTTTCTATTTCAAAATTTGTTTATAAGATGATGGGATTAGTTTATTTAGGGGTTGTGCTTACAGTTTTTATTTTTTACGGTATGTTTTTTTAGTTTTATGAAGGGTTATTGTTTAGAGTTTTTGTCTTTTATAATATGTTTTTATTTGAAATTTTATTTTTGAGATGGAGTAATTTTTTCCATGATGCTAAAACATGTGATGTTCACTAATGAAGTTTCAATAAAATTGGTCTAATTAACTAGTATATATATATTTAAAAAATATATTTAAAATAAGTTGGATATATCCTTGTAGAGGCCCTATTCTACCTATGTGTCGTAAATTAATTAACAAAAAATTAAAAATATTTGTCAAATAATATATATATACTTTGAAAAATTGATTAAAAGGTGCCTATATTACACTTTTTATTCAAAGAAATTGATTAAAAGAGGCATCTATCTCTCCCCC
The DNA here is from genome assembly GCA_027924645.1 of Cunninghamia lanceolata. NCBI lineage: Eukaryota > Viridiplantae > Streptophyta > Pinopsida > Cupressales > Cupressaceae > Cunninghamia > Cunninghamia lanceolata. Next base: position 3,303,267 of record BSBN01000192.1, read on the forward strand.
TATTTTATTTATATTATTATTTAATGTATATAAACTAGTAGTAATTGGAGCACAACATGTAAGACATTAATTTAATTAATATATAATTATATGGTACAACATTATCAAATATAATAATATTTATTTATATTGTTACATTATAATAATATTATATACTATTTAATATATAAAAATATAATTATATATTCTATTATATATTAATGATAATATTAATAATATAATATTGATTATTATAAACCCTAACTATTTTATAGTATTAATTATTAAAAACACTAATTATTTTAAATCAAAATTATATAGCATAATAATATTAAATTTTATTATTATTATATTATTATAAATGTTAATTAAATTAATATATAATTATATCGGATAATATTATTAAATATAATAATATTATATTTATCACCTCGAAAGTTGCTCATGTACCCCCAATGATTTTAAATAGGGGTACATTTCTGCCAAAGTTGCTATGGTGAGTCGCAGTCACTTCGGAGTGCAATGCAGGTGTGAAGACAACAAAGTTAGGTTGGCTCTTCATAATAGAGGAGGCTAAACTAAAGAATACTATCAAAAACATCCTCGGGATGCAATCTACCTAGGGGCCCATGATGGGGTGCTCATTGAAAGGTTTTTCACCATTGTCACCTTAGCTACAAGCATTGTCCACAGGGCATTGAGGTTTATTGGGTTTCTTGCCAAATATGTGATTCGGGATGCAATTCTGGTGGCTAGCCAGTGCACCAACCTAAATCCCAGAAGTGACTTTATTTGTGGAGTCTTTGACACTAAGGTAGTAAAGAAGAGAGGGAAGGTGGCAGAGGACCTAGAGCTTTTTAGGGAGGGGTTAGAGAAGTGTGAAATGGAGTCTTCCACAAAATTTGTTAATGTTTATGGGGATCTCTCAGCTCAACAGCTACAGAGGGCTAATATACTAGCGGATGATATTAACACCATCTCTATGGATATGTAAATTTCCTTTTTAAGCAATGTATGGGGAGCTACCCCTTAAGTAGCACTTACCTTATAAAACAATAATATTATAATATTATAACATTATTAGATTACTATAGAGAACGTTTATAATAATAAATATAGTAATAAATTGAATAAGAAAAATTATTTAACTATAATTAATATTATTATAATATTATATTATAATTATAAGCACAATATAATATTATATTTATATTATTTCATTATTATAATATTATTATATAATATACATATTAAATTTATATTTATGTTTATTATTATACTGTTATATATAATAATAAATATAGTATAATATAATTATATTTACATTATTATATATACCTTTTTTTAAATAATATATTATTGATATAATATTAATTATTATAAACCCTAACTATTTCAAATCATAATTTTTATAAATCCTAATTATTTTAAATCATAATTATTATCATAAAAATGTAAAAATAATTAGGGTAAAATGAATTAAGTTTATAATAATTACTATGATAAGAAGTTATTAATACCAACCCTAATTGTAACCCCGACCCTAACCCTAATTGTAATCACAGTTTTAACCCTAATTCTAACACTAATTATAACAGCAATCATAACCTTAATTCTAACCTTAATTGTAACCTAACCCTAAATTCAATTATAATTCTAATCTTGATTTTATCCCTAACCTTAATTCTTATCCCAGTACTAATTCTATTGCTAATTCAAACCCAAATTATTACTATAACCCTAACTTCAATCTTGATAGTAATGCTATCCCTAACTCTAATTCTAACCCTAACCCTAATTCTAACCCTAATGATAACCCAATTCTATCGCTAACCCTTATTCTAACCCTAACCCTTACTCTATTACTAATTCCAACCCTAATGCCAACCTTAACTCTAACCATAGTTTTATATATAGATATAAATGTAAATAACCTTTCTTGTTTTAGTGTAACTATAACCCTAACCCTAAAGTTTAGGCTAATATTAACTCTAACTATAACCCTAACCCTAAACCTAATTGTAATCATAGTTTTAACCCTAATTTTAACTTAAACCCTAACCCTAACCCTAATTCTAACACTAATTCTAACTATAATCCTAACGCTAATTCTAATTGTAATTATAACCCTAACCCTAAATCCAATTACAATTATAATCTTGAGATATCTAAGTTTGTAACCCTAACCCTAACCTTAATTGTAACACTAATCCTAACCTTGACTCTAATTCTAAACCTAACAATAACCCTAATTATATCCCTAAAACTAATTTTAACCCTAACCCTCACCCCAATTCTAACCCTAACCATAACCCTAATTGTAACCCTAATTTTAACACTAACTCTAATCCTAAATGTAATCATAACCCTAATACTATCCCTAACCCTAACCTTAATCCTAACCCTAATTCTAACCCTAACCCTCTAAATCTAATTGTAACCCTAATTTTAACCCCTAACTCTAATCCTACATTTAATCATAACCATAATTTTATCCATAACTGTAACCTTAATCCTAACCCTAACCATATCTTTAATCCTAACACTAATGCTAACCCTAACTCTCTCCCCAATACCACCCTAATGCTAAACCTAATTGTAACCCTAATTGTAAGTCCTAACTCTAATCCTAAATGTAATCATAATCCTAAATGTAATGCTAACCCTAACTCTAATTCTAACCCTAAACCCTAAACAATTAAAACTGTTAAAAATAAAAATTGCATTGAGAATAATCCAAAATGTACCTATACTCTAGAGAAAATGATCATGAAACAAACGAATTGTGCAATCTCCACATACTAAAAACTCAGTCTTGCCTAAAAATTTTAAATTAATATTTTGAAATAAATTTAACAAATTATTACTATTATTATTAAACTATGATATGAAAGCCATAAGGACACCTCTGTTGGGACCAACTGATTTTTTCAATTATGCGCCTAAAATCTTTTCCTATAATCTTTGTTGGTTACATGGTCCTAACAATAAGTGGAGCAATGTGGGAATTATAAAAAATAATGGAAGTTAAACATGTCTTTGAGTTGGGTAAATTTGCCACAAAGTTCTAATTTAAGTAACTAGATTGTTAATAAATCATTAAAAAAGTTAATGCCCTCAAATCCTATTTACAAATCTTTTTCTAATTAAAACATAAATTTGTCATGAATATTAATCCTGCTAATAATATAAATTTTCTTCATAACAAATTTAATCATGCTAATATTAGCAATTTTCTCATTTGAAAAAACACAAGATTGAATAAAATAGAGTAAGAATGCATGGTTTAAATATCATTCATTTCAATAGTCAAACAATTAATAGCAATTTTATAAATCATCTAGATAAAAAGTGGTAAATATTTATCCTCCTCTTATCCAAAATTGATTTTCGACTAATAAAGTGGATGATGTTTAAGAATAATGAATAAGTATAAGTGAATCCCTTTGATAGAGCTCTACTAAACATTCTTAGTAGATCTGTTTAGCCTATTATTAGTCAATTCTATGAATGAATGAATATAGGTAGTCATTTCGGTACAACATGTGGAATTTCAGTAAGTAGCAGCCTAAGAAGAGCAGCAATATCAAAAATAAGACTAGTATGATAAATCTCTTGCCAAACCAACAAAAAACGTGCCTCAAGTTGGACAAAATAGTAGCTTTCCATGAATCACAATCAAAACACAACTGCTCTTGCTCATTTCTCCATCTTGAACAATTAAGATCACTACCTTTTGAATTCCCACTCCAGTTGGTTAAATTTATCATTTCAAGGCCGCAACTCACAGGTGGAATACAACAGCCCCATGCACATACAAATTAGGTGAAAATTGTCAATAGCATAGATAGCTACAATAAAAATGTGTATTGGTTTCTTTGGATATTGTTAAATCATCTCTTCACATTTCAATTTGATTGGCATCACTAAAATGAAAATACATGCGCATCATACTAATTCGGTGCAATTTATTCAAAATCTGATCTTATCTCCATCCTTGACAATTGTTTATGAAATACATATTATAGAAAGAGATTAAGCCGCCTTCATATATGGTACTTTAATATTATTTTAAAAGAATTGTATTCTTAGATCTACAGGTGGTAACAAAAACATACCTGAATAGAATCAAGTGCAAGATTTTCCTTGCAAATTTAAGAGCCATGCATGTAACTCTTAAAATTTGTTGCTGACAGAAAAGAAGGGGTCATGGTGATGGAATGAGAACATCATGTTGTCGTCCTTGAAAGAGGCAATCAAATTCGACATGCTGCAGCTATTGTAGTCATCTATGCTCACTTGCACCACCGAATCCTTGCTTGAATTGTTTTTGAACACTGCATTCTCACCACCACTCCCAAACAATTACAAACTCTTTTTTAGGATTACAATTCAATGAAAACAAAACAAATAACATAAAAAAGTTACCAATGGCATCACTGATTAGGAAACGGTTCTTCCCCGCCCAGTTATTGTAACTCGTGGTACCAAAAGTGGGCGGAACCCAGCCTACATTGCCACCCACTATAAGCTAACGAGCTACCCCTCCATTGGTAGGAAGTGTCACAATTTAACGTAGGAAGTGTCACAATTTAACATAAGACTACCATGCAAGAAGAATATGATGCCATTTTCACCTGAGAAAACTTAGGAATGACAAAGTGGTTGTTGGGAAGAGCGAGAGAGGCTACTTAGCAAGGAGAGCTTGAATTAAATGTGAAAGAAGTGGGTGTAGTGGGCTTTTTCTAGGTCACTTGAAATACACTTGGTCATTCACAAGGAGAGGCATGCTAGAGTTGAGTAGACCATAAGACGTAAGATAATCTAACTCCATTTCCCACCTTCAGAATTGGATCAGTTTTCTCTAATTTCTCTCTAATTGCTCTCTGGTTCCTTTGTTTGTGCTTCATAAATGGCCATCACCTTCACCATCAGTAGGGGAAGTCTCAAAGATACCATTTCCATTTTCTCTCAGAGAAAAATCAAGAACATTAATTTTTGTTTAGAAATTGTAAAGTATGAAATGCCATAATGGTGCTTCCCAAACCATAACTACTTACGATGAAGCCTTCCCCATATTCTCTCCTGGAATATGGGAGCTGATGGGAGGTAGGGAAAGCATTCCCTCTATAGTTTTTATATAGTTTGACTTTAAATACTTTATCTTGTGATAGGTTAGTAGATGTCAATTTGAATCAAGGCCATAAAAATATATAAACATCTGCTTTGACTATATAACGCCTCTCGGCATAATTAGTTATAATCTATATGTAATTTACAATGACTTAATTAGAATTGTAACATTGACCAATGTACCTTCTTTTATAATGGTCACAATGGATAGGGGAAGTAATGCAAATTCATACCAAAAGATTGGAGTGCATATAAGGGTCCCATACAAAAATGACATGAATTTCCTATAAAAAATATTGTATTTGAGCTCAAGTATAACATAAAATCAATCTACCTTTTATACATAACATTGGGTTTTAACTTTATTTGTTCCAAATTCACAACTAGTCCATGTGAATAGGCCTTTTATTTTCAATACATTTTCATAATGTTAAAATTATACTCTTATAGAAATCTCTTCCTTCATGTAAATGTCAAAAGTTTTTGGCATGGTTTTCTATATAAAAATATTAATTGTTTATATAAAACTAGAGTGTGAAGATTCTAACTAGATTATAGTACAAAATTCCATTACAATTTTGAAGTTCTAATTTCTTTTAGGTTGTAAAATATAGTACAAAAAGATTAAAAAAAAATGTTTAGAAACTTACATAGAATGAATTTTGAGTAAGGAAAGTAAGTAATCCAAATTTACATCTTAAATAACATACCTATATTTAAAATATATATCTAAAGTATGCCAAGAGATATTCTTCTTCAAGCACCTATTTTTTAATCACTAATTCTAACATTAGCTCTCAGGGTACTTTTGATATATTTTTTAAATATAGGTATGCTAGTTTTACCTTACTTCAAATGACCCAGAAAACCAAAAAATACATTACATAATTTATAAGGATTTAAATAAAACTTAAAATAAATATTAAATAATTGAATACATGCATTCTAATTTAAATAATTACATTACATTTAAAATAAAATATAAATACTACTCTAATCAAAAGAAATCTATTTTCTATAACATAAGGATATGGTTGCTTAGTAAAATAAAGTGATTTTTTTAATAGCCCTAAATATAGCATATAAATCCTATTGCTTTTCCTATTCTTTTCATTTGTTCTTTCTTTGAGGCACATTTCTTCAATTTTATTTTATTTTCATTTCTCTTTTAAATAATTACATTTACATTTAAAATAAAATATAAATGATAAATAAATCAAATGACACATCAACATCCACCAATTAAGGAATCTATTTGCTATAATGTAGGGATATGGTTGCTTAATAAAATAACAAAAGTATGTTTTTTGAATAGCCCTAAAATAGCATATAAATCCTATTGCTTTTCCTAATTGTTTTCATTTGTTGGAATCTATTTTGCTATAATGTAGGGATATGGTTGCTTAATAAAATAAAAAAAGATCTTTTTTGAATAGCTCTAAACATAGCATATAAATCCTATTACTTTTCCTAATTCTTTTCATTTGTTTTGTTACTTATTTCATGGACACTTCTTCAATTTATTTTATTTTCATTTCTGTGTTTTGTAGGTCAAGGAAGAAGTTAGAAAGAAGAAGCTTTTGAAAACAAATCATGAAATGCTCTTTCTTCACCACCCATTTCTATTATGTTTTCTAGGAGCAATTATTTTAGTCTTTTCAAAAACCCTAACCTAATCTTTCTTTGATGCATTTGTAGATCTAAAGTATTCCTCAAGGCATGTTGCAAATTCAAACTTCCATTGATGCCTTTAGGTTTCCTATGCATTCTTCATTGAGCTTCAACCATTCCATAGAAGAAAGAAGAAGTTTCTTTTTAGATTCTCTTGTTTTGGTAGCTAGGGTTTCATTGTAATTAGATAATTAAATTGGAGGATGTTCCCTAACATAAATATAATTAATTTTTTAAAAATATTAATAATATCCAAACAAAATCCAATTAACTAATAGAGATGTTAAAAAATAAACTTTATTGCAAATATACTATCAATGTACAGTTTACATAAAATTTAACATATATTAATAATATGACAAATTTTTAAGTCTAATTCATCTTATTCATTTTAACATAAAATCTTCTATGCAATAAAGTTATTACATGCAAGAAATTAAGAAATAAATATTTAGTGTAAGAAATAAAAATTATAATTCTAAATCATTAATTTTAACAATTTCATTTTGCTTCAAGTTTCCCCATAGAAGAAGCCTTTAATTTAGTGCTGGCAAAAGCCCCTACGAAAGGGCAAGGTTTGATATTTTCTAATTGCTATATATTATATGTGTGTATGCATTCCAAAAATTATTCAACTAACTGTAGGTGAGGAGTGTCCCATTAATTGCATTCACTACATATATAAGTTGTATGCAAGCCTATTAATTCGTGAGTGGATCTAGTTCGGTTGAATCTACATCTTATTTATAAAACTAGCAATCACACCTTGATGTGCAATGGGTACACCGAAGAGTTGTGGAAGTTCAATTGTCATGTCTTTAAATGAATGATGATTGTCTTGTATCCATATGGCTCGTGTCATTTTTTGTTTTCTCAAGTGTCATGAATTAATTTGCATAATCTTAATGGATTTCAAAATACCTATGTTTTTCTTCATAGCTACTTCAAATGTGTGAGCTTTCATGTTTGGTGTGTAGTCTCTATTTGCATGCATACCCTTTCTAGATTCATGTTCATGCACTACATATGGGTTCACATGGAATCTATTAGTCGTCACTTATGCATATTATTTGAATGGCCACCACCTACATCATGTTTATCTAGTTTTCATCTACCCTATTCATAGGATACAAATAATGATAAAACTTAGTGAACCTCAATTGTTTTATAATTTCACACCTTTGCATAATTTGAAGGTCAAATGGATTAAAATCAAATTTAGACATGCTATTTAATTTTAGATCAAGTGAATTCCTAATTGTTTAAAAATATTAAATTTGAAGGTAAAAACTTTTTGAATTGTTTGAATTTGTAGATGATATGGGAATGATCTTGAGACCTCAATAATGGCGTGCATTCTATGTCATGGGAGCCCATTGTGTTGAATCTCGCTCTGGAAAAACTTGTGTAAAACGAGCATGACATAGAATGAAGTATATTACTTTGAACTTCATGCAAATTTACATAATTCTCTTTAAAATTATTTTTACTGAATATTGTTGCCCCCCTTCATGAGTCATGCATGATACATAGATACATTTGTGAGTTGTGCATGATACATAGATACATTCGTGAGTTGTGCATGATACATTTATTATAAACAAGAAACAAATATATATATCCCATTCTCTAGATTCCTCTCTCTCATGCCTTCTCTCTTCCTCTATCTCTCATTCTCTCTCTAGGTTGATAAACACAAGAAAGGAATGGATCTAGCATGTAATGCCCACTCAGAAAATTAACAATAAATAACAATAACAAATTAAATTTGGTCAAAAACAATGAAAATACAATTATTATTAAAGAAGAATATTCACATGTTCTTCAAATACAAATTCTGAATAAACATAAGTTTAATATCTTGCATAGTAAAAGATAATTTAAGATAAAAACATTTCTTATGCAACTACAATCTAAATACAATAAACGTCAACTAATTATCCATTCATAAAGTGGTAATATAATTTTTAGTTTTAGTATCCTACACAGTTAACATACATGAATCTGTACACTCAAAGTAAACATCAGTTTCACAAAGTTGAAAGATAGACATATCAAATATCAATGTACAAATAATGAGACTAAGACCCTAAGGGCCAACCTAATGTCTCGGGGGCTCATGATTACCTTGCCTAAGTACGCTTAGTGTAGAGACTTCATAGTTTGAGACTTGAACTTACAACAATGAGATGGTTTTATATAAATCAAATCTTCTAAAATGATATTGACGTATTCCCAAACATAGATATACATTCGCATTTCATTCCATACTTGAGGTCAGATGTAGAATAAAGTTTACCTTTCTCATTCTCATAAAACACTAATAATACAAATAACTGTTAAACTTAACTATTTATGCAAGTAAGAATAATCAATATGAATATACTCATTTGGAAGGAAAAACAACAACAGACAAATAGATAGTATTCATTCCATAATCTACATGTTAATATGATGTCATCGATGATAAGCGATCATTTTAAACACATCAATCCCTCAGAAAAATATTAATACAATAGTTCATATTTAGCAAAATAATTAATATACTTGAAATACTTTCTTTACTCATATCACATATTTACACAAATCACAAGGTAAAGGAAGAGATTATAATCTAAAACATAATTTTATGAATCCCATGGATTTGTTTTCCTAAATTTTATAGAAAATAGTCTAGAATAAAAATCTTAACAATAATTTCTATAGTCTTCATTAGAGACAACAAACATAACTCATGAATGTGTGCCAAAATGGATTTTAGAAAAAAAGGTTTTAGAAACTATCAAGCAAATATAGAGAAAATCCTTGTCAGATATTAAAGTTGCAGTTGTTCTGGAAGTCACGTATGCAAAATGTAAAAGTATGCACAAAGCAAACAAATTCTTCTTAGAATTTCTTCAGAGATTTCATTAAATGATGAATGAATATGTATCAAAATATAATGATAGGAAACTACATACGAAATATGGAAGCATAGATAAGGCACAAAAGTTATTAACAAAATACATTAAGAGACATGGTCTCATAGGATGCCTCAATCACAAGATTCTCAAAATGATTTAATATAAATGATGAAAGAGCATCTCAAGCATGCATTATTCATGGACTATAATATTGCTAGGGTTTCCAACTTGATCTTACACAATTATATTTAAAACATGATTTAAACCACGGCTCCACTGGGTTGGAGATGGATTTCAAGATGGTATTTTATTCAATCCACAGAAGATTTGGTGGTCACCTCTCTTGTCCACTGCAAGCTAGCCATTAACCAAATTGCCTGGCATAGAATCTCTTCAATTTAATATAAGAGGTATCCAAACTCTTCATGATATTTCTCATAGACCCACCATGATCCTTATGGCATGTGAACCTCTTCAAGATAAACTTGGCCTTCAAAGAAATGATCATGCTACCTATGATGGAATTGTCAGTGTTATTCCAGTAGAAATGCTTCACAAAGTGGGAATCCACTCCATCAGGGCTTAGTGGAAAGACTAGAAATGGTATCCAGACACTCCAATGCATCATTATAAGCCAAGGCTTGGTTACAGGTGGGTCTCACCCCATTTGCCAATGATAGATATGCTTAATAAGCGATGGTTCTTGCATAATTCCATGAATGCTTGGCATAATAGATTTTCCACTATTTGGTTAGCCATTCTAGAGCCAACGCTAGCACATTTTGCTCGGTGCCTTCTATTTCAAGGTTTGCCAGTCAGAGCAAGGCTTTTCCATCTTGGGGTTCAAGATCCTTGTTGTCCTTTCTGTGGACAAGCCGCGACTTTTTAGCATCTCTTCTAGTATTGCACCAAGGCCCAACAATCTTAGCTATGGATTTATGATTTCTTTAGGCCTTTCAGACTAGATCCTTTCTCATGACATATAATACTTTTGGGTGATTCTCCTAGGTTCCCTATGAGATTTACTTAGATTTGGCATTTTTTCAGGGTGGAGATTCTTTTCACAATTTGGAGAGATCATAATTCTTATGTATTTTTAGACAATCACATTGGAACAATTGTTTCTTTTTATATTCAAGCAATTATCTATTCTAATGTTCTTCTATAGATACAAGTTCAAGCAAACAAGGTAGCTCTTGAGGTTGCTCACTTATAGGAATTGTTGGATCACTGGGGTAATGCTCCTTACATAGTGGCACATGTTTCCTCTGTTAGAGCTTGTTCACCTTCCCAGGGCCACAGGTAAAGGATTGGTTCCACCAGGGATTCCCGGGCACGTTCTCAACTTCCTCCTCGCCATGCACCTCACTGTTGTAGATGCTCGTCCTCTCCACGCAATCGTAGTTGGACATCAGGACGTCCTATAGGGGCTATAGGTGACAATGTAGGTTGGCCTACTGGTGATAATGCAGGTTGGCCTACTAGTGATAATACAGGTTGGGTTGCTCCTGGTTCTTCCAATCCAACCAACATAGGTTGGGATAGCACCAAAGTTTTTCGACGCTTAAATTTGGCAATTTCACTACAACATAAGGAGCCAAACACAAAGAATGAAAATCAGGAGAATGACGATGGGTGGGCACCACCAGATGTCATCCCGAACCCTGCATCAATTTGGGGAAAACTGGATGATAGGGATCCCCCATATGTAGGTGTTTCTTTGGCTACTTAAATCTGCATAATATTATGTTTTTACAGGTGTATACACATTGACTATCTAGAACTTTCTAGGCTATGCCCATATGACTGACTGTTGGGGTGTGCCTTTATACCACCAAAACCATTTTTTGTGAAAGTGTTTTCTTTTATCTTATAATTAATAGATAATTTGGCATTTTCATAAAAAATAAATTAATTGGTAGCAAAGGAATATATATATTGGCTGAAAAGAGGTTCTAAACATAGGTCGATATTGAAAAAGAATAAGTAAGAGGAAAAATATATATATTGATTTGCTAAAAACTGACAGAAGTTAGAAAACATATATAGAAGGTATAAGAATAATAGAAATTTTCTAGTATTACCACAGTGAGTAGTACGATGAGAGGGTGGTCACATTGCTACACAACAGTGTACAAGATTTATGGAAAAGAGAGAATCAATTTAAACATTATGTTGAATAATGAGCATCACATTTAGACAAAACTCAACTATTGTATTCCATACATCAAGACTACCATATCCTAAGTCCCCAGATCATTAATCTATTCTCAAATTCAAAAGAGACATTTACAGAATGTTCATTATCAAAATACACCAATATGGTTCTCTAACCAATAGCTTAATATGTTATGAAGGTCACGTGAGATATATCAACTACGGAGACCATTATCAACTAAGTTATTTGCAAATTCAAAAATTTATTGCAGTCGTATAAGACATAATAGCTCAAGATCTTTGTAAAATATATACGTAACTTTTATTTATTGATACTGACTTATATATAAATTTTATATTCTAACGAAAGTTTTTTTATAAAACCAAAATGTTTATATTCTATTATTGGCGGCTAGACTGTGGCGATGATATCTACCATAGTTGACACCACTCACCTTAATGGGGAGCCAAAAATTCATTGTTTCATGGATGCTAAGGAACAGAGAGACGCCAGATTAAAGAGAGGCATTTTAAAGGTCACGTGTTTGATTCCAAAAACACAAAGAATTTAGACTACGAAGAAGAAGAAATTAAACTTGCATACTTCATGACTTTTCCAGCATCCTCCCAGCCCACGTAGTTGGGGTTAATGGTCATCTTATATTGGCATAATGGATTTATTTTATCAAATACTAAAGTTTGAAAAAAGATTAGATCAATATAAATACAAACTTGGAAGCACAGACATGGCATAGGAAAAACCTAAAAAGATACCCACTAAATGGATTTAACTTAAGCAGCATTAGAAACTTTCAATCAAAAACAATCACCAAGCATAAATCCAGACTCCTCAACCATTGTCATTTAATCCCTCTGATGACACTAAATTGGGAGCATAAAATAAGATATGAACAACCATCAAAACCAAATCTGAAAGAAAACTTTGATGGACATCCATAAGAACATGCAAGCATAAACAAATCACAAGAACAATTTCTTAGAGAGATAAGAGGACTTAGGGTCTACAACATCTATAAGGAACAGGTAAGGTGTTTACAAATGATATAAAGATTATCGGTTTCTCCCCTCTTGACCGCTGCTATTTTCTAGACACTTGAAACTCCCTATTCTTTCAACAATAGTGAGCTTTCAGATCTAGTATTCGCACATGTATAATATGGGATACGGATTTTGCTAACCTTCCATAAAAATATAGAAGACAAGGCCACACAACAAGTGATCTTTCCCTAACTTCGAGATGATCAAAACTTGAATCGGCTTGGAGGCAGAGAAGCAAAACAATGAATAGTTTTACAACTCCCCCAGTAATTAAATAAGCACAACCCATTTAATTTCTTTGATGATCGCATGGTTCAACACAAAGTTAATTCCTACAATCACCAATATCTAGGAAGGTTAATATTTCATACCATATACAGGGGCACAAAAGTAAATTGAAATAGACAATTGCTCCACTCCAAAAATATTTGTGCAACTCCAAATTTAAACAATTGTGTGATGCTAAATCCTAACATAATTTTTTTTTCCTCTCAAATGTGAATTCCTCCTCTGGAGCTCCCAAGAACCCATTAACTTTTTTCCAAAGAAAGAATGCCCTCAAATTCGTACAGAGCATCTTTTAAAACTGTTCATCATGACTCTTTGTCTTCCATAAAGAATTGACTAAAGAAAATAACTTTCTCTTCCACTCCCAACACCCATTACCTCCACTCATCTTCACCTGCAAAAAGAATCTTTATAAAATAAGTGCTGCCACAATAATGGGTTACACTTTCTGAGATATCTTAATTTTTGTTGAAATCACATATTTTTAGAAAATATAATGATTTAAGCCTTGAAAGGTTCCATTTAAAGGATTTTAATTGAAGAGGGTTTGATCAAACCCCCTTAGATTCAAACCCCCTTGGATAGAACCCCTCTAGTTTTAAACCATACCTATAATGGAGTCTCCTCTACACCTATCAAAATGCTGATGAAAAACCACTTTTGATTTACCTTTTGGGGGATCAAATGAATTGATTTAAAATTTATGTTTTGTAAGTATGTAGTCTATATTATAAGCTTCCCAAAAAGTATTATTTTAAATATATTTAATTTGATTATATATTTTTTTTTATTTCTTGTGAATGTAGGTTTTTCAATGAACATCAAGATCTTTATTTCACACATACAAAAAAAATAGGAAAATAGAGGAAAAAAATTTCTAAAAAATACACATCCTCTAGGTATTGATGTCCTTATTCCAACAAAAAAAAATTGAATTCTGATATATAAATTTTTTTTATGTTGGACAAAATACACCTATGTCTAAATTATAATTGGTTTGACTTTAAAACTTAATTTAAAAATAAATATTCAACAAAACATTATGAAACCAAATGCATCCTCTAGATATTGGTGTTACCAACCTAAATTCAAAAGAATCAAAATTTTATCCTTTGAATAAAAAAAGTTATGCATGATAGAATACACATGACTTAAAAAAATGTTGTTTGCTATTTAAAACTAGTTATCAAAGGAGACACAAAAAAATTTATAATTTAACTCCAAATTTTTTAAAATGTGTATATTTAGAATCTACAAACAAAATCACATAAATCACTAGTTTGCATCATCTTCAAATTCCCAATGGTTTAGCAGCTATAGGTGTTAAGAAAGTGAGGATTCAATTTAAAATGTTGATTTCAACTTGAAGTTTGGCCCAAAAGTGTAACCCATTATTGTGGGATGACCCAAATATGTAAGCATAACAAAACATGATTAAATTTTCTAAATTTCAATATAATAAATTAATTATAATTGAAATATCATAATAGATTTTCAGATATATGCCTTACATAGCAGCACCCATCTTTTCTATTGACTTGAATTCAAAACTAACTAAATTAATAATCATGTTGACATAATTAATCTACTCCATTTCACCCTCACCCTCGACAAAAGTGTATGCTCTCTTACCAAGTATAATAAATGGTCATGCTCTATACCACTAATTTTGTATAAATGAAGTTCAATTTCCATGTCTTTAAGTGAATGTTGATTGTCTTGTATCCCTATGGCCCATTTCTTTTTTTTTCTCGAGTGTCATGAATTAATTTACATAATCATAATGGATTTCAAGATCCTTGTATTTTGCTCACACCTACATTTAATAGGCATTGTCTTGCAAATATAAGTATGGCTACCACCTATAATGTTTATTTGTCATCTAGACTACCATTGTGCATCCTCTCATGGGGCGTAACATGATACAAAGATTGATCAAAGTTAGTGACCCTCATGAGTTTTATAATTTCACACCTTTGCATAATTTGGAGTTCAAATGGATTAAAATTAAATTTCAATATGTTATAATTTTATATTGAGAATTCCTAATTGTTTAAAAATATTAAATTTCAAGGGAAATTTTTTTTGATTTGTTTTAATTTGTAGATGATATGGGAATGATCTTGAGAGCTCAAAATTGGCATGCATAATATGTCATGGGAACTTGTTATGTTCAATCTCTCTCTGGGAAATCTTTTTGTAAAAGTACCATGACATAGAGTGCACATCATGAAGTATGTTACTTTGAACTTCACGTAAATTCACACAATTCTCTAAAAAATTCTTTTTACTCAATATTGTTGCTCCATTCAAGCATAGATACATTCACAAGACAATCTGATTTTTCTAGTCATATTTTATACCAAGTGAATAGGTAGTGAAAGAAGTGGGCTACCATGCACGATACATTACCTATAAAGAAAAAATTGAAGATATATATATATATACACACACTTCTCTAGATTCCTCCCTCATCTCTTCTCTATCTCTCATTCTCTCTCTCTCTCTCTCTATATATATATACATCTATATATTTATCTTTATCTCTCAAGCTTTCTTTATCTCTTGTGTTTTAGGTATTTGGTCAATAAACACATGAAAGGAATGGATCTAGTGGCACCCATCATTTCTATTATCTTGAATTCTTTAGATTGTTGGCATAAAATGGCTGATCAAAATTTAGTCTCTCTTTCCGTTTATATCTCTTATCTCTATGTCTCTCTTGCTCTATCTCTCTATCTCTATTCCTCTCTATCAATCTCCCTCTCTCTATATATATCTATGTCTTATATTTCTCTCATGGAGTAGAATAAACATGTATACATGGTGGTATAAAAACTTGGTTGTGAATAATATTGAAACCACATAAGGATGTGTGTTGTTCTATCTATCTTTCTCTATTCCTTTCTCTCTATTTTTGTAAAAGTACCATTTTATAAGCTTACAATGGAGCTAGATAATCTAGACCATCCCATACCAAGTTCCACCTTTTACATTGTAAAAGTACCATAGCCTGATCTTTAATGTAGGGTTACATTTGAATGCTTGACTATAGCCGCAAGTCTATCACACAACAGAACACTTTTTGCCACTATGTTTATGTAGATTTTGGGTTTTAGGAAATGTCTCTTCAATTGTCATGGGTGGTAAAGGTTAAATATGAAAATAATTATTCATAGGAAGGTTATGCATGTAGCCATGTTTTCTACTTAAACTTGATAAGTACTTTGAATCCACAGATATTAGGTCAACATCAAACACTTTAATCTTCCACTGTTGACCCATATATAAGATGATCTAGAATTCCAAATCCAACCAATCATGTAACATATTTCAGCAAATTATCCATGTTGACTATGACTACCCTAAATCATATTTAATATTTATGTTATCGAAACCCACATGCGATAAAATGATTGTTTGAGTTTTGTACTTATTTGAATTTATGGCAAGCTAGTGTGGATAAATAGTAGTACATGTCATATATTCTTGAAGGGAATGTTGGCAGGAGATGATTATCATGTCTTTGCATTTCCAGGAGGCTCCAACATGCAAGGTAGTGAAGATTAAATGTGTAAGCAGAAACGAAGAACTGTTTATACAATTCATGTGTTTTTAGCATACTACCACTAACTTCCACTACTCACCTCCTTTGCTTTGTGGACAATGGAACAACAATAACAACAACTGGTGAAATTGAATAACCAACAACATTTGAATCATCATGCACACCTATCAGTGAATGTTGACCATTAATCCTCCATGCTAGCTTGTCCTTTTATAAACCTAAGTGCTTTCTTTTATGAAATTTGATTTTCTACACATACTCTAGGCTTTCATTCCATCCTTGAGAAAGGAAACCATGGGTAGCATGACTAATCAAACTAATAACCATAGGATCGTAATTGGAAACATCAAATCCCATAATTAGTCTCATGTTGATTGTGCAAATAAATTTGATTCATATACTAAAAATAATGTCCATAATTTTCAATACTTATTTTTGCTAACCTCTTCAATTTGGGGGAACATGCCTATGAAAAACAAGAAACTACTAATCTATTTAAGTGTACACAAGTACAAAATAAAGAATTAATTACCAGAATACCAATTAGGTCTACAATTAGCAACATCCATATGTACAATTAGTCCCATGTTGATTGTGCAAACAAATTTGCTACACAGAATCAAAATAATAATAATGTCAATAATTTTCAATACTTGTTTTTGGTATCCTCTTCAATCTGGGCACAAACTTGGATATGAAAAATAAGGAATTTATAATATATTAAAGTCTAGACTAATACAAAATGAAGGTTACATTATTCTCCCACCCTCTCTCTCACCATCTCTCTATCACTTCTTCTCTTTGAGATCTCTCTCCCCCTATGTTTCTCTCTTCTCTTTCTCAAATATATCTATATCTCTTCCCCTCTCTCTTATGGAGATATTTAATTATAACATTTGGACAAGACTAATAAAATTGTTGAAAGGCCACAATTCTTTTTGTTGTCTTACATCATGGTAAGATGTTGTCAATCATTGATACTAAAAGACATCTCACATAATAATTTAGAGCATAATCTAGGGTTTAAAATATTTCACTAATATATTCTCTAAACAACTCATGAATATAATCCTCAAACTCATCCATTTTCTCTAGTAACACCAGATAAAAGCTCATAAAATGTCTCTAGAAAATACCCTATAAGATTTCCCCTTTGACAAACCCTCTAAATTCTATTTTAGGCCTCAAATAATACCATTTTCATAGTGCAAGGTAAAGTTGTGAGGGCCTTTATAGGGTTTTATTTTCATAACCATTGAATGTGGCATAAATTATGTACTAAATTGTCTAATGCCTATAAAAAATAATAATTTCATTAAAAGAAGAGAATTTGGGAGTACCTTTAGTGTTCATCTACGTGGTGTCCTTGAGTGCACTTTGCTTTAGTTTGGTAAAGGCAAATGTTCATAGAACACTAGAATGCACTAGGTATATTTGATTTTTATAAAGCATTCTTATGTTACAATATATGTTTGAACTTGCTACTAATATGATTTTGTGATATTATAAATGAGATGTTTTGTACTAAGATGAAATGTTCATAGTTTTTGGCATGCTTAATTATAGTCTATTGGTGTCTTGATAAATTATATTGGAAGAAGTATTTTTTTTTAGGATATACATGATCTACATAGATTATAAATTATTGATATAAAAGTAAATCTCAAGCTTATTTAGAATTTTTTTACATCTATGGAAGCTATTTGACTCACTACTACATGAAAAGCATTTAAATGTTTGGCTACAAAGTCTCCTTCATGCATCTTTAAAGAATACAAAGATTAAAAAAATAAAAGCACTAGAACACATTTCATTTTCTAGGGGGCAAAGAATCTAAATCTACATTAGAATCCTACAATCCATTTGCACACTAGTGAATGTTGTCTTCAATCATTTGCTCAAAGTCATAAATCCAATCTAAATAATTCACTATTAGGTATGTGAATATAAGGATGAACCACATTATGAGATTAGGTAAAAATGGGATGAGAAGGAGGGCTAATATAAGACATAGGTTGGGAATGAGGGTTAATGTTAGATATAGGTTGGGAATGATGGATGTTGTCAGACACATGGATGTGAATATAGGGATGAAATGTAGGTGGCACATTAGGGGGATGGGATCACTTGAGGTAGGTATGGAAACGGTAGGGGCAAAGCTAGGAGTGAAAATAGAAGTAGTAGTAGTTATGGAATTGGTAGTAGTGGTATGTTGAGGCTCAAAATAAGAGGAAGGATGGGATTAACACTATTAGAAGAGACTAACAAAGATCCAATGCCAGGAAGAACATATATTTCAAGAGGTGCATTTATTAAAGTTTAGTGCAAAATGGTAACAAATTGTTGAAGAGATTTATCACTAGTGAGTCCATAAAAAAATATTTGACTAGTAAGAGTAAGATCTTGTTCAATGGCAAGATGAGCATCATGGTCATAATCTTGTTGATGATCAAAGTGGTTCTCATCATGAGCATCATAAATATTTCATTTTCATTAGATTGAGTAGCCATAGTAGGGTTAAGACATGCACCCTTTCTCAAATGAAGATTGAGGTCTCAAGTAGCTCATGGCATGAAAAAATCAATACTATTATAAGAGATAAGAAAATGTAATATAAAATCATTCTCAAATTTAAACATAAGGAAATCAACAAGATAAATTAGATTTGAAAATGAAACCCTAAATGTGAATCCAAGGGTGGGTAGGGTGTACAAAAGAAAAGATAAATCAATGTCAAGCCAAATCATAAAGGAGACAACTTAATGACGTACACAAGAGGACAATAAAACCTAGATAAATTTGATGTAAATGATAGACAATTAGAAAACATCAGACCTAAAAACCTTAATTGGAATGAAGGCAAAATCCTAAGGAAAAACCCTAAGGGATGTAGGAATGTCAAGTCCACCAAAATGAAATGGAACTAAATGTTTCATTTGGCTAAATCTAAGCTAATTCATCTAATTCAAACAACTAATCATAATAATCTAGATTAACCAAAGTTGGGTTGCTAAATTCGAAGTCAATATTTGAAATTGAATACAATGATTAGGGTACTTAGCTTTAGAAAATACAATGAAAGGTACTTAGTTTTAGTGGTATTTTTAGTGAGCTTTTCTAGTGGCATGCCTCACAATGTTCCAAAATCATTAACAATACTACACTTATTTATTTCTCTAAATTATGTTTTGTGATGAGACAAAAAGACATAATTATTAACATATTAATGGAGATACAAAACAACTACAATTCTTAACTTATATAACATACGGCTGTTTGACTTTGAGTTAACAATTTTGAAAGAAGTGTGGGCATGGAGGCATTGAGACATGATAACATCTTTTTTGAGCACTCTCCTTTCGACAAAAAAACCACACGGCATGTACACCAGTTTAAGTGTATGCAAACACATTCAAATCCATGTGGAGGAGGGTGGGTGTGAACAAGAAATGAAGGAGATCATCCTAGAAAGAAAAATATCTTGACGACAAAAAAATAAGAAAATATTTTGATCGATGAAATCAAACGGGCCAAGATGCTTCAATCGTCTTGATGCATCTACACCAATGTAGACCATTGATCAACGAAGTCAACTTGTCTTGCAACTTAAAATATATAACTTTTTTTTTAAAATATTTAATAAAATAATAAATATAAGTAAACATCAGACATAGAATATATTCAATATAAATATAGCATTATTTATTAGAATATGACATTAGAAATAAAATACATATATTAATTGGGTATTATATTATATACCTAATAAAATATCATTTAAAATATATTAAATAATTTACATTATATAAAATATACTATATAAAAATAAATATAATTAAGTTATATATATATATAATCTAAATATAAAATTTGATAATATTATATTATATTTTTTGTATAGTATATAATATTATACAAGGTTCTCGCTACATGATAACTGAGTCCAAATATAAATCAAACTTGTCTACAAAGAGATGAAAACAAAAGTTTATTTTTTTTATGAAAATTGTTGTTGAAGAGGCTTGGTTTCGCACCATTCACATAGATGAACGAGAAAACTAAGAGCTAGAAACAAACATCGACAACATCCTCTCTCACACACACAAAATGTAAATAATTCTCTCTCTTATATCTATCAGAAATGTAAACAATCATAAAAATTAAAATATAATATATAAATATATTAAATTTAAATAAATAATATATAACTAAAATTACATATTATATAAAACTATAATACTAATAGCTAGAAATTTTAGCTAAAACTTACAAACTATTCATTTATAAAATTAGAAAAAATAAAACAATAAATAATATTTATTTGGTCAACTATTTAGTTAATTAATTATGTTTGCTTTCATGTTTTAATGTGGAGATTTTAAAAATAGTCTAAAATATTTAACATGTTCCATAAATAAGACATGAATCGATGATTTCTTTGGACAAATTTTTTTTTTTTAATATATGCCATCTCATCATTTTATCCACCCGTCAATTATTAAACTGAATCTTTCACATCGGTGTAAATTATTTAGCACTTTGAAACCTTGAAACTTATATGGTATAAGTTGAAATTTGAAAGTTTGAAACCATGTGCGGGCACTGGATTTATCGGATTGAGTGGCAAAACTGAAAAACAAACGACTACGATGGATTTCATCGTCTTGCACACCTACTCGATGAATCTGAGCCGCTGATATCACTTGCCATGCCGGTTCACCTCACAATCAAAAATTTGTACAATAATAAATTCACTTTAATGTTTGAAACCATTCACATAAATCACCAAGGATATTAATGCTTAATTTTTTCCTTGCCTTTAAACTAAATCATCTCTTGGTCAACATGCGCGATAAATTCAAATAAACAAGAGC
The DNA here is from genome assembly GCA_027924645.1 of Cunninghamia lanceolata. NCBI lineage: Eukaryota > Viridiplantae > Streptophyta > Pinopsida > Cupressales > Cupressaceae > Cunninghamia > Cunninghamia lanceolata. The sequence continues at coordinate 3,324,899 of BSBN01000192.1, forward strand.
ACTTGGCCATACCTTTACATGAACTCTCCTTAAAATTACTAAATATTCTTTATATTGGAGAATTAGTCTAAATTTTTCTATGTTTTAAGTATATTATATGCTTTTTCAGAAATTCTGCTATGTTTTTCTGTTTGCATAATAAGTTATAGAAATATTTTGAGGTATGCTTGAAAATTTGCGCTATCCCAAAGATTTGAAAAATACTTAGAGAAAACAGTAATCCCAAAGCTTTGAAAAATACTTGAAGAAAACAGGAATCGGAAAGCTTAGATTTGAATGTTAAAAGAAAAATGCTCCCTAGAAAACAGGGATCCGAAACCAAATCATTCCCTTTAAATATATTTTTTTAAACTTCTATAAAATCCTTCACACTTGAAAATTCAACATAATCTTGCAAATTTGAAGCAGAAGAAATCTGATCATTTTCATGGTATTTCAAAATTAAAGGCAAGTAATATTTAATATTTACCAGGATTTAATTTAGAATATCGATAATAAATGTCAAAATAAGAAATATATTTAATGGGAATGTCTCTGATTTTTAAATTTAAAGTTTTTTTTTTTTGTTTTTTAGAAAATTGAAATCTTACAAAGAATCTTAGAATCTTTGAACTCTTCAACTCCACCCCTTTGAAGGCCTCTAAAGTAAATACCACAATTAATGCATAACAAAAGTTGATCATCATTTATTATGATTGTCGCCTTGAGCAAATAAAACTGAATCAATTTCGTCATATATGGAACCCGCGTAGAGAAAATGATAACCACGGCGTAGAGAAAATTGTGTGGACCGGGTTAATGGGGTCCCCTACCGATGGAATCTGTGTGCATCCGCGCCTTATTTCTACTTTCTTTCTTTGTTCACCGTCTTACCTTTCTTTGTTCACATCCTTTCTTTGTTCACCTTCTTACAATTAATGCACGACAAGAGTTGGTCATCATTTATCATGATGGTCCCCTTGTCCAAATAAAACTGAATCAATTTCGTCGTATGTGGAACCCGCGTAGAGAAAAATGATAACCACGTAAATAAATTTCGTCATATGTAGACACCGCGTAGAGAAAATTGTGTGGACTGTGTTGATGGGTCCTTTACCCATGGAATCTGTGTGCATCCGCACCTTATTTCTACTTTCTCTCTTTGTTCACCGTCTTACCATTCTCTTCTATCATTTCTAACCCTGCGTTTGCTTCAGTTCCTCTTCAATTTAATTTCATGGCAACGGCAAATGAGATTACCAGTGCCTTTGAATATTGAAAGTGAAACTATGGAGTCTTTTAAATTGATGTCTTTTACTCTTAAAAAGAAATTTAATGTTTGAAAATGAGAACCGCGTAAATAAATTTGTGCGGGGTCCTTTTACAAGTGCTTTGAAGGGAATTTCGTCAAATGTGGAAACGGGGGAGAGAAATTTGTGTGGTCTGAGTTGATGGGTTCCTTTACCCATGGAATCTGTGCACATTATATCTACTACTTTCAGGCTTACCATTCCCTTATATCCTTTCTACACCTGCGTTTGTTTGGGGTAACCAGTTCCTCTTCAATTCAATTTCATGGCAATGGCAAAAGAGAGTAACAGTGCCTTTCACAAAATTCTGCCGCCATCTGCATCAACTTCAACGCCAACAATAAGGGTGCCATACGATGTATTCATAAACCATCGTGGTCCTGACACCAATCAAACGCTGGCAGCCTCTATCTACCGTACCCTCAAACTCATGGGACTTAAAGTTTTCTTAGATGAATCAGAGCTTCAACTGGGCGATTCCATACCATCTGAAATACAAGATGCCATGACTACTTCTTTCTTTCATATTGCTATGCTTTCACCCAGGTATGCAGAATCCACATGGTGTTTGGCCGAGTTATCCTTTATACTCAAAACCAACAAGAAAATTATTCCCGTCTTTTACAATGTTGATCCCAGTGATATTCATTGGATTTGTAAAGGAAAAGGAATCTATGCTAAAGCATTTTCCGAGCATGAAGCCAAGGCCAGATATGCTTCAGAAACGCTTGAGGATTGGAAAATGGCGCTGCAAAAGGTTTCATATGTTAAAGGCTCCATTGTTAAGAATGATGAGTAAGTATCAAATACTCTATTCCTTTTCTCACATGTTATGACATATTGTATCTCAGAATACAACATAGTAGTTCTACAATGGAATCTCTTCTCTTTTTAACATAGATTGGAAAGATTTATTATCAAATCCAAATCTGATTTAAACTTTTCATCTCGGTATACTTACTATTACATTTCGTCAATTTTATTTGATTTATAAGGTAGATGTTATTTTTATGAGCTACTTCCCCCTCTAAAGAAATCAAATTTAAGTTCAAACCCTTGTCGCCCCTGTTTCAAACGATAGGTGTCCTTCATAGGCCCGAAGTAGGGTCAATTTTTGAACAGAAGACTCATTTTTTTGTGCAGAGAAAATTGTCCCTGTTTAGGCCGATTTCTTCCCTGAAGGTGTCCATCTTTGTCCATAAAGGGTCGCGGCTGAGTGTGGAGAAGGCCTGCACGGCACGTTTTTGCTCACAAAAAGGGCATGTGAAGGGCATCAGAGGTCTGATCTGTCACACTAGAAGGACGATCCTGCAGAAAGGAGGCGTAACTGAACAGAGGCTGCAAGGCTCTGGTGTAAAAGGCGCCATTTTGGCCGCCATAGCCATTTTTTGGCCGCTTCTTCCTCTAAGCGCCGCCATTATTCTTGGCCACCCCTGCATTTGGCCACCCCTGCTTTGTGAAGGTTTTTTATACCCTACAATCTTAGCCGCCCCTGCACCTCATCTGGCCACCATTTCCTGGACGCCCCTTTGCCCTATTTTTTGGGTGCTAGAAATTTTGCCCTAAACCTAATTTTCCCCCTTCTCAAAATTTTGCCTTCTTTTTGTTTTTTGAAAGTATTTAAAATTTAAAATTATGTTTTCAAAGTGTTGAACATAGGAAATTTTTTCTTTCATTTAAAAGCATTTAAAATTGTGTCTTTTAATGTTAAAACAAGGGGGTCTATAAAATTTTGGGGAAATTGTTTTAAGGAGGAATTAATTGTTTAGTTAGTCTTGTATGTTTGACTGTGGAAGACGAAGGGTGAGGCCCAGGTTGACATGAGGCCAATTCCCCCTCGAAAACCAAACTATCCTCTTCTTCACTCCTTGTTGATTCCAACAAGTAGTTGGAAGGCTAGCTTCACTCAAAGCATAGGCATATTTTTGCTTTTTAGTGCAAATGTATTAAAATAGGCCTCTTTTACAGGAAACTTGTTTGTGTTATAACTCGGTAGCTCAAACTTGAGTGTCATTTTTTTCAAAAGTTGATATTTTCACATTTCCCATCTATTGGACCTTGTTGCATTGTAAAATGCATTAACTTACAAAGTGTCAAAACCGGGGGGTCACCTAATACTGAATAATGGGGTGTTTCATAATATGTCAATTTTTATTATCTAAAAGAGTTAACATGTTCTTAATCATGGGATATGATACTCACTCTTCTGTAATCAACCTAAAAAAGGGTAATTATAAGTCTTGGTGTGATGGCATCATGAAACATCTCAAGTACCATAATCTCATGCCATATTTATATGGACTTATCCCTGTACTAGGTAAACAATCTTAGAAGAATAAGTGGTTTAATACTTGTGATCATATTGTTGGATTAATTAGTTTACATATATCAGATGTTGCTTTGTATGCCATCATTGATATTGAATGTCCACATGCATTATGGATCAAAGTCTGGGAGATTTATGGAGATTCAAATATATTCTCCATTCTCGCATGCTCCTACTATGATCACAAATAATATTCCACATCATGATACAAATACAAAACGTCCAATTGACATAGAGAAAATAATCATTCCTACACCATCTACTATTGCTTCATCGGATTTTAGAGTTGCTTCTTTGAGAGCTTCTAGTATTTCCTTGCAGCAAGATAAATATATCAATCTTCCTAGCATTGTTGATTGGAACAAATTTCTACCTGACATTGCTTGTCTCTTTGTAGAGTCTCGCATTGCTAGTTTGGAAGCACACATTGAGGACACCAGTCTTCTCTTTGATGACAGTTTCGATGAAGTTGCATCACCATTATCCTCTTTAGATATTTATGCTCTACATCCATCTACACATGGTTCTGGATTGTCATCATCTTCATCTATTAGGCATGCACTTGAGATGATTATGGCATCCTTCGACATCGACATGGGGACATCTGAGCAATCTTTGAAGACATCAAAATGGGCATCATCATCCTTGAATCAACTTCAGCACGATTCAAGTACATACATACATCTTCCTACACATTCCTATTTGGAATGGGGAGATATCCTACATGGGTAAATACATCTGGCGTTAGGTGTCTACTTAGGAGTCCTAGTTTGGTTGAGTCAACTCGCCACCTCTAGCATGTTTTGTGGAGCTAACTCGACACCTCTAGTGGAGTGTTGAAGCCGACTTATGATTCGACTCAACCTTTTCACCTATTTGTACACACCTTGTTTATAATCTAATATACTCCGGATTTGATGCCAACATTCTCTTAGTCGATCCTTAGTTCTAATAAAACCTATAGATAGATCAACTTAACAATAATAAACAAGGCTCAAAGACAACATACAATCATGTAGTGGACTTATAATGCCATCTATTTATGTAAATGATCTAAAAGTGTTGCTAGTATGCTCTCATTAAGGCTCTTGATTATTCTCTCTTAATGATGTATAAGTGTTGCTTGTTGTTTTCTAGGAGATTTTAAAATAAATGAGTGGATGCCCTTAAATACAACAACATAGTGCATAAATCCACATAAAATTATGCTAGGTCAACAAACAATTACTAGTGGAATAAGTAAACTTGGGCCCATTTTGAATTTTTAAAATTTAGTGGTTTAGCTCCACAACTCTAGAGCTGACCCAGATCACTTTTGCACTCATGGATGTGACCTAGGGTGGAAAATAATAAACTTGGGAATCAAGGCTAGATTTCTAGAGATAAACTATACTAATGGGACTTAGAGATAATAATTTTATGAGCCAAATTCATGCAAGAATATGTCACTTGTAAACTTATCATTGCATAAGAATATTCTAATAGAAGTGAACTCAAAACATAACGTCCAAAAGGGCACATGAATGCATTTTTCATCATTATAATACTATTAAAATATTTTAAAATGTTGTTCAATTACTATACTAAACCTTATCTTATTCACACATATGATAGGTGGGAATTTATGGTAAAAGCTTAAAAATAATCATAACAATAAAACAAATTCACTTTACAAAATGTGACAACTTCTAAATACTTTAATTGATATTTTGCAAAATCAAAACCATAATTTATATTTAATAATTATTATGATTTTAAGAGTCGAAGTATTTTTAGATCTTTTGTGATATAATTAAGGATAAGTCATTAAATGAATGGAATCTTTGTCCTTGCAAAAACACTAAAACCACACACTTACATCTTACAAACTCCTAATAAAAATCACTTAAGAAAACACAACTTTCATAAATTTAATTTTGAGAATTGAAACACATCAATAATCCATCACAAAACTAAGGTTTTTACAACGCAACATTGAATTTTGACTCAACAATATATTGGAATAATAAACAAGTCTTGCTAGAGATTTTGGCATACTTTCCCATTACAGATATAGCAATCAACATCTGGACACTGACAAACATAAGCAACACCACTGCTTAAGGAAATTTTGATTGGGGTTCTCCTTGCAAATTCAACATTTCAACTTACAAAACAACATACACATGCCACAAAACACATATTCTATTAACATTCAATCTCCATACTTAAGCTTCCTAGAAATCTACAAACATAGAAGGAACTTCATGCTCCTTCTATCTACCTATTGATCCTCTCTCTAGAAGCTAAATCTCCTTCAATTTCCAAGCATTATGTGTAGTTTTCATCCTCCAAAAATATGCATATTTATTTCTGTTGCCCTCCCTATGCAGAATTTCTTTCTTCAGAGTTACAACACCAAAGATGGAGTAACCAAGTTTGTATGCATGCAATTTGGTCAAGTGTAATGCCCTTGTGTAAGATATTTTCTTACAATAGCTAAAAATATCCGAATTGGAATAGCCTTCTAAATGCAACATTATTGTTTGGTTGAATATTCTCTTTAATGCATCCCCCCACCCCCCAACATAATGAGGTATCATAATAACCTCTTTCATAATGATGCATCATAGATTATCTTTAAACAAGTTACAAGTGTTTAGAAATTAAATATTCTCTTCCCAAGTCCTAGTGTGTCATACCAATTACCACTACATGAGATTTTAATCAATGATTTTAAATAAGATGCCTTGTATTTAATCCCAAGGGGTTTCATGATTAATTATTTAACAAGTAACCTAGGAAAATACAAAAGCAAAAGAAAATATATTTTTTTGTTTATGTTTATTGCTCAAACCTTTAGATACTCATACATCAAACATCCCAAGTAAGAGTTTGTGAGCATAGTGCTACAAATAAAGGATGAGTGGTAAAACCACTCTTTAAATCCGCACACAAATTGGAGTGTGCCCCATCACATGATAGAGGTTCCTCAAAACAAAATAGTCCTCTTCCTTCGCCTCTTCTAGATTTTAGCTTGGCCATATCCTAGCCTCTGTTAAGTTTTATCCTCTATACCCACTCCCAAACTCCTTGTAGATCTCTATCCACCAAAATCTAACCATCACCTCTAATTGCTTCTCCTCCATTCTCTCTACATTGTAGAATCCCTCTAATGTGCATTCACTCGCATTTATCCATAGATCCTTACATCCATATTAATGTACCATTTCAAATAATATAGACTTAACTCAGAAGCCAAAACCTACAAGATAAATAAAATATTGACAAACAAGGGTGAATCTAAACCCCAATCAGATCTAAGTTGAAAGATATGTTGTTGAAACTAATTAGATCCTTAGATAAGATCAAAGGAAAATGTAAGGGGAAGGTAAGGTTGGGTCTGGGAGTGTTGGATCACCAAAAATATAAGTGTTAAATAAGCCTTACTAAATATTTACCTTAGACTAATTAATAACTATGAATGAACAACAAATTAACCTAGATCAAAGAGTTGAGACTCAATTATATTGAAATAAATGAAAATTAAATAGGAAGATAGAGTGGCTTAGCTCTATAATTAATATTGGAATAATGTTGATGTCATGTAGAATTGATTCGCCACATTTTGGAACTTTGTTTCTATCAATATGATAATTATGTTCAAGAAATCCAAACTATCATAGAAAAATATAGTGGGTTGATCTTGTAGGGATCGAGATTGATCTGAAGTTGCTCAAAAATGACTTGACATGCAAATATGATCTCTAAGAGGCATGATTAATCTAATAGAATGGTGACTCTTAAAAATTGTGCAACTCAATCTTTTATGACCTCTACATAGTCAAGACGGTGTTTATAAAGACCATTACGAAGTTTGTTGACTCACATGGATCGATTTCTTTGAGGTTAAACCCCTTTGTAAACCTATTCAATGGTAATGAGCAAGATAAAGGACATCATATGCAAATATGTAGATGACTTAGGGTGATGATGTAAATTAGGATTCTTTTCTAATCTCCCAAATCAATGTTCGCTCTAATGATTTTGTTTTTGTCTCCCATGGCATGAAATTAATAGTGCAATGAATGTCTTTAAAAACCATTTCATAACATGTCACACTAATACAAGAGTATGCCACTTGTTATGTTATTGCATTAAATCTTTCTTGTAAAGCTAGACACAAAGCTAAATACAAAATAGCATAATATACTAATATCACCATTATTAATAAATATTCTTTTTTAAAGTTAATATTTATAATGTCTTTATTTTCTTCTTTTAAATTATGAAATAATTTTATCTTACAATGCACTTTTAAATGTTTTATAAAGCTATTTTCATTTTGTAAAACCTCTCTTTCCTTAAAATATGAAAGGTTTTTATTTCTTTACTTTGTATTTTCTAATTTTATTTTAAAGGGCATTAAACATTGCTTGTATGTAAAACATGTCATTATTTTTATTATTAACCATATCCTTTCACTTTATATGAGTAATTGATTTTTGTCTATCAGTTAAAAATATATTAAATAAATTCTATTAATTTAAGTTTAAGATTTGTTTTAGAGGAAATTAACTTGGGTGACTTTTTAAAAAACTATTTTTTTTATAGTGATGAAGGAATGTTGAAGAATATTGTAAATTACATATTGAAGCACCCTAAAAAGATTTCATTGGTGGCGGCCAAACATCCTGTGGGTCTTGATGAAACATTACAAGATTTTGAAAGAAGTGTATTAGAATCTTCTAAAAAGGTAAAAATTGTGGGGATTATTGGTATGGGTGGAAGTGGAAAATCCACCCTAGCTAAAGAATATTACAACAAGAAAAGCTTTTCCATCGACAGATGCAGTTTTGTTTGCAATGTGCAAGATACATCAGCTAAAAACTTGCATGAAAAGCAGAAAAAATGTTCCAAGACCTTGGTGGGTCAAAAGATATATCATTTGATAATGTAGAAGAAGGGAAAACAATCCTAGCAGAACATCTGAAATATGTTTAGGTATTTATTATCTTGGATGATGTAGATCATCTAGATCAATTAGATTTTCTATTGCCAGCAAAAGATAGTCTTGAACAGGGTAGTGTGATAGTGGTCACAAGTCAAGATTTTGGCATTCTAACATCTTGGGGAATCTCTTCCAATTCAATTTACAAGATGAAAAAATTAAAACTTGAATATGCTATGGAACTCTTTTGCTGGCATGCTTTCCTACAACCCTCTCCACTGAATGAATTTGAATATCTTATTAATAAGTTTTTAGAAGTCTGCAAAGGATTGCCCTTATCCCTCAAAGTTTTAGGAGGACTTGTACATGGAAAGTCCAAAGAATATTAGGATGCTCAATTAAATAAAATATCCAGATTATTGCCCGAAGACATTAAAAACATACTAAAAGTGAGCTTTGATGCACTAGATGAGGAAGACAGAGAGATATTTTTAGATATATCTTGTTTTTCATAGGAACAGAAACACATTCGGCCATCACATTGTGGGATGGGTCCGGATGGAGTGGGGTGTGTAGTTTGGTAACACTAGTGAATAAGTGTTTGGTTGAGATAGATGGGAGAAACTGCATAAGAATGCATGATCAGCTGAGGGATCTGGGAAAAGAAATTGCAAAGACATGGTCACCGTACCGCCTTTGGTTACCGCAGCAAATTAAGCACATTGAGACACAGGGGCATGTGAGTTTAATATCATGTTTTGTATGTTTCTGATATTTCAATAACGAAATTTTGTTCGTAGGCTAATTGTTTTTGTAAGGTCACTGCTTTTTATATTTTTCCATCTAGGAAAGCGTGCTGATTCGCGGAATTAAAGCGGAAACAGATGAGTTTTATGGAGAGTGCATGGAGCTTGTGAGAGGATCAGGTAGAAGGTTTAAGCGGGGTTTAGAAATCCTCGATGTTGCAAACAATTATTTTACAGAAGAGTTAGCAACACTTGCAGCAGGCATTATGTGGGTGCGATGGGTCAACTTTCCGCATACAACCAGTCATGGATTTCATTGAATAAGCTGAGATTTTTAGAGTTTCGTGAGGCTTACAAATTAGAACAACTGTGGAGCGAGACTGCCGATGTAAGTATCTTCCTTTTCTTTATTGTTATTTATGCAGCCAGACATTAAATCTCTTATAGTTGTTGAAGGGTCTTGCCTTGTTATTTATGCAGCCTCCTGTTCAGTTGAGAGAGCTGAAAATCATTCATGCTGGAAGTTTCCAGAGATTTCCGAGGTCAATAGGATTCCTAAAGCATTTGAAAAAGATATCCTTTGACTCAAACGGAGCTCCTATCGAAGGTCTACCAGAAGAGTTTTGCCGTCTCCAATCGCTGGAGTACCTCGAGTTAAGTGGATGTCACAAGTTAAAATCGCTGCCTAGCAACTTCGGCGATTTGACAAATTTGCAAGATCTATATTTGAGAGAATGCAGTGAGATCGAAGCGCTACCAGAACAGTTTTGTAGCCTCCAATCGCTGCAGCACCTCGAGTTAAATGGATGTTATAAGCTGAAATCCCTGTCGAGCAAGTTGGGCAATTTGACAAATCTGCAGGTTCTAAATTTCAGAGAATGCTCCGAGCTCACCTTGCTGTCGGGAACACTTGCGCAGCTTACTAGCCTTCAATATCTGATGATTGACCGCTGCGCCCTCACAGAATTGGTTATCCTTTCGTCATCTTCATTGTGCAGCCTGAGATATTTAAGACTATGGTGTTGTCCTGTGTCCAGGTTATCAGTCTCTCCACAATGTTGCCCCAGCCTGGAATACCTAGTACTTGGCCTCAGTCACCACTTAGTAGAGATCGATAGCTTGCCAATATCACTCGAGGGCTTATATTTGATCAGTTGTCCAAATCTCAAAAGCATAAGCAATAATTGTGGTCTGGCAGAGCTAAAGCAACTGGTTATATGGGAATGTGGGGAGCTTGAGAAAATAGAAGGATTAGAAAATTGCACGTCATTGGAGATGTCGATAGCAAATACAAAGTCATTGGAGTTGCCAGTCATACAAAGTCTGAAGCATATGGAGAGTCTGGGGAAAGACTCGCTCCCAGCACAATTGCACATATCACCACCATTTCACATATCAGGATTTGAACCTTGCCATCCGAACGTAATAATAGTTTTTAGATAGTTGAACTTATTATTATGTAACAAGTGTTTATTCGTTGAACATAATTATATTGTATACTTTCTGCAGAAATGTCTAATCCAATAATATGCATAAGTACAATAAAATTCTTTAGATGTAATTTAGGCTAATCCAATAATATGTATATGCATAAGTACAATAAGTCTAGACAAGCCTAGCCTAATTTAATGATAATACTTGAGAGCTAATGTGTTATGAATTAAATGATAAAAGTACTTAAATTAAATTGGCAGAACTCCCAACACAATTATTAAAGAAAGGAGGCCCTACTTCTAAAAATGGCACAAGCTATAAGAATGATGCACATGGGAATGGTACATAGCTATTCATTTATCCATTCAATGCAAGTATTCCAAATGTTGAACAGGGCTCTATATTCAAACAAAGTGTGCCAGAGAAAGAAGGCAAGACCTACCATTTCAACACAACCAAGGGAGAATTCAAAGTGCAAGCCTCCTAGTGTACTACGTAGCCATAGTTCAAAATAATGATGCAAAGGTTACAAGGAGTGACAACTTCATGATCCTCAATATGGAGCATTGGAATCCAACACCAGAGTCTCTTAGAATAGTCATCGTCTAATATCTATTTTCATCCAATGTATTTGTAGCATTATGCGTTATGATTTCATTTATCACTCAATTAGAGTTATGGTTAAAATTAGAATTACAATTAAGATTAGAATTAATGTAGGGTAGCAATTAGAGTTAGAATTAGGGTTAGGGTTAGAATTAGATTTAAGGTTAGGGCTAGGATTAGGGCTAGATTAGGGTTACGTTTAAGGTTAGGGTTAGGATTAGGATTAGAATTAGAGTTTGAATTAGGGTTAAGGTTTGTCTTAAGGTTAGGTATATATTATAATTATATAATATAAGGTTAGATATTGTTATTATAATATAGGTTAGATAAACCCATCAAAAAAAATATAGGTTAGATATATTATTATAATTATATAATATATTATATAATTATTATAAAATTATATATTATAATATAGGTATATTATATATTTTTTGATATAATATAATTTATAATTAAAAAACTTATATAATATATTATAATAATATATCTAAAAAATATATCTAAATTATGCCAAGAGATATCTTTCTCGAGGTGCATATTTTTTAATCACTAATCGACATAGTTTAGATATATTTTTTAAATATAGGTAAACCAATATATGTGTATATGCATTCCAAAATCACCACATTGTGAGTGGGTCCAATTGTACTAAATCTACATCTTATTTATAAAATAATCAAAAATTTGTATAATAATCAATTCATTTTAATGTTTGAAACCATTCACATAAATCGTTAAGGATATTAATGCTTGTTTTTGCCTTGCGATAAATTCAAATAAATAAGAGCAGTATTTTGATTTTACTTCTTTCCTTTCAGGAAATTCAAACCTATAAATAAGCACTTCACCATACCTTTACATGAACTCTCCTTAAAAATACTAAATAATATTGGAGAATTTGTCTAAATTTTTCTATATTTTAAGTATATTATACATTATATGTATAGAAATTCTGCGATGTTTTTCTGTTTGCATGATAAATTATAGCAATATTTTGAGGCATGTCTGAAAATTTGCGCTATGCTAAAGAAAAATACTTGAAGAAAACACAAATGGGAAAGCTTAGATTTGAAAAATACTTGCAAGAAAACAGGAATCTAAAAGCTTAGATTTGAATGTTTAAAGAAAATACCTCCTAGAAAATAGGTATCAGAAACCAAATCATTCCCTTTAATTTATTTATTTTTGAAAATTCTAGAAAATTTTTCACAAAGCAGAAACACTAAGAAATTTGATAATTTTGGTTACTAATTATTAAATGAATGCACACGGTATGGCATCCGCCAACATTTATTATTCAAGATGCTCATGGTATTTCAAAAGAAAAGGCAAGTAATATTTAATAGTTACCAGTGTTTAATTACACCGAGAGGCGTTCCTACATTCACATCACGGATGGAGAACAAGAGCTGAAAGATTCATAAACAAAGAGGCATTCCTACATTCACAGCACGGATGGAGAACAAGAGCTGAAAGATTCATAAACAGATTAAGATTCTATGAAATTTTATAAGATTTTGATAAAAATAAAAAATATAAAAAAAGAGAAGGTGAAAGGAATAAAATAAAAAATAAAAAAATAAAATGCAAGCGGGATGAAAAGGAAGGCCGATGATAGTTTCAAGGAAGCCATCACTATCCACTAAGATCAAAGAAAGAAATGTTAAATGGAATGGCATATCAAAAAACACACATTCATCTCTATTTACATTGCCTCAGAAGGATATCTCCTCGGTGTACTTTAGATATATTTTTTCAATATAGGTATACTAGTTTAGAATGTCAATAATAAATGTCAAAATAAGAAATATATTTAATTTTAATGTATTTGATTTTTAAATTTAGGGATTTTTTTGGTTTTTTAGAAGAATCTTATAAAATTACACTAAATCTTAGAATCTTTGAGCTCTTCAACTCCAGGCCCTACTGTGACTGTAGAATGCCTCTCGGTGTAAAGAATGTCTCTCAGCATAATTATAAAACATGTATACCTATATTTAACAAATATATCTAAAGGATGCCGAGAGATACCCTTAAGGCACCTATTTTTTTATCAATTTATTGCACTCCCTTTCACCTCAACTCAAATCCCAAAATTTGATATGTTCATTCTACATGTGAAAAAAATTAAGGAGGCAATATAAATAAATCGAATGTGCGTATTTTCATATGCCATTCTATAACGTTTCTTTCTTTCATCTTAGTACATAGTGATGGCTTCTTTGAAACTACCATCCACGTTTCTTTCATCTAGCATGTATTTTTTTTTTTTTATTCTTTTCACTTTTTTGGGAGTTTTTTAAATTTGTGGAGTGACTATTTGGTTTTTTTAATAAAGATTCTAGATTGGAATCTTATAAGTTTACATATAAATTCCGGAATCTTTCAAGGCCCATTTGCGTTATGAATGTAGGAACGCCTCTTGACGTAATTATACGGAATCTTAAAATCTTTGAGCTCTTCAACTCCACTCACTGTTGTGACTGTAGAACCCCTCTCAACATAAATACCACAATTAATACACAGCAAAAGTTGGTCATCATATTAAATACCACAATTAATGCACAACAAGACTTGATCATCTGATAGTCCCATTGTCCACATAAAACTGAATCAATTTCGTCATATGTGGAACCCGCGTAGAGAAAATGATAACCACGGAAATAAATTTCGTCATATGTGGACACCGCGTAGAGAAAATTGTGTGGACTGGGTTGCTGGGGTCCTCTACGCGTGGAATCTGTGTGCATCCGCACCTTATTTCTACTTTCTCTCTTTGTTCACCGTCTTACCATTCTCTTCTATCCTTTCTACCCTGCGTTTGTTTCAGTTCCTCTTCAATTTTATTTCATGGCAACGGCAAATGAGATTAGCAGTGCCTTTGAATATTGAAAGTGAAACTATGGAGCCTTTTAAATTGATGTCTTTTACTTTCAAAAAGAAATTTAACGTTTGAAAATGAGAACCGCGTAAATAAATTTGTGTGGGGTCCTTTTACACGTGCTTTGAACGGAATTTCGTCAAATGTGGAAACGGGGAAGAGAAATTTGTGTGGACTGAGTTGATGAATCTGTGCACATTATATCTACTACTTTCAGTCTTACCATTCTCTTCTATCTACCCCTGCGTTGGTTTCGGGTAACCAGTTCCTCTTCAATTCAATTTCATGGCAACGGCAAAAGAGAGTAACAGTGCCTTTCACAAAATTCTGCCGCCATCTGCATTTGCATCATCTTCAACGCCAACAAAAAGGGTGCCCTACGATGTATTCATAAACCATCGTGGCCCTGACACCAAGCAAACGCTGGCCGCCTCTATTTACCGTACCCTCAAACTCATGGGACTTCAAGTTTTCTTAGATGAATCAGAGCTTGAACTCGGTGATTCCATACCATCTGAAATACAATATGCCATGGCTACTTCTTTCCTTCATATTGCTATACTTTCTCCCAGATATGCAGAATCCACTTGGTGTTTGGCCGAGTTATCCTTTATACTCAAAACCGACAAGAAAATTATTCCTGTCTTTTACAATGTTGACCCCAGTGATATCCATTGGATTTGTAAAGGAAATGGAATCTATGCTAAAGCATTTTCGGAGCATGAAGCCAAGGCCAGATATGCTTCAGAAACGCTCCAGGATTGGAAAATGGCGCTGCAAAAGGTTTCATATGTTAAAGGCTCCATTGTCAAGAATGATGAGTAAGTATCAAATACTCTCTTCTTTTTCTCACATGTTACGACATATTGTATCTCAGAATACAACAAAGTAGTTCTACAATGGAATCTCTTCCCTTTTTAGCATAGATTGGAAAGATTTATTATCAAATCGAATCAAATCGAAATCTGATAGTTTTCATCTTGGTATACTTACTATTACATTTCATCAATTTTATTTGATTTATAAGGTTGATGTTATTTTTATGATTTATAAGGTTGATGTTATTTTTATGAGCTACTTCCCCCTTTAAAGAAATGAATGGTTTTTCTTAATTTATTTAGATTAATTAAATCAAGCAAATCACTTTGCAACATAATTTAGATAAAAGAGGTATAATTTATTATTGAAATAAGTAAAATTAAATGTGGGAATTAAATTAATGGAATATAATAATTAGTTTATAATCAATTGTGAAAAAATGGTATCATAGATGTAAGGAATCTATTCATCTAATTGTCAAATTTTTAGGACTTGATAGAACTTGATGCAACAATTAGTTGTAAATTTGAAATTGTCTACTCTATTGATTGGGTCAAGTCCACAACTATGGAACTAATCTTCATGAGTGTAGATTTGATTTGGCATGCAAATCTATTTTAATGCTTGCATATCTATTCGAGGGCTATGCGAACTTCTTAAAGTTATTCATGTTGGTTTCTTGTTTTCTAAATCTATATAAGGAAATGACAATCTTTATAAACAACTTTGGAGAATTTGTTGACTTGTGAGAGTTATGTTCTCCTTAGTCAAACCTGTTAGTGTATATATTACCTTGCATTTCATGCACATGGGTAAATACATGTGGTGTTAAGCCTTCTTAGGTGTCTACTTTGGAGTGTTAGTTTGATCAAGTCAACTCGCCACCTTTAGCGTGTTTTGTGGAGCTAACTCGACACCTCTAGTGGGGTGTCGAAGTCAACTTCTAATTTGACTCAACCTCTTCACCTATTTGTACACACCTTGTTCATAATCTAATTCAGTCCGGATTTGATGCTAGCATTCTCGTAGTCAATCCTTAGTTCTAATAAAACTTATACATAGATCTACATAACAATAATAAACAATGCTCAAACACAACATACAATCATGTAGTGGACTTAGAATGACATCAATTTATGTAGATGAAATCTAAAAGTGTTTCTAGGATGCTCTCATTAAGGCTCTTGATTATTCTCTCTTGATGATCTTTAAGTGTTGCTTGTTGTTTTCTAGGAGATTTTAAAATAAATGAGTGGATGTCCTTAAATACAACAACATAATGCATAAATCCACATAAAATTATGCTAGGTCAATAGACAATTACTAGTGGAATAATTAAACTTGAGCCCATTTTGGATTTTTAAGCAGTTCAGGGCCACAACTCTAGAAATGACCCAGATCACTTTTGCACTCATGGATGTGACCTAGGGTGGAAAATAATAAATTTGGGAATGAAGACCAAATTTCTAGAGATAAACTATGCTAATGGAACTTAGAAATAATAATGTTATGAGCCAAATTCATGCAAGAATATGTTACTTGTAAAGTTATCATTGCATAAAAATACTCTACTAGAAGTGAACTCAAAACATAATGTCCAAAAGGGCACAAGGATGCAATTTTCATCATTATAATACTACTAAAACATTTTAAGATGTTGTTTAATTACTATAGTAAACCTTATGTTACTCTCACATATGATAGGTGGGAATTTATACTAAAAGCTTAAAAATAATCATAACAATAAAACAAATTCACTTTACAAAATGTTACAACTTCTAAATACTTTAATTGATATTCTGCAAAATCAAAACCATAATTTATATTTAATAATTATTATGATTTTAAGAGTCAAAGTATTTTTAGATCTTTTGTGATATAATAAAGGATAAGTCGTTAAATGAATGGAATCTTTGTCCTTGCAAAACCACTAACACCACACACTCACATCTTACAAACTCCTATTAAAAATGACTTAAGAAAACACAACTTTCATAAATTTAATTTTAAGAATAGTAACACATCAATAATCCATCAATAAACTATTTGTTTGTAAATTTCTGCTACTTTGATAGCAAGTATGCATATATGTTGTTAGCAATGTAAAAACTATACAATTAATCCCTTTTTTATTAATACATTTTATCCCGCTTTAGCAGTTCACAGAGAAAAAAAAATCCATCATAAAACTAAGGTTTTCACAACGCAACATTGGATTTTGACTCAACAATAGATTGGAATAATACACAAGTCTTCAACAAATTTTGGCATAGTTTCCCATTACAAATATAGCAATCAACATCTAAAAACTGACAAACATAAACAACACCACTACTTAAGGAGATTTTTTGGGTTTCTCCTTGCAAACTCAACATTTCAACTTACAAAACAACATGCACATGCCATAAAACACATATTCTATTAACCTTCAATCTCCATACTTAAGCTTCCCAGAAATCTACAAACATAGAAGGAACTCCATGCTCCTTCTTTCTACCTATTGATCCTCTCTCTAGAAGCTAAATCTCCATCAATTTCCAAGAATTATATGTAGTTTTCATCCCCCAAAAATATGCATATTTATTTCTATCACTCTCCCTATGCAATTTTTTTCACTTTAGAGTTACAACACCAAAAATGGATTGACCAAGTTTGCATGCATACAATTTGGTCAAGTGTAATGCCCTTGTGTATGATATTTTCTTACAATAGCTAAAAATATCCCAATTGGAATAGCCTTCTTCATGCAACATTATTTTTGGGTTGAAGATTCTCTTTAATGCATCCCCCCACATAATGAGGTATCATAATATCCTCTTTCATAATGATGCATCATAGATTCTCTTTAAAAAAAGTTACAAGTGTTTAGAAATTAAAGATTCTCTTCCCAAGTCCAAGCATGGCATACCAATTACCATTACATGAGATTTTAATCAATGATTTTAAATAAGATGCCTTATATTTAATCCCAAGGGGTTTCATGATTAATTATTAACAAGTAACCTAGGAAAATACAAAAGAAAATGAAAATATACTTTTTGTTGATGTTTATTGCTCAACCCTTTAGATGCTCCTACATCAAACACCCCAAGTAAGAGTTTGTGACCATGGTCTACAAATAAAGGATGAGTGGAAACACCACTCTTTAAATCTGCACACAAATTGGAGTATGCCCCATCACTTGATAGAGGTTCCTCAAAAGAAAATAGTCCTCTTCCTTCACCTCTTCTAGCTTTTAGCTCAAGGTCATATCCTAGCCTCCACTAAGTTTTATCCTCTATACCCACTCCCAAACTCCTTGGAGATCTCGCTATCCACCAAAATCTAATCATCACCTCTAATTGATTCTCCTCCATTCTCTCTACATTGTAGAATCCCTCTAATGCCCATTCACTCACCTCTATCCATGGATCCTTGCATCCATATTAATGAACTATTTCAAATAATATAGAATTTAGTCAAAATACAAAACCTAGAAGATAAATAAAATAACGACAAACAACCTGGGTGAATCTACACGCCACAAAGATCTAAGTTGAAAGATATGTTGTTGAAACTAATTAGATCTCAAATCTTAGATAAGATCAAAGGAAAATGTAAGAGGAAGGTAATGTTGGGCCTGGGAGTGTTGACTTCACCAAAAATATGTGTTAAATAAGCCTTACTAAATATTTAACTTTGACTAATTAATAAATATGAATGAACAACAAATTAACCTAGATCAAAGAGTTGAGTCTCAATTATATTAAAATAAATGAAAAATTAAATAGGAAAATAGAGTGGCTTAGCTCTATAATTAATATTGGAATAATGTTAATGTCATGTAGAATTGATTCACCACCTTTTGGAACACTGTTTCTATCAATATGATAATTATGTTTGAAATCCAAACTATCATAGAAAAGGATAGTGGGTTGATCTTTTAGGGATCGAGATTGATCGAGATTGATCTGAAGTTGCTCAAAAATGAATTGACATGCAAATATGATCTCTAAGATGCATGATTAATCTAATAGAATGTTGATTCTTAAAAATTGTGCAACTCAATCTATTAAATGACCTGTACATAGTCAAGATGGTGTTTATAAGGACCATTAATAAGTTTGTTGACTCACATGGATCAATTTATTTGAGGTTCAACCCCTTTGGAAACTTATTCAATGGTAATGAGCAAGATAAAGGACACCATATGCAAATATGTAGATGGATCAAGGTGGTGATGTAAACTAGATTATTTTCTAATCTCCCAAATCAATGTTTACTCTAATGATTTTGTTTTTGTCTCCCATGGCATGATATTAAAATTGCAATGAATGTATTTAAAAACCATTTCATAACAACATGTCACACAAATGTGTGCTAAGTCAGCCCAAAATGACTAGTGGATGGGGGCAAGAAAATTAGAATTTGAACAAATTGAATGCATGAACATGTAGCTTGGGATCAAATCAAGTCAATCCCTAATCCACAAACCTGATCTATAAGGATAAATGAATGAATCTGGGATGGGCCAATGAGTATCTGGGAGTGAGTGCACATGGGGGTGGAATATAGGAACATGCAATGGTAAATATGTATAGGAACATGGGTAAAACTAACACAAGAGTGTGCCACTTGTTATGTTATTGCATTAAATCTTTCTTATCAAGGTGGACACAAAATTAAATACAAAATAGCATGAGTATGCTAATTTCACCATTATTAATAAATATTCTTTTTATAAATTTATATTTATAACCTTTATTTTCTTGTTTTAGCTTACGAAATAATTTTATCATTACAATCCATGTTAAATGTTTTTTTAAAATTATTTTCATTTTGTAAAGCCTCTCTTTGGTTAAAATATGAAAGGTTTTTATTTCTTTACTTTGCTTTTGTAAATAAAAACTTAAAGGGCATTAAACATTGTTTGTATGTAAAACATGTCATTATTTTTATTATTAACCATATCCTTTTACCTTATATGAACAATTGATGTTTGTTTATAAGTTAAAAATATGTTAAATAAATTCTATTAATTGAAGTTTAAGATTTGTTTTAGAGAAAATTTGACTTTTTAAAAATTTATTTTTTGTATAGTGAAGAAGGAATGTTGAAGAATATTGTAAATTACATACTAAAGCACCCTAAAAGGATTTCATTGGTGGCGGCCAAACATCCTGTGGGTCTTGATGAAACATTACAAGATTTTGAAAGATGTGTATTAGAATCTTTTGAAAAGGTAAAAATTGTGGGGATCATTGGTATGGGTGGATGTGGAAAATCCACACTAGCAAAAGAATATTACAACAAGAAAAGATTTTCCATCTACAGATGCAGTTTTGTTTACAATGTGCGGGATACATCAGCTAAAAACTTGCATGAAAAGCAGAAAAAAATGTTCCAAGACCTTGGTGGGTCAAAAGATATATCATTTGATAATGTAGAAGAAGGAAAAACAATCCTAGCAGAACATTTGAAATATGTTCAGGTATTTATTATCCTGGATGATGTAGATCATCTAGATCAATTAGATTCTCTATTGCCAGCAAAAGATAGCCTTGGACAGGGTAGTGTGATAGTGGTCACAAGTCGAGATTTTGGCATTCTAACATCGTGGGGAATCTCTTCTAATTCAATTTACAAGATGAAAAAACTAAAACATCAGCATGCCATGGAACTCTTTTGTTGGCATGCTTTCCTACAACCCTCTCCACTGAATGAATTTGAATATTTTATCAAAAAGTTTTTAGAAGTCTGCAAGGGCTTGCCCTTATCCCTTAAGGTATTAGGAGGACTTGTACATGGAAAGTCCAAAGAATATTGGGATGCTCAATTAAATAAGGTATCCAGATTATTGCCCGAAGACATTAAAGACATACTAAAAGTGAGCTTTGATTCACTAGATGAGGAAGACAGAGAGATATTTTTAGATATATCTTGTTTCTTTATAGGAACAGAAACACATTCGGCCATCACATTGTGGGATGGGTCTGGATGGAGTGGGGTGTGTAGTTTGGTAACACTAGTGAATAAGTGTTTGGTTGAGATAGATGGGAGAAACTGCATAAGAATGCATGATCAGCTGAGGGATCTGGGAAAAGAAATTGCAAAGACATGGTCACCATACCGCCTTTGGTTACCGCAGCAAATTAAGCACATTGAGACACAGGGGCAGGTGAGTTTAATATCATGTTTTATATGTTTCTAATATTTCAGTAAGGAAATGTTTAAGATCATTGTTTTTTATATTTTTCCATCTAGGAAAGCGTGCTGATTCGCGGAATTAAAGCGGAAACAGATGAGTTTTATGGAGAGTGCATGGAGCTTTTGAGAGGATCAGGTAGAAGGTTTAAGCGGGATTTAGAAATCCTCCATGTTGCAAATAATTATTTTACAGAAGAATTAGCAACACTAGCAGCAGGCCTTATCTGGCTACGATGGGTCAACTTTCCGCATACAGCTCTTCAGTCATGGACTTCGTTGAAGAAGTTGAGATTTTTAGAGCTTCGTGAGGCTTATAAATTAGAACAACTGTGGAGCGAGACTGCCGATGTAAGTATCTCCCTTTTCTTTACTGTTATTTATGCAGCCAGACATTAAATCTCTTATAGTTGTTCAACGGTCTTGCCTAATTAAAAAGGAACGTGGCCGCAGCCTCCTGTTCAGTTGAGAGAGCTGAAAATCATGCATGCTGAAAGTTTTCAGAGATTTCCGAGGTCAATAGGACTTCTAAAGCATTTGAAAAAGATATCCTTTGACTCCAACGGAGCTCCTATCGAAGGTCTACCAGAAGAGTTTTGCCGTCTCCAATCGCTGGAGTACCTCGTGTTAAGTGGATGTCATCAGTTAAAATCGCTGCCTAGCAACTTCGGCGATTTGACAAATCTGCAGCATCTAAATTTGACAGAATGCAGTGAGATCGAAGGTCTACCGGAAGAGTTTTGCAGTCTCCAATCGCTGCAGCACCTCGAGTTAAACAGATGTTTTAAGCTAAAATCCCTGCCGAGCAAGTTGGGAAATTTGACAAATCTGCAGGGTCTAAATTTCAGAGAATGCTCCGAGCTCACCTACCTGTCCGAAACACTTGCGCAGCTTAATAGCCTTCAATATCTGATGATTGACCGCTGCGCCCTCACAGAATTGGTTATCCAGTCGGGGTGCTCTTCTTCATCTTCATTGTGCAGCCTCAGATATTTAAGACTATGGTGTTGTCCTGTGTCCAGGATATCAATCTCTCCACAATGTTGCCCCAGCCTGGAAACTCTAGCACTTGGCCTCAGTCACCACTTAGTAGAGATCGATAGCTTGCCAATATCACTGGAGAGCTTATGTTTGATCAGTTGTTCAAATCTGAAAAGCATAAGCAGTATTTGCGGTCTGGCAGAGCTAAAGCACCTGGTTATATGGGAATGTGGGGAGCTTAAGAAAATAGAAGGATTAGAAAATTGCAGGTCACTGAAGATGTTGATAGCAAATACTTGGAGGGAGTTGCCAGTCATACAAAGTCTGAATGTGGGGAGACACTCGCTTCCAGCACAATTTCACTTATCACCACCAATGCACATATCAGGATTTGAACCTTGCCATCCGAACGTAATAATAGTTTTTAGATAGTTGAACTTATTATTATGTAACAAGTGTTTATTGGTCGATTATATTGTATACTTCTTGCAGAAATGTCTATCCGAATGTATAACGTGGACAGCGCCTAGCGTGGAGGCGATTGTGAAGTCTTGTAGCTTTCCTGGTCTCACTTTGATTGACTCGTGCGGACAGGAGAAGACTTACACCTTTTCCCAGAGGCGTTCTTCCAACGAGGCATTGATCGTGTGCTATGATATAAAGTGCGGTACCAATGTCGCCCATCCAACTCTGCAGACGGATTGTAGACTCTGCTCTTGTACGAATGTGAAAGAAGGAAAATGGGTGTGGATAGGTGTTTTCACCCAATCTTCCCCGGTGGGAAGCGAAGTTCGGTTCGAATTATGGACATTCTCCTCTTTTCATAATGGAATGTTACAAGTTGATGGGGTAGACATGAGAATGGCAGCCCTGGGTGACGAAAAGATAGTTATGGACGCTTTTTATGAATTACTGCAACATTTAGCCAAAAGTAAGTGACACTCATGAAATAATAAATTTGAGTAATTATATGGGATATTTAAATTATATTTAAATTTAATTATTTGAATGTATGTAATGTAAATTAGATATTATAATTGTGTGTTTTATATATAAAATTATTAATTTTTATTAAAGAATATTTATGTTATGTATTCAATTAAGTTAGTGGTATGAATATGTGGGAATATATATGTAATATTCTTTAAAGTAACAATGTTTTCAATAAAAATATGATGGATTATGTTACATTGTCATTGTTGTGTTTATTAAAGGAGTAGGGCATTTGAAAGGCAATATGTTTGATCAAATTCCATATAGACATTTTTTTCATGAAGGTATCTCATTTCAACAAAATATTTTATTGTCTTTTATCTTATTATAAATCTTAAAATGAATCTCATTATGATACATCATGGTTGTCGTTATTGTAGTAGTGGATTTTGCACTGCTAGGATGATGAGTAGTGTGTGGTAGTTTTAAAGAAAGTTTGGAGGCAACATCGATAAAAATTAAGTACTTCTACGGGTAAAAGCACAATAGTGTGTCACACTTTCGGCTAAATAAATAATTCTAAGCGGATTGTTTATGCACGATTTATTTATGCCCAGTTTAGTTACGCCTGAAGCCACATTGCACCTATGTGGCACCTACGTGGTTGTACATTTCCTGGCAGAACCTTATCGAGTGGAACGTTTACACTCGGTTAGGTTTCGGGTGTAACCAAAGAAAATTAAAATAAAGGTGAAAATGTCATTTTCTCTCGGATTGATACAGTTATCAAGTGTTTCGCCTGGAGCCCACGACGGACAATGAGCCCACCACAGACAGTGAGCCCACCACAACTAGTTATCAGTGCACTGCATTACAACCTCCAGGTACTCCACTGTTCCACAACACCCACATGCACCATTCGGATACATAAACTATACCTACCTTCATTTGATTTACATAAACCATAATCACATAATATCGTATGCATGCTGGGCATGTGTAATACATCTTCATAGTTTATATCATAGTTTTGTATCAATGCTGCAACATCCACACAACTACCATAGGTTTCACTAGCATCTTAATGAAAAAGTTTATGGTGTCCTCAAGATAGCCAAAACAGGCAAGATGGTCAACCATGCACACATACTAATCAATTGTAGGTGTAATGCAATAAGGGTTACTCATATGATTGAAGCATGTGCATCGGTCATCCACTAAACATGCATGGCTGCATGCACATAGAACACAAGCAGAGCTTGTAATGTCATGATATGTTCGAAAGTTCCTTGTCTACGCTTCCACATTTTTCATACATGTTGACAAGAGCATTTCGAACTATAATATCTGTCAAAAATCCCCCTTTCATTATGCTTTGATGGATGTTCATACCCTATTCCAGAGCTCCCATTTGAAAGTTTCTTAAGCCTTGTCAACAAATCCATTTTTTGCATATCCTGCAAAAATACTTGATATTCTACAATGTCTTCTTTTTGCTTTCGTATGAGATGCCTATGCGGCTGTGGCTAAGCGGCTCCATGGAATGCTAACAAATATAAACCCAATTTGACTATCAATAGTCCATCCTATGTTATCCATTAACAATATAATGAGGGGATCTCTTAGTTACAAAATATAAATCCAAAGGTTCACACGTAGAAGGTGAAAGATGTGCATGGAAAAAATAACAACCTTTGGTACCAATATGCACAATGTGAAAAAATAATTAAAATAAATTACTTTCCATGTGATTTTAATTTTAAAAGTAGAGTGTGTGGTTAAAGAAAACTTATGGATTGGTGTCTACTCCTATGTACAAAGTTAGGTATCAAGAAAGAAAATAGTAAACAGTTCAGACATGCAACATTGTTTGAGTAGTCCAATTTACTAGATCTTGTATTACAAGAAAGATTTAGACTATTAGATGCCATCTTTGCTATGACATTATACAAATTCTTTTTACTAATTCATTTCCCATGTCAAATGTCAATGTATTATAGTTAAAATATTTAGAATATCCCTTGAGTATTAACTAATCAATGCTAGTAACGGTTGTTGTAAATGTGCAACTAGAAACAAGTGTTTCCTAAAGTGTTCAACAAATACAAATGGTGACAATTTGAGTGTTGAAATAAAACCAAGTCTTGTACATTGAATTCTCAAAAATAATATATGCATGAAAAATTAACACAAAATTAATTGATAATATAACTTAATTTGCTAGTCTTTTATTATTGAGAGGAGTCTATTACACCTTTCAAATATTTTCCAACCCTTTGTACAATGTATGCATATTCTATTTATAGAAAAGTGATAACACTCATCTCACAGATGATTGACACTTGTCAATTCTTATGGCAATCTAAAATTAGTTAGGTGATTAGCACCATTACAAGTGCCACCTAGGTCCAAACTCATTGATGACCAAGGGGTATGTATTAGAAAGAGAATCAACTCCTAACTTTATTTTGTTCTTGCAAATGAAAGAAAGCAATTGCCATGAAGACACTACTCTTTTATTATCCCAACATGAATGAAAATAAGTGCATTGAATTTGTTTCAAGGGCCTCTATCAAAATGAAGGAGTGGAATGTAGAATTCGGCACCTCTTTCCCATATATTGTAGCTCAAAGCCTTCTAAAACTTATCTCTAGGCCCAAATCCACTACCCATACATGGTAGTATGATATGGATTTTTTGATATCACGGGATGATAGTTCCAGGCTTCTTGGATCTAGACCTTGAACATGACCATTCACCTCCAAATATGAAGTTAGAGAGAGGAAACATGGTCATGCCCAATATACCACCAAATAAAATAAGACTACATACACACACTGTGAAAACTCTTAGGAAACTTAGGAACAACAAAGTATAAAACGTAATAATTCCAAGACCCTTCCATTTCTTCTTGTTAGTATCTTACCTAATACTACCCATGTAATGAAATGTTTTGTGTTGAATGTGTAAGTCCTATGTAATGCCCACCCTAGTGTGTGCCTTGTGTGCTTTTGATTCATGTGTTATATGATGTTCTGAGTGTGTATCAATATGATTGTGTTAGTTGATTTATGCATATATGATTTTATGATGTCAATTGATTGTGGACCCATGTTTATCATGCTTATGCAATATTATTCCATGTTGGGTATTATGATGTGCTTCGGCTATTTTATGTATGAAGCAGGTATGCCTGATGGTTTACTTGAGTGTGCAGGCAATTACAGGTGTTAACTAATGTGGGAAATGTGGAGAAGGTTGACATGGGATGCTAAGCCATCTCACCCTTATCCTTGTGTTGTAGAAACCCATGATGTGTGTTTGGAATCATTTACATATGTTTCCTTAGCATTTTTGCACTTTATTTTAAAATGGTTTGAAAAAACATGTTTTCCATGTTTTTGGATTAAATTAATAATTTTAATTTGGAAATTGCTATTTCTGATTTAGCTAAAATGTTTGTTGCATCATTATATGCCTGTGGAACAAATTTGAGCGATTTCAGTTTAATTCTGAAATTTGATATTTTTTCGTAAAAAGGTAGAAATTGCATTAAATATGAAAACTAAATGCCTAGTATGGTGTGTTTGTACTTTTCAGAATGAGATTGAGCTAAATGACAATAACCTAGTTGGAATAGTTGAGTTTGTTTGACTAACTATTTCCCTGTTGCTTTGAGTGAATTAATTGGACGTTTTTAGTGAAATGGAATTATTAATGTGTTATTTTATATGCATATTTGATTTGCTAAAGAGACATTCAATTATTCAATTGTTGAATTAAATAGTTTAATGTTCAAATTCTATAATTTTGATTTGATTTATTAAATCACTTAAAGGATTATTTTATTATCACAAAAGGAATAGTGTCTTTGGAGGAATAAAAGGAAAAAAACATGTATTTTGCATTATTCTTTTTCTCTCCAAAATTTGCTCTCCTTTGTTTGAAACCCTCTTGCTTGAAAAATGGCTATCTGATTTCTTGGAAGGGAGTTTTTCTTGGAATTGCTTGGAGTTTCGATTGGATTCAACCTCATTATTTTCCTTGGATTTTGCTTGTATTGGAAAGTAACTTTCCCCAATCTTCTCATTTAAATTGTTTTATTTTGTTTCCTTCATGCCGCACCATCTAGAATGGTTGAAGATGGCTTTGTTTAGTTGTAGGAAGCTTAGAAAATTTATTTCAACTGTGTATGCTTTTATTTTTATGTATTTTCATTTTTGGAAACATGAAAATATAGACAAAACCCTGGCAATTTTTTTGTGGAAATCCCCAACTCATTTTTATTGCATTTATTGGTTGTTAGGCATGTTATCTATAATGGGTAGTTGTCAAATCATCTATAGCTATTGAAAAACAAAAGTTAGAAAATTGATAAACTTTGGTCAAGGTGCCAAAGAGAGCTCCAATGGAGTTTTTAGGGCCTTATGGTTATTTTACACTTTTAGAAAACATGAAAATTGAATTCTATGCATTTCCATTATGATTTTCTTTGAGGGATGAGTTGGCTCCTTCATATTATGTAATTCTGCATCTTGTGAGACTATGTTATTTTTTGTGACATTTTGGTGCATTGAAATTCGTGCCACTTATTTCCCTATTTTTGAAAACCTAAAAATTATTTTCTATGCATTTCCTTGATATTTTAGTTTGTGGGATGAGTTGTCTCCCAATTAGAATGGTATTTTGCATCTTTTGAGAATATGTTGTGTTTTTGTCAAAATTGTGATTTTGTTAAAATTGTGATTTTGTCACCTCGAAATCTATGCCATGCCCAATTGGTCAAATTGGTGCCATGGGTGTATAGGAAGAGGTCTAGGGGTAGGAAAGGAGTCACTTCCATCATGCGCCACGGCCCAAAGAGGTCATTGGAATTTATTGAATGGAAGTTTTAATCAAGAATACCATTTAAACACATTGGGTAATAAAATTTAATAATAAGATCATCTACACCAAACTGCATGTGCTGGTGAAGTGTCCGCCTTGCTTGGGTTTGGGTGTAAAGAGAAATCTTTGGTCTAGTGTCCAGTTGCTATGAGGAGGTTATGCCCTCATGTTCTACTGCGAGGTGAGTATTTCCCTCGTTTGACACTCCTTGTCCTAACTACCTAGGTCTCTCTTCCTTCTTCCACCGTCAGTGTTTGACTTGATGTGTGATGTTTACCATGTGATTGTATGTGCATTGCGATGCCTGATTCATGCTTGTATGTGTTTATGATGGATTATGATTTATGCCTCGTTTGGTGTGCATTGAAGGTGTGACTATTTCCCTTATGCTGGAATGTTGTTATGTCATTCTATTATGTTTTGGCAAGCGTGCCATATGTTACTTGAATGCAATTAGATGGTAGTTGTACCATGTGTTGTTAATATGCATTGTATTGGCAGTTGTGTCATGTGTGTTGTGTGCATTGATTGGCGTGTATTCCATATGTTGCTTGTAAACCCTGGATGTGTGAGATGCTCTTAGCGGGTTTGCCATGATCACCTTCTCCATAGCTTAGGGGTTTCCTAGAGTTGCGTAGACATCTATTGCACTCGACGATGGCAATATGGTTGGGAGGTGAGCAACATTTCCCCATTGGTCCTTCATGATGATCTTCAGGTGCTGGATGGATTCCTTGATCTATTTGCAAGTGGTTTACCTTGTGCTTTGTGTCTTGTTGCACCTTGGAGAGCATGTTGGTTTTGGGTGGTTTATGCACTTGTATATTATCATTATTGATTATTGTAACCTTTGTAATGTAGGTCTTTTGAGACCCTTGTAATATGATGCAATTAATGCTTTGAGTTGATTTATGATGTTGGCTATGATTCATCTATGTTTAGGATGAAGCCCTTCGAATATTGTAATTATTGGATATCATCTTATATTTTTCCACGCTTCAGTTTGTGAGGATGTTGGCATGTTTTGATAGATTTTACATGTTAGAATCTAGCTATGTTAGCATGTTTAGACTCAATTATTTGATGTTGTATTTGATGTTTATGGAATTGTTTGTGTAGGATCATATTCATCCCACATAGGTGGTGAGGATCCTCTCTTTTCTTTTGGCATGTGTCGACGTTGGTGTCGAACGTGCATAGCCTTTTGTATCGCTTTTGTCCTTTTTGACATGTGGACATAATTGGTTCAACAGCTTAATGTTTCTGGTTAAAATGAATCATCTTTGGCATTGATTACTGTTTTTAGCCTCGTAGGTGTTTTGGTGTCATTTCTATGATGTGATATGCACTCTTGGATTATTCCCTCATTTGCATTGGGATGTGTGCCTTTACATGAGTTTGACTAGTGACCATTCTAGTTAGTTGAAAAATCATACCTCCTAGTTGGACTATCCCATGGGTGAGCATTACCCTTGTGTTTGGGATGTCTTGTGTCATCATGGAATAGACTGAGGTGGATGTCACCCTCATCCTACTCCATGTGTTCACGAGGGAGTGTGGTTGTGGACATGTATCTAATCCTTTTCATGGAGTGAGCTCCACCTCTCTCTTGGTCATCATGGCGAGTTGTCACATGATGGGTGAAGTCTTCTGTTTGTGCCACCTTGCATTGTGCAATGGTGATGTTTTTTTAGGTGTTGCTGTACATGTTGCAACATCTTGTGTGTGTGAGTGCAATGCGACATGTAAATGTTGCACTTGCAAATGCAAAAAAATTGTTCATTCGATGTTTGTTCAGCTAATGTCCTATGCGAAAGCTTGGGGCATTACACTTGGTATCAGAGCCCATGTTGCAGCATTGGGAGCTCTAGGGTGTGTTCTTCTTGACTCGTTCGAGCATGTGTGGGGTCTGTTGCTGCTGGATTACACCCATAGATTTATGCATCAACAGTTTTCAAAGACTTTGTTCTTTGTTTTCTAAGAATCTTTGTCTTGCATTTTGTGGTTCTAATAGAAAATCACAAAAATATTTGCTCATAGGAGCATGAATCATCCATCTGGTGACTCTACTGGTGACTCTATTGGTGACTCTATTGAAGGTTCTTTCTCAGATCTTTGTTGTTGCAGACCATGGCAGCCCCTAGTATATATGTGCACCTAAATATTCAAAGGGATTTACCTTTTGTAGCTTGGGATTCAAGTCCTCTGGTTGTTCAGCAATAGGGTCAAGTTCTTGATACAGTCTGGAAGGCACTGCCTCATTTTCTAGGAGATGGCTCTATTTGCCCTGCAGATCACATTCAAGATGTTGCAAATCTATGCTCTATTCACAATGTCACAACTGAGAATCATGCCCTCCTGTTACTTGCATCTTCCCTCAAGGGCAAAGCAAAAGAATGGTACAGAAGCTTGTTGCCTGGTTCAATCACTGGATGGGATCAACTTGGTGGGCTCATCTACAATCAATTTAAGGACAGGACAGATGTCAGCACTCTCACCCAGAACCTGATCACAATCAAGAGGCATCCAATGGAGCCCATACATGATTTTAATTCAAGATTTGATAAGGTATGGAAGAAATTGTCTGTTGATATCAGGCCCCCTCTAGTCTTTGCTTTCTTGTATTATTTAAAGGCTTTTGACCCTGAGATCTCTGTCATGATACAATCTTTGGGGGGTGAAACTCTGCCACAGTCCTATGATCTTGCCATTAAGGCTGAAAGTAGCCTTATATTGTCTGGTAAACTGCCTCCTCTGCCCTTAGAACAACTAATGTCTCATGTAAATAGCTTGTCTCATGCTCTTTCTTGTAACCAAATGCATACAAATTTTAGTCCACCCACCCTCCCTGCTGATTTGACAAATCATGAGGAGATGAGTGTTGTGAAAGAACTAATTAAAACCCTCTCCCCTGAGATCAATGAGTTAAAAGGTCCAAACCTATACCATGCTGATCTATGTTTAATACCTCAAGATTCTTATGAACAGCAGTACGAATATAGCCAGAGAATGCCCAATTGTCTTGAAAATTACCCTTTACAAGCCTCCATAGATGTAAATCAACCTATAGAAGCCATTGACCAGGTTCTCTGTCATTTTGACATTCAAGAAAAATTAAGTATCAAGAATCAAATTACAAGCAAAAAAATGGCTCTTGTGTGTCTTTCTGATATTGGAAATCAAGCATATGTGGCAAAGGGAGATCTAGAGTTACTGTCAAATCTTAAATCAGATTTAGAAGATGCTTATGAGGTGAGGCTTCTAGAAGCTGAAAAGTACTCTGAGAAGGGTTTTGAAGCTGAAAAGTACTGGGTCCATGGTGATTCTACCTTTGTATTCCATTTTGAGGAGGTTACAAATGACATTATACCAGATGAGTGTCCTTATTATTGCAATGAAGTTCCACACCTGCAGGAGGAAGGCACAGAGATACATGAGCAACAATTGGAGCAGGATGAAGATTTATTCTCAGTTTTGAAACAAGGATACCAGCTTCTTAATGTAGAAGAGTCTACAATTCAGCAAATTTTCACTGAGCTTATTGTAGTAGATCATGAAAAAAGTTCTGAAATAGAAGATGATGATAGAGCTGATTTGTTTTCAATTCTTAAAGATGGTTACTGTCTTCTTTTTGATGAAGAACCACCGCAGCAAGGAAAGATCCATGATAAGGTGGTATCACGAGATAGTTGTAATAATGCAGAGTTGCATAAAGAATCCCATATAGGTTTGTCATATTCTCAGCCCCGCTATACGTCATTTTTCTTGCATAATGAAATTCCTATCCGATTCAAGACTATTATGGGCAGTGTTGTTACCTATACACCTCATTTTGATGTCATCTTGAGTTATGAATTTGTGGAAGAGACTGTAAGAAAGGTCATTGATAAAGTTTAGTTGGTAGAATCTCTCAGCTACAAACAGAGGAAAGAGTTTCAGTGTTTTGTTTTCCCTCCCCGCCCTCCACTAAAATAGAAACAGCATGATGATAAGCCTGACTGGTGTTTTGAAGCAAAAAGAGACTCTCCGGAGTGCAGAGAAGTAAAAAGGTACAAAATATTGTTGTATTTCTTCATACAGTTTATCTGGTTCATTTTAGTTTGATGTGGATAAATTGTAGCAAAATAATCAGACATGGCAGCTATTTTTCTGTTCCGGTGAATGGATATGTTCCTGTATGTTTCAGTTGTCAGTAATGTGGTTTCAATGTTCAAAATAAGCTACAACAGTAGCATTAGTTTCAATTTCAGTTAGTTTTGTTTTCAATAATCTCTTAGCTGCAAAGCAGAATGGTGGTTCAGATGTTAGTTTCAGTGCTCAGTGTCAGTTTCAGTGGTGGGATGTATTTTGGGTCAGTGGTGTTTCAGTTCAACTTCATACATTTTCAGATTCAAATGCGTCTTTAGTTTTATAAATGTTTCCGTTTTAGAGAATGTGACTCTATTTACCCAATGGATAAGGCCACTCTACAAACCAAAGTTTCTGGAGTTTGTAGTGAGCAGGCTCACTTTCCCAGCCAGTCGCCATAAACTGGTGACAAAATTTTGCACCATTTCAAACTTTTTCAAATGTATAGAGACACAGCAACTAAAAGCCACAACCATCGTCAATAATAGATACAGGAAAATTAATGCAGAGTGAAACATGTGTCATCACCCAAGCATTTTTTTAAAAGAAACAAAAGAGAGATGCAGAGTCCAACAAGTGGCAGCTTTGGGAGATTCAGAAATAAAATAAAAATGGTACAGAGCCTTCCAAGTTAAAATGATGCGGAGTAAAAATTGAAGAAACTCAGAATCAAGCGGAATGCACCACGTGGAGACACCCGAGAGTGTTAGAGAGGAAATCAAAATTGAAGCAGAAGGAGACACGTGGTGGAGTCCGTGCACATAAGAAACAATGCTTTATCTCATTTAATTAAATGCATCAATGTTACGGGATTTTTATAAGGAGAGTTTCTTTTCTCATTAAAATAAAATGGTGGGCCCTTTTAAAGTTTCCTACATTCTAAGAAAAGCAAGGTTATGTGGAGGCTGCCAAATGTAAGTGTCTGTGACAGTGAGAAAATAACTAGGAGTAGCGGAAGCCACCACGTGGAGCAGCCCGCGCACAGGAGATACAAGCCTTCATTTTATTTTATTAAAATCATGGGAGATGCTAAAGTTTCAATAAATAATATAAGATGTGGGTCCCTCATAGAATAAAGTCATGGGAATGTGAAAGCCTCAAATATGAAATGAGCCACTTTATTTTTCATAGCAACTGAAGGAGCTACGGAAGCCAACACGTGGAGGCACCCGAGAGCAATATAAATCAAGTTAAAATGAAGCGGAAGCCACCACGTGGTGCAGCCCGCGTGCAGGAGAGGAACTAAAAGTTTCATTTTATTTCATTAAATACAAATGATACAGGTTTTATAAGAAAGACTTTTATGAATGAAATAAAGTGGTGGGCCCTCCCTTTAATAAGTAAAACTTATTAAATATAAGTTTCTCATTTTCAATGTTACGGGAGAGGTAAGTTTTAAAAGTTTCTTATTTTATAAAGCTTCTCATATTAAATGGTGGGTCCCAGCTAATAAAGCTATGGCTTTATAAGGAAAAATTATTATATTCACTTCTCACGTGAAACATAAGAGAGGCAACCCTAAAGACATACACAGTAGCAATATTTTATTTTCATGAGGCAAGCTACATGAAGCTACAGGAAATAGCGGCGGGAGTTTTCTTTTATGACATAGAGGTGCATTTTAGTGCTAGATACAGCCATGGGCAAAACAGAAAGACACAGTTCAGTTTCAAATGCCAGATTTGGTGCCGGATTTTGCGGATTCAGTTGTGGATTTTCAGAGGCCGTTGGGAATTTGTTGAGATATTCAGGCTATAAATACATATCCATCAGTGTTATTTCAGGAGTTCTGGATACATTGAAAGGTTCTTCTTTAGAGACACATCCAGAGTTCTACATTCTACAGATCAGAGAGTTGGAGTAGCAACAGAGTTTCTTCTTGCCTTTGCAGTGTCTTTTCATGATGAATGTAATAGTTATTTTTGTGCAGCAACTTTTGCCTCTGTAATTTGTGGTCATTCAAATAAAGAGATGTGTTCTGTGCATATTGGATATCTCTGTTTCTTGTCTCTAATTTCTCTGTTTCTCTACCTCTGTTTAATGTGTTTCTCAAACTGAGTTTTAATCATGCATATTTTGCTCTTTAGATCCAGTTAAATCCTTCAAGTTAAACACTGTGCAAATAATAGTTTCAAATCCGGCGGATCGCCA
Source organism: Cunninghamia lanceolata (assembly GCA_027924645.1). Lineage (NCBI taxonomy): Eukaryota > Viridiplantae > Streptophyta > Pinopsida > Cupressales > Cupressaceae > Cunninghamia > Cunninghamia lanceolata. The sequence continues at coordinate 3,359,196 of BSBN01000192.1, forward strand.
TAGATTAGGCATTTGTTTTCTGCAATCTTGGTTTTCTTTCTGACCTTTTTCTCAAACCCTACTAAAAGAACGGAAGAGCCAGCTTCCTAAAAATCTGGAGGTCACTCTAAGAAGCATTCCCACGTCTCAGAGTTTCCCATGTTGCTGCTGGATTACACCCACAGATTTATGCATCAACAGGGTCCTTGCGTGTTTACATGTTGTGAGTAGCATGTGCTTTCTTTTGATATGTATTCCTTGTATGAGTGTGTTGGAGTGACCTTTGTAGGGTCATGTTCGTGCTTCTATGACTACTTTTGATAGTGGAATTATGGGAACCTTTGTGTGAAAGGAAATACCTTTTTCTTGAGTGTGATTGAATCTGGTTTACTCTTTTAAGAGCTATGCATCTATATGTGAAAGAAATGATGTTTTGATCATATGCATGATATGTGAAGAATATTGTTGTGGTAATGCTAGTTTAAATGAACCTTGCATTGTGCACCTTGTTGTGTGTATGTTGGTTAAAAGAGTAGCATACCCTCGTAATGCTTATCATATTTGTTTATTAATTGCCTCTTTATGGTGATTGGAAATGCTTGCCTGAAATGCATATTGCATTGTCTTCTTGAGAGCATGTTCCTATGTGTGCATTAATTATGTGATTGTATGAAAGATAGTGCTACATTGTATTGCTAGAATAGATCATTTGGGTAATGACTTATGTCCCCAAATTGCATTCTTTCCTAGGATTCATGTGGGAACTTGGGTGTAATTATTGCATTACATTATTTGAAGAGTTAAAGAGAAAAGGGGTTGTGAAAAGGGTCATTTGCATAGTCCTTGTGATGTTTGAGGTGTAGAATCATGAGTGAAGTAGCAAACCCTACATCTTGTGTTTCTGAGTTGTGTTTCCCCTATCGTAATGTGTGCATTTAGTATGCTTTTCATCATGTTGTGGAGAAATTAGCATCATGTGAATGGAACATTGGGTAAGTGCTTGACCCCCAACATAATTCTCCCTCATCTTTTGATTTGTGTTGCATGTGATATTACATTATTGCATTATCCATATGCATGGTGAATTCTTGTTTGGTGAGAAATGTTAACCACTCTTGTTGTGAGAGTGATGTGTTTAGATATCTTGGTTTGTGAATCTGATTTTATCCTAGCTTAATCTTGGTTACTAGATGTTGCTAGTGTGTGACTTTGTGTGTCATTGCATGGTGTTTGTGATTCCCTTGGATGGGATACAACTCTTTGTTGCTTGGCATATTGAGTGATGTTTGTGTGGTTAAGTAGAAATGATCTCATGTTTTGACGTGATTGTAGTCTTAGAAGACTTGTTTGGTGTGATTGACTATGTTCTCTTACTCGCCTCAGATTTTGGAATCGAGGTGTAGTGTAGTATTGTACTCCCTCTCTAGTGGCTAGAATTAGTCACGTAGTTTATGTAATGTGGAACTTTTGAAGTTTGATACTTTATTTATTTGACTTCGGTGAATTCACTAGATGTTGTAAGGGCTAGCATTCAATTTTATTCTTGTTTATGAATGAGTATATAGCCATCGAATTTTGAAATTTATTTATCTTGTGATCTTTATGGTCATACTTGATTTACTATTGAAATTGAGCTCATTTTATGCCTTATTGTTGGAATTGACTTTTCTTCCACTTTGGTATTTTATCTATTTATTATTGGTGGCTATGCTTGAATGTTTTAATTGCTGGTCGTGTATCGTGTTATGTTCTCTATCATGTCCATGATGTTTTTGATGGATTGTCTAAGGGAGTAGAATGCGAAGAATATGCTAGTTCTTGGTGTGCATGTTACTAGAACTATGGTAGATTGAATTCCTTGGTTTTTGTTAGATGCAAGTGAATATTGTGTGAAATGTTGAGAAAGTTTTGAGATGGTTTTATGCTTCTATGGATCTTGATGTGAAAATGTATCCTTGTAGGTGCTTAAATGTTGATTCTTGACTGTGTCTATGTGAATGAGATATGTAGAGAACTTGATTTGGACTGAATCTTGCTTTTAGTAGATTGCTTTTGGTTGGGTATTGACTTAGTCCACCAACTATGGTTGTTCTTGTTTGTCTCGTTCCTATTAGTCTTGGACATGATGCCATGCTCCTAGTGTTTCATCATTAGTGGAGTTTATGATTTGTGTTCTTTTAATGAGAGTTCCATAACTACACTTATGTTTTGACATAGTGTAGGGTATGATGGAACCTTAGTTAGTGCATGAGCACGTATTATTTGTATATTTATGGTATTATAGTTGTCTTCATTATCTTGTTGAGTTGCCAACCTTGGGAATTTTGTTGCTTTAGAAGTTTCTCCTTAGTTTTTTTGGAGGTTTCCTAGCGTAATGCTGGAAAGGATGCAACTCTTGTATGAAGTTTCTATCTTATGTATTTCATTTTATGGATACTTGGTGTTTAGGCCACGAGGAAGCCTTGTGTTGCCTAGTCGATCATGAATTCATGATCGTGTTGTGTTGCTTGACCTTTTTGGTCTAGATTAGTTAAGAGTTGAAGTGGTGTTGTGAGTAGTCTTGCACCTTGTTGGTGTGTTGTGGCCACCTTAGATGTGCTCCTAGTGAATAATGGGTTACTAAGCCTTGCTTGATGGAAGTGCTTATGTTGTTAGAGGATGTGGTTTATATTCTTCCCTCTGAGAACTTATTTGGTTGATCCTAGTTTTGGTGGTGTAGAGCTAGAGTGTTAGAGAAACCCTCTCTTTTAGGAGTGGAATGTGAGGAAGTACCTCATGTAGTAGAACCATTTCTGGAGATGAGGCATGCTTTTGGTCAGGACAAAGGTGCGGTAGTGGTGCCTATAACCTTTTTGAGTTAGCTTTCCCTGATCCTTGAGTTCTTTTCTTGTGGGTAGTGCCTGAGGAAGGATTGTTGAGAGAAATCTTTTGTTTGCAATTCTCCATGAGAGTGGATATGGTAGCCTTGTGAGTTTCCATAGACTTAGTTAAGAGCTTGAGAGGCTATCCCAACATAGTTGTGGTCCTAAGTTTACGGACTTGACTTACTTGTGGTCTGTTACGCCTTTTGGCTTGAGCCTCTTCTCATTGCAATGGCAGTTGGAGGATGGAGTGATGCAGTCTTAGAGGAGTTGTATGCATGATGGTTGGTTTTGACCTAGTTGGTGCACCTTTGGAGATTTTTTTAATTATTTTGAGACCTCAACCTAGTTTTGGTTAGGAGGACTGATCTTTTAAGATCTGTTGTGTTGTAAAGGACTGTGTACTGAGGGTACTTCATTCTTGTGTTTTTTAGGCTTCCAGGAGTAAGCCTAATGCTAATGGAGGAGGATGTAATGCTCACCCTAGTGTGTGCCTTGTGTGCTTTTGATTCATGTGTTGTATGATGTTCTGAGTGTGTATCAATATGATTGTGTTAGTTGATTTATGCATATATGATTTTATGATGTCAATTGATTGTGGACCCATGTTTATGATGCTTATGCAATATTATGCCATGTTGGGATTTATGATGTGCTTCAGCTATTTTATGTATGTAGTAGGTATGCCTGATGGTTTACTTGAGTGTGCATGTAATTACAGGTGTTAACTAATGTGGGAAATGTGGAGAAGGTTGACACGGGACATTAAGCCATTTCACCCTTATCCTTGTGTTGTAGAAACCCGTGATGTGTGTTTGGAATCATTTGCATATGTTTCCTTAGCATTTTTGCACTTTATTTTAAAATGGTTTAAAAAAACACGTTTTCCGTGTTTTTAGATTAAATTAATGATTTTAATTTAGAAATTGCTATTTCTCATTTAGTTAAAATGTTTGTTGCATCATTATATGCCTATGGAACAAATTTGAGTGATTTCGATTTAATTCTGAAATTTGATATTTTTCCGTAAAAAGGTAGAAATTGCATTAAATATGAAAACTAAATGCCTAGTATGACGTGTTTGTACTTTTCAGAATGAGATTGAGCTAAATGGCAATAACCTATTTTGAATAGTTGAGTTTGTTTGACTAACTATTTCCCTGTTGCTTTGAGTGAATTAATTGGATGTTTTTAGCGAAATGGAATTATTAATGTGTTATTTTATATGCATATTTGATTTGCCAAAGAGACATTCAATTATTTAATTGTTGAATTAAATAGTTTAATGTGCAAATTCTATAATTTTGATTTGATTTATTAAATCACTTAAAGGATTATTTTATTATCAAAAAAGGAATAGTGTCTTTGGAGGAATAAAAAGAAAAAAACATGTATTTTGCATTATTCTTTTTCTCTCCAAAATTTGCTCTCCTTTGTTTGAAACCCTCTTGCTTGAAAAATGGATATCTGATTGCTTAGAAGGGAGTTTTGCTTGGAATTGCTTGGAGTTTCGATTGGATTCAAGAGCTTGGTGTTTGCTTATTGTGTGTGGATTGAATCTGACATTCAACCTCATTATTTTCCTTGGATTTTGCTTGTATTGGAAGGTAAGTTTCTCCAATTTTCTCACTTAAATTGTTTTATTTTGTTTCCTTCATAATGCACCATCTAGAATGGTTGAAGATGGCTTTGCTTAGTTGTAGGAAGCTTAGAAAATTTATTTCAACTGTGTATGCTTTTATTTTAATGTATTTTCATTTTTGGAAACATGAAAATACAGACAAAACCTTGGCAAATTTTCTGTGGAAATCTCCAACTTATTTTTATTGCATATATTGGTTGTTGGCCATATTATCTATAATGGGTAGTTGTCAAATCATCTATAGCTATTGAAAAACAAAAGTTAGAAAATTGATCAAACTTTGGTCAAGGTGCCAAAGAGAGCTCTAATGGAGTTTTTATGGCGTTATGGTTATTTTGCACTTTTAGAAAACATGAAAATTGAATTTTATGCATTTCCATTATGATTTGCTTTGAGGGATGAGTTGACTCCTTCATATTATTTAATTCTGTATCTTGTGAGACTATGTTATTTTTTGAGACATTTTGGTGCATTGAAATCCGTGCCACTTATTTCTCTATTTTTGAAAACCTAAAAATTGCTTTTTATGCATTTCCTTGATGTTTTCATTTGTGGGATGAGTTGTCTCCCAATTAGAATGGTATTTTGCATCTTTTGAGAATATGTTGTGTTTTTGTCAGAATTGTGATTTTGTCACCTCGAAATCCATGCCATATCCAATTGGTCAAATTGGTGCTATGGGTGTTTAGGAAGAGGTCTAGAGGTAGGAAAGGAGTGGCTTCCATCGTGCGCCATGGCCCAAAGAGGTCGTTGGAATTTATCAAATGGAAGTTTTAATCAAGAATAACATTTAAACACATTGGGTAATAAAATTTAATAATAAGATCATCTACACCAAACTGCATGTGCTGGTGAAGTGTCCACCTTGCTTGGGTTTGGGTGTAAAAAGCAATCTTTGGTGTAGTGTCCGGTTGCTATGAGGAGGTTATGCCCTCATGTTCTACCGCGAGGTGAGTATTGCCCTCGTTTGACACTCCTTGTCCTAACTACCTAGGTCTCTCTTCCTTCTTCCACCGTTAGAGTTTGACTTGACGTGTGATGTTTACCATGTGATTGTATGTGCATTGCAATGCCTGATTCATGATTGTATGTGTCTATGATGGATTATGATTTATGCCTCGTTTGGTGTGCATTGAAGGTGTGACTATTTCCCTTATGCTGGAATGTTGTTATGTCATTCTATTATGTTTTGGCAAGTGTGCCATATGTTACTTGAATGCAATTGGATGGTAGTTGTACTATGTGTTGTTTATATGCATTGTATTGGCAGTTGTGTCATGTGTGTTGTGTGCATTGATTGGCGTGTATTCCATATGTTGCTTGTAAACCCTGGATGTGTGAGATGCTCTTAGCAGGTTTGCCATGATCACCTTCTCCGTAGCTCAGGGGTTGCCTAGAGTTACGTAGACATCTATTGCACTCGACGATGGCAATATGGTTGGGAGGTGAGCAACATTTCCCCATTGGTCCTTCATGATGATCTTTAGGTGCTGGATGGATTCCTTGATCTATTTGCAAGTGGTTTACCTTGTGCTTTGTGTCTTGTTGCACCTTGGAGAGCATGTTGGTTTTGGGTGGTTTATGCACTTGTATATTATCATTATTGATTATTGTAACCTTTGTAATGTAGGTCTTTTGAGACCATTGTAATAAGATGTAATTAATGATTTGAGTTGATTTATGATGTTGGCTATGATTCATCTATGTTTAGGATGAAGCCCTTCGAATATTGTAATTATTGGATATCGTCTTGTATTTTTCCATGCCTCAGTTTGTGAGGACGTTGGCATGTTTTGATAGATTTTACATGTTAGAATCTAGCTATGTTAGCATGTTTAGACTCACTTATTTGATGTTTATGGATATGTTTGTGTAGGATCATATTCATCCCACATAGGTAGTGAGGATCCTATCTTTTCTTTTGGCATGTGTCGATGTTGGTGTCAAACATGCATAGCCTTTTGTATCGCTTTTGTCCTTTTTGACATGTGGACATAATTGGTTCAACAGCTTAATGTTTTTGGTTAAAATAAATCATCTTTGACATTGATTACTATTTTTAGCCTCGTAGGTGTTTTGGTGTCATTTCCATGATGTGATATGCACTCTTAGATTATTCCCTCATTTGCATTGGGATGTGTGCCTTTACATGAACTTGACTAGTGACCATTCTAGTTGGTTGAAAAATTGTACCTCCTAGTTGGACTATCCCGTGGGTGAGCGTTACCCTTGTGTTTGGGATGTCTTGTGTCATCATGAATCAGACTAAGGTGGATGTCACCCTCATCCTACTCCATGTGTTCGTGAGGGAGTGTGGTCATGGACATGTATCTAATCCTCGTCATAGAGTGAGCTCCACCTCTCTCTTGGTCATCGTGGCGAGTTGTCACAGGATGGGTGAAGTCTTCCGCTTGTGCCACCTTGCATTGTGCAATGGTTATGTCTTTTTAGGTGTTGTTGTACATGTTGGAACACCTTGTGTGTGTGTGAGTGCAATGCAACATGTAAATGTTGCACTTGCAAATGCAAAAAAATTGTTTGTTTGATGTTTGTTCGGCTAATGTCCTGTGTGAAAGCTTGGGGCATTACATCCTAATCCTTTATATAGCTAAAGAATATTTTTATTATCAGCATAACAACCATTTTACAAACTACTAAACTCTTTTAATAATTCTAGATGGTTCTTTAAGTTGTCTTATCCTTCTATCATATAGTACCATTTGGATTGATAACCTTTCTTTGTTTAGGTATTGTTCTTTGTGTCTAGCCTTCACCAAACTATCATTTATCAAAGCATATCCCTGAGAATATCTTGCACAAAAGATTTCTTACCTTTGCAACAACTAGGTCTTGATATCTTTATAATATAATATTTCCTTTAAATTAAGTTTTCTTATCAATCAACTTTACATCTTGTAACTATTTATGAGTTATTGCATGATATGAGTGCAATGGCTCAACCCCTAAAAAGGAGCATATGGATGTGGAAGAATAAAGAATTTATAAAATCCAAAAACTTTATCCATATGTCCTCGATCAATCTTCATACTCTGCTCCTTTGTTGGCCAATCAGCTTACAAAATTGCCTTCAACTTATTTATATTGGACACATATCTAGCATCCAATGTAATATGTGTGTCCTTGATGAAGCTATCCACCTTTTTCTCTAACTTGAGTACCTTATCCAATTTGCACTGCATAGGATGGGGTCAATCTTTCCTTCTTCCAACAAAGACTTTACAAAATTGACAAAATTATGTTAAACTCACCTGTCAAACACTAGAGGGGTTTTATTTCATTGTTTGTGTCCTACAAAGGAAGCAATCTCAAACTCAACAATGCAAATTGAAATAATTTTCTCTTTCTCTAAGGAAAAGTTAATCATTCAGCCCATAGAAGTAGAGACATTAAATATAAAGGTTCTATCCAAACTCATTAGTAGATGTGATTTAGTGGGGCTCGTTGGGTTGGACATAGACTTGTCTTATAAATTTGGTTCGGTCACAACCCTAGGAAATCATTTATTATGTACTTCTAGATCCAAGAAAAACTTTAGCTTTGGACATGATTAAGTGCCTTTTGAATGTTGTTCTATCATTATTATGTGGCGTCTTCTGTCCTAGTCAAGTTTTGCACTCTTTCTTTAAAGATGTCATTTATTAGTTGTTCAATATCAAATTCGACACTAGTCTACGTTGTTCACATTCATCATGGATTATACCCTTCATGGAGGCCAACTAAGTAACAACTCCATGTCTGGCGCATTTAAGACAAGATGCCCTCAACCTCTACTTTCTTAATCTCTACTTCTCAATTTCATGGAGACAAGAACGGTTCCAATTCCATGATACCCCTTGACTATATCTAATGGTAAAAAAGGAACTATTTAAAATATGTAAAATTATTTTTTAAGACATTTTATTGTGTGAACTTGTTTCACTCTTGTGTATTTTATAGATCCAAGTATATCTAGACATTGAATTATATACAAAAGGTCTTAATTTATACCTCTTTGCTTATAGGAGGATCATCATGATGTTCCAGATCTTTGTAACATGGATCATATCTATCAACATTAGTATCAACAATGTATCATCTACTAAGTGTTACATGGAATCGCCAAAAAGTGTATATATATTGGTGTCCCCAACGAATCAACCAAACTCAAATGCATAGAAGGCATGGCCTCCAACATCATATCTACATAGATTAAAAGATATGCTTAGAATAGCTAACTACATCAAGTATGCCATGATCAGTAGACATACAACCACATTGAGTAGCTGAGGCAACCAAAATAATTAACTTTGTCATTTTCCTAACAACATTATATGTGTGATAGGATTGCACTTTTGTCCATTTACAAACCATTGAAAACCCCGAATATATAGGCATTTGCATTTACTTGGTCTTCTCAAATTTACACTCATTTCAATAGGAAAAATCTATCTATTGAAAATGGGAAATTTGAACTTTAATGTATTTCAATTCAAAAGGATAGAGCTTTGCCATTATAGAAATAGATTCTAGTGAGTTTTGTATTTACATTTATTTCAATAAAACTTGCATTTTTATTCAAGATATGTTCAATCTAACTACATTATTAGTTTGAAAATCTAAACTTCGCTAGATGTATTTGAAATATGTGCACATACCTGAAACCTACTTGCCTTGGTGTATGTGACCCACAATAACTAATTTAGTATAAATAAGAGCACGTAGGTTGTTTCATGTTTTATACTCCTTGTTGCACGTCTTGATTTAATATAACTGTTTAGATTGAATGTATTTAAGTTTTAAATTTTAAATGTTTATATAGTTTGGTGAAGTTAATTTAAATGTGTAGATTGTTCATGTGTATTTAATTCTTAGATTTAAAATGTTTTTAGTTTTGTTAATTTAAATGTAAAAATTGAATGTACATATAAATTCATTAAATTATAAATTAAATGTATGTTAAATTTTTTAAAATGCAGAAATTTGCACATACATGGGATTTGACATGGCATCTCATCATAGTGATGGCCATGGTAGTGAGCATAATAGTGTTGATGCACATAGTATAAGTAGGAGTGGGTTATATGCTACAACTCTTGATAGACTTAATAATGCTTTAACACATTTAGATCAGACGATTCATAATACACCTAACCTGTCTAATAGAGACAAGTTGGTGGGGACTAGAGTAGAGTTTGCCCATATGGTTGACATAGTCAAATCATACAATCCCTATGATGATTTGAGTATTGAGGATTTTTATGTGTCACTTGCTAGAACTGTTACTGGGATAGTGAAATGGCTAGAAGTTAGTAGGATTGTTTCATTGAATATGGTGCATAGTATGTTTCCACGTTATCATAGACATGATTGAGTTAAGGACTATTTTGTCACCAGGTGTACAAATGTTGTTGCTACACCACTTATATAGCCTAAGTGGTTAGTAGCACATCATAGATGGCCACACAATGATGAGTTGCCTTTATATTTTTACAAACAACTATTTGCTATTGTTCATTTACGACTTGATGTTGATTTCACATCTATCCCTTAACATGCAGGACAGGGTTATGGGAGGTTATTAGAGAAATCCTAACGTACTGATCAGGATCCATGTAAAAAAAAGAGGACATTAGTGTACTTCCCAAAAGGTTGAATCTAGGACAGTCCGCTGAGGTGGTAGTTACATCATCAAGACAACATATTTTTGAGAGTTTAGGTTCTATTGCTAGTGACGTTGACCATTTGGCATTAGATCACGTTGGTAGATATATGTTGCGTCCATGCACCAACATAGGATCAGTTGATTCAACTTTTGCCAGTTATGATCCTTACATACCTGCTGACATAGTTTCACCATGTGGTGTGGCACAGACTTTTGGAGAGAGTGCTTTACGTAGATTGAGTACATGTCTAGCACATGATCTACTTTCTGTATATCAATTTGTCAGTTCTGAGTATGACATCCCTCTCAAGACCATGTCCACATTTGTCAGTCAATGCAGTGATCAATGAGCTACACAGATGACTGACACAGTTCCTTCACAACAAACTCCATCACAACCTGATGCTGGTATTGTGCCAACTTATAGACTAGGATCATTCCATGGACTTTTGTTTGAGGATAAATTTTGATAACCCTCAATTCATCTGATCTTAGTGGGATCAGGAGGGTCATCCATGGAGCTACATAGGTTGCTGATGACGAGGTATACATTTTAAATTTTGTGTTCAATCTCTAGTGTAATTTATTTGTTAAATAAATAATTTATATATTTTTAAATTTTATAAAATTTAGTCTTGTGCATCATGCACATGTTGACTCTTATTTAATCAATCTTACATGAGGGATCGATGAGAGAGGTGCTAGGACATGACACTATGCAGCAGATAGTGGATGCAGATGAGATTGGATGTGAGGTATTTAGTATTTAATTGTACATTTAAAATTTTTAGAACATGTGTACTTGAGATTCCATATTTTTAATATATATTTAAATTTAATTTAATAGAGATAATTTTATGTTCAAGGATATACACATCACTCAGATGTTCATAGATGGATGGGATTAGATACACATGGTTAAGTACAAGGCTTGGGACAAGGATCAGTACAGGGCTCAGGATGAGGATCAGTACAGGGCTTAGGACGAGGATCAATATAGGGCTTGGGACGAGGATCAATATAGGGATCAGTATAGGGCTCAGCTCATCATTCTAGTATTGGGTTGAGTGAGGTCCATTCTACCCATAGGAGGTGGGATTCATGATGTTGTGCATAGTTAGATGTATTCATGTGTTCTTTGTTATGTTTGCCCAAACTCTCATGTGATGTTGCAGTTAGACTTGATGTTATATTGAGCTTACATGTTATATTGTAGTTAGATTTGATGTTATATTGTAGTTAGAATTGATGTTGTATTGAGTTTACATGTTATATTGTAGTTAGACTTGATGTTATCTTGTAGTTAGACTTGATGTTATATTGCAGCTAGACTTGATGTTATGTTGTTGTGTTTACATGTTGTAGTTAAACTTTATGTTGTTTAGACTTTATCTATATGATATGTATATATGCACATTTAGATGTTTAGTTATATGGATTTATATGAATGTTTTCCTTTGAATATATGGGTCTTAATTTGGATAAAATCAAGTTTTAACTTAAATAATTTAAATGTGTATATATGTTAAATACTGTTAGATGCATATAAATTTACTTGTAGATGTGATGAACTATTAATGATTGAGAAATGATGTCAACACCCTAGTCATTGATAGGAATAGTTTCTATAAAATATTTGGGAATGTGAATTTAATTTAATTTATATCTATTGAATCCTGTGAATTAAAATATATAGTCGAGCTTATTGGATGTGTCTAGTACATTAAATTTGATAGTTTTGTCACATGTTTTTATATGGCTAATAAAATTTGAGAAAAATTTGAATTAATTTGTGAAAAAAATCCTATACAATGATCTAGAATTAAGGTCCAACACAATTTTTTTCTAAAACCACATCTCCATTAAAAAAAATTTAATACTCAATCTTCAAATGCAATTAATTAATTATTGTCTCTAACTTAAAATCTAATTTATAAAAATTCTTTCAAAATTAAAATAAAATTCTTAACTAATCAAATTGTCTTAATTTACTAAGTATATAAAATGAAAGATAAACACACTAAATCAAAAGCACAACCTAATCTTAAGCATCATAAAGTTCAATTCCCAACTAATCAGTATAGTCAAAGTTTATATGGTATCATATTATGACTTAACATTAATTTCAATATATAGTAGCAAACTGACTAGGTAATTCCTATATGATATTTTCATTTTTAACTTTGATTCTAATTATTTTAAAAATATGTGTTCTATTGTCTATATTATTAGTTCCTTTCATGTTACCTTTCAACCAATTTATTTATTTATAATTAGTAATGTGATTATTTTTTTTCCTAATCTCAACATGTAAATTTTTTAATCAAATAATTTTTAAAAATTAAAGTTGTGAATTGTGTTTGGTTAAATACTATGAAGTGACATAAGATATTTGTTAGATAACATAAGATATATCCTTTTTGTTAGATAACATAAGATATATCCTTTTAGGAGACACCTTGGATAGGGATGATCCATCAGTCCATCTTATATCATCCAATATTTTAGTATTGAACCTCACATTGATAGGAAATTTCACATTGTATAAAATTTTACAAAGAATATAAAAGGTTCTTCTCTAAGATTCAAGGATTGAATATCTAGATTCTTTTATAAAAGCCAAGGATTGAATATCTAGATTCTTTTCTAAGATAGAAAAACAAAGTTTTTTCTTTCTTAAGGTGTGTGAAAAATAGTTTTGCTAATACTAGGGTAGGGGCTCACCTACCCTAGGGTAAATGCACTACTGCCAGTATATGGGAAATATCTTTCAATGACCTATAATAGAATATTATTAGATTCTTAGATTTGTTAGACACAATTTCAAAGATACAAGACCATTGAGTTTAGATGCTAAGGTAGGGATGCTAGTTTAGTGACCCTAGAGGCACTAGTGATTTAGTTTTCTGAATTACTTAAAAATTTTAAGGATTAAGTGTCTTGACCTCTTGATCACTTCTTATAACTATTCTAATGGGCTCAAATGCTCAAAAAGTTTTGCAAGTGACCTAAAAAAATGTATGTTATATAGACTTGATTAATGTATAACATAAGTATTTTCTTTTTTTTTTTGGTTTATAATGACTTATAATATATTGTTGACAAGATTGTTCAAGTCTATATAAAAACTTTATGCCAATAATGCATTATCCAATACAAACCTTCAAAAGTTTAAATAAACACATTTCATATAACCTCATAAAACTCAACAAGCTAGAAACCAATATAAATGTTCATCGGGCTACTCAAAACAAAATCACCAGACTTGCACACACAAGTCTCATATCCACATAACAAGGAAAAAACCTAGATGAAAATAACAATCAATATCCTTAAATATCACTATAATATTGATAACAATAATCTAAATTCATATTCAAATCACTTTCAACACATACAAATAGTATAAATTGTACTCAACTTCTCTCTTGAACTCAATTCCAAAATTAAAGTTGCCCCACTATTTAGAGAACCCATACACTTGAACAATTCACAAAATGATACACGTAAGTAACATACCAAGTCATGGTTTCTACTCTAAATAAAAGAAAAGAAATTACATGCCTAGATACATTCCAATACTTGGATAATGTTAGGGATTGGCTTCATGTGATAACTTCCAATAAGGATCGCAATGTATATGAGCTATGATATTTCAACATTGCTGAGAATGAGGTAGAAGACGAAGATTAGATTTAAGTTTTGTCAGTATTTAGGTGTGAGTGATATTGATTTTTAAAATATAAAGAGTTAGCTGATGCAACTCTCTTATAAATGTCATACATATAAAATACATAGATCTAATTTTTTTAAAAATATCTCTAGATTCCATATATATATATGGAACGAACTACCTATAAGTTCATGTTGACAAAGTGCACACTTCACACATGCTCCTGCTCCATCGTGCTTTCCTTTTCCATGTCCACTCTCATAAAAATTCCACAATAATTTGGTGTTTCTTGTAGCATGTTTTATGGCTTAACAAAAAAAAAACTTTTGCATACTTAAATTGTCGTATGAAGTTTCAAATAATTACACTCAAACCAAATTAGCTTCAAAAAACTTGACATATTAAATATATTATAAGTAATTGAACAATTTAAGTCTCAAATTTAAAAGTAAATAAAAATTTAAAATTAAATCCTAAACAATGTACTTATCAGCACATCCTTCAAACCATATCCAGTGTTGTTCTTGATTTATGCCACGCCGTCTTAGGTCTTCAAAAAATATTTTCATACAATGAGCTACATAACTTCTATTATGACCTGTATCATCACTGATATAAAAGTGAACCTCTCTGATGATAATTCAATCATCTTTGCTACTTTGTATACCATCTACCTGAAACTCGGTATGTCTATAGAAAACTTGCACAAAGATTGTAACCTGCTCTAAATGATAATATTGACTTTGAATCTCAGTTTGAGGACTAAATGTATAGTTCTTAGAGAAATCTACAATAGAGATAATACAACCTGGTGGAAAGTAATTCTTTGAATAGTGAAATTCCTTAGCTTTCCATCTTGCACCATGATAATTCTAGATATGTGGATATATGATATTGCAAAATTTATTCATAAATTCATTGTAAGGCAATCCACTCTCTTTGAGAATAATTTTTCTGACCTCCACTCCTGACTTTGTTAAGTATTTCTCATATTCAAATCTCTTCCAAATAACTTGCATTTCAATGTTGTCAACTTGTAAAAGATTTTTCAAATTCCACAATCATTACATATATTTTTTATACACTGAAAATTGAATTCATCCGAATCTTCTAATTTTTCACATAAAAGAGACTTCACAAATTGTCTTATGCTTCCAAGGATGGCTATATTTGAACAATCAATTACTACCATAACTTTTTTATATCATTGTAGATGTAGATCAAATTCAACATGATTTCAACAACAACAAGTTTCACCTATTTTATTTATACATACAAATGATGCTCGTAGTTTCTCAAACATCCTTTGACAAATCTTCACATTTGAAAATTCTTGCTTGAATGCTTCAAAAAGTTCACTTTGTGTTGTATATATACAATGCTTTAGATGAGAAATTTTTGTACAATATTCACCTATTATTTGTATAGTATCCCTTCTATTGGAAAAAACTTAAGAGTGATTGGTCTAATATTCAACCACTTGTTTCTTTACATCTTCTAAAATTCTATCTTTTTAGGGAATCCTACAAATATTTACCCAAATTTTCTCAATTTTTACATCTATTTCATTTTTTTTTAATACACCTTTGAACATTTATCCTAGAAACATTTAATAATCTAGAAATTGCTTGAACTTGTCTTCTATGTGATAATTTCTTACTAGAAATTACAGTCATCAATGCTCTACATGCAATAGTTGAATCACTAGCTCGACTCTTGTTATCAATACAATTCAATAATTCTTGCAAGTTTTGACAATTGTTTGTTTTAATGAACCTGATTATTTTTTCCTATTATCAACCCTTAACAACTCTAAAATAGGGGTCATTTATTTTCATCTAAATAACTTGCCAACTAAATGTGCTCTTCTAATTAGAGATTTTTCTTCAAAAAATTCATCCCATATTATTTTAGAGTGTAATTTTATAGTGCTTTCAAGTAACATATCTTTATATGAAATATTATTGAAAAGAGAATCCTCATCCATCTCCATCAGATTTTCCATACCATAGAAAAAATTTCTATTACTAGGTTCAGTTTGTTCTTGTACCTGTACGTCACCTTGGTCATCAATATTTTCCATGGGTTGTCCTTTAGTAGATGTTCCTTCACCCACTTTTCTCTTCCTCTCTCTAGTTCGATGATACTTCCTCAATCTAGTCCTTCGATTCTCCATCACAAATTATACTCAAATTTGAATTCACCTACAAACAAATGTAAACACATGTGCTTTCAATGAATGCACAGTTAATATTGCATAAATATCTAACACTAAATTATAAATTGTTCATTTGTTAAAGCCAAAGTAAAAAAACATTTAAATTACAAACATATCATGAGAAAATTTAGTATCAAGAGCATATTTGGTATATCATGATGCCTCTAATTTAAATATATTGTAATAAAAGACTTATATGATGTGAAAGAGAGAAAACATGATATATCGCCTATGAAAAGGTATATATAGTGATAAAACTATAAGATTACAAAGGGGAAGACCTATGATTCCTTAAATGCAAGGATGTGACAAATAAAATCACACTATGTAATTGATTTCATTTGTTAAATACTAATGTAATAGATTTCATTTGTTAAATACTAATGTAATAGATTTCATTTGTTAAATACTAATTTGTAACAAGGGATGGAACCCACACATGACAAATAAATGAAAAGAAGAGAAGAGAAGAGGTGCAAGGGAAAACATGATTGTGCACATGCATAAATCTAGTTTTCCCTAGATGGGTAGGATAGTATATATAATGATTTACTTATGAGGGGGGAAAGGCATAATGCCTTTATTTTAAATATATCATAATAAAATACTTATATGATGTGAAAGAGAGAAAACATGATATGAAACAAACCTTCTTTTGTTGAAATAAGTCTTCTTTTGTCTAAATAAGCCTTCCTTTACCGAAATTTGCCTTCTTTTGTATTTAATCAAATTTTTTTGAGTTGATTTTTAAATTTTTTTTTTTTTGGTATATATATCAACTATTTCCGGTCAATACTTTATCAGCTGACTATGTACTAACTAATAACTTATCGAGCAATAAATTATCGCCTAATAAAGTTATGCCTGAAACATAATTAGCTGTAAATTACTCAGCTAAGTATGTCTAGTTGGCTACCTACATGGCAACCAACTCATCTTTTTTCACAAATTTATGAAACATTAAACTTTAATAGGGTATTTCTCCTGTTAGAATGAATTTTCTGCAACAAAAAGAATACCCTTTTGTAGAGCTCAGAGTGGTGAATCCAAATATGTAATTGTTTTCATATTTTGATTAGTTTTAATATATTTTATTTTTAAAATACTGCACGTAGATTGTTAAAGATAAAAAAGAGGCTGATTAGAAATTAAAAAAAATAGTGAAACATATTAATTTTTTTAAAAAAATATATGGTGCATTAGATGAGAGAGTCCTCTTCAAAAGGGTATATTTTTTTATTGAAAATCATTAAAAAATAGACAATAGTTGACGTCCCATGAAAACTGTCAAATTTTGATAAATTTGACATTAAAACATTATTACGAAAAAAATATACATTAAAATTTGATTTTTTTTCTATGCACTAGATATTGAAGTTACCTATTTGGAAAAAAAATTTAGGGAGAAATGAAGTTTGTTTTAATTTGTTTCTTGACGTCTCGTGAATGTCACTTTTTCTTGAAATTTTCAACATTCCAAAATTTGTTCTTAAATTGATAAAAAAAATTGAAAATAATTTTTTAAAAATCTAAAAAATTACAGGAACAAACTTCATCAAAAGATCTACATTTCATTAGTTTACATCATTTTAAAATTCAAAACATAAAGACCACTTTTATGTGGTTGAAGTTCATAAATTTTTTTGCTCTTGGTCGATTCCTTTATCAAGTGTGACACAGGTTTGTGCTTTTACCCCTACCTTAGAAGATTGAAGGCATTGAAGTCACATACAAACTAACCAACTAAGGGCACAACCAACCAAGAAACTAAAATTTAAAAAGTTCAAATCTAGCTAGAATTATAATCACGGGGCCATTAAATATCAATTGATAAACATAATAGCCTCCCCTCTTAGTGATCTAAAGATCTTAAAGTAGTGCCAACAACTTCGCCACCTCCTACTCCTCTAGTTGTAGTTGTTGTAGTATTACCAAAGCTATCACCTTAAACTTGTTGCTTCTTTTGTGATTCATTCTCTTGATAAGGAGATTCCAACCTTGGGTTAACTTTAAAATATTTTTATGCCCTCCATAGAATCTCATCCAACAAAGATGACATTGCAAACTAGTTAGAATTTTCTATCTTATTAAATTCCTATGGGTGAACTTGAGAATGTGATAGCCATGGCTAGATCCTTGTAGCAGAATGTCAAATTTTATTTCTAGAGAAACACAATTTAGATTTCCATCTTTAAGACCAAAATATCCTCCTACAAACCACAAATTGAATCATCACATTCAGTTTGCTCTACCATTTGGTCAACCACCGCAAAAAACAATTTAGCCTCAAGTTCTTGAAGGACCACATGGAAAGTCTAATCTTGAGTAGATTTATCTATAGTAAAATCTCCCATCATATTCTTAAAGTTAACCATAATCAACACCTTCAAACTAAAAACTTAGTAATCTCTAGACTATTCGACCAAAAGATAGTTTTGTCCAAATGGAGAATTTGTGCAAGAGAAAAAATAGCACAAGATTTTGGAAGAGAGTGACACATTGTAGAAGGGTCCTAAATGCCTCCATCTAAAGAATTCCTTTCCATCACTTGGGTGGGAGAAATGAAAAGAAGGTGGAAAACTAGCAATGTTTGGCCACCAACTTTTCTGGCAAGACCAAATATTTAGTCAACCTAGATCGGATATTTGATCAAGCTAACATACACGTGCATGATTAGGTATTTGGTTGGACTAGATATCTAATAGTTTGTGTTGGAACCTAGTTCAAATTTGTAAAAATCATAAGTCTGGCTCCACTTTGTTGCACTTGTCCAATTTTTCCCATCATAGATAACTGATCTGATACTTCAAATGGGCTATCCCTTTGGTTAATTTTGTCTATTTTGTTCCTTGTCATCCCCAATTTACTTATCATGTGTTCAAGTTGCATATAATCGAAAAATATTCCAAATCTGGTGGGTTTCCCTGTCATTTTCTAGCATTTCCTATTATTTGTAGTTTTACACCTTGCTACAATATGCAGGTTTTTAATTGGATACTACATGTTCCTCCATCCTACATCTAGTTCAATTTTTGCATCATTTTCCTAAAATAAATTTTCAAGACTTGGCCAATTCCTCAATGTCCTTTTACCTCATTGCAAATTTTTTACTAGATCCTACAATCCATTCCTTATCTACATCCAGTTCTAGATCATTTCCCTGCAATTTCCTTCTCCCTTCATTTCTTTCAATCTCAACCTTTTCCACTTTTGCAAAATCTATGTGCACTCACATAATGTTGCTAACATAATGTTGATGTCAATAAATCACTAAACCATCCAAGGACACCTAAAAACCATTTATGACTATAGAAAAGGTCACTTATCATCACCAAGAAACTACAAAACATGAAGATGCTTAGAATATTTTGAGATTCCACTCAGAATTTTGAAACCACCGTACAATTTTTGAAAACCACCAAGAAATTTGCAAGACTACTGATTTTAATGTTTGGAATGATTGTTATGGCCAACATGTGGTTTTGGGCTACTAGTGGAGGTGGGTAGTCAAAGCAATGAGTTTATAAGCCACTATCAATGGCTAGAGGGTCATCGATCGAGATTATCAGTAATTGTCAAGTGTAGCCTATTCATTAGCAAAAAGGGGTTGACTACCTAGACCAATGGATACATAGCCCAAACATGAGAAAGAACAACACACACAGACACATATATTTGCAAGAGAAAGAGAAATGATAATGTTGTTAGACTTAGAGCAGACAACTGAGAGGGGGGGTGAATCAGTTGTCCAAAACTTTTTTTACTTTCAACACTTGTATTCACTTAGCAGTATAACAATAAATCAAACATGAAACTTAATGCATTTAATCAAGAGTAGAAACACATCAACACAAGAGACACCAAGATTTTGACGTGGAAAACCTGGTTAAGGGAAAAACCACGGGCTGATTAACCCAAGATTGTATTCTCTGTTAGAAGAATAGAAAGAAAAAAATGGCACATGCAATTAGGGCTCACTGCCCGAGCACACTGCTCACAAGAGCCTCACTGCCTACAAGAGACACACTGTCTACAAAAGAATAAGTATCACATACTTAAACTAGAAAATAACATCTTCACCATGCTTGAGTCAGTTCCAATTAAGCCCAAACCTTCTGCTCTACCTTTCGCTCTTTTCCTTGCTACCACACACTCATCTCCACAAGTCACACTTTGAAATGACTTCGCAATCCCTTATTTATACATGACATCAACTTAGGAACAAACATCTAAGTCGGCACACATCCACAAGAACATCCGCAAGATGTATAATTCATCCAGTTGGCCAGTCACAGAAAGAACATCATCATCTGAAAGTTATTCTTCATTTCCAGGACTCCAATTCTAATGTGGACCATAAACACAAACTAAACACAATCCAAGAACCTCCGTAAGCTTGCCTAAAACACCAAGAACATCCACACTTCCTCTATTTACTGAAACCCTTCTCTCCTTCATCCGGAACCTCAAGAACACAGTCTGTCATTACTGTCACAAAGGAATAGATACTTCTAGACCTTCAAACCATGAATCAAACGAATTGACACACCACACAAACTTCCCCAACACTTCCTCAAATCTGTAGAACCAGAGAATGCATTTCTGGATCTCACTGGACCTATTTGTATCACTCTGTCATCACTGAACATTTGCCAGAACCGGTTTCACTTGAACTGCCATAACTTCTTTAAATCTTCATGAGGACCTCTGAAATCTCTACTGGAACATATTAAGACACATATCTACAAACCCTTTAAACCACATCCTCTGATCCTCACCCTGTCTTGGACTTTTACCTTATGCCATCACTGTTCTTCACTGTTCCTGATTGAGACTAATTTTTTCAATATCCTTAGCACACAACTCATCCAATCTTAGCATTAATGTAAAAGGAGTATGTTGACATCAATGACAACACCGGTTAGGCCCATACTTGCAACAATCTCCCCCTTTGTCATTGATGGCAACATATGATGTGAAAAACTATTTTAACTATCATGACAAGAAAATCTTTTTACTGTCACAACTCCCCCTAACAGTAACAACCATTCACAAGTCTTCTCTTCCTTTATTGCTCCCCCTTTGATTAGAAACCACTTGTTTTTCACATGTCTTCTCTCCCCCTTTGACATCAATGGAAAAGGGCACATACTTGCAATTTCACTACTATAGAGCCATGCCTGCTGCTCCCCCTAAGTAGCAGCTCCCCATAATCAGTCTGGACCACAAGATGTGACTATGATATCCATTGGACTGATGCACAATAGTGCACCTTAGTTCACCAACAGAGGGGCAATAACCCCTAACTTCTCCCTGAGATACTCAAAAGAGTCCTTAGGTAGAGGTTTAGTAAAGATGTCTGTAATCTGATCCTTTGAAGGCACAAACTCCAATCTAACTTCATTCTTTTTCATTTGCTCTCTCAAAAAATGAAACTTGATGGATATATGTTTGGTCTTTGAATGCAACACCGGATTCTTAGATATGTTTATTGCACTTGAATTATCACAGAAAATTGTGATGGGCTCCTCATACTCTACTCTGATGTCTCTTAACATCTGTTTCATCCACAAAACTTGAGTACAACTTCCTACTATAGCAATATATTCTGCTTCTGCAGTGGACAGAGATATTGCTTCTTATTTCTTGCTTAACCAAGAAACCAATCTCTTCCCTAAAAAGAATGCTCCACCACTGGTACTCTTCCGGTCATCCACATCTCCTACCCAATCAGCATCTGTATATGCATAAAGAGAGAAATCATGATCTCTAGGATACCACAACCCATACTCAACTATCCCCTTTAGATATCTAAAAATCCTCTTGATTGCCATAACATGAGATTCTTTAGGATCAGCTTGGAATCTAGCAACAAGACCAACAGCCTACATAATATCTGGTCTAGTTTGAGTGAGATACAACAATCCTCCGATCATAGACCTATATTTTGTCTGATCAACCTTGGGAGAGTCATCATTTTTGCTCAACTTGCATCCGGTTGCCATTGGAGTGTTCATTGGCTTTGAGTCTTCCATCCCAAATTTCCTCAACAATTCTTTCACATATTTTGACTGAGAAATGAAGATTCCTTGCTTTGTTTGAGTAATTTGTAGACCCAAAAAGAAATTCATTTCTCCAAGCATAGATATCTCAAACTCACTTTTCATTTGATTTGCAAAAGTTTTGCACAAACTATCTCTTCCTCTAAAAATGATATCATTAACAAATACTTCAACAATTAAGATATTTTCATGATCAATTTTGAAATACAAATTATTGTCAGCAGTACCTTTGTTGAAACCAATCTTAAAGAGTTATTTATCCAATCTTTCATACTAGGCTCTTGGGGCTTGCTTCAGTCCATACAGTGTCTTTTTCAATTTCCAGACCATGTCACCATGATCAGACAATTGAAATCCATCTGGTTGCTCAATGTACACCTCTTCTTCCAAGTTACCATTTAGGAAGGCATATTTGACATCCATATGATATACCTTGAAATCCTTGAAGGCAGCAAATGCAAGAAATAATATGACTACTTCAATTCTTGCCACCGAGCAAAAGTCTCTTCAAAGTCAACTCCAATTTGAGAGTAACCCTTGCAGACCAATCTAGCTTTATTTCGGATTACTTCACCAGTTTCATTCAGTTTGTTCCAGAAGACCCATTTGGTTCCAATCACATTCTTACTTCTAAGTCTGGGAACAAGATCCCAAGTATGATTTTTTCTCAATTTGCATTAGTTCTTCCTCCATTGCTTTTGACCAATTTTCATCATTGCAAGCTTCATTCACTGTCATAGGTTCAATCTTTGAAATCAGACAATATTCATTTAAATTTTGAGCAATTCTCCTCCTTGTTCGCACTCCTTTGCTTTTGTCACCTATGATCTGATCTTCAGAGTGGTTTAGAGTTACATACATTGGAACTTTGGGAGTTTCTTGCATCTCTAATTCTTGATTAGTCTCATTGAGACATAACTCTTCTTCCTGACTTACCGGATCAACTTGACTTGGTTTCTTAGAAGAGGCTTGGACACTTTGAATCTGAACACCCTTCTGATCATCTTCATCATACTCATGAATTCTTGAGGGTCTGTCAATTTCTTCATCAACCTTTACATATACACTTTCTACAATCTTTCTCAGTCTCTTGTTGTAACACTGGTATGCTTTACTTTGAGTAGAGTAACCCAAGAATATTCCTTCATCACTTCTAGCATCAAACTTTCCTAGATCTTCATCCCTTTTAATGTAACATCTACTGCCACAAACTCTAAAATATCTCAAAGTGGGAGTAATGCCAAACCAAAGTTCATAAGGAGTCTTACCAGTATTTGGTCTAATTTGAACTCAATTGAGAGTGTAGACTGCAGTGCCGACAACTTCTCTCCAATAGATCTGAGGAACATTTGCTTCCATCATCATGGTCCTGGATGCTCCGATTCTTTCTCTCAACTACTCCATTCTGCTATGGTGTTCTAGGGGCAGACAACTGTCTCTTTATTCCATGTTTCTCACAGAAGTCTATGAACTCACCGGATGTGAATTCTCCACCTCTATCAGACCTCAGACATTTCAATTTTAATCTGGTTTCATTCTCCACCATGGCCTTGAATATTTTGAATTTCTCAAGTGCTTCTGATTTTTCTTTTAGGAAGGTTACCCACATCATCCAGGAGTAGTCATCAATTAGCAACATGAAGTATCTATCACCTTGGACACTCCTAACTCTTGCCGGACCACAAAGATTACTATGAACTAAGTCCAACAGTCCTGTAGAAGACAATTCCTTACTTTTGAAAGTGACTCTGCTCAATTTGCCCAACTGACATTCTTTGCACAAGCAATTAGTAGGTTTCACTAATTTTAGAAGATCTCTTACAACCTAAGTATTACTTATCTTGATGATATTATCAAATTTCACATGACACATCCTCCTATGCCATAACCAACTCTGATCAATTTGAGCAAATAAGCAACTTTTACCAGTACCAACCAAGTGGAAGATATTACCTTTAGTTTGAGTACCGGATGCAATCTCTGTTCCGGAGCTTTCGAAGATCTTGCATTTTCTATTTCTGAATCTAAGATCATAGTCTTTATCCACCAGTTGTCCAACACTGAGAAGATTGTGCTTTAATCCTTCAACATACAGTACATTACCGGTTTTGTTCTTTCCATCAAGAGAAATAGTTCCTCTACCTCTGATTCTGCCAGCAGAATTATCTCCAAAATTTACAATTCCTCCTTCATATTTTTCTAATTTTAAGAACTTATTCTTGTCACCTGTCATATGGTGAGAGCATCCACTATCAATGACCCAATCATCCTTTGTTTCAACTTGGGTAGCCAGAGCTCTTTCTTCAACTTTAAGATTGACAGATACAGAGGGTATTGGTTCCTCTTCATTGATGGCAATAAACACCCATTCATTACCAGATTTGTTTCCTGCCTCTGATTCATCATCTATTACTCCTTCATTATTATCTTCTTCATGAACATAGTAACAATTCTTTTGATACCTTGGTCTGTTAGGATTTGGTCTTGAAAATATTTTTGGACATCTTGAGGCAAAATGACCAATTTTATTGTAGTTAAAACACTTAAAAGGTAATTTTCCTTCATACTTACCGGATTCTCTTGGCAGTCTTTTTGCAATAAGGGCTTCAAGATGAGCAGTTTCAGCTTCTTCTTCATCTAAGTCTTTTCTTGCTTTTTCATACCATGATGGGTTCCTGGAAGAATTTTCCCCCGGATCAAACCTTTGTTTCCCTTTTACAGAGGCACTGGCTTTGAATGCAGATTCAGTCTTTGGAGGATCATCTCCAAACTCGGCCATTTCAAAAGCAGCCAACTTACCAACCAATTGCTCTCTTGTAATTGTTGTATGAGCTCTGAATTCTTCAATTGCAAAAGCCTTGATTTTGTAAGAATCACGAAGGGATCTGAGAACTTTGCCAACTATCTCATCTTCACTCAGGATTCCACCTGCATTTCTAATTCCACAAACTAGCTCATTCACTCTTGGCATTAAAGAGGTAATATTTTCATCATCTCTCATCTTCAGTTTTTCAAATTTCCCTTTTAGACTCTATAACCTTGCACATTTAACAAACTGGTCTCCTTCATGTAAAAGTTCTAGTTCATTCCAATTCTCAAAGGCAGTTGGCAGATCAATAAAATTTGAGAGTTCTGAATCAGATAACGTGCTTAATAGAGCCTCTTTGGTCTGAAGATTGTTTTCAGCATCTGTGATTTTATTTAGGGTTGTCGGACCACCCTGTGGAGGTACATAAGCTTTTGTAACCATGGACCAGTATGCAAATCCCATACATTGTAAGTGACATTTCATGTGACCTTTCCAAAGAGTGAAGTTAGTTCCATCAAACTTCAGACTATCCTTCTTGTAGGATGACATCCTGGATCTCCTCAAGTGGTCAAGCTCTTTTAGAGGAACTTAGCTCTGATACCAATTGTTAGACTTAGAACAGACAACTAAGAGGGGGGTGAATCAGTTATCTAAAACTTTCTTTACTTTCAACACTTATATTCACTCAACAGTATAACAATAAATCAAATATGAAACTTAATGCATTTAATCAAGAGCAAAAACACATCAACACAAGAGACACCAAGATTTTGATGTGGAAAACCCAGTTAAGGGAAAAACCACAGGGTGATTAACCCAAGATTGTAGTCTATGTTAGAAGAATAGAAAGAACAAAATGACACATGCCAATTAGGGCTCACTGCCTGAGCACACTGCTCACAAGAGGCTCACTACCTACAAGAGACACACTGTCTACAAAAGAATAAGTATCACATACTTGAACTAGAAAATAGCATTTTCACCATGCTTGAGTCAGTTCCAATAGCCCAAACCTTCTACTCTGTCTTTCATTCTTTTCCTTGCTACCACACACTCATCTCCACAAGTCACACTTTGAAATGACTTCGCAATCCCTTATTTATACATGACATCAACTTAGGAACAAACATCTAAGTCGGCACACATCCACAAGAACATCCGCAAGATGTATAATTCATCCGGTCGGCCAGTCATAGAAAGAACATTATCATCCAGAAGTTATTCTTCATTTCTGGGACTCCAATTCTAATGCAGACCATAAACATGAACTGAGCACGATCCAAGGACCTCCGCAAGCTTGCTTGAAACACCAAGAACATTCGTACTTCCTCTATTTACTGAAACCCTTCTCTCCTTCATCCAGAACCTCAAGAACACAGTCTGCCATTACTGTCACAAAGGAATAGATACTTCCAGACCTTCAAACCATGAACCAAATGAATTGACACACCACACAGACTTCCCCAACACTTCCTCAAATCCGCAGAACCAGAGAATGCATTTCTGGATCTCACTGAACCTATCTGTATCACTCTATCATCACTGAACATTTGCCAGAACTAGTTTCACTTGAACTACCATAACTTCTTTAAATCTTCATGCAGACCTCTGAAATCTCTACTGGAACATATTAAGACACATATCTACAAACCCTTTAAACCGCATCCTCTGATCCTCATCCTGTCTTGGACTTTTACCCTATGCCATCACTGTTCTTGATTGAGACTAATTTTCTCAATATCCTCATCACACAACTCATCCAATCTTATCATTAATGTAACAGGTGTATGTTGACATCAATGACAACATCGGTTAGGCCCATACTTGCAACAAATGTTGGGGAAAAATATTCTCAAGGCAAATTGTGTAGGTAAAGAGGATTTGTGGAGAAAATACACATTTTCATGCAAGTGAAAAGGCATGAAAAGGAATATTAAAACTATTGGTTTTAATATTTTAATTCTTATAAAGTGAAATGTATATTATTTTATTTACCTTGATATTTTATCAAAGGAGAAACTCAAGCAGGCCAAAGAAAGAATATTAAACTTGCAAGTTACAATTATAGGTGGGAATGCACATTTGAAGTTTGAATGGCAGTCAAATCATCTACAACTTCTCTTTCCCCCTCTTTTCAAACTTCCAATGTGCATTCCCACCTATAATTGCAACTTGCAAGTTTAATATTCTTTCTTTGGCCTGTGTGAGTTTCTCCTTTGATAAAATATCAAGGTAAATAAAATAATAAACATTTCACTTTATAAGAATTAAAATATTAAAACCAATAGTTTAAATATTCCTTTTCATGCCTTTTCACTTACATAAAAATGTGTATTTTCTCCACAAATCCTCTTTACCTACACAATTTGCCTTGAGAATATTTTTCCCCTACATTATCATTTCTCTTTCTCTTGCAAATATTTCTCATGAAAATAATAAATACTCTTCACATTTGATTTATCTTTACAAATGTTTTCCCCTTTGCATTTCACCTATGTGAAACATTTTTGCGTATGTATATACTCTTGAAATCACTTTCCTTCCATCCTCCCACTTATATTTCACTCTTTGAAATATCAAACATTTTAATACTTCCCCTTTTTTTGGTCTTGCTCTATATTTCGACATATTATGCATTTTCAATTTCCATACCTTAGTATTAAATATTAAAGCCAAACTTTAATATTTAATACAGTTTTCAATTTATGGCCTTGGCTTTTAAAGAGAGGGAAATAAATTTTGATCCAATATTGATAGTAAATTTTCTCCATTGAATTCTTTCACAAATCAATTTAAACCATTTGTGAACTTTGAATCTCCCTATTTTAATCAAACTTATTAAATAATATTTAAATATGTTACGTCAGTAGCTCCCAACCAATGGTGGGACTTTTCTCTAACTCTTCTTTGCTCGCCTTCTGAACCCTCTAATTAAATGAGATCAACAAAACAGATTAAATCTTTAAATACAAGCATACAATATTTCACAGAACTTACAAAACTTTGGCGAAGCATTAAATAATATTTTCTTGTATTTGTGGTGGACCCGGATGGCAACTCACCATTTAAGAACTAACTGCAAGGTTTTCCATTCTTTTAATTCTTTTAAAGGAGCGGGTTTAATCTAAAACATTAACTTCTCACCTTTTGAGCACATTTAATAATATATGCACACGTATATTTTAGAAGGGTGGCTACCACGTTGGTTTAGTTGACCAATGACAGGGCTTTTAACATTAAAGATAAAAAGAAATAGTATAAAACCCATGCAACGAAAAGGTAGTTGTGCATTGATAACAGAAGCTCATCAATTATAATATGCGGCCTTCTTTATCTTCTATGCTATCGATCATTGTTGTGCCATTCCTTATGATATCTCTATGCTGGAGCAGCGGTGCTATGTTGGTGCCATCTCTCTAGGCATCACATGCTTAGAGGCATTGCAAGGGCTTATTAGCTGTGCGAAGCCCATTTATGGTTTGCGCCATATCTACCTCTTACGCCAACTTTTGAGAACATATATGCATTGTATATTAAATAAGCTAGGTCTCTAAATTTCTAGTGTCTTTCACACCAGTTCAAATATAATAGTATCCTCTGAATGGGGTGACCACCTCCTTCCATGCCTGGCGCCTCATTTACAATAGGATGTGCCACATATGTAATAGGTTTAACTCCTTTTAAAATTGTTGTGCCCCTCTATCATTCCCTATGCAATCAGTCTCTACAATTAACAATTAAATGAAGTTAAAAAAAGGTTGAATTATCCATGCCAACTCCTCAAAAACTCTGCAGAAGCCCAAATGGTGTTTGTTAAGTTCGATGTGACACATCTCGCTGGTAAACTCCACATCATATTTCTTTACAATGTTGTGTAAGTTTAAACTTAACACCATCCCTTCACATTTTTTTCCAACGCTCACTTTGTGTTATGCTGGCATTTACTTCATCTCCTGTACAAAAATTGGGGGCGCCATGCCATTTGAATTGCACCTCTCTAAAACTCTTTATGCCTAAGGTTAATATATAGCATCAATGACATGTGGTTGCCCCCCACTTATGATGACTATGTCATGTTTAAACAGCTTGGCCCACCCACGTAGGCTCTAAACAATTGTTGTTGGCATAAGGCAGACTTGGCACCACCCTTGAATATGTATACGCAACCATAGAACTACCAAGTAGTGGGCCATTCATTTTTTTTTGGGTCATTTAAACGTTGGTTCCCACTTTATATTGTTGTGCATAAAATTTTGAAGTGCCATTTCACATAGTTGTGCCTATCTTCAGCCTCTTATGTTGGGCTCTTTAAACTCCACTTATGCTTCGTATTTACCAAAACCTATAGCTTTAACATTATCCTACTAGCATTAAATCTCTAAATAACCTAAGCCAATTTTGGATAGTTAATTTTGATTTGAATTTAAATACAAATATGCACATAGGCTTGAATCTTGTATTGGTTGCATTATATTTACACTTTGATGTGTCTTAACTCTTAGCTCCTCCACTACATTAGTATAGCAAGCATAATTACTATTTATTGGCCAAACCTATGTCAAAGACTATAGGCCTCTCTATTTACTTATCATTATACTTTGTTTATCTACACAATCTCACATTGGCTATGCCAAACTATATCACCATGTGCAATCCATGCCTATACGCCTTAGCTACAACTCTAGAGGCCACCATTATACTACATATAAGCCATGGGTTGCACTCATGTTGTTCTAACATTTAATACTTATAACAGGATTAAAAGTTTTTAATGGTGTGCAAATATAGCACACCAAATCCATCCAAAGTAAATCAAACTTACCATGACTTCCCCTTTGCTCTCTTCACTTGTCCATAATAGCACCAAGTCACCAATCTTAAATTCTCTTTGTTTGGCTTTTCTATCAAAAATTCTTTGACCTTAGCCTAGTGTTGAGAAATTCTATCCACAACCATTTCACAATTTTCTTCAAGATTTGTTAGAAAGAAGATCCTCTTCTCAAGTGAATCTTTGAATTCTTCATCTTCTATTACCTTTGCCAATTGTAAAGCAAATTGTTCTTGAGTTATTTGGAGTACACTGTGGATTCCATATACGAGCTCAAATGGAGACATGCCTATAGCTCATTTAGGAATGATTTTATTTGCCCATAATACATCAAATAATTTCTTGTGTCAATTTGTTTGATTTTCATATACTAACTTTCAAATAATGGTTGTTAGGTTTTTGTTACTTGATTCTACTTGTCCATTATCCTAAGGGTAGTAGTATAAAGAATATGACAAGGTTACATGATGTATTGATAATAGAACATGGCCATTTCAAATGATGAGAAGTAAAATGCATTATCTATTACAATCTTTTAGGTAGCCAAATCTTTAACCAAAATAATTTCTTTAACAAAATAACACATGACCTCTAAAGTCATATGCCTAACCAAGATATCTTCAACCCACTTAGTGAAGTAATATGTGGCTATCAACACATGTGTGTTTAAACATTCCAGTGAGGGATACATATTCCTATGGAATCTAATCCACATTTATATTGTCCCAATTTCTAAGTATGAGAGTTTTTAGGTCACTTTAAAGGTTTAGGGTGATTTTCAAGCTTTCTCATGCTATCATGCCTACCATTCATCACATGTTTCCTTGTTTTTCCAATCCCTTGCCATCTAGGGATATTCAAGATTTCCCTTCCCTTGGTACCTTTTCCTTAGGTTCCCTATTCCTTAAACCCCTACTTTCTCTTACCTATCATAATTTCAAACATTCCCTATGTGCTGGCATCACTTTTCCTTCATTTCCTTCAAGCCTATAATTTCCTGATTCCCTAGTTCCCCATGTTTCAAACCTTTGAACTTTCCTCTACTAGCATGCATTTCATTAATCCTCTGCACCCCTACAACTCTACTTCTAAATATCTTGTCTCTCATAGGAATTTGGAATTTTATTTCCCTCCTTACACTTACTCTGAATGACTTGATCACCCCAATCCTTGATCCCCACAATATCGAGTATCCCCAAGTCCCAACTTGACACAAGAAAGATACACTCTCTCTTGACAAAAAAACACACACAATCAATCACAGATCCCAAGCAACACTTTTCCCCCAAGCAAAACTTTGCCTCTAATACAAGATTGCAAATAGAAATGGATTTTGACTTTATTCAATTCCAAAAATGAAATATCATATGCTTATTACTGAATACATAATCCTTGGCTTTCAATGGCCATTCTCTCACACAATCAATTTCATTCTATCCTTCCTTTTCTACACTTGATTGTACATTTCTTTTTCTATTGCAGCAAACTTCATTCTCCTATATCTGGCTGCACTTCTTCACAGAGCTTCTTAATCCCCAATTTTCTCCTTAATTAAAGGCATGCCCAGCCTACATATTGCAAATTATTTCTTGTATATAAAGAAGGCAATGCTCATTCTTACATCATCAATAATTATATATTAAAAAAGATAAGTTTGCACATCAAAGGAGATCAATTATTATCAGGCATTTGTATTGCATTAAGGAGTTCTTTCTTCTACAGCAGATTATCTTATTTCTTAGAGCAGATCGATATTGTGTATATATTGCATCTAAGAAATGTGCTATTTCTTATTGCTTCAAATTAGCCTACTGTGTGCCCAAGTTATAAAGCAGATTTGTTGCTCATTCAATTCAATATATAAGTGACATATTGTGGCTAGGTTTTTCTCCCTCAAGAAGGAGGGTTTTCCAAGGATATATGCTATGTTCTATTGTTTGTGTGTTGTTGTATTTCTGCTTATTGCATTTCTGATCTTAAAACTAACATGGTATCAGAGCAAGGTTCAGAAAATCCAATCAGATTTGTCTAAGCAATATTGCAGCTTGAGAGGAATTCAATGAAGTCAATTTCTAAGATAAAATTCCATGTACATTTTTTTTAGAGTTTATTTGCAAAATTAGTGTTACAGCTGTAACAATGATCGTTTTGATGATTTTGTCCATTGAATCCCTAGAGATGGAACCTTCCTAAGTTTCCCTACTAGGTAGGACATAGCCTCGGCCTGCAACTGTGAATAACATTCTTAAATATCTACAAATTTGCTCATACAACTGGAATCTCATGACATAAGGGGAGGTCAAGTAGTAAACATCAGATTATAGTGGGACTTGATAGACACTAGTAGGTGTTAGGAGCAATGATTAAGTAAATTTTGTGGCCGAGCTCTAGGCTATAGCCACATTTTAATCCTATACCCTTGTGCATGAATCAGCGACTCCATCTTAGGACAAAGGCAAGAAAATAGGAGGTCGTCAACATTGTTGGCAGAGCTGCCATTGCAAGGGCGCATATCAACTAGCCTAGGCACACAGAGACAATCGCTCCTTTGAAACTGATGCTGCAATCAGTGGTGTATGTTCATATTTAATATAATCATTCTTTTAAGATAATTATGTGTCAAACTAGGACAGTTATCCTCAGAGTGCATTTTACTATTGTTTGTGAGATCTGCCTAGGCTTGGGATCTTACACAGTGACACAATGCAAGAATAAAAATAAAATGTGTAAGTTGATTGTAGACGGAGGAGAGTTTACCAATAACTCAGATGGCTATGCCATAGGAAAATTGCACTCAAAATGGAAGAGACATATATGATCAGTACTTGGTAGATAAAAAGAAATCCATAGGACTTGGGTGATTTATTGTGCTGGTAGACGATTTGGAGACTTGTTTAAAGCCCTCTCATTCTTCTACTTAAAGGATTCTGAAATCAGGATTAAGATATGGTAGTGGTGATCAATATTACAGATCTATAAAGAGAAAACTTTTAACAACTGGGAAGAGTGCAGTGCCCCACCACAAACACCTTGGAAGACAACACATCTAAGCAAGCAAAGCGGAATTTTTTTTTTTTTTTTGAATAAGATAACAGGTAAGGTTTAGCAGTTCAATACACATCATTAACTATCATCTTGTCTCCCAAGGTGCCATGGTTGCACTACTTGACAAATAACCAACATAATACACATGCATAACTAACTAACATCGACAAATCTTTCTAACTCTATTACAATATTGATTATACATATACATCTCCATTTCGTGACATTAATTAGATACTCAACTTTACTCAAGATTACATGCACATATTCCAAGTCTATACAAATGAGTACATCAATGTGTAATTTACATCATTACTATTCCGATGACATTTGAATACATACAATCTGAGTCAACTAATACACTGGCTAGAACATGAGCATAGTAAGTGTCTTCATAAGCAGGTACAAGATCTGATGTCTGATACACAAGGAGTGTCCCCTCTCGCTTACAAGTAACGGCAAGGGAAAAAACCAATGGATAAAGCTCTTCCACCTGACCATGTGGAACCCTGAGGTCCACCCCCTGAGCTAGGAGTTAACATGAGGTTCCCACTATGACATACAGTTAGGTAGACAGAAGGCTATAAGACGACACAAGACTCCAACATCACAAGTTAATATCTCAATAACACAACAGTACATCCAGAGGCAATACTTAACAACTGGGAAGAGTACAACTAGGGACTACTAGGCTGTAGTAAGGAGAGTGTCATCACATGGTCCTAAAATGGGTTACCCAGGTAGTCTCTCTCTAGACACTGGCCCCCATCTATGGTTACCCTGGCAGTCTCTCTCTAGACACCAGCCCCATAGGATGACACATGCAGGAATCGACCTTCCTTTCGTGATGACAAGGAAGTAAATCTGCCAATCCCGACCTTCTCCCCTCATCCTTAGTCTGAACTAGCACTACAGGCATGAGTGAGGAACAAAACATCTTATTATCTTGTTAGTGTGAAAACTACCCAACCCCTAGGTATTTTATTATGTTATCACTGAATTACCAACTCCCAGTGGGTTACCCTGGCTAGCCACTTGGCACTGGCCCCCACATTGGAAGCCACTCCCTTACCTACAACTAGGAAGCCATACACAACAAGCATAGCAAGACATCACAACAACGAGGATATGGAACCATGCAAGGCATTGACCATCTTGCATAACAACTATCCTTATATAACAATACAAAGCATTAACCCTCCATAACATAGTTATAAGGGCAGGACTCCTAGACCATTGCCCATAACAACAAATATTCATTACAACTCTGAGATTTCCAAGTTACCCTGTTCCATATCTTTCCACAAAACTGGATATAAGACTAGTACGACTAGTTGGATAACAATATAATCACAAGAAGTGCATTTATCATTCAATTGTCATTTAGACCATACATAACTAGAGATGACAAGGATTCTTATAACATCATGATCTCAAGACATCTAACAACACAACACATGAATTCAAGACATCCCAAGCTAAGCCTCTGGAACTCTAGCCACATGGAAAGATACACAATCAAACGCTATAAGGACGGTTTTATGACCCACAGTTTGAATCAACCTATTACGAGAGTCAATTATACTTATGATCCATTTATGCCTTCTTACAACTACTTCCACTATAGCAATTTGTACTTGACTAAGTTGTTACATGGTATAACAATCATCAAGAATAAGCTTGTAGTTTGATCGTATTCTTACAAGGAATAAACCTATGAATTACATTAAAGTGAATTATGTTTAAATATGTATAAAAAAATAATCATTTAATTAATCTACATGATACAATTACCATTGATGTAACTAAAATAAACTTCTATTGTCAGTATTATAATCTCAAATTGATTAAAGGATTATAAGGAAAGTTTAAAATTTATTTCATACGGATAAGTTTGAGTATTCCGATTTAATTTATAACCAAGAGAGGAACAATGTAAATCACTTCTACGTAATTAACGATTACAACTACCTATAGATCACATACCATTGTCTATCTATTACAACATTCATGAGAATGTCAAAGTATGTTTACAATGAACGAAATCTAGTTCATCAAGTCATTAATAAAGAGAAGGTGATAGATTTAACTACTACATTAGGTACATTTATCCATTCTATGAATCAACATATTGAATATTCACTTATCCCAAATCTGATATACATTTAAATTTATCATTTAATAATCCCGATAATAGATTATATCAATCTCGATGGCTTGATTTAAATAAATCACGTGGTACAAATAATAATAATAATAATAATAATAATAATAATGATATTAAAACAATAATAATAATAATAATAATAATAATAGTAATAATAATAATAACAGTGACAACAATAATTATATTAAAATTCCACAGTTCATTAAATAATTAACGTTACATCTTATTTACAATTTTACTATAGATAATTAACCACCTCATTCTAACATTATATAAATTGTATCGTTGCATTGTGATTATATCAACCATATTGACAGATCAAAAATCTCATAATTTAATCCCGTAATCTCTGAAATTAATCTAATTATATCATGCGAATAAATATACTATTCAACCTACATTTAATTTAAACTACTAATCAAATAGTGATTAAACTCAAAGTAAGAATGAATATAAGCATTAAGTTCGTATAGAGAAAAGAACATTGATTTAAATCTGAGGAAAGATAATAGAACAAACTACTCAAGACACGGCAATTTACTTATGAAAGGCAACCCTAAAGGTAAGAACTCTCTGAGTGAATCCTATGCATGGGAAATACCATGGCAAACAACCTAACCCTAAAGTGTCATTAGCGTCCTCTAATCAACAGCATATTGTGTGGGGAGGTGCGAGCTACGCACAGCATTGGTGAAGGCTCAAGAACTTTCAAGTAATGATGCAGATTGCAAGTGTATAAGTAGACGCTCAGCATCTATTAGATATCATAGTGGAAATGCTCTAATAGATGTGTGCGCAATGTGGAGAAGTGAAGACGTGGCATGATTGGGTTGCCTATTTACAACTGTCGCAGCATTTGATTATGACAAGATCAATAACGATTATTGCTGTTTGTCCCAGTTACATACATAATGCAAATTTTATTGAGGAAACACAATAATTAGAGGGTCATGTTCCCACTTCAGCGCTTGAGCTAGAATACAACTATTGTGTAATAGAAAATGAAGAACCTAACTATTTCCTTCCTTGGTTCGAGGGATTCTTTGAAGCAAAATGTCATGATGAGGCTACAAAAGCCCATCTCTCCCAAGGTCCAATCTGAGGAGAATATGTAGAGTTTGCTGCTAAGGATCGATATTTTTCTTCAACATGTTCCCTATGGTGATGATCCAGTGCTTGAAGAGTCTCAACCGGCACCCATTCTAGACTGGGAGAGTCAAATACAAGTGGTTGAGATTCTTCTTCCACTTCAGCTGCGTTCAAATGATAATGTTTCATTTGAGGTGATCTCAGTCCAAGACTTCGTTGTGTTCAAAATATATAGTTGAGTGTTGGCAGAAAATCTTAAAATTTGATGCTGGTTGTGTGGGTTATCTAGGACTATGGATGGCTTAAAGTATGTAGATGATAGGTAAAGATATGCTCGAATCCTTGCTTAAGTGGCGTATCTTTCTAATTTTTACACAAATGCATGCTTCTGTGTATATTTTACAAAGTCAGTTCACAACTAGCTATCTCCACCATATAGCAATTTCCATAGAGATGTAGAGCTCTTCCATTTGGACATGCCCATGACTTAGAAATGTGTTACATAGATGTACAAAATAGGAAACAATACGATAACCAAATGTCAAGCATCATTTACGCCCAAGCCTAAGATAAATTTATTATTTAATCGATGCAATGACAATGAAAATAACCTTTGCATATGAAAATATTTTAAATTGTCTTTAGTTTATTCAACTTGTAGTGCCCAAACAGCCATCGAGTTCCATTTTGGTATTTCAAGGGGCAAGTGGGTCGATGCAACATTCTGTTTGCACAATGTAGAGTGGTGAAGATTTAAACCAAATAAATTGTAAGGTATCCGTTATGCGTTGTGTGGTGAGTTATAACCTAATAAGTGGAGCGCTGGACAACAGCACAGTATTAGCTACAATGTAAGCCCTACCTGACTTCTTAGATGCGGGTATAGTTTGACTAGGGGGGCATGCACCAGTTTTAATGCTGTGGGAGCCCTCTGATGGAAAACATTCACTGAGAGGATCACCAGGCGAGACCCTCTGACAAGAGGACATGACCATGATATTAACGAACACACTAAAAGCGTAGGTTAGTGATTGTGCGCCGAGGCTCAGTGGATTGAAATCACAGAGAATAGAGGAAAGATTTTTGTGATTTAAGTGCAGAATTGCAAGGAGGTGGAGACTGGGGAACCACTAAAATGAATCTGAAGTAGAAAGGAAATTGTGACAAGTTTCAGACTGAATATAGGCTGGCGGTCACGAGGATTACAAGTCTGCCATTAACAAAAATCTAACATCAACCCTGAGTAAATCCCTTCAATGGAGAAAACACAATTTAACCTAATTCTGTTAAAATTTCATAAGAGATAGGCATATATCATATATAGTGCATCCCTGAAATTTGTTAAGCTTTTCCCAAAATCTCTTCTCCTCTACAAGCCCCTCCTTCCTTCTCTTCCAGAAAACTCCCCCCAACCAGGACTCAGCTCCCCGGATAAATACTGGGAACATTCTGACATCCCACTTTCTCAAAACCTGGGATGGACTCCTCAGGTAAATGCAGAGACATTCCTTCCTCTCCCCCACAACCCACTCTCTCGTGGGGTGCAAAATTAACTATCTTCGAGACTCCCAAATCCTCAATCTTACAAATGACGGTACCTAAAATAAATTTGTATATCCCCAAATGTGACAACCCTAATTTTTAAACCAAAAAAATGTTAGTGATATTTATCAGAAACTGATTATATTTAATAATGTACCTAAATAATCATAGTGATAATAATAGTAATAGAGACTGCAATAACAAACCCAAAGGTCATTGGATAATAATTATTATTTTTTTATCCGTAGAGAAGCAATTTTATTAATTCTTATCAATACTATTTTACCGTTAAAATATCCGTAATCCAAATTTACCACACTATTTCTTTAGTTTAGATTTATTTT
This sequence comes from Cunninghamia lanceolata, assembly GCA_027924645.1. NCBI lineage: Eukaryota > Viridiplantae > Streptophyta > Pinopsida > Cupressales > Cupressaceae > Cunninghamia > Cunninghamia lanceolata. The sequence continues at coordinate 3,397,117 of BSBN01000192.1, forward strand.
ATCAACATTATAGATGTTTATTCATTTTCACATATGCATTTGTTTTTTGTTTAATTTTAATCCGCTACAATTCGCAATTAATATTTCGTTAAATCATTTATCTAGTTTAATTTATTTATTTACCAATTATCAATAATTAAATTATTTATAATTAATAAACCACACACATAATCCCCTAGCAATGTTTATTTAATTTAAGCTTTAATTTAACCTTATTTAAATAAAATATTAATCATGCATGGATTGACACTCAAATTGGATATACCCTAATTTCCAAGGTGATACCTAACCAAAGTGAAGCCACAAGACATAATTACAAATGACGACAACGGTCCACTGATGGTGACGACAGGGTACAACACTAAAAGCTCATCCTCCTTGAGGATGTTGACTAATTAGGGGAACCTCATGTCAACTCTAATCCACAATTCCATTGGCTAGGGCATGCTCAGACCTGGTAATTCAGGTGGAGTCGATGCCCGATACCTGCATCCTGCAACGAACAACAAGGTTGTGCATATATACATCTATAACCATGTAATCACAAGCATAATGAATTGAAGTCGCAGCGTGGCATGGTACTTGGACACGAGTAATGCAACACTGTTCTGTTCAAGTAACACATCATTAAATAACTAATACCAGTCATACATCATAATCATGATCGAACAACATATTAAACTAACAGTAACATCAATCCATAATCATGTCCATCAACTATAAAAGCATAAAGTACAAGTAATCAAGCATCATCCTAACATAGATCCATAATCAGCTAGCATAATATCAAAGAGTCCATCAAGCTCAAGGAGATCATAAACCATAACATAAAAGTCCAAACATCTCAAAACTGTAAACATGCACTACAAGACTATCATCTAAACCAGAACTGTCATAGGAAACACGAAAATCACATTTGTCACAGGCAAAAAGCAAGGGGCATTACATCCTCCCCCCTAGAGCTAGGCTTACTCCTGGAAGCCTGCAAATAAGTGAGGATATGACTCCCTCATTCTGGTAGTATCCTCCCAGGTAGCGGAGGTCTCATCATTAGGATCCCATTGGATCCTGACCTACTCTATGTCTCTGCCCCTGAGAGTGAGTCTCCTGTGCTATAGAATGCCTACTGGCTCCAAAGCCAGCTGCCCGTCCTCTACCTGTATAGCAGTCCAATCAAGAATATGAGCAATATCTGGATAGTAAGGTCTAAGTACCGAAACATGAAACACATCATGGATGCGTGAAAGGCTAGGCGGCAAAGCAAGACGATAAGCAACTGGACCGATCCTCTCCAACACCTCAAAAGGTCCAACAAAGAGCGGTGCTATCTTAGAGCCCTTCCCATAGTGGATTGGACTCTTTCACGGTTGCACATGCAAGAACACTCAATCCCCAACGGAAAACTGACGATCGATCCTATGAACATCTGCATACTTTTTCTGCCTATCCTAAGCTGCCACCAAATGCTCTCTAATCCTCTCAACCTACTGCTCCATATCTCTAAGCATATCTGGACCCAAAAGAACTCTATCCTCCAAATGATCCCAACTCAAGGAGGTCCTACAAGGATGACCATACAAGGCCTGGAAGGGAGACATGCTAATAGAACTATGATAACCATTATTATAGGCAAACTCCACTAGGTAAAGGTAGTCCTCCCAACGGCTCTATTGATCCATAACATACATCCTCAACATATCCTCGAGGACCTAATTAACCCTCTCAGTCTGACCATCAATCTTGGGATGATAAGTTGAACTAAAGTTCAGCTGTGTTCCCAAGGCATGTTGCAAGGAAGTCCAAAGGGCAGAATTCCTACAATGAAGAGATCTACAAAATCTAAACCTTCACCATTAGAACTAGTAGCAAAGATGAGCTTTGCATACACTTTTGATGGTCATGATTTTTGGTTATCTAAGGGCACTCATGCTTTGGAGAATAGGCTACTAGCAAACAATTTTATGGCACTAGAGGATGGGTCACATCGGTGAAAAGGGTCTAAGGAACCTAAAAAATAAAAACCTTTTTCAGGGGTTAAATGATTTTAATCTTAAATTTAATTTATCTAAGAATTATGTATATGAGAACTAGATTTATGTTTAGTTTTACTCTAATTCTCATAAGTCTTCTAGGGTATTGGACTTGGTACATTTTGATGGTTTTGGTCCTATTAATGTCCCTTCAATTTTAATACTTATATGTTATGTTTCTGTCATTCGTGGATCTATTTCCTTAGAAGTTAATTGAAGTCTTTAGTGATCTTAAAGAGTTTAAGGATCTGATATAGAATTGGACTATTAGGAAGATTAAGATTTTGAGGACTGATAATTGAGATGAGGTTTTTTCAATAGATTTTGATAGGTTGTGTGAGTATCATGGGATAGAAAGGAATAAGACAACTCCATACACCCCTCAACAGAATGGAGTTGCAAAAAGAATCAATAGGACATTAATGGAGAGGGCTAGGAGTATGCCCAATGGGGTCATCTTGGAACAAATGTTCTAAGGAGAAGTGATTGCCATGAATTTTTACCTTGTTAATAGGTCTCCTATATCAAGTCTTGTTGAGAATACACTTATGGATATGTGGTCAAGAAAAAATCCTTCATTGAGATATCTTCAAATTTTTGGTTGTAAGGCATATGCACATGTGCCTAGGGAGAAGAGATTTAAGTTGGAGAGTAAGGCTATAAAATGTATTTTCATTGGATATGGTCTCAATGTGAAAGGGTACAAGATTTAGGATATTGTGGTTGAAAAAGTTTTGTATGGTAGAACTATTATATTTAGAGAAGTTAAGCCTTTTTCCAGAGTATTACAAGTAGAGAAGAATGAAAAGAAAGATGCGGCTCAACTACCCCCAAAGACCAAGAAAGTTGAACTAGAATACCACAAAGGACTTCAAGAGGATGAGAGATCAAACAATATAGCTCAAGTTTTGAAGAAGAGATAGAACCTCCACCTTATTCATTAAGGAGGTCCACTTCGCAAAGATAAGATCTAGAAAGGTTTACTTCTCTTGATTGGATATATATTTTTTCTTTGACTACTAACATTGATGTGATTGGAACTATGAAGGAGGTTATGGGTATGGATGATGCATAGTCCTAGAAAGTGGCCATGGATGATGAGATGGCTACATTGAATAAAAATGACACATGGGATTTAGAACCTTTAATTGATGGATGGAAACCCGTTGGATGCAAATGGGTTTCTGACTGAAAAATTGGTATATATGGTAGTGTTAAGATGTAAAAGATGAGATTGGTTACAATCAGCTATTCCTAGATTGAGGGGACTGATTACATGGTGAGATTTTCTCTCCAGTTACTAACCTAACATCTATTTGGTTCTTACTATCTATTGCAACAACTTTTGACCTTCAGGTTGACAAGATAGATGTGAAGGCAAATTTCTTTATTGGCAATTTGGAGGAAGAAATTTACATGGCACAATTAGAGTCCTACATTGAAAAAGGTAAAGAAAATTTGGTTTGTAATTTGAAGAAATCTTTGTATGGTCTTAAACAATCTCTTAGGATGCAGTACCAAAATTTTGATTCTTTTGTGTTGGGATTGGTATTTCTAAGATCCAAATTAGATAATTGCATTTATTATAAGATTGATGGTGATTGTTTCCTTATTATTGAATTATATGTTGATGATATGTTGTTTTTCATAGTAGTAAGGCCATGAGTTGTGAATTGAAGTCTCATATTTTAGCATAGTTTGAGATGAAAGACTTAGGGACTACTAGGTTCATCTTAGTTATGTAGATCAAAAGAGACAGATCTAATAGAAAGATTTGGTTGGGATAGAGCAAGTATGTGAACTTGGTGTTGGAAAGATTCAACATGACAACTTGAACACTAGTGTGTGTTCCTGTTTTAGTGGGGATTACGTTATTAGTACAGTATTGTCTAAGTTCTCCTACTGAGATGGAGGATATGGCCAAAGAACCTTATTCTAATGTTGATAAAAGATTAATTGATTCTATGGTTTCTACTAGACTAGACATTACCAAAGTAGTGGGAGTCCTTAGTAACTTTCTAGCTAATCTTGGATGAGTTCATTGGGATGCAATGAAGAGACTCTTCATTTATTTGTGGGGTACCTCTAAGTACTCCATTTTTTTTATGTAAAGTCCAAAAATATAACTTACTAAAAATAACCTTCGAATAGTATCTCAATTCAAAAATGGAAAAGGAATCAATTCATTAATGGAATATCCATAAATGTTAAATATTTAGTGAGTTTCCATAATAAGCAAAGATCATTTACAAGTACAAGAAGGAAGTCATATTACATATTTTATAATTGTTCCCAATACATTGGTGATACATAATGAGAAGTATAATTTACAAAATAACTAATAATCACCTTCAGATTGTTCAGTTACCTATACCATTCATATAATGCTTGTAATAGTAACTGCACAAATCTTTTGGCATCAATCTGTACAACTAGATATAAACATTAGTCTCACAAAATCAATGAACAACATATTAGATATCAATTCACAAGATGACAAACCTACAGACCCTAAGGGGCTGACCTAATGCCTCGGGGACTCATCAATGATGGCCTTGCCTACGTACATGCAGCGCAGAGGCTTCGTAGTTCGGGTAACTAGTCTTGCACCCATAAGGTTGACTTAGATACTTTAACTCACAAGGGATCTAGTTCATCACATAATATTTTCTATAATCAATAAATCAATTAATATACACATCCACATTGTTCTTAAGATTAAATACACCATATGCTGACTAAATCATTAATGTTCTAAAAAGTGCATGCAACAATTAAATTTATAAATATTGCCTGTAGGGTAAAATAGGGAAGTTATAACAACAAAAATATTCCAACCATTCTTGGATAAAAAGCATAAATTTACATAGACAATTACTTAGATTGCAATAAATGAAAAATTCTATGCTAATTATGGAAATTATCATGTTATATTCATGTTCTAAATAACATGATTTATAGAACTATTCTAGAATATATATTTTATCATTAACAAACACATAAAACACTTATCGACACCTTACTAATGCATGCAATATCTATTCACTTAGAATAGATGAAAGAACATCCTTTACACATGCTCAAATAAAGATGACTAATTTAATCATTATTTTTGGCATTCAACTTCCTACAATGCATCAAGAAAAGAAAGACATAACTTATCATCATATATTCACTAATACATTATATCATCGTAGACTTATTAAAAGGATGAACCCTTTATAGTCAACCCTACACCATACTAGAAAAAATGTATTCAAACATTATTATTAGAAATCTAAGAACTTATATGATATTAGTAAATTAAACTTAATTTCAATATAATCTCTACCTACTCATTCCCATGGACATTGATATGAAACACACTTTCTATTATATTTCTCTCATCCTCATCTATACTATAATTTAAAGTTTTAGCCTCATTCCTAAATTCTAATCTACATTTATATTATCCAAACACAAGTAAAATATAGCTTAAAGTATTTAATGAAGAGCCTACTAAATTTTCCATTCAATAAGAAAACCTCCAATTCCTGAGTCATTAGAGCAATGCACAAGTATCTCAAGGGTTCTATTCTCTCATACAAGGCTAGTTACACATTAAAGATTCTAAGAAAATAATTCACTCTACTTACTTAAATGAGATTCTTATTTTCAATTGTTGACCTATATAAATCAATTTCAATTGATGAGAAAACATTCTAGATGATTAGAAAAATGAATTAATTGAATAGAAATAGCCTTAACATGAAAAACCACCCAGTAGTAAATCTGTCATAATTTTTTTATTTCTTAGTGTAATTATAAAATTCAATATATTTTGGAAAGGTAAGAATAAGGGGAATAAAACCCATAAAACAATTATAAAATTTCTTTAATATAGGGGGGTAGTGTTTACTGCACTCATCTCTTTCCCTCAACTCCATATTTTACCTAAACTTGATCATAAATCAAGAATGATTTGATAACTCAAAAGTATTCCCTGTATTATAATGACTGATAGAAATAATAAAATATAAAATATCTGTTATTTTTCTTTAATTTTGACATTCAAATAACTATGCAATATATATATGTCTGATCTAACAACTATTCGTATAAACTAATCAACATAAGGGTTTAATTGACCTTTTTATAATACAAGTATATACTTGATTCAATCTAATTTTTGGATACAACTTAATATATCAAAGATTATCTAATCATACCCATTCCAAGAAATAAAACATGAGAATTCATCTAACACACTTATGTAATGAGAATAATTCATTTCCAAATAAGTAAACTACCAACAAAACCTTAGATTTTCATTTTTTTCTATAGTAGTGGTAAAAATATGATAACTTTTAAAATAATTAACCAAATCTAAAAGCATAAAATGTTCCAAAAATCTTGAATAAGTATTCACATTACCTAGAAACAATTTTACAATTCCTATCCCGTGCAAAAAGCAATTTATAAAACATTAGTAGGGTTTACAGAGGGTTGCAGCAGTACTAAAATAAAAACAACTTTCTTAATACTTAATGAAACTTAAAACCGTTAGATTTTTTAAAAAATTGAAAACATTATTCTCAAAACCTAGAAACCTTTTTATAAACTTATTGATATGATAATATTAATTTTTCATGAGACAACAACAAGTTTTCTTAAAAGAAATTTCAAAATAACTTTAACATAAATAATGGTACGTTTTCAAGAAAATACCTCAAGGATTTAATTAATGAAGAATACCTCCAAACGCATCTAAAGAGAGACTCCAAGATTCCTTAATGTGAGAGCTTCCATATTATTCAGTTGACCGCTTCCTTTCTTCTACCTAGGATTCTATTGCCCTCCTCATGAAATTCAGAAATTTTTCATCTAACAAGTCACCGTGGATGTATGTTTTCTTTGCCTCATTGAAATGGTTGTAATTTCCTTCAAGAATTATCTTCAATATCAGATATGAACGTCTCCTTGATGACCTGCAAAAAACATAAATAAACCTAGGCTCTTCTCTGGATTTACTTTGCCTTGAAGCCAAATTTCCATCTCCATATAATATCTCCATTTGCCAAGTTTAATATTCTTATTTTGGGCTCCAATGACTCCTTATATTCCTCTTCTTGCTTGTGGCATTCATTTCTTTTTTAAGAAATGTGATTCTCAGATTTCCCTTTATTTCTTTTCTTCATGACTTGAATTCTCTAAGACTCTTCGAGAGAAGAAGACTCTACAACTTCCAATTTCGTCACCTATTTTCTTGTGCACTAAGAATGCATTAAAACAACTCTAAAACATATTTTTTTATGAATAAACAAGTACCCTACCCATAGGTGATTGACCTATGGTCTTAATTTTACCAAAAATAATGATAAAAGAGCTCTTATTCCCCACAACACACAAGAATAATTAATTTAATCAATTAATTAAACAATATCAAGACCTTACTGCTAAATTCTATTCTCTTTATAACTTATATCATAATTTCATAAAAAAATCTAAAATTAGCTCCACTAACTTGAAACTATAAATAAATATTAATTATTCTCAATAAAATATCATAATTAATAAATAAGTTTCAAGTATGCCTTACAAATATTTAAAAGTGAAATTAATTATTAAAGTTAGGGGTTGTGACATCCTCCCCCCTTAAAAGAATCATCATCCCAATGATCAAATCAACTTAACTTATGATAAGATTTCATACCTCTTTAATTATGTTGTACTTCAATGTCAAAATCGGCCCTCTTGACAAATGTATTGTTTGCTCCAAATACATGTTTGTTCATAACAGAAAAATTCATCTATCTAACATTCATTCACTTGCACATATCATTAGCATGCCACTGCTTCATCAATTATCTTTAGACAAGTAAAAGTGTGCAAACTAATTCATTTCTTTCATACAATCTTCTATATCTTAATCAAATCTTTTTCCTATTCCAAGATATTTACATATAGAAAGAAAACAATTATATTTATTTTGTCAACATGCCTACTCACATGAGACATCTGAACAATTTCCTTTATGTTGACGAACAAGCATCCCATACTACTTGTTATCATCATTGGAAAATCAACAACACTTAAAGAAAAAGAAAAAGTTTCAAGATACGGAAAATATCAAAGAAATTACAACAAGGTCTTCAACTTGATCAACAACATAAAATATAAGAAGATCAAAAAGTTATCAACATACAAAAAGATCTGCAACGTGATTAAAAACATCAAAGATAAGATCATCAAAGATCAAATTTAAATGTACAAATATCCACAAAGTTTCAACACTAAATTATTGAAGATTATCCTCACAAAAGGTCATCAATACTAAAATAGAAGTTTTAAGTTGATTAGAACACCAACCAAGAAGACCGGATGTCAACAAGATCGTCATGATCTCAATACTGATGCAACCATTTACTAAATTTAACAACAAAAAGTAAATCTTGATCTATAAATAAAAAAATAAACTTTCTAATGAACAAGGTACTCAAAAATGTATAATCTTTTACAATTTGTCAAATGCAACTTTAGTTCATAGAGAGAGAAGCAAAATTACATACTTTGTCATACAAAGGTTCAATACATGCTATATCCATTTTCTGAATTACATAAAGATATTCAAATATACAATCTATTTTCTACTACCATAACCCACAAACTAAAGGACAAGAGCATGGTTAAGGTGCTTTTCCACCCAACCATGAAGCACTATACTTCCCCAGAATTCTTCTTTACTCGAAGAATGCCCGGCCTTGCATGAGGCACCTAGTAACCTGGAATGGTAAAGGCAGGAGGGAACTCTTGATGCATGTCTGATGCCTATATGCACTTCTAACTAGAATGACATATATTTGGCATGCAGGATGTGGCAGAGACATATAACATAAAACTAGGCTTTTTATTCTACCTATTTCAATGATACATCTCTCTTTGGCCAAAGCATTAAATAACAAAAGTGGTAATTTAGAAAAAGTAAATTACCGTCTTTGGGAGTCCATATTCAGCATCCTATCCTGGAAGGTAAGCTTATCACACACAGTATATTCAACAAGGATAATCTTTTTCAAATTGCATATAATACAAACCAAATAAATATGATAGTACATCACTTGCACAAGTGCATAGCTCGCACAAAATATGAAATATACATAAATCAAATTAGTATAATAACAGCGATCATTACTCAATCCAACAATAAAAAGTGTATCTCACACACACATTATGGATGTAATCATTACTCAAGTGCTTTATCTATACAAAGGAATCAATAACTTACTCTATTGCATCACTCGCATAAGGACAACAATAATATGAAATATGCATTAAAAACATTAGTATAAATATAGTGAATATTTCTCATTCAAGTTTAAATATAATAATATGATAAGTACATTTAAGGCAAGAATTCTATAATATGAATACAATCACTCATACAATTGCGTCATTTGTGCAAAGCATGAGAAGTGCATTATTGTACATGTGCATTACTTGCACCAGAAGATGTATCATTCTCTTATAGTACATATTTATAAGTAATTTCACTAATAGAAATTAGGCATATAGGATTCTTAAGATCCTTTTTCAACACAACATCAATCATTCCTACCTTGTCTATAAGAAAAATCAAGAAAACTTATCTGATCATCCTTATTAATGAAGGCCCTTAAGGCATCTCAACTTTGCATTCTTCAAATTTCTCAATGATTCTACTAGATCCATATCCTGAAAGAATAATACATTGCTCAACAATTAACTTACCCAAAGCCTAGTATTGTTATGAACATTCTTGCCTTTAAAACATCCATCTTAGGTTTCTTACCTTCAAGAAGGCTTAACCAATATTTATCCATTATTATCGACTTTATTTACTTCACAAGTGATTTTCCTTCTTCCTCTTATCAAAAATTTCTTCTTTTCTTCTTCCCTTGTATCTTATCAACTCATTCATCCTTTACGTCATTAGAGAGATCTCTCTTCTCAATGTATTTCTCTTATTAATTCACTTTTAGTGCCACATCATCATTCATGGGTTGTCACCATATTTTATCCATCTTGGCTCAATTCAAATAAATCTATATATTATCCATCTTGGATCAATTCAAATAAATCTATATATTATCCATCTTGGCTTATTTGAAATAGTCACCATCACTCTTACTAGCAAGTCTTATGAAAACACGACTAAGGTGAGGAGGTCTCACACCTCTAAAATAATCGAACTCCATCTAAACTTCTACTTGATTTCAACAAAATCATGTAAGAAGCACCAACTTATCAAAAGAATCTTGACCCATAACTAGGGTTCTCTATTAGATACAACAAGTTCACATACTATAATGTAACCTAAGCACAGAAGACTCGAGGCCCAAGTGCTGAAAACAGAATGCTCTGATACCACATGTAAAGTCCAAAAATATCACTTACTAAAAATAACCTTCGAAAAGCAACTCAATTCAAAAATAGAAAGGGAATCAACTCATTAATGGAATATCCATAAATGTTTAACATTTAGTGAGTTTCCATAATAAGCAAAGATCATTTACAAGTACAAGAAGGAAGTCATATTACATTTTTATAATTGTTCCTGATACATTGGTGATACATAATGAGAAGTACAATTTACAAAATAAAAAATAATCACCTTCAGATTGTTCAGTTACCTACACCATTCACATAATACTTGTAATAGTAATAGCACAAATCTTTCGGCGTGAATTTGTACAACTGGATATAAACATTAGTCTCACAAAATCAATGAACAACATATTAGATATAAATGCACAAGATGACGAACATATAGGCCCTAAGGGGCCAACCTAATGCCTTGGGGGCTCATCAATGATGGTCTTGCCACATACACAGAGCGCAGAGGCTTCATAGTTCGGGTAACTAGTCTTGCAACCATAAGGTTGAGTTAGATACTTTAACTCACAAGGGATCTAGTTCATCACATAATATTTTCTAGAATTAATAAATCAATTAATATACACATCCATATTGTTCTTAAGATTAAATACACCATATGCTAAATAAATCATTCAAGTTCTAAAAAGTGCATGCAACAATTAAATTTATAAATATTCCCTGCATGGTAAAATAGGGAAGTTATAACAACAAAAATATTCCAACTGGTATTCTTGGATAAAAAGCATAAATTTCCACAAACAATTACTTAGTTTGTAATAAATGAAAAAGTCCATGCTAATTATGCAAATTATCATCTTATATTCAAGTTCTAAATAAAATAATTTATAGCACTATTCCACAATATATATTTTATCATTAACAAACACATAAAACCCTTATCGACACCTTACTAATGCATGCAATAATTACTCACTTAGAATAGATGAAAGAACATCCTTTACATATTCTCAAATTAAAATGATTAATTTAATCATTATTTTTGGCATTCAACTTCCTACAATGCATCAAGCAAAGAAAGACATAACTTATTATCATATATTCACTAATTCATTATATCATCCTAGACTTATTAAAAGAATGAACCCTTTATAGTAAACCCTACACCATATTAGAACAAATGTATTAAAACATAATTATTAGAAATCTAAGAACTTATATGATATTAATAAATTAAACATAATTTCAACTTATAATTTCTACCTACTCATTCCCATGGACATTGATATGAAACACACTTTCTATTATATTTCTCTCATCCTCATCTATACTATAATTTAAAGTTTTAGCCTCATTCCTAAATTCTAATCTACATTTATATTATCCAAACACAAGTAAAATATAGCTTAAGGTATTTAATGAAGAGCCTACTAAATTTTCCATTCAATAAGAAAACCTCCAATTCCTAAGTCATTAGAGCAATGCACAAGTATCTCAAAGTTCTATTCTCTCATATATGGCTTGTTACACATTAAAGATTCTAAGAAAATAATTCACTCTACTTACTTAAATGAGATTCTTATTTTCAATTATTGACCTATATAAATCAATTTCAATTGTTGACAAAATATTCTAGATGATTGGAAAAATAAATTAATTGAATAGAAATAGCCTTAACATGAAAAACCACCCAGTAGTAAATATGTCATAACTTTCTTATTTCTTAGTGTAATTCTAAAATTCAAGATATTTTTGGAAGGTAAGAATAAGGGGAATAAAACCCTGAAAATAATTAGAAAATTTCTGTAAGATGGGGAGGTAGTGTTTACTGCATTCATCTCTTTCCCTCAAATCCAGATTTAAAACAAAACTTGATCATAAATCGAGAATGATTTGATAACTGAAAAGTATTCCCTATAATATAATGAATGATAGAAATAATGAAATATAAGAGATCTATTATTTTTCTTTAATTTTGACATTCAAATAGCTATGTAATATATATATGTCTGATCTAACAGCTGTTCTGATAAACTAATCAACATAGGGGTTTAATTGACCTTCTTGTACTACAAGTATATATTTGATTCAATCTAATTTTTGGATACAACTAAATATATAAAAGATTATATAATCATGCGCATTCCAAGAAAGAAAATATGAGAATTTATCTAACACACTTATCTAACGAGAATAATTCATTTCCAAACAAGTAAACTACCAACAAAACCCTAGATTTTCAATTTTTTCAACATTGGTAAAAATGTGATAAATTTCAAAATACTTAACAAAATATAAAACTATAAAATGATCCAAAAAGTTTAAATAAGAGTTCACATAACCCAGAAATAATTTTACAATTCCTATCCCATACAGAAAGCAATTTATAAAACATCAGCAGGGTTTATAGCAGGGTTGCAACAGTACTAAAATCACAATAACTTTCTTAATACTTAATAAAATTTAAAACCATAAAATGTTTCAGAAAGATGAAAATATGATTGTTAAAACCCAGGAACTTTTTTATAAACTAATTCATACCATAATATTAATTTCATGAGACAACAACAAGTTTTCTGAAAAGAAATTTTAGAATAACTTTAACATAAATAATAGTGAGTTTTTAGGGAAATGCCTCAAGGATTTAATTAATGAGGAATACCTCCAAACACATTTGAAGAGAGACTACAAGATTCCTTGATGTGAGAGCTTCCATATTATTCATTTGAGTGCTTCCTTTCTTCTACCTAGGATTCTATTACCCTGCTCATGAAATTCAAAAAAATTTCATCTAACAAGTCACCGTGGATGTATGTTTTCTTTGTCTCATCAAAATGGTTGTAATTTCCTTCAAGAATTATCTTCAATATTAGATATGAATGTCCTCTTGATGACCTACAGAAATCAAAAATAAACCTAGGCTCTTCTCTTGATTTCATCTTCCTTGAAGCCAAACTTCCATCTTCTTATAATATCTCCTTTTGCTAAGTTTCATATTCTTCTTTTGGGGTCCAATGACTCCTTGTATTCCTCTTCTATCTTGTGGCATTTATTTATTTTTTAAGAAATGTGATTCTTGGATTTCCTTTTATTTCTTTTCTTCATGACTTTAATGCTCTAAGACTCTTCAAGAGAAGAAGACTCTACAACTTCCAATTTCGTCACCCATTTTCTTGTGCACTAAAAATACATTAAAACAACTCTAAAAAATTATTTTTATGAATAAACAAGTACCCTACTCATAGGTGATTGACCTATGGTCTTAATTTTACCAAAAATAATGATAAAAGAGCTCATATTCCTCACAACACGCAAGAATAATTAATTTAACTCAATTAACTAAACCATATCAAGACCTTACTACTAAATTCTATTCTCTTTAGAACTTATATAATAATTTCATAAACAAATCTAAAATTAGCTCTACTAACTTGAAACCATAAATAAATATTAATTATTCTTAATAAAATATTATAATTAATAAATAATTTTCAAGTATGCCTTACAAATATTTAAAAGTAAAATTAATTATTGAAATTAGGGGTTGTGATATTTTATCATGGTAATTCTATATGAGATCAACACTCGGTTGATGTTCATAAATTTGTTGATTAAGATTGGGCAGAGGATGTTGACAATAGGAGATCCACCAGTAGATATGTTTTCACTATGTTTGGTGGTGAAATTAGTTGGATGAGTAAGTGGCATGTTCTGGTCACTTTGTCCACTACAAAAGTAGAGTACATGATAGCCAATCATGCTTGTAAGGAATCCATCCAGCTTAAACATTTGTGTTCAAATGTGGGGCTAACTCTAGGGCCTATTATAGTTCTATCTAACAGCTAGAGTGCCATATGTCTAGAAAAGAACCTAACCTTTCATGTGACGATAAAGCATATTTTTTTGGGTCATTGAGTGGGGGAGCTTTTAGCCTTTCTTGATCTAGGTGAGGCCACAAATGGGGGACCTCATCCCCATCATGAATGCACAACTTTAAACCATGAGATAGTCCAAACCTACGAGCTTAGTGGCCCAGCACAGGCACAAAGCCCACGAGCTCATCGACCCACTAGGGGTTTGGAATAGGAAGTCAACAACATAGGGGATTTAACCCCCAGGCATTAACACCTTGGGATGAACACCTACATTAACACACTAGGTTCAAACTCATAAGCTTGTTGGCCTAGTGAAAGTACAAGGCATTGTGAGCTCTTTGGCCCAATAGTTGTTTGAACCCTAGTGGCCGCCACTACAACTGAGTGACTTGACTACTGAACTAGATTCCATGATTGACAAGGATAAAGCATATTGATGTCTAGTACTATTTTTTTAAGACATTGTAGTTGATGGGAGGGTGATTCTAGATAAAACTTTACAATATGTTGTAGATCCACTAATAAAAATGATGAGCATAAAAAGTTTAGGTGGTGCTACAAGTCTATGGGCCTCTTGGCCCTCAATAGTTAGATCATAGTGTCAGTAGCCTTTTTTCTCTTGAAAGGTATTTGAAAAATGTGATAATGTTACAAAAGATGTCTCAACCTTTCTCCTATTGTTAAGACTACAAATAGTTCCACATTTTAGCTATAGAATAGAAAAACTTAATTTCTAGGCTATAGAGTTTGTTTTTGGCTAAAATAAACATTTCAAGTTGTTTGGCATCACTTAAAATTATACCTATTGTGTGTATCTCTTTGAGATCTACAATTTTTTAAAATGGGCCCCAATGGCCTCTTAGATCAAAATTTATGGCCTCCAGAAGTTGGACCTCCTGTATTAGAAATGTAAAAACGTCTAGGAAACTACACAAGTAAATAGATCTAAACCTCCCAACACACCCATCACATCTCTCTAGAACATCTCCTTCCCCAATTGGTCCGTAGGGACCTCAATAGGGGCAAACACACACTGTAGCATAGCCAATCCAAAAGCCTGATTGTACACCACCCGCTCACCACATATAGGAATTCACAAAAACCGCAAAACATCCTTGAGGGTGATAGTCATCTCCCACGTCAGCAACACAAATAAGCAACTCTTATTGTGCCAGTGCTCTACCAAAGCCGTCATCATGGCTCGATGAGTCTGAATGACCAACATCTCTGTAGTATATAACAAGCCAATCACCTGCAATCGACCGCACTCTACCTACATCAACCCATCCTGCAATGATAGCGCCAGTGGCTGATGCTCCCTTGACTGAAGTGATGAAAGCACATCCTGCATCTGCCAAGTCATCAAGTCAAATATTTTCCTACAAACTGCATGAAAGCACTAACAATCTTCATTTAATTGCCAAACTGCACGTAGGTGCTAACAGACCAGCCCTTAGCACCATTCCAACCGAAGGTGCTATCCCATCAACCTATAGCACCATTCTAGCCGAAGGCACTACCTCATTTACCCTTAGTGCCATTCCAACCAAAGGTGCTACCCCATTTTGTGCAGGTGACATTCCAGACACAACCTCTATCCCATTTTGTGCTAGCACCATTTCAGACACGAGCACTACACTTCTTTGCACTGGTGCCATTCTAGATGCAAGTGTTGCCCTATCCCCCACAAGCACCAATTTGGACACATGTGTCATTCCCCTCCATGCTAGCACCAATATGGATGCAAGTGCTACCTTACTTAGCACAAGAGCTTAACTAGCTACAAGTGCTAAAACCCATAGCGTTGGTGCTAACCTAGCCCCAAGTGCTACTTCGCCTATCCTAAGCGCTAAACAACGTTGGCACCCTTTGACCATGCCATAGGCACTAATCGCCCAATCTCTAGCACTATGCGCTTGCATGCAAGAGCTACAACACCTAACCTACCCTCATTCAATGCGCGAAATAACTTGAAACCTAAAAATGACAAAGTTAGATTAGGTGACATAGCAGCTCACCAACTTGTGGAGGTCACCAGTACTCTTGGGTCCTCTCAGCTCGGTGCGCCTCACGTGGAATCATCCTCTGTGCCATCACTATCGCTCTCTTCTCTCTCCTAGTCAGCAAGCTTAGGTGTGCAAATGTGGCATGTTGGGACCCCCATATCCTATCTATACATGCCATGTAAGCCCTAACCCTACCTTTTCTCTCCTAGGCCACAATTTACATATCTATTTTCACATGTTTTTGCTCATATTAATCCCATTTTTCATCCTGAACCCCATTTTTATCACTGTTTCCTCCTTTTCGAGAGTTTACCCAAAAAAATCTTATTTTTTGCTCAATCTCTTGAGGGGGCATCACCCATCCATTCTTCCTCTTCCTGTTAGTTGGGGCAAAAAAAAATTCAAGATTCTTTGAGCTAGCGCCACTCCCACTTGGTCATGATGCCACATCAAAGAGGGGGAAAATGTAGGCATCCAAAAATGGCATAACCCATGCTACCATTCCCTGACATGCTTGCACCAACTTAACCCCTTCCCTAATTAATTAAATAAAACCAATTTAATTAATTAATTTAACTATTCCCTATAGTCCATTGTTCATAATTAAATAAATGCCACAATTTATTTAATTGATTGTTTCATCCTCTACCACTAACCTAAATTAATTAAATAAAATACATTTATTTAATTAATCCACCTAGCCCATGACTAAACCTAGGATAATTAAATAAATATCATTTATTTAATAAGCTGCCATACCCTACATAGCCCCTAGACCCAAATTTATTAAGTAAACCCTTAATTAATTCAGGCCACTAATTAACCCATCTCATAATTTCCAACAGCCATATTAATTAATTTAATCACTTAATTAATTATCTTAACTCCTCATTATCCCATCTCCTCACACTTGATTAAAAATTTAACATTTTTTAATTAAGAGGAGTCACATGTGTCTCCACCTCATCTTTCCTCATTCATGCAAGATCATTATTTAAATAGTAAAGCTCACACATGTCTCCACCTCACCTTTCCAAATCCATGCATATGTTAATTCTCATCCCATTCATCCATAAAATTCAATTTTTAATTCACTCTCCCCCACACAAATGAATTTTTAATTCATTCATAAGTCATTATCCTAATTAATGCAAAGCCTTCCCAAGAATGGAATTTAAAATTGCAAAATATTGTGAGCCCTCCAATTTTGATGATGTAATCCTAGTCCTTGATTTCACTATGAAATCTCCACCATTGGATCTCCACTTCAAGCCTCCACCATTGATAAAAAATCCTCCAAAATTCTATAAATACAAGCTATCTCCAAGCATTTTGATAACAAGTCTTCAAGCATCTAATTTATGCCAAAATCTTAGCCAAAATCCTCTCATTCCATTGCTAAATCCTTCCCTTCACTTGTGTTGGTTAGAATCGAGCAGTCCACATTCATTTTGTTTTGGATATAGCTAGGAATTGCTTCTTGGGTGCATGCATTCCTCCATCCTATCAAGGAGAATGGATTGTGTGAATATTTGAGGTATATTTAGTGTTTTTATGCTTCATTTATGTTTTATTGTCTTCTAACATTTCCATCATATTCAGTAACAAATCCATCTTTTGAAGATGTCCCTAAGTATGGAAACATGTCAAAACATATGTGTGAAAACATGAAACAAGACATAAGAAATATTATAGAAAACTAAATGAGGAGGCTTCACAACAAAATTGGCTTGATCAAAAGGAAAAATAAAAGGAAGACATAAAAATAGAATATATGATGAAGGAATAGTGCAAAAATAAGGCTCAATCAAAGGGCCAAAGAAACAAAACATAAAGCAAACAAATATATGTTTGTGGTCAGTTGTTGTCAATCACTCCATTCTTTGCAAGTCATCCTAAATATATAAGAAACATTTCAAAAAAAATGCATACCTAACAGAAGAAATAAGTGACATGAAATGTACACAACACATGTCCATGGACACTTGCATCAACATGCAAAATTAAACGTGTCTTTGCATTATCCATGCTCTAACTAAGAACATGAGAACAAAACATAGAGATAAAATCAATCAAAAAATGCAAGGAGAAGTTCTCACCCAATTATGTTGGAACCATTTGTGTTTTCAAGAGGATGAACCTCAACGTAATCATACTCAACCTTTGAATTCCTTTATAATTTGACCTCATGCTCATGTTGTTACTTAAGTGTGATTGTAGGATAAGTATATGGACCCATATGATAGCCACTTGACATTAAGAGATTAGTATGATCCTACATACATGTATGATGACTAAAAGTGAAATGTTCTATGAAAGTGTATATTAGATCCATGAATGAATAGTAAGAAGCATGATATGAATCAAACCATAATAAATCCTCATCAATTAAAGTTTATTGTAATGTGTGCATTAGAAACATTCCATCCTCAACATGTGCATATATTAAGAAAAACTTTCAACATGCAAGTATCCATCTTTTAATACACATGAGCATCATCACCATCATTAACACTATCATGTGATAAAGCAAGTAAATCATTATCATCGTTAGGAAGATCCTCATTAAATAAATAATCAAAGGGAAAATAATAAATATCCTCATTATTAGTTGTATCATTTGTATCACATGAATCATAAACCCTAGATGTATTCATAGAAGTTTAGGTTAAAGAACTAGATGCATCATGAACTATATCATCATGACATAAGGAAACAACACCAACCAGATGTAGTGGATCATCATGATGAATAGAGAAATCCATGAGATGTCCTAAGTAAAAGCCACTAGAAAGTGAGAAATGGGCATCATGAGACAAAGATGTTCTAGGGCCAAGAATTAAATAATCTATGAAAGCACATGATATAGCATAAAACAATGTATAATTATATGAATAAAACTATTGTTTTGCTTCATTAGTTAAAGTACCACCAAATGCATGCATTAATGTATTATCATCATTTATATGCTCATAATATGAAGATAAAAATGATCTAACATGTAATGTTGCATCTTCATTTCCACTAAGTGACTTTATCAATAGTGCTTTAAAAGTATGTGCATCATAAGCCAAATCATCATAAAAAAAGGAGTCATCAACTACATCATGAGAATATAAAGAACCATCACTAATATCCACATGAAACACATCATCAATAGACCATGTGCCAAGAGATAAAGAAGATAAACTATCATTAGTGGTAGAAGGAATACAATCACAATAAATAACATCACTAGGATAGTCAACATAGATAGGTGGTCCTAAAGAGAAGATATCACAAGGAGGCTTATCAAGAGGACAACCATAAACAAACACATCGCTAGGATCCTCAAGGAAACATGTAGCAAGAGAGGTCCATGTAGAGCACTATGCGATGTAGAAAGAATATGCTCACTAGGTATAATACCACAAGAATTAAGATCCCTATATGTATAACATAATATATAGAGTAATATGATTAAGATTTATGGGATAGGAAGCAATGTGACTAAGAGGCTGGAAAAGGCATCCATAATGAAAGATCTAATGATGACACAATTAAATGTAGGATGGGTGGGTAAAGACCGAAGAGATAACAAATAAAGAACTAGCATAAATCCTAATCAATATAGTGCAATGAAGCACAAATGAGGGTGGATCCAAACTCTAATCAGATTTGAAATGAAAGATGAAAGCAATCAAGGATATTATATTTGAAAGTAATACTAGAGAAGGATATTTAATCCCTAAGTTGAAACCTTAGGGGGTGTAAGATCTGTCAAGTTCAATAATTTATGTATGTGAAATAAATATTTCCTATACAAATAACCTAGGGTAAATTAATTAATTAACCATAATAAACAAATCACCCCAAAATTATGAGCTAAGATAGATCACACTACAGAAACATGATCATAAAGAAGCATTAAAATTTATGAACATGATTAGGATACTTAGCTTTAGGATTTGGTGTAGAATATTCAGTAACAAATGGATTTTGATGATTCATCCTTGTAACTTATGCTAAAACTCTACCACATGACATCTATCAAACTAGAAAACTCATTGTGCCTTGCTTTGGGTCATTTACATGTCATAGATCTAAACTAGCATCATTTTTGCACCCATGGGTTTGATCTCTATCTATGGATTACCTATGAATGACTTGTGCACTACTAAACATTTGGAATTTGTTCACCTTAGTTTTTGTAACATTTGTCTAAAAGCTAGCGACGTTGATAAACATTTTAGGAGCTTTTTATGTGAGGATCTTCTCAGTCAAATCCTTGAATCAAAATTAATGATTTTGAACAACAAACAAAAAAACATGCCAAGTTATTATGCAATATGCCTAGTCATTGTAAATGTTGGTGTCATGTTGATGCAATGCTCTTCTATTGATGATGCAACATGTAATAGAGATCTCTCTTGATGCATCTTAGATGATTTAAATTAATTAGGGTTTGTCCTTTTATACAACACCCTAGTGTACAAGCTTGAACACTTTTTGCTCAAGTCAAAAAATAATGGTTAATTTGAAGGGAGTTAGCTTGGGCCCAAGATAAAATTTGAATTTTGAAATTAGAGGGTCATTTGAATCACACTGCGGATTTGATCCATACATTAATTATGCATTGCAAATTTAACCTAGCAAAATAATGAATCATTTGTAGATTAGGACTAATCTTTAAAGATGCATGAAAATAGGATCAAAATTCATCCCATGTACCATGTAATTATTTTGTGTAGCCAAGGAGAAGTGAGTAACTTGATGGAGAAGAACCATGTCGTTTTTAGTTCAAAAGAGAGTGGAGAAGAACCAAGTTGTCTATTTAGTGATTTATTGTTCAACCTTGATCCCCACATATGACTGGGGGAGGAAACACCTTACTTAATAGTGTGTGCATTTCTATATATTATTCATTGTACTTTATTGTAACATTAAATAGATTGCCAACTTTTATGCAAAAACATACCACTTATATATTAATCATTACATTAAGAACAACTCAATCAAAATAAATCCAAAATCCAAAAATATATAAAATATGATATTTTCACCCTATAAAAATATATAAAAATACATTGTATTGTCAAATCCCACACCATTTATACATCCAACTTTCTAATCATTAAAAATTATACCCATGAATGTCAAATCAAGTCCACGAGTGTGCTAGCTCCATTTGAAAATGATAGAGTTTTCTTCCCATCAAATTAAATTGCACAGGTAATAACTTTAAGATACTTTATACTCTTATGGATACCAAAGCCATAAGAGGCATGTCACATATTTTATACTCTATGGATACTAATGCCATAAGAGGCATGTCACATCAATCCTTTGCACACTCAAAAGATTTGTATGAAGTGTATTAAAGTATGCAATGAATCCCTCTTGCATGGCGTTTGAAAGGTTGAACTAGAAATTTTAAATCAAAAGACAACCATATCATATCAATAGCTATAGTCCAAACAATCTACCTAGCATTTTGTCACTACTGATTTTTTATTGAAAATTGCCCTTCATTATGTGTACCCCACTAGTATCAATTATTTTAACTCACATTTTATTGTATATATTTTGGTATACCCTCAGGCATGAAGCAAATGTAATCTAGTCCCATAGCACCAAGTGCCTCTCTATCTATCTCGGTCAGCATATATCTCTGCAACAAGGGCATGGGGAACTGCTCCCTAGACTGCAGCATATCCTGTATCTCCTCCTGCAAGCACACAAAGCAAGGCGTCAACCTAAAGCTACAAGTACCATACTCAACATATCTATAGAAACACGTCAACCAACTTAGCATTTCAAATCGATCAAAACAACAAACTACATCTCCTGACTAGATTCCTGCAATCTCAGAGATAGCTTATCAATTGACGTGTCAAATAGGACACCAATCGAGTCGATTTCACTAAGTAATCTACCTATCTATGACATATGCGCCACAACAGGTGGTAAATGTGCCGCTTTTTAACAAAAGCACTGTTTCTTGTCCTATGCGCCACTTCTGGCAAATGCGCTGCAACAATCAATGCATGCACCGCAGTTCTCTACATATGCGCAGTTCTGATATATGCGCCACAACATACCGTATATGCGCTGTTTTATTATGCATGCGCCACAATTTTCTACATATGCGCCAATTTCACAGATGCACCGCTTTATCCTATGCATGTGCCGCAGAAACACATATGCGTCGTTTCGCACTACATATGCGCTTCTCTGCAATTCTATGCTTCTATCTACCCTAATTTCCCCTAGCATTTATTGCTACCTAAATCGACCCTAGGAGAAGTTTTTTGGGATACATACCGAGGGTCCTACCTCTGCTGGTCGGTCGAAACGATGAACGCGCTCGAATCGATGCTCCTTGTGTGGAATATCCGCCTCTCTGGCTGCCATGCTGCTTTAATCTCTATCAAGCAAATCAAACTAAGACAAGTGTACAAATGAATTGTCTTGTGGACCCAGCTCCTATTTATAGCATGCAAACCCTAAATCTGGTTATGTGGTGACTACGACTACTTCCCACATCCGTTTCTTCCAATTTTCTTTCCCGTTTCTCTGAAATGCATCCTATTTCCTTCAACCCAACCTTGTTTTCCCTTCGTCTTCGTGAGATTGTCTGTCTCACGCCTTCTACCTTCTTCCTGTCCAATCTCCCGAGGGGGCATCCTGTCGTCATAACATGTACCAGGGACAAACTAGGGCATGTATCATTATCAGACTATCTATTCTTTGATGCAACGCCGTAAACTGCATTGCATCAGAGAAGGGCAAAATGTATACCCCTAAAAATGACACGATTCAATCTAAATAAATATTCTTAATATTTATTCCCTTCTAATTCCTCTATCAATAAATAAATAAACAAATTTATTTATTTGATTCACATTCTTCTAAGTTAATTAAATATCAAAATATTTAATTACCTCTTCTAAAGTCAAAATTAACTAAATTCCTTTATTTAATATTAATTCTTCCGAACAATTAAATAATTCTCAATTATTTAATTAAAATCAAATTCATTCTTCCAAATTTGAATAAATCAAATCAAATTTATTTAAATTCTCTCACTCTCCAAAAATAAAATAAATCAAATATTTTATTTATTCTTCCAAATCATGCACAACAATTAAATAAATCTATTTATTTAATTTGCTTTCTTATCTTAAAATTCTTCAAATATCTTTTAAATCTTCAAAAGTAAGTCTTCTTCTCCATGCACACGCAATTAAATAATTTATTATTTAATTTTCTATCAAAATCATGCAAAAGCAAATCTTAAGTTGAGTTATCTATTCAATCAACCTTATTTTTATCAATATCTCTTAAATTAGGAAAAAGGTTTCTAATTTATGAAAAGCATGTCTTATCTTTAGAAAAGAAAGTGATTAACTCAAATAAAACAGCTTTTGTGTGACACTTGTCTTCTTCTTATTCGTTGCACGTTCCTCATCTATTCTATACCGTTGATCTTTTCAAGTCTTCTATACCGTTGATCTTCATTCTTCCAAGTCTATAAATTGAACCTTGTTCTTCCATTTCAATCATCCAAGCTTTAAGTATTTTTACTTTGCAGGAATTACAGTGCGCCTTTGGCACCTATTCCTTCATTGCTTGTGATCACGCTTTTTGTTACTACGCACTATGCACTACCATCGTTGTGGAGCTTCTCTTCATTGCGACATTAGCATAGCCATTCATAATCGACATTCTTGACAAAGCAAAGAAGTGCACTCACTGAGGGCCCTTTTCATACACACAAGGATGATTTTTATAGGCAACAATGGAAGTTTCGATCTAAGGAAGGTTTGCTTTGTTGATTCATTGCTTGTTTGATTTAATCTTCTTAGTTCACTATTCTATTGAGTTTTGGGTATTTGCTATTGATTATATTGCATATTCATTGTTTGATCCAAATTTCCCTTAATAGGTACATTTTGGGCTACCTAGATCCACTATGTCTATTCACAACCCAATATTTATGAGTGTATTTTGACAATCTTTACGGGAAAGATTGGATGCACAATTGGATTGATCTATAACTTTTCATCAACAGATAGATGGTAAGACAAATGTGGTGATTCATACACTTTTGCACCTATTGCACATCTATAATTACACATATCCACGCACTTGATATGAAAAAATACTATACATCTAGCATGCCTACAATAGATCTTTGCATAGTTCTATAGGGCATAGTCCTTTCTAAATGTGTCTTAGGTTTGAGCTTGCAACACTGGGCTCAACATATCCTACTGCACACCATCACTTTTGGAGTTACCCGCATAAGAATGAGAAGTGAATAAAGTGTAGAATTTTTTGTAGCACATTTAGAGTGTTACCAATAGGTTAAGTAGATTCTCTCACAAGAGCAACAAAAATACAAAAAGCACCATGTTTCACACCACGCACCTCATGCATTCAAGTTTAGTGACAAATTTTGGTTGCATCTCCAAAAGGAACACTTCAAGGGTCCACACTAAAAGATAAAACCTTTGTAGTATGGTCCATACACAATTCTACATGCAATTGGTGAGAATGCATTTGTTCTTGATCTCTCATAGTACTTGGGTTTGCATCTAATGTTCAATGTGGAACTCCTCAAACAATACTTTCCTCCTCTTCTTGAGCAAGCTTCCACTGAACATCCTTTCAACTTGGATCTTGAGAACTTTCATATTGTCACATAGTACAAGATCAATCAAACTACAAAACATGAACTCACTAAGGCTCTCATCATTTGTTCTGAGTGGCTAAGGTGTGGCAACATTGAAATAAATCAAAGTGGTACAATCTTTAACAACTACATGTTCAATTAAAATAGCCCATCAAAGATGTGATGAGTGCCATCACTTCTCAAGAAAGAGTGAATGATTAGAGAATGCTCATGTAAGTCTTCAAAAACATTATGCACACCTTGACATTTGTTAGAGCTTCTATGCTCTCCTCCATAGCACACACACCTTGTGTGTAACACATGGTGTTATCATGTGCCTGTTGATGCTCAGAATTGCACAGTTTCCAACACCAACATGGGAAACTCTGAAACGTGGGAATGCTCTTCAGAGTAACCTCCAGATTTTAAAGAAGCTGGCTCTTCTTTATCTCAAAAATGTTTGGGGAAAGGGATAGGATTAAACAGAATCACAAATGCAACTAAAAAAGGAAACTAGACTATGGCGATGCACCTGAATGTGATTTTGTTTCTCAACACTGAGCACAGTGAAACTACTTTAGGATTCAGTCACATTAAAGAGCAAACAATGCATGATCAATGTAACAGATGAAAAGATAAATAGGATCAAAGGCTCACAAATTAGAATATTTTGTAATAACACAGAAAATATCAGCAAAGGCACATAACTCTGTCTTTATTAATTTTCCAGTCACATAAAAGGCACAGAATCATGCACAGTTATACAAACTCTCTGAATCAAGAAAACAGAACAAAGGCAAATGATATTACTGGCCACTACAAAAGATCTTCAAACTTCTCTAACAATCTATTATGCAGAAAATTCTCTATATCTCCAATCTTATATCTGGCACTATGATCTGAACCCATATTTATAGCATAGAACTAGTTTAAGATTGCCCGCACGATCAAATCTCAACGGTCTAACTGAACTAGCACTTAACTGAAAGTGTCTGATAGAAGATCTCTTTCAAATCGGAGATGGTTAGCCACTCTACAAGTTCATTGGCTACAACAGATACATGTAACCCCATTTACTTGAATCAGGGAGGAACGTGTGGCAGCTTCTGATAGTCTTTGCGACTATAAACCCTTGGAATAGCTGGCATTCATACGCGCCTCTTTCTTGAAACTCCTTCATCTTTCCAGAACAATAAGAAACTAACACATGGCATCCTCCGCGTGACTTACTTGATAAACTTCTTACTCAGGAGACACCAGAAATTGACACTTGGCAGCGTCCGCGGCCCCTGCAAAAGATACGTGGCGATGTCCGCTTTACTTTGAGTCTCTACTGTGACTTATATTAAGAGTGCTCAGGCTTTGCCATCTGTCATGGTCCGCTAAACTTTGGAACCTAAGAAACATTAAAAATGGGACCCACCAACAGTCCTAAGCAGCTTCAAAAAGAAAAAGGGACAGGTGGCGCTTTCTGCTGATATGAGAAACTTTGTACGTGGCGGCTTCCACTGTACTTAGAGAGACTGTAGATACCTTTAGTGAGTTCTGCGGAAGATGACACATGGCGGCTTCCACTGAACTTTGAGAAACTTTAGAAACATTAAGGGTCCCGTGGAAGATGACACAGCAGTCTCCGCTGCAACTTCAGAAAACTTTAGCATTTAAACAAAACCTCTGCGGACGCTACCACTTAGCGCCTTCCGCTTAACTCTGAGAAACTTTGTAGAAACATTAGGGGCTCATAAGAATCACACGGATGGTGACACATGGTGCACTCCGCTGTAACTTTGAAATATTAACAAGGCCCACCATACCTCTTTACTTAGCAATGAAACCAAAAAGGAACCCGCGGATGTTGACACATGGAGCTCTCCGCTGAAACTACATGGGACATGCGGCACCTTCCGTGTAACTTTAAGAAACTATAAAGTCACTCTCCGCATCTGCCACTTGGCGCCTTCCACGCACACTGAAGCCCTTAAAAGGGACCCGCTATATTATAAGAAACATTCAAAAAGAATGTTTGAAACTCAGAAGAAACTGGAATGGGTGGTGACACTTAGCAACTTCCGTCTTAATGCAAAAAGATACGTGGCACTCTCTGCTGAAACTTTGAGAAACTCTGGAATGTATCCTAGCTGCTGACACATGGCAGTTTCCGCTTCACTGAAAGAAACTTAAAAATGGGGCCCGCCACACTCACTTTGTAAAAAGGGGCTTTTGAAACTTATAAGAAACTGAACCTCGGATGCCGACACTTGGCATGCTCCACAGGTATTAAAAGGGACGCGTGGCTCCATCCGCGTTACTTTAAGCAACTTTATAATGTGTCCCGGCTGCTGACACTTGGCGGCTTCCACTATTTCTCTGGGACTTTGGCAAAATTTAGGCAAAATGCAAAACCTTGTGCGCCGGCGCTCTGTGTCAAAACCCTCGCTATAAAAATTGAAACGCACAGAAACAAAACTAGAGCTCGCACAACTGAAACTCAAAAATCAAAATGTAGAGTATTTTACTCTACAGTTCTTGGCAACCCCGAGGACTTTTGAGCCTACTCAAAAAGAATCCAAAAAAAAATGCATGTATACAGCAAAATTTATAAATTTTGCAAGGCCGTCTGATATACAGACCACTCAGCATCAGATAATCCCTATTTGTTCTGCAAATCCTGGAAGGCTAAATCCAGGTTGATCATGTCCTTATGTGAAAAGCTCTGCAAAACATGGATTGCTGCCTTCAATTGGAAATCAAGCTGGGCCATGGGAATCAAAACAGCTTCCACTTCTGACATTGATGAGGCATCTGTTAGACCCTAGAAAACTGATTGGTCATTTTGTCTGGCGAGCAACAAAGGCTTGATCTCATCAACCATTAATACAGTGTTGCTATCAGGAAAAGGGGAAGGAAGACCCAATTGCACCAGGTCTTCAATATGTTTCTTCATGTCCTTCACTCCCTCCTTGACCACATCGAAGAGCTCCTGGCAAGTAATTGCAGTAGAGTTGCAATTGAGAACCTCATTCACCCATTTGGCAGCAATCATTCTATCACTGATCCCTGCTGCTAATAATGTTTCATCGGATGTATCATAAAGTTTCCCCAATAGTAGTTGAGAATCAAAAACTCTCATGGAAATAATGGATAAAGTGGCCTGAACTGAGGTTTCCACCTTTTCACATAATTGTTGTGCATGTAGCAGGAAAGTTAAAGAGGGTTTAAGCTGGATAATCTCCTCAGAGATTCTTGCCCATACGGATGCATATAGCTCCTTAACAAAGTTCAACACTCCTGCATTTTTTGGCCTATTTGCCAACTCAAGGGTCAATTTTTTTGTTGTTTGTTGCTCGGCCTAAAGTTGAGCTTGTATGGTAGCAACATTGTTCTGTTCCTTCAACAGCTGCTGTTGGAACTGTGTGGCTTGCTGAGAAGAATCCTGATGCCTTTTCTACAATGTGGCCTTTTCCCGCTTCAGGGTAGTCACAACAAACTTCACCTGGATCAGTTCTTCTTTCAAGGAAGCATTTTGGCTCTGTGTAGCCTGATGAATCTGACATGAAATAGTATTTTGCAACTGCTTAGTGAGATCTTCAATTTCATCATTTTTTAATTTGAGCTCAGCAGTCAGGGTCTCACTATGTGTTCTTTCTTGAGCCAGATCAGCCTCCACTTTCTGCAACTTCCTTGATAACTTCAAATAGTCAGTGGCTACAGCAGAAGTGGTTTCATTTAGCAGCTCTACCCTGTCTTGTGGCCTAAAAAGTGACATGTCCATTGCCACTGCACTCATTGTATAATCTTGGGGCTGCATCTGCTCATTAGGTCTAACTACATTTGGTGACAAATGAGTCACAGTTAGCTGCTGCTAGATTGGGTAAATAGTGACCTCATATGTGGGACAACCTGAGCTTTATTGTCCTTCTTTCTCTTTTTGTCCATTCGGGCTTCCCTAGCCTTCTTAGCAGTGTTTGCTTGAGCTTGGAAGGTAGGGGGAGAGGCAATATACCCGCCTGCAAAAGGATGACCTTGTGGCAAGCCATAAGGAATAGCCAAATGTTGGCTAGGAGGAATCTGAGGAGATACTCTCCTTGGAAAAGAGGGAGAAAAGAGAGGCAATGATGTGGCCTGTAATGACATGGCCTGTGTAGTGATAGGTGGGGAAAAATGGAAAATTGGCATAGCAGAGGTGGTAGGGGATAATATTTGGCCAGTTGGGATTGCCACCCCTATTGAAGAAGAAAAAGATTGAGAAGAAGGAGGAGAAGAAGCACGTACCTGAGGAGCAACAAATATACTTGGTGGTGGCTACAATAAAGGTTCTACCTCCTCATCTGAATCAGGTTGAAGTTTCAGCTTCTTATGTTTCCTTGGCCTCTCTTCTTCGTGCTGTGTTTCTTTCTCCTCAACATTTACCACTGTTGCTAGTGGTGTTTGCACAAAACTGGAAGCCCCACTC
This sequence comes from Cunninghamia lanceolata, assembly GCA_027924645.1. Classification (NCBI taxonomy): domain Eukaryota; kingdom Viridiplantae; phylum Streptophyta; class Pinopsida; order Cupressales; family Cupressaceae; genus Cunninghamia; species Cunninghamia lanceolata. The sequence goes on from BSBN01000192.1 coordinate 3,426,489, forward strand.
ATTGAAACTGATGGGGTCCCTCTAGGTGGTGATGACATCACACTCTTTTGCTTCTCTATAGCATTGAGATATTGGGGCCAGGTGGTCACAGCAGCTGCAGATGATGTTTGTCCTGGGGCCTGCATTGTGTGAGTGGATTCTGGTTCTTCTTCAGATTCCTCACCCCTTTTGCGGATCTTGCTTGTATCAGGGCTAGAGACTGAAGAAGGATGCCATTCGTCCCAAATGGACTCCCATTTCTCATCTGTATCAACCTTGCCAAAGGAGTGGGTTGTTTCAGATATCTCCTGCCTATATTTCCAATAGGCTTCTATCTTCTCAGCCTTCCACTCTCTATCTCTTATTAAATTTTTCTTTAATCCAGTGCCCATTTTGAGCTTAGGGTCATAGGCCTTTTCTTTTTATAAAATACTTCCCATGGCCTGGGTCCCTCAAAGGGCAAATCTGTCAATTCTACATATAAATCAGGGATGTCCTCCTTAGGGTTTCTTCTGTCTTCCCAGTAGGGACGACCCTAGTGCACAATTTTGGCACCCATATTATTATTCTTAACCCACAAGGTTATGAAACTGATTGGATCATATCTCCATTTATCTTCAATCAAAAGAAAACCCAAGACAACTAACTTTCTTAGCAATAAGTGTTCAGCATCCCTGACCAATAGGGTCATGTTTTTCTTCACCCAGGGAATATCATACATTTTCTTTTTCTTCTTCCCAGTGCCGTAATCATTATCAACCACAGACATTTGTCAGGTGACCTCTAAGAAGGCTATCCTAGGAGTCAAAACCTTGGGTAGCAATATTGGCTCTCCATTAAAACCATGGACCCTGATAATAGTATGGTGAGACCCAAAGAAATAATCATAAGGAATGGGGGAATTTGCCATGAGGCCTTTGACACTTAATGTCAATCTATTCTCAACAGGCTCCGGGCTTAGGTGAGTAAAAGCAGGGGCAACAAAAAGTTCCTAAAATTCATAGGGGTCAGACGATTCAGACAAGACATGTGTCCATGTAGACACAGGGATAGTTCTATTGGGATCAAAACTTGGGTCATACATGTTCAAATGCATATGCTAGGAAAAGATGGCATAGTTTTGGTATAACATAAGGTGAAACAGATAAGAAGAATACCTGAAAACCCTTGTTGATTTGAAATTGGTGAGTTGTTCGGCCATTGAGTAGGCAATCTGCTCTGAGAAATCTAGCCGAAACTCCTGAGACCTATCCACGGTCTTCATTCTGAATAAAATGGCTAGTTGCCAATCATAAATGGTGATGTCTTCCTTCATTCCGAAGATAAATGCCATCATAGATAGCGCTTCTTGACTGGCTTGTGTAAATTGTGCCCTTCCTGTTGGTAGCGCTGGCATTTGGGTATTTTCATCTCCCAGCTGCATCTCTGAATTAAGAAACCTTAGTTGAAACTTGACGTTTGCCCATGTCTTCTGCATTTTGGCAATTGTGGGAAACGTGGCTGTGCTATCATAGTATAGGGCCAACATGTCCCTGATGGCCTTTGGTGTAATTTGCACCATGAAGGGTCCCTTTTGAATGGTGCTTGAGGGTGCATGAAACAATTCTGCGCATACCTCAATCAGGTCGGGGAAATGCACGCAAGGGACCATGAATTTCGCCAATCGAGAGGTCCATATCTGCATGCCAAATGTTTCAAATTGTTTAGCTTTGGCCTGTAAGAGGCATCTTTGGTGTGCTCCCTCTCGTAGAGCTTTACCAGACTTTTGTAGGGCTGGTTCAACAATACCATCTGCAAAATCTTGCACCTTAGTTGGGTCGACCGCATAACCAACCTCAGGAACCCTAGTCCTTGGATAGGTCTTTGAAGGTTGTGCAGGGGCCAAAGCGTATGATTTGCTGGCGAGGAGCCTGTCAATAGACTCATAAATCCCAAGCCCCTGCTGAGAAGACTATGCCTCTGCCATCTCTGTGTTTGCTAGAAACTGTTGAACTTACTGTAAATGAGTATGGAAGCTTTGCGACAGGGAAGACATAATTAGGAAGCAGGTTTTGCAATGAAAATGCAGCAGCAGGGAAGACACAATAGCAGAAGTAGAAACAAATGAAACTCAGTTAAGCTTTAACTCATGTCGTTGGGGTATTTTAATGACGCATCAAGTCTCATAAATGGCATTAAAAACAGAAAATAGTTGTAAAATCTTAAGAGATCTGAGTGGGACAGAGTGTCAGACACGTCATAAAAAGCGGCTGCGCTGGGTACTTTTTAGGAATTTTGGGGATTTGAGAGGTTTAATGAATGTGAAATTTTTGAGACTTTTAAGAGACTTGAGTTGTGGCCACGTGTTTATAAAACACTTATTCAAAGCAAAAGCGGGAAAAACAAAGCAACAACAAAAGGAAACTATCTAACTATAATACATAGGAAAGACACTATCTAATTGAAATGCTTCAAGTAGATCCCGTTGACGGGAATCTCTTCAGGCTCACCCTCCATCGTTTCAAGTTCAAAAGAATTCTGTTGTTTACAGGAACAGATTTTATAGGGGCCAATCCATAATGACTCAAATTTACTGTGTCGACCCGGCTTGGCAGCTCTCTCATCCCATTTCAAAACAACTGATCCTACTTCAAAATGAGGGTTTGAAGTTTTCTTATCAAAATAGTCTTTGATTATTTTCTGATGTTTCAATAATGATTCATGTGCTGAATCCGTCTTTTCTTGAACTTCCAGGAGCTCAGCAAGTCTAACCTGCATGGGGCCATTTTCCTCAATCTCAATTTGTTTCAATAACTGGAGAGCAGGAATCTCCAAACTCAGGGGCATTACAGCAGGTTTACCATAGACCAATTCATATGGGGACATTTTTGTCACTTGTTTTGGTGTAATTCTGTCTGCCCACAGTGCTATATTAAGCACTTTATGCCACTCTTTGTGATGATCAACCCCTATTCTTTTAATAAGTCTGATCAGATTCTTGTTAGTTGATTCTGCCAAACCATTACCCTAAGGATAATAATTTGAGGAGGTTTTCAGGTAGATTCCATATTTTAGTGCAAAGTCAGATATCTTTGCCCCCAAAAATGCCTTAGCATTATCTGAAATTATAGTACGAGGAGGCCCAAAGCGAGTAGTGATACCCTCTAGAAAGTCAAGAATCACCTTTTCTGTTGCTTCTTTTAGTGGGACTGCCTCACTCCATCTAGTAAAATAAGCTGTGGCGGTTAGGATCCATTTGTGCCCCATACTTGACACTAGATTGATCATTCCAATGAAGTCTAGACCCCATTGAGTAGAAGGTTCATCAACAATTATAGGTCTAAGGGGCATTGCTGCATTCCTTCTCTTCCCTACATAGTACTGACAAGATTGGCATTCTTTAACCAGCTGATAATAGTCTGTGAATAAAGTGGGCCAGAAGTAACCTGCCTGACTTATCTTTATAGCTGTGGTTCTTGCAGAGAAATGTCCACCTGACACTCCATGATGCATTTCATACAGTATTCTTTGGGCTTCACCCTTTTCTATGCATCTTAAAAGTATGCCATCAATATTTCTTCTGAAAAGAACTTGGTCAATTAAAACAAAATGAACTCCCTGTTGCCTATAGTACCTCTTCTTATCCTGAGAGAGCTCTTTTGGGAAAATTCCATGTTTCATAAACTGGATCCTATTTGTGACCCAAGAATTCTGATCAACTTCTTGTATCCTCAATACATTTTCCTCTCTGTTTCTTCAGTTATCATTTTTTCCATATCTTGAACCATATACTGGCACAAACCCTTGCTTCTGACAAGTTTAGTTGGTCTGACCTCCACATCATATTCAAGAATCTTTGTTATCCAGATTGCTCTTTTCTCAGTGATTTCTCCTTCCATAATATATTCTCTGACACTTGGATGAGCCACTAGTATCAGAATCTTATTACCTGTGACCATGTGTCTGAATTTCTTGAGGGCTTTTACCATAGCATATGCCTGTTTCTCTACAAAGTTATACCTAGCTTCATACTCCCTAAGAGTCCTTGAGAAAAAGGCTATTGGATGCTCTCCCTCTTGTTGATCATCTTTTTGTGTTAGGACAGCAGCAACACTAAATTCTCCTCCATAGACATACATTATAAAGGACTTAGAGAAGTCAGGGTTCCTCAATACTGGGGCTGTTGAAATTGCTTTCTTGACCTCTTCAAAAGCCTGTCTCCCTTTTGTAGTCCATTTGAATACCAGGTCTTTCTTTAGTAGCAGTGTAATTGGTCTTATTAGGCCTGCAAAGTCTGATATAAATCTACTGACAAAGTTAATCTTTCCCAAGAAGGACTGAACTGCTTTCTTATTGATAGGTAGAGACAGGTTCATTATGGCAGTGACTCTTTCTGGATCTATAGAGACTCCTTCTTTAGAGACTATATGCCCTAATAGTTTACCTTGAGGTACTGCAAAAATGTATTTCTTAGGATTTAGAGAAATTCCAAACTCTTGGCATTTCTTAAAAACTACTTCTAAATGGTCAAAATGATCTGCAGCATTTTTAGAGAAAACAGTGAGGTCATCCAGGTAAATTAGAATGATTTTGTTGATAATCTCTCCAAATGCTATATCCATTGCCCTCTGAAATGTATCTCCAGCATTTGAAAGACCAAAAGGCATCTTTGCATAGGCGAATGTTCCCCATTTTGTGGTGAAAGCAGTCTTATGTTGGTCCTCATCAACCAACCAAGTCTGATTGTACCTAGAGAAACCATCTAGTAGGGAAAATCTCTCTGATCTAGCCACAGTCTGTAAAATTTGTTCCATAGAGGGCAAGGGGTAGTGATCCTTCAAGGAAGCCCTATTTAGATCCCTGAAATCCACACAGAGCCTTATGTCTCCATTCTTTTTCCTGACTGGTACTAGGTTGGACACCCAAGTTGAGTGTTTGATTGGGAAAATGATCTTTGACTCTAATAGTTTTTGCAACTCATCCACCATCAGAGGTTCAATCCTAGGGTTCACTGGCCTTTGTTTCTATCTAACCGGTTTAGATCCTTCAGTCAGCTCTATATTGTGTTGAATGATATTTCTATCATAACCATGGAGATCTTCATAGGTCCAGGCTATGACCCTATCATATTTCTCACATAAATCAATTAACCTTTTTCTTTCCTGTTGAGTGGCAGAATTCCCAACCTTCAGTTTTCTTCCCTCACTAACCTGAATCTCAGAGTAGTCTTCTTTGTTTGCTTGAAATCTCTTATTTTCTAGGCTAGCATCTTCAAGATCAAACAAGTTTTCCAGGGTAATCAGTCCCTTAGGGAGCTTGTTTGACTTCAGTTGAATGATCTGATCACCATATGCTTCTTCAATTTTTGGTTGTAACTGATCAGCAAATTCTCCTGACTGTTACAAAAATGAGAGTACTTGAAAATCATTTTCAAAAACTTGCCAATTTTCATCATTGTCTGGGATGGTTGGCCTCACAATAACTTTGACTGACTCATTATTGACCATTAGATCAGTTATTGGATCAAACTGTGAACCAATTTGTGCCATCCTATCTACCTCAGAATTTTGGGCTCTAGGGACTACTTCTATATTGAAGGCTTCAAAATTTTCTATTAAGTCCCAAATTCTGTGCCTATAGGATCTCATCCTTACATTCTTGGCTATTGCCTTCTCTCTTATTTGTTTCACCACTAGTTCTGAATCTCCTTTGACTATCAGATTCTTTACTCCTTTCCTTTTTGCCAATATAAGTCCATGCACCAAAGATTCATACTCAGTATCATTATTGGTACAGGCAAAATGAAAGTGAATGGCTCTTAAAATCTTTTCACCATTAGAGGCAGTAAGACAAATTCCTGCTCCAGCTCCATTTTTGCTTCTAGCCCCATCAAAATTTAGGGTCCAAATTCCTGAGTCATTTATGGATTCTTGGGTCACAGAGGGCTCATTCCTTAAGACATTAGGGATCTCCTGGTCTTCCTCAAATATAACATAAGTGCCCAACCCTGTTGAGTCATAGTTCCCAAAGGGATCACTATGCATCATGGTTAACAATTGGTTATCCTCTACTTGCTGATCATATTTAGTCCAATCCCCTATTTCTTCAACAAAAACCCTTTCCTCTTTATTTAACATGGCATGGGCTGCTTCTAACTTTGGGGTTGGTTCATTAGTGATATGGTCCTTTGACAATGGTTCTGATAGTACCTTCATTTTAGTCCCATATTGTGTCCTTATGATGAGATGAGACCAATCAAGTGACATAAAATCTCCTATCTTAGCTGTGAAATTTCTGGATAGGCATAAGCCAAAAACAGGAGGAATATCTATGACTACAACATCTTGATTAACAATTATATTGGGACAGGTATACAGCTGTAGTGGAAGTTGTTTAATTTTTCCTATTGTTTGCACAGACTTCCCATCTAACTGCATAACTCCTTTTGCAAGTGGCTCATATTTTATTTTCAAAGCATCTGCTATTTGCTTTAGCATCACTGTGGTGCTAGCCCCAGAGTCTATCATTGCATTGTGCAATAGTTTCTTCCTAACTATCAAAGTTAAATAAAAGGGATCTGGCTTGGATTTACTTACCTCTGGTGCATTGTTCAGAAGCGTTGTTGTCTGCAGAGGAATAGTGTCTTTGAGCTTTTCTTTATCATTAGGTCCTCCTTTGGCAACAGTCTGTTTAGGCACAGCTTGGCTCTGTAAAGCTTCTTGTAACAGTGTCTTTTGCTCAGGAATGGCTAACATGTCCCATATTGACACGTGTGCTGGAGTCCTCTTCAACTAATCCACCACATTCACAGGCCCTAGTGCTTGTGTTCTGGGGTAATAAGGGTACCTTGCTTTTTCTTGAACCTGTCCAGAAACTACTTGGTTTTGCACTAGCTGAGGTATTTCTTGTCTAGTAGCTGTATTTTGATGATCTTGAAATGGTGGAACTCCCATAATTTCATTATTTGTGACTCCAGGCTGTTCCATCATCCTTCTCTTGGCTCTAGTATAGTAATCTGATTGTACCAATGGCTTCTTAGAAGCTGAAGCTTCATTAAGAATACTGACTCTTCATCTTCAATCCATGAAAATAGAGCATGCTCAGGGGCTATTTCTTCTTCTTGCTGTAAGGACATTCCTTGCATCTGAGCCACTAGGACTAAATTTTGCATACCAGGGGATTGGTAGGGCTGAGTGTCAGAAGTATTTGCAAATTGTCCATCCACTCTTCTTTGTTCTGCTATCTTTTGCTATAGATTACCCCTAGGACAATCTCTGGGCATATGTGCATTATTACAAGGGAAACACCAGGCATTGGTGCCATCTGCATAATTATTCTGCCCTGGGACAATCTCTCTGTTTGGATTGGGAGGAACAGTTTGCAAGGGTGTAGGAACTGCAACCAATTGGTTTGATGGCTGAGGGTTAGTTTGCCTTTGGGGGCCCTGATATTGGTTTGACTGTGAAGGAGGTCTATTCCCTTGATAGCCTTGATATTGGGGTCTGGGATAAGGATTCTGCTGTCTTTTTAGGTTAATTATTTCATTAGAAAATGTTCTTAGGATGTTCTTGACATCATCCATCTCTGAAGACTGGGTAGGGACAGCAGCTTTAGCAGGTTGTTGGGGAAACGTATACATGGACACAGGTGGGGTTATGGGGTTAGGAGCTTCTTGAGGCAATGGTAGGGTAATCTCTGGAAACATAGGCATGGGAGGCCTTGGGGGCAATTTTCCAGCATCTATCAAATTATTTTCAGCTCTGACTGCATAGTCATAGGCTTCTAGCAGGGTCTGGCCTCCAAGTGATTGAATCATTACTGCTATATCTAAATTTAGGGCTTTAAGATAAAACACTATAGCCATACCTGGTAATGGTCTTGCTGTAGCAGGAATCCTTTCCCAAGTCTTCTAAAATCTAGAATTGAAATCAGTCATTGCCTCTTGTGGTGCCCTCTTGATGGTAATCAGTTGTTGTAACAGAGAAGATTTATCACCCTTCTCTTTGAATCTTGCAAAGAAAGCGTCTCCAAGCTGATCCCATGTAGATATTGAATTTGGGGTTAAAGATCTGTACCAGTCTAGAGCCTTCCCCTTAAAAGAAGCTGCTAAGAGTCTTATAGCCATGTTCTATTATGTGATCACATGTATTGCACAGACATCAGACACATCTTGTAGATGCTCTTCAGGTGTTTTGAAATCCTCCCCGCTGAATTTGGGTAGAGCCTTCAGGGCATTTGCTGGAATAGGATCCCAAGTGGCTGGTGGTACTGGAAGAATCAGAGCACTGCCAGTATTCCAATTTGCATAATTCCTTGGGACTATAGGTGCTCCCATGTTTGCACTTGGGGTTGTTGTAAACTGATTGACCCTTCTTCTTGGATTAGTTATCAATGGTGATAAAAGAATACCTGGGTTCACAACAGATTGGGCTCTTGTCACAGATCCATAGCTCTGACTCCTCGTGACTCTCTGGTTCATACAGTCTTGAAAGAAACTTCAAGAAATGGTCCCACCGGGCGTGCCAAAAACTGTTGATGCTCAGAATTACGCGGTTTCCAACACCAACATGGGAAACTCTGAAATGTGGGAATGCTCTTCAGAGTAACCTCTGGATTTTAATTACTTATTAGTGTAATTACTTATTAGTGTACCACCTTGCATGAATTTACATAACCTCATGCTTGGCACTTGTGTGCAAGTGGAATTCTCCATCCATGTAACAAAATCTTAGTCGTTAAGTTGCTCAATTGATAGGTAGTTGGAAGGTTAGCAATTTAGGATGGGTCATTAAAACTTCCTCTTCTTGTATGTAATTGTAATATAACATACTTATTCATTCATCTCTTTACATTGGGAAGAGGATGGATAACTAAATAGTTTTAGGCAATCCATTTTGATTCTTTCTAGTTACATGAATCGTCATTCCTTACCACACTATTCATAGCATTTGTACATACCCTTTCATCATTGATTATGAATAGAAGTAGTACACATATTTGCTAAAGTCTTTTACTTGCATATCTTGATTGTGTGTTGGTGTACTAATTTCATGTGTTCCTTTTCATAATCTATAAAGTTGTTTTTCTCAAGATTGTTTTGTGCCTTGGACCACCTAGGATCTAGATTAGTAGGGATGGCCTAGTCTAAGAAGGTAGAAACCTTAGGAAATAGAGCATCCCTGGTTTGCCATAAAAGATTAAGCATATAAGAGTGGTGGTCCAAGATTATGATCAACTATTGTGTTAGAAGAGTCAAATTAGTTACTAAGATCATTAATTTACAACATCCACACAAAAGGATGTTAAACATAGGGGTAAAAGTGTAGGGTATACACTTGTATCATCTACACAAATACAAAAGCTAATCTAACATCTGAGTTATGATACTATTTTTCTTTCTTAAGTTTGATTCCCTTAGAAGGAATAGAAAAATATAAAATAATAAAAATGTAAGGGATTAAATAACCCTGCATTAATATTGTAGGCTAATTAAATAATCAAGTAACCTAGATTTAAGGAGCTAAAACTAATACCAAAAATAAATCTAGAGTTTAAATAGATAAAATAAGGTACTTAGTTGGATTCCATAGGGAGGAAAATGATGCTAAAGAAGTCAAGAATTGATTCCCAAAATGTTAGAAATTAGGGTCTTGTACAAATACCTTAGAATCTATAAATTGACTATGCCTTGCTCTGCTTCAAATTCCTACCTATAGAACTAATCTCCATGAGTGCATAAATGATTTGGTGCACAAAAACAAACCTAGACCTGCAAAAGTGAAAAAAAAAATGAATGACTATTTTAGCTTTACCTTAATACATTATACATGTGTCTAAAGAGGGGTGGTGTCTACAAACACCATTTGGGAACTTTCTATGCAAGTGTCATGTTCACCTCAGTCAATCCCCTAGGTAGACTTATTTAATGACTATGAACCAAGATCAAAGACAATAAGCAAACATGTAGTATGGCTATGCTGATGATGATACAATGATGCAATTAAGATGCTCTATGATGCTCTCATATATATGAATTCTCCTCTAATAATTCCTAGGTCATTTAGAAATGAATAAGGAATGTCCTTAAATACAACAATATAGAAAATAAATTCATAGAAATGTGCATAAGGTTGGCGAAATGTGCATTAGGTTGGCTCAAAATGACTACTAAAAAGGTTTTTAAGGGTTTAAATTTTAATTTTGGATTTTGTTGGCACCTATAAAAACCAAATCCTGAACATGCATATTTTGCCCAAAAATCCATTAAGATTCCCACTTTTTGCCTTTATATTTCAAACCCATCATATTTACCCAATTTGAGACAATTTAAATGGGTTTCTTTCAAAAAAATTCTAAGTAAAACCCCCCCAAGCCAATGTGTTTTCCATCCATTTGTGGGTTTTGTCGGCAAATCGACAAATTAGTGAGATGTTGATTTTGCCAACTGAGTTCGCAGGTTTGAGACTTCGCCAGTTCGCTAATTTGTTGATAAGAAGTGAAGGAAATAGGTGAAATATTGAAAAATGTTGAAGTTTGAAGGCTTTGTCAGAAAATTGGCAAGTTCGTGAACTGCCAATCTTGCTAACCAGGTTCGTAGGTTTTTTATTTTGTTGATTCGCTAATAAGACAACCTAGTGGTGAAAGTGACAGGATTTGAAAGAGATGAAAAGTGGATGTAAGAGGTAAAATTTTCTAAGGCAAGTGGAAAGTTTTTTTGAGGGAACGAAAAATGTTGAAGGAAAGCAATTTTGATGTCTTCTTCAAAATTGTTCAAGTAAGTGTTTGTTGGTGAATCAGCAAAATTGTGAACTGGCAAATTTGTCGACTGTGTTCGTGAGTTTGTAGTTTCGCCGATTTGCTGATAAAGTGGCAAGGAGGCTCTGACAAAGAAGAAGGAAGATGAAGATAGAGTAGGGGGAAAGTTTCTAATGGAAAGATGAAGAATTTGAAGTCTTGGTGGGTGAATCCTTTGGTTTGTAAAGTCATGGTTTCACCGACAAAGGGTTCATTGATGAGAACTTTCGCCATCAACAAAAAGAGAAATAAAGAAGAAACAAGGTGAAGAGAATGGGAAAGGGAGAAAATGAAGAAAACGTTTCTAAGGAAAACAAGAGAAAACTCTTAGTGTATGTCGACGAATGGACAAGTTTGAAAACTACCGACTTCGCCAACCAAGTTTATGAGTATATGTTTTCATCGATTCACTGATAAGACGACCAAGTGGTGAAAGAAAAAGGGCATGAAGGATAGTTCATCGATGAGGAGATTTGCTGATAAAGAAGATAGACAAGAAAAGGTTAAGGTAAGTTTTCATCAGCAAAGTGTAAAATTCACGAACCATTGGGTTTGCCGACAACCTGGTTCATTGTGGGGCAAATTCACCGATAAAGCAAATAAGTGAAGAGAACATTCAAAAGGAGATTTTGTCAGAGGGAGGATGAGTTCACGAACTTGATAGTTTGCTGACTAAGCTTTTTGCTGACTAGTTTTGCTGACAGAGAGAAAAAAGAAGATACCTAATGCACAGAAAGGGCACATAATCAGAAATCAAAGGGCAAATGAAGGATGAAGATCAATCAGGTAGATTTTGAATTCAAGTACTAGTGGATTTAAAAAGGGGACTATAAGTGAACATTGGACAACACTTTTAAAGTGTTGTAAAAGCTTTGGGAGGTGATTTCCTAAATTTGTGCCATGACTGCAAGATGAGATCTGTAGATTTATACTCAACATTAATGTGTTGCAGGCCAAGGTTATGCAAGTGGTTGATACAGTGAAAATATTCAATGCACAGGTACTCATGGAGAACAAAGTAGATGAGCTTAATGTTGCAGGTGTCAGGGAGTGGACTCAAACCATCCCTCATTATTGATCCAAATACTCCAGGTGAGTGGGCAATCTTCTTTTGTCAGTCCTTTGACTTGTCAGGGAGTGGATTCAATCTTCCCTCATTAATATTCTGGGTACCTATTGTATATTTAATTATGCAGGTGATTGAGTCAGCTTCTAGTCTTCAATGCAACAGATATTTCTCAGCTGCTTCATCTTTAGATATTTCTGTATTAAATGTTGTGAATCAAATTAATATATTTTCACATTTATGATTGGAAAAACAAATGTATATAGATATTCCTTTGGTAGAGATATCTTCTAATAGGGCCATGGGCCAGAGTTTAATGCAACATGGGTGTACTCGATGATAGAGTGCAGCGCTTTGAATTGCGTAGTGAGATAAATCACTATATATGCATATGTTTTAAATGCATTACGGGTTGGATTTTTGTGGGTGGTCTCCAAAAGACAACTACAGGTGCAGAAAGTTGCAGGGCATCCATTGAAATGTCAGTTTAGCTCATTGAGGAGTGCAGACCTGCAAAGTCAAAGGAGTTAGTATTGTATATGGTTCTTGTTGTATAATGTCTCTAGGTCATTAGGTATGTACCCAGGAAAATTTCTCAGTTGCAGATGAGTATTTTCCTTTGCCATGTTTAATGGCACAAATGTAATATTGGTCAGATGAATGTGGTAGCATTCTAAAAATATTGCAAGCTTTGTAATAATCTCTCTCAAGTTATATATGGGTATATGCAGTTATGTTTTCAAGGATTACTAAGTATGTTCTATTTCAAAACCTTATATTTTCTGGTGTATGCAAATACATAGCTCATTGTTCCTTTTGATTTCAGTTTGTTATTTTCTTGATGAACTATGATTCTATTGCCTATAGAGTAGGCACCGGTATGGAACCATTCCTATCAGCCTCATCTTTTAAACAAACAAAAACATTTACCAATTATTTAGGGGAAAAAACAAGTTTCCTATGCATGTACATTCGCATAGTTTGCATTATCTATATAGGGGTTTTTTGATAGCCAGTTGTTCTTGGTTCAGTGACAATATTTGGGACCAAGACAATAGTTCAGGTTTGGTTGTCCATTTATTTTTAGTTGTTCATTTGGTTTGAAGTAAATACCTGCTAAGATATACCCCTTGGAATATCCCTCTAGAGTCTAAGTTGAGCTCAAAGTGTAGACGATCCTACCCACTCCTGTCAGTTGGCCAAAATCGCCCTTAACTTGTTGGTAAACCTCTTTCAAATCACCCTGATGATATCCCTGGCCTAGGTGATTTAGGAATGTTTTAGTTTTTTGGGTTGTAGTAATTTTGGGAACCAATATTTTGGCACCGTTGCCAAGGATAAAGTTACTTTAGTCATTGTCGGGTCTAGGCAGATGGAAATATTTTCAACCCCCCTATAACAATGATTTGTAGTTGTGCATTTTGTTTGGGTAAGTTTGGCATCTCGTCAACTTATGCCAACATTCCAGCGTCATTGTTGGGGAAGATTATTGCTAGGATGAGAAGAATTTGAAGACTCTACTAGTTGGAGAACCCAAACTTATTTTGCATCCTTGAAGATTAGTCACACTTCAAGGGATTTCCTTATTTGAATAGTGAGGTGGTGACTCTACTATCAATAAAAATAAAGTGTTGTTGTTGTGTGCACATTTCAAAGAGACTATAGATGGTTAAGGTGCATGTTCTTTCTTCCAGTTTTGAACCATGTTTTTTTTCTTAGTAAAGAAACATATTATTTGATCTCCTTTTTCCATGCACAAATGATTTGTAATCAGCTATGGCTGAATGGAATGGACAAGTTTACCATAGGACAAGTTTACCATGAATTGAAATGTATCATATGATGAAAGCCCTAGATATTATGATAGAGAGTGTCCATGAGAATGATGAGGATGAAGGTCCCTGTTGTTCATACAACCCAAACCCATATGCACCCTTGCATAATCAAAACAAATCAGCTAGGTTGTAGTATGAAATTGAAAAAGAAAAGTAGTTTCTACAGTCTCTATTGCAACAGAAAAAATAATTAGAAAATCAAATCAGGCTACATCAGTCCAAGCTGTAATCCAATGCCCTTCTTGTTGTTGCCAATGGCTCATTTTTTCAGCCTCATCCCATTGCTAATGAAACCACATACAAATAGTTGGACCTCTCATGGGTCGATTATGAAAAGTAATCCATGCCTAATAAGATCTATTATCAGATGCCTTTATTTGATGGGTGTGAAGTAATAATTTCATGGAGGCACTACTACAATTACCAGGGACCTTGAGGTAATAATTTCCAACTGTGAGGCCTCTACCCAAATGTTTTTTTAGAGATTTGTCTAGGGCAGTTATCTCTTGTTGATTTGGATCATGTTGAGAGCACATTTTTGAGCTCATTGGTTGGGCCTAATAACTTTGAACCTGGGTGTTCTCGTGTGGGTCAAGTTTTTGATCTGCAGAGTGAAGAGGAGAGAATCATGGGTGATCTTCTTAGCAGCAGTTTTTACACTCCCCACATTTACTCAATCAAAAAACCATAGCACAAAAGAAGGTGGCACTTTATCTTAGTGTGGTTACAAGAGTGAGCAACGAGGAGATTTGAAGTGCAAATTACAAAACAAATTAGTCAAAATTAGATAAAATGGATTACATTAGATTGCAGGGATCAGGGATAGCTTTTTGGTGCCTATAAGATGTTGAAAATATGATAATCTGGGCAGAAGATATGCTTGTTTCCATGCAAGGTGCTTACAAAGGCAATATAATTTTATCACCAAATTTAGAAGCCTTCTCCAAATTTGGATTTTTTTTCCAAATTTAGAAACCTTCTAAAGAGAATTTCTAAAAATAGAAGACTACCCGATAACTTTAGAGGGCTACCAAATTAAGGGAAGCCTCTAGATTTGGTAACTACAACCAAAATAGAAAAGATCTACCAATTTAGGGTCGCTACCAAAATGATAAGCCATTGCTAAATACCACATAGGCTACTATATAGAGGGGGTCCATGGGTGTTAAATCCATGTGGGCTGATGAAGGGTCTATTGGCCTTACAAAGGAAAGATCATGGAATTAAAAGGTTGTGAACAATGTGGTCAAAGGCTTAGAGAGCCCCACACCCATGAAGGGAACATTTCCAATGTCAATAGGAGTGCCTACAGTTACCCCAACAAATGCTTTTCCTACGTCATCATGATTTAATACCTATGACTTTTTGTTTCAAAAAATTTAAATGTTAATCATATCAAAGAAAAATTAATGAAGTCATGACACCTTTGTTGTATATGCCTACATAGAGATTCCATTGCATAAGAGAATATGCTCGGGAATATTCTACAATACATACGGCCTTGGGTTTTATTTTTTTCTTCTAGTTACCCTACTATGAACTTGACAAATTTAAAGTTGATTCATATGTTTTGATACCTTCTGGACATAATAGCATAGTTCGTTTTGAGCTAGGAAGCCCTAAAAATTGATCTCTCCATTGAAGCTTCAATCTTGAAACCCTTGATTGTAAGTGGATGTGGACAAGTTTAAAATCACCACGTGGCCCTAATACCATATAAGATTCAATGAGAATTCAAACGCATGAGTCAAGAACTCGATGGGAGGAGACAAGTTACAAAAGCTATAAACAATTAGACAAATGATGTAGAATGCAAATAACAACTATTCTAATATTGGGGATATGAAAAGATGTAATACAAAAAAATTGCTTATAAATATATATATGCCTCTTGGATGCATGAATCAAGGATCACTCTCAATCAGGGGGTGAGTTACCTCAATCCAACTAAGAGGTCAAAAGTTGAACTATCAACAATGGATCAGTTAACTCAAATGAATAAGACAAAGGTGGCCTTGACTGAACAAAGGTGGCACCTAACTATAGTCAATCAAGGATTGATGAGGTATTGGTGGCACTTGTGTTTTTCAAGTCGAGGTGAACACATATCATTATTATCTACCTAGGTGAGAATAATTAAATATTCTTATATCCTAAGTAAATTTATAAATAGGTGTAATATTACACTAACATAATGAATACACAAGCAATTAAATAATCAATTAACCTATATTTAATGAGCTAGTGTTGATACTAAAATTAAATATGGAATTTAAATAAATAAAATAAATTACTTAGCTAGATTCCAAAGGGAGGAAAATGATGTTGAAGATGTTTGGAATCAATTCACAAATATTCTTGAAATTATGGTCTTGCTCAGATGAATGTCTTAGAATCTATAAATTGATTGTACCCTACTCTAGTTTAACTTTGTGTTTGTAATTTACTAATCTCCATGAGTGTGGAAATGATTTGGTGTGCAAAATTGAACCTAGACTTACAAAAGTGAATTTGAAAAAAATGAATGACTGTTGTAGATGTGCCTCAACTTACTATACTTGTGTCTGATAAGGAGTAGTGTCTATAGACATCATTCAAAAAATTGCTGAGGGTCGTGTTCTCCTTGGTCAAGCCCTAGATGGAGTGGTTTAATCGCTATGAACCAAAATTGAAGACCATGGGCAAGCATGCAATATGCCTAGGATAATGATGATGATTGTTGATGATGTAATTAAGATGCTCTATGATGTTGGACCATACGAATGATCTTCTAATGATTCCTAGGTCATTTGCAAATGAATAAGGAATATCCTAAAATATAATAACACAAACATGCGCTATGTTAGCTCACAATAGTTAGTGAAAATGTCAACAAAGGTTTAAAATTGAATTTTGGATTTAAAAGTTCAATATTCAAATCTACAACTACAAAAACCCATTAGGTCAATTCCGCACCACAATTTTGATTCAAAGTCACAAATGAGAGATCTAAAAATTAAGATTAATTTTTAAAAGTGAATGATCATAAAGACAAAAAACACAAAATAAAATAATATCATGAACTAAACTTCACACAAAAACACCATTTATAAACATTATTAAATAAAAGACATAGTAGTCAAAGTGGGTCAAAACATAAAAGAAAAATGGACATGTGCATGTACTTCCACCATTATAATTTCATAAGGACGACTAAAAATATAAAGATGTGGTCCTCCTAAAAGAAAAGTTTGCTTATACTCGAAGCAAAGAATTTAAGAAAAATTATCTTCTGTAATTTACATGAGACGCCTCCCCGACATTATTTTTAAAAAATTCAATAGGTAAAATAGATATATAATTTGCTTCTAAAATCCAAAATACAAATACAAAATTCTATATAATAAAAAATGAAGTGATTTTGCAGTTTAAATTGACGTCCATCTATATCAATTTTGAAAGATGGACTCCAGCTCACAGGCTATGTCTCAGATGTGGATTGGGAACAGTATAATCGAAAGCTGCTTCTCAAATTTACCAGTTTTGTGGGGTCAGATTGCATTATTCTTCATTGATTAAAGTGATGATAAATCTCTGTGTGAGTTCAGACCAGAGATATTTTGTCAATACAATATTGTGTTATAGAATTGACAGGCGTTTAGATGTTTTTATGTTTTTTATTCTAAAAGAATAGAATAGAGTTGAAGGTTTTTAATGTTTAGAGGAAAAAACTGTTTAAGGGATATTTGATTAGTTATTTTAGTTTTTTGTATTGTTGATTTTTTGCTATTTATTTTGATAATAAATTTCCTTGTTTTCTCAGTGTTCTCCTCTTTGAATGGATTTTTTAACAAAACTGCTGGTAAATATCCGTATATTCTGTGGAATGCCATTGTAAACTTGGCATTCTACTCAGTTGTTCTAACTGTACAAAAGCTATATACCCTCTTCTCCTGTTCTTTTTGTCTTTTCTATCTATTTATTTCACTCAGAAAATCATGTAAATTAATCCTCAATTAAACTAGAATTTACAAAATATTTACCAATTTTTTAACCCAAAGTGTTTTTTACATAAATCTATATTTACAAAATAAATTAATAATGTATTTTAATTTTCAATATATATTAAATTTTTAAAAACCCTAATTAATTTTAACACCACTTTCTTTTAAAGTTCCAATAACAATTTCTCACATCTTTTAGTTTCATTATATTACTATTAAATTTACACCACTTTTAAAGTTCCATTAACAATTTATTAATTTTTTATTTTCATTGTAGTAAATTTTTAAATTTATTTATTTGTGATTATTTTTACAATTCTACTATCATTTGCTTGATAAATGACAAAATATGAATAAAAAATTTAATTGTAAATAAAATATACACAAATTTTCTTTAAAAAAACTCTCTTTCAAATCTTATCGCGAACTGTGGCTTGCTGACTGCTGCTATGGAGAGATTCCACAGTGAGGACAGGACATTCCACCTCCCGACTAGAGAGATGGCCGTGACACTGAAGGAGGTCTATCAGATTTTGCATTTGCCGATTGATGGCGAGCTTGTGGAGTATGATCCACAGAGAGGTGTGGGACTCGCCGAGTGCAGGCGAGTGTTTGATGACCTAGAGCTGGTTGGACAAGTCATCCCTTGGCAGGATATTCATGATTACTACGACTACTTCCTAGGGATTGTAGCAGGTTTGATCGGAGGCGTTGTATGCCCCGACAGGAGATTACATGGGTTCCCCATTGGATGGGGTAGGATCATGGAGAGGATGGTGACAAAGGGTACCCGATATGCTTGGGCCCATTTATACAACGATATGCATCAGGTGGTGTATCACAGGAGCACGAGCCTTTCTGCAGGCGTGTCACTATTACAGTTTTGGCTATGGGAGCACATAGCGATCATGAGACCGATATGTGTGTTCGACAGACAGAGGGGAGAGCCATATAGTTATGGCTACGCAGGAGTGATTTCCCAGCATAGGCTGGGGAAGCTGGAGTATTGGAGACATGCCTTGGATGGAGTAGATGTGGTCATCTGGTGACCATATCTAGACTACGAGCCGTGGGATGACGAGGCAGACGAGCTACCTTACTATTTTCAGATGAGATGGCTGATAGGGCAGACCCGCCACATACTAGAGAGGTAGATTGTTGGCAGAGTACTGAGACAGTTTGGCAGGAGGCAGGGCATGCCACAGGGGTAGGCTTGGTTTGCACGGACACACGTGGAGAGGGTCAGATGGGGACCGATGGCATCCTACGAGGAGGCCCTGGCAGAGTTTTGATAGACACCTTATGTCGCCTGGGACATGAGGAGGGAGATAGCAGACTTCGAGATGTCATAGGATTATGAGGATTGGTTTACTGAGCACCCATTCCCGAGATATTCAGGACCTGGGGTACTGGTGCCTCGCATAGATGAGGTAGACTCAGATGATGAGGGTCAGGTTGGCCGGAGGAGGAGGAGGGGGAGGGGTAGAGGGAGAGGAGTCAGAGATGGAGGAGATGACAAAGGAGGAGGGGGAGGAGGTGGAGGAGACGATGGAGGTCAACCCAGACAGAGGCATAGAGTTGGGGAGGGACCAAGGGTTGCACAATAGGTACCACAAGAGGTACTGTAGGTACAGCGAGGACAGATGCCACCACCTCAGCAGGTGGCATAGCAGCAGGTGCCACAGCAGCAGGTGCCCCAGGGTCCAGCACAGGTAGATATTCATGAGAGGACCATAGCCACACTCAGAGGGCATGTTAGACAGCTACAGGCCCAGCTCAGGAGGGTTGAGGCTCGACGAGAGACAGACGCAAAGTACATTGTGGGTCTGTCTAGAGAGAGGGACATGGCAGACGCTCGGATATGAGTTATCTGGGTGGAGAGGGATACCGCAGTGGCAGCCCTAGGGACAGATGCGACGAGTAGCTTTTTGGTTGGGTAGGTGTAGCAGACATAGGCTCAACTAGCACAGGTATAGGGAGAGCTGGCACAGGTGCGAGGGCAGCTAGCATAGGTACAGGGGGAGCTTGCCAGAGCGCATGCCCAGACGTAGTATTATCACAGATTATAACATGGTGCAGTGCCGGTTAGTCAGAGGGCTCCGAGCTATAGGAGTCAGTCTATGGCCTCACAGAGAGCAGGTCCATCGAGGTCAGGTGCCTCCATGATGGGCCCACAACAGTCTGAGGCCGGCAGAGGAGGAGGAGGAGACACTGCCGGTAGCAGTGGTCCACAGCAGCAGAGGTAGCAACATCACGTAGACTATTTTGGATCCTATGTACCTTTTGATGGCTCAGATAGCTGGATAGACTTGTATCACTTTTGTATTTTGAGACATGTATCACCATCCGTTGGGATGTACTTATTGTATATGACACCGATTCAGAGACAGACATTTGGATATTGTACATTTGGACATATTTTATGATATTTATATGACGATGCATCTATTTTGATTCTCTCTATATGGATGAGTCTATGATGCACTTTTTATTGCATGATGCGATGTATGTGTTTATCTAATGCAGACTTAGATGTTTTTACTTGATGTTATGAGATGTTATCTGATGTTGATTTTTGATATGATGCTATGTGATGCTATATGACCTAATGCAGACTTAGATGCTTTACTTGATATGTTTCTAACATGTGTGAATGCAAAATGATATTTATATGATTATGCAACTTATGTGATGCACTTAGCTATGTTTTTGAGTTTTTTCTGCTTCGACACTATATGATGATTGTAACAAACTGTATATGGATGACTTAATGTATGTATGCAACTGATTTAATCATGTAAATGACTATCTCATGTGATATGATATGCAACTATATGTTATGTTTTTGTGATGTTCAAGTGTACTCTATCGACACAGAAATGACATAATGATAGATAGAAGATTGATTGACAGAAGAATGACTTGATAGAACGATTCACAAGCTTCACTTTGTATTGTTATGGATGTGTAAATGGATGTATAATGGATGGATTTGATTTTGACATCTTGACAGTGCAAGTATTTTGAAGTGCTTTATTTCATCATTGGGCGATTTTTTTTTGGGTACTTTTCTGAAATGTTGTAAGTTAATACAAGCATCTAGGTATAATTGAACCGAGATGACCTGAGCATTGCTTACATGGATTTTGATTTAGCAAGTTAGTACAAGCATCGAGGTATAATTGAACCGAGATGACTTGAGTATTTCTTGCGTATCAACAAACAAGGATTGCCCCCGTTCATGTTAGACCTTGGATGTCCTTGATGATCTTTTACCGATCATGTCCTTAGACAAGGCTTCACATTACTAAAGTTTAATCCACAAACAACAAACAAAAAAAATAATCATGCCCCCATCATAGCATCTCTATCTTTTGGCATCCTCAAGTAGCATAGAAAGGCATGATAGCATAAATCAAGACTCTGTAAGTTAACCTAACCAACAAAAAACATTCTTGCATTTAGATGTGTTTGTTTCTTGCCATAATTTGAGTAAAATCAGTTAGGAGGCCTTAGGAGTTTGCTTTGCTTTGGATAGGTTAATGTCTTGCGTCAGGACTTTTGCTTGAAAAGAGTAGGTTTCACTTGTGCTTGCTTGCTTGGTGAGAAGAACTTCACAATCCTTATTGGGGAGACGGACCCTAAGGGACTGACCTAGTGCCTCGGGGGCTCATTGCTAAATGGCCTTGCCTACGTGACGATGCAGAGGCAACGTAGTTCGGAGTAAACCCTAATGAACCATGGATGGACTAGAAGAAAGATGACAAGAAATGGGATGGATGGGACCGTGGGAGCCTCGGGGGTGCATTTGATAAATGGCCTTGCCTACGTGACAACGCAGAGGCAACGTAGTTCATGGACTTGGACCATGGATACCGACGAGAGACACTATGCTAGGTTGACACGATGGATACAATATGGGACAAAACCTTGGTTGACAAGGCCAACAAAGAGATAGAGTATCAAGCCATGATAGGTTACTGTCAGGATTTTATTATGGGATAGACATGGGTTGAATGGGACACAAGGAAGAATGGACTCAAGGTGATTGGTTTCCCAAAGATGGAGAAGGTAGTTTATCACAAGTAACACCTGTTTACTAGGTTTTCACCACTTGCTTTTATTTGCACGAAAAGCTAGAAAGTATACATAATGCCTGATTGCCAGGTTTTCATCATGATACCTATCCAAGGTGCCTGTTTGCCAAGTTTTCGCCAAAGGATGAATTTTTTTGTATTTTTGTATTTTTTGATTTTTTTGTATTTTTATGCCCCCCTTACATTGGGGTTCTCCTAGGTATAGAACTGGAGAAGATGCATGCTGTTGATTGGGTCATCAAATAGCTCACCCTTTGATGTTGCTAACTGATATGCCCCCGATCCATAAGCAGCTACAATTACATAAGGCCCAAGCCAGTTGGGTTCAAACTTGCCCTTCTTTTCCCTATCCCGTTGATTGCGGGGATTTTCCTTAAGGACTAGATCTCCAACTTTGAAGACTCTTGGGCGAACTCTATGGTTATAGCTTCGTGACATCATTTGTTGATATGCTTTGAGATGGTCAAAGGCTTTCTGTCTCCTTTCCTCTAGCAACTCTAGTTCTTGCAATCTGGAGACTCTGTATTCTTCATCTGATATGAGACCTTTTAACGACACCTTGAGAGATGGTAATTCAACCTCAATGGGAAGGATAGCTTCTAAGCCATAGACAAGGGCGTAAGGTGTAGCACATGTGGGAGTGCGTATACTGGTTCTGTAGGCCCACAGAGCGGGATTGAGTTGGATATGCCAATCACGGCCAGCATCATTGACTGTCTTCTTGAGGAGTTTCAAGATGGTCTTGTTGGATGCTTCAGCTTGACCATTGCCTTGGGGGTAATAGGGTGTAGAGAAATGGTGTTAGATTTTGAATCGGTCATAGAGTTCTTGGACATCCTGGTTTTTGAAGGGTCTTCTGTTATCCGTGATGATGGACTGTGGAATTCCGTATCTGTAGATGAGGTAATTCAAGATGAATGAGGAGATTTGCTTACCTGTGACGATGGTGAGGGGAACGGCTTCAATCCACTTGGTAAAGTACTCAGTGGCGGTTATGATGAATTTGTGGCCGTTGGATGAGGGTGGATGGATTTTTCCCACAAGGTCACGTCCCCATTGGCAAAAGGGCCAAGGTGTCGTTAAAGGTCTCAATTCTTGAGCTGGTGCATGTATCAGGTTCCCATGTATTTGGCACTACTTGCACTTCTTTACAAACTGATATGAATATGTTTCCATGTTCGAACAGTAATAACCCAAATGCATGAGTTTCTTGGCTAAGGAAGGACCACTAGAGTGTGTTCTGCAAATCCCTTCGTGCACTTCTTGTAAGGCGGTTAGGGATTCTTCTCGTTCTAAACAACAGAGTAAAGTACCATCTAGACCACGTCGGTATAGGGTATCAGAAATAATGATATAGCGAGAGGTTTGGCATATAAAGGTTCATCGTTGGTTTGAAGATAGGTCAAGTGGGAGGGTGTTGTCCTTGAGGTAAGTATAAATCTTACCGTACCAAGGTGAATCAGATCCAACTAAAAGGCATATGGTGTGGTTCTCTGATATATCATAAGTTGGTTGTCGAATAGTTTCCACTAAGAACTCGTATCGTGAGAACTCGTATCGTGACTCATTCTCTGGTATCTCAAGAAGAGAGGCAATGGTTGCCATGGCATCTACTACTTTGTTCTCAATCTGAGGTATCTGCTCAAAAGATATAATCACAAAGTATTCCTTGAAGTCATCTATCATGCGCTTGTATGGGACAAGCTTCTCATCTTTGGTTTGGTAATCATCATTGACTTGATTTATCACTAGTTGAGAATCACCGTAGACATGTAGCTCTTTGATTTTCCACTCTGTTGCCATCTTGATACCAATGACTAAGGCTTCATATTCAGCTATGTTGTTAGTGCATGGGAATAGCAAATGGTAAGACTTCAGAATGGTGTCGCCATGAGGAGTTACAAACAAGATTCCTGCCCCGAGCCATGGTTTGTCTAGGAGCCATCAAAGTAGAGCTTCCAGGAATGTATTGAGATGTTGAATAAGGATTCATCTGGAAAGTCAAATTGCATTGGTGTGGTGTCCTGTAGTGGTGCATCTGTTAAATGATCAGCAATGACTTGCCCTTTGATAGCTTTTCTGTCTACATACTTAATGTCGTATTCACTTAGGAGCATTACCCATTTGGCTAGGTGACCTGTGAGAGCTGCTTTGCTTAGTACGTATTTTAGTGGATCTATTTTTGCAATAAGTTTGACTGGATGTGCAAGCATATAATGCTGAAGTTTTTGGGAAGCAAAAATTACCGCAAGACATGATCTTTCTATCTGTGAGTATTGCAACTCGTAGCCCACTAATGTTTGACTGATATAGTAGATGACTCTTTCTTTATTCTCATAGTCTTGTTGTGCTAGAAGAGCCCCAAGAGCAGTAGGTGTAGCAGATATGTAGAGTATCAATGGTTTCCCTTGGATAGGAGGCATGAGAATAGGTGGATTCATAAGGTACTCTTTCAGTTTGTTGAATGCCTCTTCACATCTCTCATCCCATTTGAATGGAATGTTCTTGTGCAGGAGATGACTGAATGGTGGACACTTGTCTGCCAGCTGTGATATGAATCTATGGATTGCTTGTAGCTTGCCTTGTAGCGATCTTAGTTGTGTAAGAGTTTTGGGTGGTGGCATGTCCATGATAGCCTTGACTTTGGCGGGGTCCACCTCTATTCCATTTTCTGATACAGTAAAGCCTAGAAGCTTGCCTGAGGTGACTCCAAACACATATTTCTTTGGGTTCAACCTGACTTTGAATTGCTCTAATCTTTGAAAGACTTTCTCTAACACATCCAGATGTGATTCCCTTGTGAGTGACTTTGCCAGGATATCATCTACATAATCTTCCATTGTTACATGCATCATGTCATGAAATATAGTGGTCATAGCACGTTGATGTGTGGCTCCTGCATTCTTTAGCCTGAATGGCATGACATTCCAATAGAAAGTGCCCCAAGGACATGTAAACGTTGTCTTATGCTGGTCTTCCAGTGCTATCTTGATCTAATTATATCCTGAGAAGCCATCCATGAGAGATAACATGGTGTGCCCTACTGTTAAGTCGACTATGATATCTATATTTGGCAACAGAAAAGCATCCTTGTGGCAAGCTTTGTTTAGATCTCTAAAATCATTGCATAGTCTGACTCGGCCATCTAGTTTGGACACTGGTACTATGTTGGAGACCCATTCTGGATAGTCTATAGCTCTGATGAACCCTACATCCAGTAATTTCTTGAGTTCTTCTTTTACAAGCAGTGCTATGGGTGGATGCATCTTCCTAAGCTTTTGTTTCACTGGTTTCACTCCTGGATCGAAAGGAAGATGGTGTAGAATCAAATCTAGATCTAACCCTGGCATATCTATGTATGACCAAGCAAAATTGACTTGCTTTCTCTTGAAGAATGGTACAAACTTAGTCTTCTCTGGTGGGGTTAGAGATTTAGCAAAGTGAATGATCTTAGGTTGTTCCTTTGTTCCCAGGTTAACCGGCTCTGTCGATTCCACAACAATCTGAGACTTCTCCTAGTGCATGTCATTGGGGAGAGTGTCAAGCCTTCCATCATTAGGTGCCACAGTTGGGTATTCACCTTCAGATGCATCCTTTCTTTTTACTGTTTCAGAATCTGACACTGCCGTAGAATGGTTTTCACCGTCAGATCCAGTTTTTATTTTGATATTTTTGTGACTGGAAGGCTTGGAACCCTCTTCGAAGTAAGCCATGGTATTAAGTTCAATAGCGAAACCAGCTTTATGATCTCCCTTGGGAAGGTGGTCCCTAAGTTCTATGTAGTCAATATAAGCATCGTCGTTTTGGAACATATCTAGTTGAGGAGTTCCTCGTAGATCCCAATCAATAAGTTCAGGATGTATAAGGGGGAGGGAGTCGGAGGATAGATCTGATTCGTTGATAGTTTGAATGGATATACTAGCAGTATTGGTAGGGGGAGTGTTCGGGATGGTACTTTCCTCCAAATTGTTTATTGCGATAGAGCTTGAACTTTCCTCGAAAGTCATATTCTCAAAGATAGGCAAATCAGACTCTAGTGGTCTGTTCGGTAGCATTTGTCCCTCATGGTAGGGGCTATAAGTTTGAATGGTATCACATTCTTTGTCATCGTAGGAATGCTCTGTCAGCTCATCCCACTCATATTCATTGGAGTCTGTGTCACTATCCACTTGAAGTGTATGGATCATTTCCACAAGACAAGCATTCTCTTTAGCTTTACCCTTACCTTTATAGCTGAGGCCATTTGTATTTCTAGCCAATGAGGATGAAGAGGGTTGAATGGGTTCTATGATTCCTTCTTTTCTTAGGCCAAGAGGGCCTTGTCCTTCGTAACCCATTCTATGTAGGATAGCTTCACCTCGCCCATAGAGTTTTGTTGGGAGCCTAGGTGGTTCTTGTTGTATGTTCTCTTCTTCTTCGGTATAAAGCCATTGTAGGACATCTCTTTCTTCTGTTTCATTGGATAAGGTCCCCCATTTGACAAAGGGAGCTGTGGGAGGTATAGGAGGAGCAGATGGCTTTGGAAAATGCTTGGGTCAACCAAAGGATCTAGGAGATAACGACATCTTGGCTAGATTGAGGTTGTGCTCGATGGAGTATTCCCCAACTCTGGTTTCTTTGATAGTAATTTTCTGCTCTTTGGGCCTTGATGAGGAAGCTTCAGAGGTATGGTCTTGCTGTGGGGTAGGGGATGTAGATGCTCTATTGTTTGGTATGATGCAATCGGGTTTTGAAAGGACAGAGTTGCAATGCTGGAAGGGGTCAGTGTTGCCTTGGATGGTAACTTGCTTGCCATTATGTGGGAATTTTATGCATTGATGATAGGTAGAGGGAACAACTTTCATTGCATGGATCCATGGTCTTCCTAGGAGAATATTATAGGCGAGCTCCCTATCTAGGACTTGGCACACAACATATTTTATGACAGGTCCCACTTGTATGGGTAATACCACTATTCCCTTGGTAGTTTTCTACTCTTCATCATAGGCTTTGATAGTTATCTTCTTTCTTGGATTGACTGCGTTCTCAGAGAACCCTAGTGTAAGGACAAGCTTTAATGTGCAAATATTTAAACTGGCTCCCCCATCAATGAGAACCCTCTTGATGCGGTGCTTGTGGATGAAGGCAACAATATGTAGAGGGGTGTTATGAGGCTGAGACACAGAGAGGTCATCTTGTTCAGTGAATGATATGGTGCTTGAGGAGGTCAGATTACCTACCATGGCCTGGAACTTCTCTTGGGCCAAGTTAGTGGGGATGGTGGTTTCCACTAAGGCTTTATTGAGAATCTCCTTATGAGCAGATAGATGCAACAACTCCAAGATAGACATGTGAGCCGGAGTTTTCTGTAGTTGGTCTATGACATTATACTGACGAAAGTTGGACTGAGAAGGTGACGACCTTGGAGGGACAGTATTCAACGTGACTTTACCAATGCGGGTAATGATACTAAAACCAGTTCTGTTAGGTTCTTACTGTTGATTGGGTGTGACAACATTGATTTGTGGGACATGCTCGGATAGGCAATTGATGGTATAGTTGAATGGCACACTTGCATAGTTGGCATTACTATTCCCACTATTCTGATTTGGCCTGTTGTGGTTGTTGTTGTTACCGTTGTTGTTATTGCCATGATTGTTGTTGCTGTTGTTGTTATTGTCGTGGTTGTTATTGTTGTTGTAGTTATTGCCGTGGTTGTTATTATTGTTGTATGGCCTGTTGTGATTGAGAAGTGGATCCCTGTAAGCCACATGCGTCTCATTGGAGGTATGTTGTTGGGTTCCTCCTTGATTTTGATCAAGCACATCTTGGATAACATGTTTAAGATGGATATAATTGTTGGTAGTATGTCCCCTTCCTCTATGACACTCACAATAGTCAGTGTCTTTCCAATAAGGAGGTTTGACTATGGGCTCATAATCACTTGTTGGCGGTTGAGAGATTTCATTGTTATCCAATAACTTCCGTAATGCGGATTCTTGGGACTCACCCAATAGTGTGAACTTTCATCTTAGATTGCTACTGAACCATGGTCTTGGCTCCCGAGAGAATTGTTTGTTGGGTGTAACATTGCTTGCTTCTCCTTTGAGAGTGAATATGGGTTGTTGCTTGGGAGCCGCCACCTTGGCGTCAACCACTCCATCGTTGACATCATTCTTATTCTTGGTCCAAAACTTTGATTTGTCAGTCGTGTAGTTGGAGGTAGGTGTGTCCTTGTATAACTTGATTTGCCCCTTGGTGATCATAGCTTTTTCGATAAACAATCCCATTTCGATGACTTTTAAGAATGATGTAGGGCATTGTATTTGTATTTGATAGCCAAGATCGGTGTTGAGGTTATGGAAAAACATCTCCATTAGTTGCTTCTTAGGTACATCGTACGAGCATTTGCTTGCTAGTTGTCTCCATCTTTGTAGGAAGGTGGCGAATGATTCGCCACTCTTTTGCTTGGTGTTACATAGGTCGAGCATAGAGACTTCATGTTCAATATTGTAAGAGAAGTGTGTGATAAATTTGTTGACTAGTTCATCGAAAGTTTTGATGCCCGGTGGAAGCCACGAGAACCACTCCATAGCTTGACTGCCTAGTGATCTAGGGAATAGTCTCATTAAGTAAGTATCATTGTGAGCTACTTCCAAGCATGCTACATTGAATTCCCTAATGTGATCTCTAGGGTCCCCTTTTCCTTTGTACTTGTCAAACTTAGGGACTTCAAATCGATAGGGAAATGGTTTCATGATCAAACTTTTATCAAAGGGGTACGGTGCAATATCTTCCAAGGAGTAGTTTTTAGTGTTTGCACCCGTCTTGAGATCCGACATTTGTTGCTTTAGACCCTCGAGTTCTTTCCTCATTTCTTCCATAGGAGTACTTTGGTCTATGGTTTTCTTTCCTTTATCTTCCACATTAGTGTCTAGGGTTTTCTTTCCCTTTTCACGATCATCCTCTATGTTTTCCAAGATTGTACTTATATCAAAATCCGCGGGGAGTTTAATTCCAAGACTAGCAAGATGATAGAAATACTTATGAGGGTCTTCATGGAGCACTTTCTCTACTAAGCGTTGGAATTTCTAATCTTGGATGCTTCCTTGATAGTCTTCGTTAGAGATTTCTTCATCACTATCGTGAGGTGTGACGATGTGGTTGGATGATCCAGCCATTTCAAGTTATTTTTGTATTGAGATCTAGTAAGAACCATGCAAGGTGACGTGGGATGAGGTGGAATGGGACAAGAGATTTTGGCAAGGTGCCGATGGAGACTGCTGAGAATAGGATACTTATGACAAGATTTGGACAAAGGACTTTCTCGATCAATGTTTCCAAGTAAGATGGCCGATACAAGACGATAGCCACTAGTAAGGGTACTCAATACCTGTCTTACTGTGTAGGGACTAGTCGTGTACCAAGACCTCTAGCAAAGTTCTGTGACCTACTAGGTTTACGTGAATACAAAGTGATACAAAAAAGGGGCCTATGCTGACCTAATATGGGATACTTTTGACTTTGGACTAGAAAGACCTGATAGAAGGTGAATGGGATGACCAACGAAAGAGGGATTTTGATGCGAAATGGATGGAAAACTGACTGCAAGGTGAGACCTAATCTCTGAACCTAAAACTAGACTGAAATGGGTACTCAGAACTAGTGAAATTTTTCTCTTGAAAATTGTGCAAGTGCTCACTGTCGTGTATGCGCTGAAACAGATGCGCTGCAAAAATTGACAGATGCGCCGTAAGTCAGGATATATGCACTGTATTGGTAAAATGCAAATGTGCAGGAACAGTCAATAAAAGTGCTGAAAGTCGCTACAAATGCGTCGAAAGTCAGCACAGATGCGCAGGAATAGAGGACGAATGCGCCGCTCTGGCTTTTCTCAAATTTTTTGCAAGTTTTTGGAAATTTTTTTTTGGTGTTTTTTGGTACTTTTGGTTGCAAGAATGTTTTTCTGATATGATTTTTTGAATTTATGGCAAGAAAACATAGCAAACACAAAGAATTTTTTTTATGGTTTTTTTATTTTTATGTGATTTTTCTGACTCTATTTGGACTAAAAGGAAAAATAAGTACAAAATCCTAGGCTCGAAATGGATTATAAGGGTTTTTGGCCACTAGAACAAAAGGGTGTTTAATGAGGGCAACTGTTTGAGTGGTTACACATGCGGCAGCACTACTCTCCGTTATGGAATCTCCCAGCTTGCAAGGGTTGCGCCTTGGAGGGTTTTGGGGGAGGTTGGCTGTCGGTGTAACACAACTTCACTCGTTGTTTGAAGCTTTCACTCCAAACATAATTTATTTATAGTGGCTTGGAAGGGCTTGGCGTCTAACCTATTACCACTTAGGGTCATTCCTACTTGGATAAGCGGTCTCCAAGAGTAGGCCCCTCTAAAGGAAAAACACATGCGAAAATGATACTTCTGGCATTTTGGTCACCCAAGATAGGGGAGAGCATAGGCCTAGTATCATTCCCAAAACACAGTATATAGTGGTTCTTTCCCCCTAGTTAAAATAAAAAAAACTAGATGAGCTATCTACTTGGGCAAGCATAGAACTTTGAAGTGATTTGCAAGATAGCAATGGTCCAATTTTAACCAAGATAGTAATGATGAGTTCAATTTTATCCACGTAGCATGAATTGTTAACTTTGAAATGTTGGTCAATCAAAATAGCAGTGGTTCAATTTTAACCAAGATAGCAGTGATGAGTTCAATTTTTAACCACGATAGCACGAGTTGTTAACTTTGAAGTGATGGTCAATCGAGATAGCAGTGGTTTAGTTTTAACCCAGAAAGCAATGATGAGTTCAGTTTTATCTAGATAGCAATAACTTTGAAAAGATAGCAATGTTGCAATGCAAGATAGCAATGAATCAATTACCTCTTTCCTAGTTAAAAACTACGTGAGATTTGCATGAGCATCTATTTTACTATCCTTTTAGAAATTGAAGTGTGAGATAGCAAAAATGCAACTATATGAGACTAAACCAGAACCTATCCTGCAAAACAGCTCCAGAGAATACCTGCAAAGATGTCAGCGTTAGCAAAATCTTCCTAGAAAACCCTAAAATCACTGCCTACAACAGAAGCGCAGCTTCACTGACTGAATGTGCAGAAATAGTCAACAGAAGCACTATAAAAACACATGCGCTGGAACAGACAGTAAATGTGCAGGAATAAGGTGTAAATGCGCCGTCTCTGGGGTCAAAAGTGTTGGAATAGTGAATGTATGTGCTACGTTAACAGATGCACCGTGACAGTTGGTATATGCACTGGAACAGTGAATATATGCGCTGATTAGCAGATGCGCCGTGACAGTTGGTATATGTGCTGGAACAGTGAATATATGCACTGATTAAACGGATGCGTCGTGATAGGTAACAGATGCATGTTAGAAATTGACATATGCATTGTTTCCTCCTGTGTACGGCTTTCTAAACACAAAAACTCAGTTTTTGGTTAAATTTGGGGCTAGGCCCCACGGTGGGTGCCAAAAATGTTAAGGAAAATTTGGATCAAACAATGAATATGCAATATAATCAATAGCAAATACCCAAAACTCAATAGAATAGTGAACTAAGAAGATTAAATCAAACAAGCAATGAATCAACAAAGCAAACCTTCCTTAGATCGAAACTTCCATTGTTGCCTATCAAAAATCATCCTTGTGTGTATGAAAAGGGCCCTCAATGAGTGCACTTCTTTGCTTTGTCAAGAATGTCGATTATGAATGGCTATGCTAATGTCACAATGAAGAGAAGCTCCACAACGATGGTAGTGCGTAGTGCGTAGTAACAAAAAGCGTGATCACAAGCGATGAAGGAATTGGTGCCAAAGGCACGCTGTAATTCCTGTAGAGTAACAATACTTAAAGCTTGGATGATTGAAATGGAAGAACAAGGTTCAATTTATAGACTTGGAAGAATGAAGATCAACGGTATAGAAGACTTGAGAAGATCAACGATATAGAAGACTTGAGGAACGTGCAACGAATAAGAAGAAGACAAGTGTCACACAAAAGCTGTTTTATTTGAGCTAATCACTTTCTTTTCTAAAGATAAGACATGCTTTTTATAAATTAGAAACCTTTTTCCTAATTTAAGAGATATTGATAAAAACAAGGTTGATTGAATAGATAACTCAACTTAAGATTTGCTTTTGCATGATTTTGATAGAAAATTAAATAATAAATTATTTAATTGCGTGTGCATGGAGAAGAAGACTTACTTTTAAAGATTTAAAAGATATTTGAAGAATTTTAAGATAAGAAAGCAAATTAAATAAATAGATTTATTTAATTGTTGTGCATGATTTGGAAGAATAAATAAAATATTTGATTTATTTTATTTTTGGAGAGTGAGAGAATTTAAATAAATTTGATTTGATTTATTCAAATTTGGAAGAATGAATTTGATTTTAATTAAATAATTGAGAATTATTTAATTGTTTGGAAGAATTAATATTAAATAAAGGAATTTATTTAATTAATTTTGACTTTAGAAGAGGTAATTAAATATTTTGATATTTAATTAACATAGAAGAATGTGAATCAAATAAATAAATTTGTTTATTTATTTATTGATAGAGGAATTAGAAGAGAATAAATATTAAGAATATTTATTTAGACTGAATCGTGTCATTTTTAGGCGTATACAGTACCCATACATGATTGAAGAAGAGACATGTAGTTTCTTACATTGTGATGCTTTTCTTACAAGAAACCATGATAACGGTTTTAAAAAATCTATCCATTACAACAAATATAATATAATTTTGATGCTTTGTCATAGGGAGGTTGCTCATGAAATCCATGTTGGTAGATTCATAGGACCTTTGCAGAACTGCAAGAGGTTTATAAAGCCCAAGCTTCCTAATCATGGGCTTGGAAATGCAACTGGGAATGCAAGATTTGATATGGTGCTCAATGTTTGCAAGCATATGAAGCTAATAAAAATATTATTATATTGTTGTTAAAGTCTTGGTAATGCTAAAGTGTCCAATTGTCTTGGCATAATGTGCCTCCTAGATGAGTTGAACTAGAAAGGTGCACGTTTTGGAACACAAAGATGTCCAAGCTTGAAAATAAGTATGTCACTTGAAGATGACAATCACCAACCTATTTACCTTGTGTAAGTAGGGTGTATGTTTGTCTGAAGTTTTGATATGTTGAATAAAGGTTTTCCTAGTGGGTAAAGTTGTGGTCGGGCAAGTCCAACACTGTGATGAGCATGTGCACTTGTGGTTGACTTAGGGAATCTACTACCATATTGTCTTTCACTTTTTTATTATCAATCACTAGATGGAATTATTGCAAGTATGTCATCCACCTCATGTGGAACACATTCTCCAACTTGCTCTATGTGTGCAGAAATTGGAGTGGCTTATGAACAAAATGAATTGTTGTCTCCTTACCTAGAATGTAATGTTGTCATTACTTGATAGATTGAACAATGGTATATAGTTCTTTCTTGTTATTAGGTGAAGTATCATTGCACTATGTCATTGAATGTCTCTAAATGGTAGGTGACTAGATACCCATGCTAAATGAGTATTATGCCTAGTGCATAATCAAATGCATCAATTTGAAGCTTAAAGTGGTACACAATGTCAGACATTACCAAAATAGAACACTGCTTAAGCTCCTCAAAAGTTTGTTGTTACACAAGTGTCCAAAAAAATGTTGCCTTGGCATCTATTATTTGATTTAGTGATCATGTGATGCATGAGAATCCAAGGAAAACCTACATTAGAAGTTAGAAAGTTTGAGAAAGCTACAATTCAGTGATGTTGCATGAAATCAACCAATTTCAAATCACCTTGATTTTCTCTGGATCTACATGGATTCATGCATGATTGATGATGTGGCCTCTACAATTCAATGATGTTGCATGAAATCAACCAATTTCAAATCACCTTGATTTTCTCTGGATCTACATGGATTCATGCATGATTGATGATGTGGCCTAGATACTAGATTTTTGTTGTACCAAAGGTACACTTGCTAAAGTTGGATTACTTGCGTTGTCATAGAGTGTCTAGGGTGCATGAGATGTACTCCACATGTTCCTCCCAAGTCTTGTTGAAGATGAGGATGTCATACAAGTAGATGATGATAAAGGGGTCGGTAAAGGGTTGTAGGATGTCATTCATTAGAAGCATGAACATCAATAGTGTGTCAACTGGTCATGTTGAAATGCACAACCATCCATTAATATAGTCCCTCCTTGGTTTTGAATACTGTATTTCAAACATCTTTAGGATGAATTGGTATGTAGTGAAATCCTAACTTGAGATTGATCTTCATGAAGAATTATGCACTATGGAGCTAGTCCAAGAGGTCATCAATGCATCGAAGAGGATATTAATTCTTCACTATGATCTTGTTAAGCACATAATAGTCAATGGAAAGTTACTTGTGTCATTTTTCTTGGGTGCAAGGGCTGTCAAATTGCCACAAAGAGAAGAGCCAAGTTTGATCTTTCCTTGATTAATCATCTCCTATGTTTGGTGTCAAACTTCATCATTCTCCCAAATGGATCTACAATAGAGAGGGGTATTCAAAGAGGGAATCTACGAACCAAATCAATCATGTATTGTACTACATAGTATGTAGGAAGATCTTTGTGCTTTTCAAAGACATCATTATACTGTTATAGTACCTTGTTAAGTTGATTCTATGATGATGTTTGTGCAACCTTGTGTGTTGCTAATGCAAGCTTGCTTTCTTACATAGGTGTCTTAGGGTAGACCATGATACTTGCACAAACTTATACATGTGTGAAATGATCCTATGGAATTGTTTGGTAGATACCAAGGATATTTTGGTCTTTGGTGAGAACTCATGAAGGTATACGTATTGGTCATTGACATGAGTGGTTCATCATTATGGTTTCACTAGATATGCACCATCTCTATCATACACATATGGCCTCCTAAGTAGTATGCCATATAATTCTAGTGGCATGACGTCATAAGTAATTGTGTCCTACATGGATTTAACTACATACTTGAAAGTACATTGATATTTTACTTGAATATCCTTACCTTGTAACCATCCCAGAGAGTATGGTCTTGGGTACACTTCAATAGAAAGGCATAGGTGGTTGAGTGCATCTTACATGATGATGTTATTCTAGATTCCATTGTCGATAATAACATGTACTTGTTCGTTGACCCAACACTTTATATGGAAGAGATGATTGCATTCCTTTGAAGTACCCATTATCATAGCTCTTGTTATGAGATATTGTGCCTCCTAATTAGTCTCCTTGGGGTTCATGAGATCTAATGTGGTTTGCATAATGAGAGATTGTTGTGTAAAACATTCTACATCACCATGGGAACTCATATAATGGTGATGGCACCATTTATTACCTTGCATCTTCTTGCTCTTTTCCTTGCTTGGCACAAATGATGTTGTGGCTTTAGAGTTTTGTGTAGATGACTTAGAGTTCTTTTGTTGCTTCTGTGTGGAAGGCTTGAAAGTGGTTTCTTGTGTGGGATTATTCTTATGCAAAGAAAACTCCTACTCGACCATCACTTTGGCTTTGATCTTGGATGCATTAAGGAATGCTTGACCCAATGTTTCTAAAGTCAAAAACTCCACCTTTGCATAGATATAATGTGGTAACCCACTTATGTATTTGAGCACTTTGTGTTGCTTGGGAGTTTATTCATGCAAGTGTGTAGAGTATTCATGGAACTCATTGGTTTAGTCTTCAACTAATTGCTCATTACACTTATGCAACTGCTAAAATTTCATATATTCATCCTCATAGTGTCTAGGGGGTAGTATTCCTCCTACAAAGCATTGACAAAGGAATCCCATGTTTGAAATGGATCATGATCCCTTTCACACTATGTGCTAAGTGTATGTCACTAGTGGGACACTAAAATAGACATCTTCAATGTTGCAAAAAATTCTTCTCTACATTTATTAAATGGTTGATAGAGAAATATGCTTCCAATGTTACACCCAATTGCCTAATGCTATGACATCAATTTTTCCTTCAAATGTTAGGTTGTCCAGGTTGAGCTGTATCTTGAAAGAGTTTTGGAGTTGTATGGGTACAAGCTATTGGATGAATTGTAGCATTGGTCCAAGTTGACACATGAGTTTGTACAATTGTTCGAAGAGTTCTTAACATTGTACTTCTAGGGATTCATTAATCATTGTACGAACATCTATAAACACTTTTGATATTTTCTATATATTAGCCATTTTACTCTTGTTCTGACATACGTCTAGTAACTCAAAAGATAAACCAAGTGAACAACCTTACTTCTACTATGTTGCATGCATTTTTACAAGCATGTGAGAAACACTACTCTAGTACTAATCCATGTGGTTTGAGGGACACACCAATCTCAAGAAATACTAATTTATAAATTATGCAAAGGAACATAAGAGATTAGAAAACCAACACATAATTGAGATATGCAAGCTAATGACTTTAGCAAATATGCATGCTACTTCTACTCATAATTAGTAATGAATAAGGTACAATAGATGTTAGAGATAATGCAACAAGGAATGAGGATTCCTATGACTAGAAAGGAGTGAACATGTTAAATTGGTTTACCTAAAACTATTTAGTTATCCATGTTCTCTCCCTAATGTGAAAAGGAAAGAACATGTATGTTACATTATAATTATAAACAAGAAGAGGAAGTTGTAGTGGCTCATCCTAAACCATTGACCTTCCAACTACCTATCAGTTGAGCAACCTGATAGCTAACATTTTGTTTCATGGTTGGACAAGTCCATGTGTACAGATCTACTAACATCACCAAGTGTAGCACGTGAAGTTGTACAAAGTAATGTATGGTGACCAGTGGGTAAGTGCATGGAAATGGAAGGCCAAAGGGGGTCAAAAGTGGCCACTTTTTTCTTGAAAGTATTAAAAATTAAACTTCAACAAGTAATTCAAGATACCTACACTCAAAATTTCAAAATTTGATAAGAACAAGATTAGTAGTGCCCAAAATCTAGTTTCTGAACTACTAATTTTTTCAAATGATGGATATTAAGAGGGTGAAATAGGGGGAGCACACAAAGTGAGCATATCTTTGTTGGAAAAATATAGCATAATGTTAGTTGTGCTCCCCTAAATTGTTGACTTTTAAAAAGTATTTCATAAATCCATTTGGTGGAAAGTTAGCTAACATCACATAGTTTATGCAAGATATTTTTGCTAATTTTTTTAATGAATATATTAGTTTTTACTAATTCTCAAAGTTGTCAAATCTTGAAAAACATATTTTTTTATGAATATATTAGCTTTTACTAATTTTCAAAGTGGACACATCTTTAGAAAAGGAAAACTAAGTGTGCTCCGTCCTAATTTTGAGATAAATAATTAAAAATTGAAATTGTTTTTCAATGTGTGTAGAATGAAACATAGAATGTGAAGATGGAATTTTTTTTTTCAAATTTAGACGAGTAGATAAAACATTACATAGAAAAAATAATACATGTGTTTTTGATGAAAAATAAAGACACTACTAAAACTAATTAGAGATCAAGACCTTAATATATTCATATTTTTAAAAAAAATTACATGGTTAGAAAGCTAACACAGAGCTTTATGTCATAGTAGTGTTTTTTTAATTTTATCTTGAAATACATGAACCTGATGAAGAGCATGCTCAACATTTATTTATTTTTTGTATGACTTTTGCAAAACACATCTTTGACACACAAATTAAATGTCCAATCCTTAGGATTGGTAAATTCAAACTTGTTCCAAGCCTAAGGGATACATTTGATTGGTCTAAATTGGAACATGAATGTGTTATAATGCACTTATGTTATGAAAAATGCATACGATCCATAATGCGTATGCATTATAATGCACACATATTATGTTTTCCAAAACATGATCACATTTTGAAGAATTATGAAACTTGGCCATTTTTTGGCCCCCCAACTTTCTACAATTACCTTGGTGCATGATGGAATAATGATCTACACAAGGTCCTCCATGGTGGCACATGATGAACCATGCATGAAGTCATGCATGTTGGCATGTTATGACACCATGTGTTACGCACAAGGCACATGTGTTGTGAGGAGAACATAGAAGTTCTAATGATTATCAAGGTGTGCACAATGTTCCTGGAGGCTTGTGTGACTATGTTCTAATCACTCACAATATAGTCAATTTTTTAATTCAAAATCTCATGCTTCTCAAGATGGATTTCTAGGAATATAAATGTTACATGTCAACTTGCATGTCAAAAGTCTTGTTTTGTGTGTCTCTACCTGACTTGTATTTAAGGACATCATATTGGGTTATTTCAATCATTAATTGTTAAGACAAACCATTCATATTTAGTACATCAACTGAAGTATCTTATTAGCCTCAATTTACTCAATCTTAGTTGCATCAATATACACATTCTATGTTTATGGTGTATATTTGATTTTGTTACTTTATGGCCCATAGTTTTTCAGTAGGATGAGAATTTTTGTAAGTCTCTAGAGCCCCTTTTTTTGAGTTTGTCAATGTTGTTATGACCAAGATCCCTATGTGGGTTTGTTTATTTAACCTTCCTTTGGTGTTAAGAGACCCATTTTTGATAAAATGATTGATTAATAAGCTAGGAGATTTTGTCAAAGTACATAGTATGTAGATTCTTAGAGAAGATTTGTGAAAGCAAGTGTCATGGATTACATTTCAAAGCCCATTTTTCATACCATCAAGATTTTTTCTCACAAGGTTCTTGCATTCAATTTTTAAATAATGAAGGGATGCCATTTAGATATTTTTGGTGTAATAATTTGGAGCATAAGATTGTAGAATGTCCCTCCAAACCCTGCTCTAGATCTCACACTATCCATTTGTAGAAATGGGATAAAAAATTTGGGTGCTAGATAATGAATTTATCTCAAGAAATTAGGGGAGTCTTTAAGAAGAGAGTTTAATCTATGTCCTCTCTCAAGTTAGTCAAGGATTGATAGCATGATTTAGTTTCACCAAAGAGTAGAGATTTGAGATTAATATTTTGAGTTCACTTGAGGCAAAAGAAGTCCATCTAGTGAGAATGTAATCATAGATAATTCAGGCCTTAGTGAGTGGAAGGATGCAAATGATGTGCGATTCAAGAAGACAAAGACAAAGAAGAAGGTAAGTTGGCAACCTTGGACATTCTTACCATTGCTTAGATAGAAATAATGAAGACTAAAACCAATTGTGGGCATTCAACAAAATGTAGAGGGTGAAGAATAGAATAAAAAGGACTACAAATTGAAGCAATGGATGTTGTTGGGGAAGGTTCTCATTGGACAATGGAGGTTCTTCATTCCCAAAAGGGAAGAAGGTTGTTAGAAACTTGTGCCTAATTTTATTAAAGAGGGTTTTGTGTGATTTTTTAGTTGTTAAGCTGAAGCTATGGGTAGATTATTAACTCCAATATCTAATGCGTGGATTTTTTTGATAATTTTTTTATTGAATAAATTTTTTAATTATTAATTTTTTGTTTTTTCTTAAATTAAATTTAAATCTAAATAATGTGTTTATCTTTGCACATATATCTAAATTGTTTATTTTGTTTTCCATTAAAACAAGGATATTGATATAGAGTGCAATGTAATTTTTTGAGATTTTTGTATCATAGTTTGTTATTTTTCCAATGTCTCAAATAGAGGTCATATTTTTTGTAATGTACCTATCTTGATTATAAAATTATAAAAATATAATATTTAAACAAAACATATTACAACTTATATTTTTTGAAAGCTAACAATGAGAGATACCTATAAAATTTTGTGTTTGTATGACTTTGTTTGACCCTAAAAAATGTGATCTAAAGTGGAAAATTTCAACATATTGATGCATGCAACTTGGAGGGAAAAGGGTACCACATAGAATGTTTGAGGGATACACATATACATGTTAAGAATTTTATCTATAATAAAATTAATCTACTTTTCCTTCTGTCCCAAGATTAAGACACTATTTTGCATAATTTGGGAAATCAGCGCATGGTCCACTAGTATAGGGCAAACTATTATGCTTTAACCCCACAACTCAATATAATAAAACCATTACTTTTGATAGGCAGTAGTTACACAATCATCCCTTGTTGAAAGTGATGGTTTCACCATGGTAGAAAAACACAAGTTTTGATAAAATATGAAAACACAGGAAAGTACTAAAAAATAAATGAGGACTATTGGGTCTAAGAGGCTTGAGTGGTAGGATTTAATTGAGAAAAGACCTAGTTGTCACATTTTTTTTTTCTTTTAAACATTCTATATTGGGACTTGAGGATTTGTATCATCATTAGACTTGCCATGTTGGTTTGTATTTTTTGGGCACTTACAACTACGTCATCTCTAGGGTTCAATTACTATCAAGAAAGTCAATAGTCTTCCCTCTATCTATAGAAGGTCTCCAAACATACTTTTCAATACCACCAATTCTTAGATACACATATAAGCATAGATGAACAAGTTCTACAAATCCCAAAGTTAAAATTCAACAATAGACAAACCCAAAGTGACCAAGGTGTCGTAGGACCATATCGTGGGTGTGGCCTCATCCCACACCTTAGAACTTTTAGAATACCTTTGTCTTAAGCTCCTAACCATTCATCTTGTTCAATTTCTATTTTCCATTATTTCATAGCAACTCAACTAGTCAAAGAAGTCAAAGTTAACATCAACATCACACAATAAATCAAATAAACACTCTATCTTTTAAACATTTCAATTATCTCCATCTCAACTACTCAAGTATTTATTTACATTTACCATTCTCAACACCTTAAAATTTAAAATTTAATCCAATTAATAAATTTTATATTTTTATAGTGAACACTTTTGTTTCGGAGCTATGAACCCGTGAGACTACAATCACTTGAGTCTCCTCAACAAGAATCCAATATTTCAACCAATTAAACTCAAACCCTTGAACAATAAATTTTATATTTTTATATTTTTATTTGTAAATATGGAATTCATATTCCTTCCTTCCTTTCCTTACGGTATGGTTGTGGAAAAAACTGAGAAAAAAACACACGAGGAATTTATTCCTCTCCTTCCCCAAGGAAAAGCTTTAGTGAAAAATGTGACAAAATCTTTATATAAAAAATAAAAATAAAGCCAAAGGAAATTTCATGGCAAGGACTAAAAAAGCAACCTTTAACTACTTTCTTGCCCATTACTTTCTCTTTTTCTTATACGGAGAGCGCTTCCACATTTAAAAAAGTCATGACATTACTCCCATTTCTATCATATGAAACAGCTAGGGTTGTCTCTCTGTCACGGTCATTTTCTATGCGTGTTGATTGTCGTGTTTCGGATCTCATAAATTTTGCTCTGTACAATTCCGAAGACAAACTTGTTCACAAAATTGCAGAGGGAGGAATGTGGATATATTCATGTCTTTTTCTCCCTTTCCCATGAAGCTTACCCTAATCCAATACAATGGCATGCTTTTTTATCAAACACTTTTCCCCACTGTGTAATGAGTCTGAGAATTATTTCATTACCTTTTGTTCCATGATCTGACTGCATTGAGAGATTTCCTTTTCAAACAAGAATCAGAATCAGAATGAAGGAAGACGGTTCAAAAGGCTCCAGCAACTTTGCATCTTGTATAGTGGGTGCTTTATTTCTGGTGTTTATAATCATCATACTGCTCATTCTCTTCTTCTCTCTATTCAAGGCCAAGGATCCCAAAATCACAGTCAATGCTCTACAGGTCCCTGATTTCCATGTCTCTGACTATCCAGATCCAGCAAACAGCACTGTAAATTTCACCATCTCAGTTTATCTGACACTCAAGAATCCCAACAGGGCAAGTTTTAACTACTATGACAGCACCCTGCAGCTTAATTATGAGGGCAATCAGATTGGATTCATGTTTATTCCTGCAGGGAAAGTGATGTCTCAGAGGTCTCAATTTATTGGCATAACTCTGCCTGTGGAGCCCTTTTCTGCAAGCTTCAATCCAGATTATGACCCAACTCAGGGAGATAAGAATACCAATTTCATGTCTTTGGAGGCCAAGCTTAGAATGGCAGGGCGTGTGAGGGTTCTGCATGTGTTCACTCACCATGTTCAGGCCTCTGCACACTGTGATGTTCATATACGTTTGCATGATGGCTCACTTAGGAGCTTCCATTGCTGACAAGATACAAAACGAAAGCAAAAAAACCGATGTCTGTTTGGGTTTGAGGATTAGAAAGCAAAGGCAATGTTGATATTCTTAATTAATCGGTTCGTTTTGTAACTATATTGCAGGGAGTTTTGATTTGTACTAGAACGGCGTTTTCTTTGTTCAAAATACATTTGTGATTCTTCTGTGTCTTGGAGTTAGTTCACTGTTGAAGGTTTCAGCAGCCTCCATGTCTTGGTTTTGGTAAGTTGAATTTATTGGATCTCCTGTAAATAAGGGGTATAATAGAACTAAATGTTTTTATTTGCCTTTAAGATTTATGGGACTAAGTACAAAAAATTACAATAAAATTCATAAATTGTTCAGGGCAGCTGGGCTGCCCTTTACCTCAAGGATATGGCTATAATTTATGTATGCTATGAATGACAACTTTTGTAATTTTTTTTGTTTCATTCACTGTAACTGCCTAATTGTTTAGTACTCAGATTCTGTAAGTTCTATAGTTTATCCAAATCTTCATGCCTTAAGAGGGTGTTTCTGTCATATAATTTGGGACAATGCAGAATCTGTTAGGCCATGAGAGCGTAGTTAAAATTAATGAATTCTGTCCTTTATACATGGAGAATTTTCTCTTGGAAGTAATATTGTTCCAGTGGATCAAACTCCTTTTAGTTCTTTCTTGTTAAATTTTAGATCCAAGGTTTACATGGATATCTCACTTGGTATTTCATGGCTTATTTATTAAGCTAACTCAGCAATCTTCATATGTTATTTGTTTCTCTCTCATTCTGATAACAAATCATAGAGTGTGATCTGAAATGCTGATAAAAAATGAATTGAAATTCTCATTTTCTCACAAGAGGATTATGCAAATATTATCCCTCACTCAGTCTTCCTATCTTATTTGGTATTACTAACCACATTACACATTCCAACACCACATTCCTCTTTATCCCAATTTCTCCTTGCTTGCAATGGAAGCATATCTTAAGTTC
Source organism: Cunninghamia lanceolata (assembly GCA_027924645.1). Lineage (NCBI taxonomy): Eukaryota > Viridiplantae > Streptophyta > Pinopsida > Cupressales > Cupressaceae > Cunninghamia > Cunninghamia lanceolata. The sequence goes on from BSBN01000192.1 coordinate 3,469,336, forward strand.
ACTTTTTTCAACCTGCCTCTTCATCCCCAATTTCTCCTTGCTTGCAATGCAAGCATATCCTAAGTTCAGTTTTTCCACCTTCCTCTTCTAGCCACTAGGTGATGACAGCCTAGTTTGAATTGACAATTTCATCCCTTTTTCTCTGTGCACATTTGTCAGTGGGAGGTAATGTTCTTCTGGTTGATCTAAGAATCTCCTCTTCTTTTTCACCAGCTTCTCTAATACCCACTTTAATACCCATTAAGAAACTGTCTCTTGAAATCCTGGTTTCAATCCATTTCTCTTGAGTTGCAAACAATCCTAGATATGCTAATCAGATGATGCCTATATACTTTTCATACCTTATTCAGTGCCAGAATACCTTTCATGTGTAAATATGCAGTGGCAAATCTATTGTAGAATTGTTTTTTGGGATTCAAACTTGATGGACAGGGTCATGCAAGCAAGTTTTTGTCTGAATATTTAATCAGATCATTTGTTTTCTATGTTCATTAACTTTTGCAGTGAGAACTCCTGTTTTGAATGGAACAGTAGGTACCCAGAAAATATTGCTAAGTATCTTATTTTTTCTCTGTAATTAGATGGCAAAAAGTAAACGAACGGAGGTGTAGGACACTACAGAAACTGGTGAAATGGGTTTAAGTTTCAACTTTATTGGCAGGTGCACAGACATCTTAGATTCCCACTGTACCAAATTCCCCTTTTCCCGGGTATAATAGTAATTGGAATGATTAGATGCTGCTTCTTTTAAAAAGAAATATAGCTACGCCATACACAACACCACTTGTTTTCCATAAAATATAATGGAGGCAACATGCTACAGATGTTTTGATAGAGCTTTGTCAACACTGGCATGTGCTTTGATGGCATTTTTCTTCCCCAAGGAGAGCTCGGTTTCCAATGAATGCGTGTAGGTGGGATCCTGTAGACCGTTTTGGACAAATTTTCCCAATTCTTTGACAGTGTCGTATCCAGTTCATGTGCACAGCTTACTACGAATTTTAGATGAGAAAAAAAGTAAAAGGAGAATAGAAATTTGGTTTGAGTGGAAGGCGCATCATTGCAAATGGGTATAAATCTATGTTGGTGTGGAGCGGGAAAAAGGAGGTGTGTGGGACCCATTTGTAAGGACTAGTCATATTCTTCATTATTATTCCCTTCATACTTTATTGGTCTTGCTCTTTTAACTTTGTAAGTGAAATAAGTCACTGTTATATTACCATTCACACTTATTGTGTAATGGGCCTTTCATTAGTAATGAGGGGATTAGGTAAATCAAATGATTTATAGACACCAATATTTATAGGTTTTCATAAGTAATGAGTGTATTGTGTTAATAAATACTAGTAAACATTATCAAATGATTGATAGACACAAATATGTCACTAAATAGTATTTTTTCGTGGAAAGTCATTACATGTAGTAGTTGGGGGACAAGGCTATAAGTATTATAAGAAATTTAATTATTTTTCTGAAAAGTCATTACATGTAGTAGTTGGGGGACAAGACTATAAATACTATAAGAAATTTAATTATTTTTTTGCAAATAAAAATAACGAAATGGTATTAAATGAATAACTACATGAATTAAATCAAATGATAGGGATAGGCATAAATATTTATAGACCTATCACTAAATAGTATTTTACCTTTTTTATTGAAAAAAAACATAATTACAAGAAGAATTACATGAAGTCATTACATGTACTAAATAGTATTTTTACTAGAAAGTCATTATATGTACTAGTTGGTGGGCAAGCTATAAATACTATAAGAAATTCAATTATGTTTTGCAAATAAAAAATAATGGAATGGTATTAAATGAATAACCACAAGAATTAAATCAAATGATCAATAGGCACAAATATTTATAGGCCTATGGCTAAATAGTATTTTTACTAGAAAGTTATTACATGTAGTAGTTGGTGGAGAAGGCTATAAATAGTATAAGAAATTCAATTTTTTTTTGCAAATAAAAATAATGGAATGGTACTAAATGAATAACCACATGAATTAAATCAAATCAAATGATCAATAGAAACAAATATTTATAGGCCTATCACTAAATAGCATTTTTATTAGGACAAGGGTATAAATACTATAAGAAATTCAATTTTTTTTCCAAATAAAAATAATGGAATGCTATTAAATGAATAGCGACATAAATTAAATCAAATGATCCATAGGCACAAATATTTATAGGCTTAGAAAGTCATTACATGTAGTAGTTGGTGGAAAAGGCTATAAATACTATAAGAAATTTAATTGTTTCTTGCAAATAAAAATAATGAAATGGTATTAAATGAATAGCCACATGAATTAAATCAAATGATCAATAGGCACAAATATTTGTAGGCGTATCACTAATTAGTATTTTTACTTACTAGAAAGTCATTGGACAAGGCTATAAATACTATAACAAATTCAATTATTTTTTGCAAATAAAAATAATGGTATGACATTAAATGAATAATCACATGAACTAAATCATGAGTGAACCATTAGAGAACTAAATCATAAAGAAACCATTAGAGAACTATGGCCTCCTATTCAACCACAATGCAATCTATTAGCATTATTATAATTAGTATTGGTAAGATTGTATTTTAAACATGTTTATATAGTGTGTTACACTTTGGAATCTATTTATTGTTTGTGTGGAGCCCAACTTTGGCATTCACTTTAATTTGATATACTTATTGTTTGTGTGAAGTATGAGTTTGGACTTTAGCATTGAATTATATGTGTTTCACTTTGTATTTTTAAAATTGAATTCACATTGTCACTCTAATTTGATATACTTATTGTTTGTGTGAAGCATGGGTTTGAACTTTAGCATTGAATTATATGTGTTTCATTTCGCATGTTTAAAATTGAATTCACTTTGTTTGCATTTATTATTTCTATGAAGTGTGTGTTTGTGCTTTGGCATTTACATTGTGTGTGTGTTTAAGTTTTGACATCCATTGATTGTTTGTTTGAAGTGTCTTTGAACTTTGTTTGTTTGAAGTGTGTTTGAACTTTAGGCATTACTTTGTGTGCACTTATTGTTTAAACTTTTGGCATTCACTTTCTATGTGTGTTTGAACTTTGGCATCCACTTATTTATTTGAACTTTGGAGTCCACTTTGTTTAGTGTGTAACTTTGGCATCCACTTATTGTTTATGTGAAGTGTGCATTTGAACTTTGACATCCCTTTATTATTTGACTGAGCTTTTGACACTCACTTTGTGTGGGTGAAATGTATATGAACTAACTTTTATATTCACTTTGTGTGTGTGTATGAGTGAGCTAATTTTGACATTCACTTAGATTTGAACCACTTATTGTTTATGTATTGACATCCACTTTGCTTAATTGTGGATTCATTTTTTTTATGAAATGTGAGTGAGCTACCTTTGTCATTCACTTATTAGATCTATTTACTATTTGGGTGTTTAGGTAAGTTTGAACTTTTACATTCACTTAATGTGAATTAAAAATTGGCATGTTGAATTATTTTTACTTTTATGTGTGTGAAGTGTGTGCTTGAACTTTGGCATTCATTTTTTGTGTGAGTGTTTGAACTAACTTTGGCATTCACTTTGTACGAAGTATGTTTGAATTTTACCTTCCACTTAGATTTGATTTTCTTATCCTATGTGAGTGTGTGTGTGTGTGTGACTTTTCTTATTGTGTGTGTGTGAACTTTTTTATTGTGTGTGTGTGAACTTTCACATTCACTTTGGCATTCATTACATGCTTGAACTTTGGTATGTTTGAACTTTAGTGTTTACCTCATAAATGAATGAAATGTGCATTTTTAGTAAACTATGTGTGGAATGATTGAACTAACTTTGTGTGAAGAGTGTGTTTTAACTTTGGCATTCACTTTATGTGTGTGAACTTTCACATTCACTTTGTGTGAAGAGTGTACTAACATTAGCATTCACTTTGTGTATATTTGAACTTTGATATGTTTAAAATTTATCGTTTACTTCACATATGTATGAAGTGTGTGTTTGAACAAACTATGTGTGAAGTGATTGAACTAACTTTGTGTGAAGAGTGTGTTTTAACTTTGGCATTCACTTTGTATGTGTTTGCACTTTGGCATATTTGAGATTGAGTGTTTACTTCATATGTGGTTGAACTAACTTTGTGCACAAAGCATATTTGAACTTTGGCATGTGATCACTTTCTATGTATGAAGTGTATGTTTTAACTTTGACATTCATTTTGTGTGAATTGTGTGTTTGAAATTTAATTTTGGCATTCACTTTGTGTGGTGCGTGTTTGGTATTTACCATGTTTTATAACTTCGACACTCACTTTATGTGTCTATTTGTATTTAGACATAATTAAACTTGAGTTTTCATGCATGTTTGTACTAACTTTGTGTGAATAAATTATATTTGAACATTAGCATATTCACTTTTTGTTTATATAAATTGTGTGTGTGGGGAGGGGGGAAGTTAATTTAGGCATTGACGTTGTGTGTGGGGGGAGGGGGGGAGTTCATTTAGGCATTGACGTTGTGTGTGTGTGTGTTTAAAAATTAGTTTTGGTATTCACTTTGTGTGGTATGTGTGTTTGAACAAACTTTGGCATTTGTTGTGTGTGTGAGTTTAAACTTTGACATTTAGTTTCTTTTGTCTATGAATGAACTTCAACTATCACTTTTTGTGGAGTGTATGAATAAACTTTCTTGTTCAATTTGTGTGGAATGAAATTGAAATATTTGATATTCTTTTTTGTGGAGTGTACAAATGAACCTTGGCTATCATTCTGTGTGGAGTGTACAAATGAACTTTGGCATTCATTATGTGTGTGCGCGCATGTGTATGTATGTATGTGTGTGAATAGACTTTGGCATTCATTGTGTGCATGTTTCAAAGTTAACTTTGGCATTCACTTCATGTGAAGTATGTGCATGTGTATTTGAAAGTTAAATAAATATCATGCAATTTGTGTGAAGTGTGTGCCTATGTATTTGAATTAGCTTTGGCACTCATTTTTTGTGTATGAATATACTTCAACAATCATTTTGTATGGAACAATCATTTTGTGTGGAGTTTATGTACAAAAATACTTTCAAACTTTAATGATGTTCACTTTGTGCATGTGTGCATTTTAATGAACTTTGGATTATAATGTGTGTGTGCACTGAGGGAGGGGAGGGAGGTTGAAAGTTAACTTTGATAGTCATTATCTATGTACATGTGTGCTTGAATAAAAGTTGGTATTCGCTTTGTGTGTGCATGTGTGGGTAGGTTTGAAAGTTAGCTTTGGCATTCAATGTGTGTGCACACGCCTGTGCGTTTGAGAGTTAGCCTTAGCATTCACTACATGTGCACATGTGTGTGTGAATGAACTTTCACATTCATTTTGTGTGTTTGAATGAACTTTGACTTTCACTATGTGTGGGTGGGTTTGAAATTTAGTTTTGGCATTCATTGTGTATTCACATATGTGTATGTGAATGAAGTTTGACATTCACTCTCTGTGTGTGCATGTGTGTGAATGAGCTTTGACACTCATTATGTGTGTACAAAAATATTGATGTTCACTTTGTGTGAAGTACATGTGTGTGTGTGTGTGTGTGTGTGTTTGAATAAACTTTGGCTTTCACTATGTGTGGGTGGGTAGGTTTGAAAATTAGCTTTGGCATTCATTGTGTGTGCAAATGTGTATGTGAATGAACTTTGACATTCAGTATGTGTACCTGTGCATGTGTGTGTGAAAATGAACTTTGGCATTCATTGTGTCTCTCTCTGTGTGTATAAAAATATTTTGATTTTTTTTTGTGTGAACTGTGTATAAAAATACTTTAAACTTCAATGATGTTCACTTTGTGTATACACATCTTTGAATTAACTTTGGTTTTTATTGTGTGTGTCTAGATTTGAAAGTTAACTTTGACATTCATCGTTTGTGTGCATGTGTGTGTGAATGAGCTTTGGCATTCACTGTGTCTATGTCTACAAAAAATACTTTGATGTTCACTTTGCATGAAGTGTGTGCATAAAAATAGGGGGCAGGTTGAAAGTTAACTTTGGCATTCATTGTGTGTGCGCATGTGCCCTTGAATGAACTTTGGCATTCACTATGTGTGTGTGTGTTTGAAAGAAAAATTGGCTTTCACTATGTGTGTGGGCATGGGTTTAAAAGTTAGCTTTAGCATTCATTATGTGTGCACGTGTAATGAATAAACTTTAGCATTCACTCTATGTGCATATGCATGCATCTATGTGTGAATGAACTTTGATATTCACTCTATGTGTGTACAAAAATACTTCGACATTCACTTTGTGTGTATGTGTATGTGTGTGCGTGAATGAACTTTGGCTTTCATTGTGTGTGTGAGTAGGTTAGAAAGTCAGTTTTGACATTTACTATTTGTGCACATGTGTGTGTGAATTAACTTTGGCATTCGTTGTGTGTTTGTGTCTTGTACAAAAACTCTAATGTTCACTTTGTGTGAAGTGTATGTACAAAAATACCTTCAAACTTCAATAATGTTCACTTTGTGTGTACACATGTATGTGTGTTTGAATGAACTTTGGCTTTGATTGTGTGTGTTTGGGTTTGAAAGTTAACTTTTGCATTCACTATGTGTGTGCATGCGAATGAACTTTGGCATTCACTCCATGTGCATGCACATGAGAGAGAGAGAGAGAGAGAGAGAGAGAGAGAGAGAGAGAGAGAGTGAACTTTAGCATTGATTGTGTGTGTGTACAAAAATACTTTAATGTTCACTTTATGTGAAGTATATGTACAAAAATACTTTCAAACTAATGTTCACTTTGTGTGTTTGACCGAACTTTGGCTTTCACTATGTGTGCATGGGTTTGAAAGTTAACTAAGTTAGAATTCACTGTGTGTGTGAATTCAAACATTGGCTGTGTGTGTGTGTGAAGTTAATTTTGGAATTCACTTTGTTTAAAGTGCATGTGTGGTTGTGTGTTTAAACTAACTTTTCTAGGCATTGTGTGTGTGTGTGTTTGAAAGTAGTTTACATTCATTTTTTGTGTATGGATGTACTTCATCTATCACTTAATGCGGATTGTGTTTGTGTATGCTTAAAATTTTGTTTTATGTGGAATGTGTCTGTGTATGTATAAAAATAGTTTGATGTTCGCTTTGTGTGAAGTGTTTTTGTGTATGTATAAGGATAATTTGATGTTCACTTTATGTGGAGTGTGTGTGCAAATCTAACTTTGGCATGTACTTTGTGTCAAGTGTATGTGTGTATTTGATTGAACTTTGGCATTGTTGTGTGTGTGCGTTTGAGTGAACTTTGACATTCTTGTGTGTGTGTGTGTGAAAGAACCTTGACATTCAATTTTATGTGTATGAGAATATACTTCAACTATTGCTTTGTGTGGAGTGTGTACAAAAAACATTGATTTTCACTTGTTGGAGTGTATGTACAAAAATATTGGCATTCACTTTGTGTGGAGTGTGTCTATGAATAAATGAACTTTTCCATTCACTTTGTGTGTGTGTGTGTGGGAGAGGGAGAGAGAGAGAGAGAGAGAGAGAGAGAGAGAGAGAGAGAGAGAGAGATTTGGCACTCTTGTGTGTGTATGTTTGAGTTAATTTTGGCGTTCTTGTGTGTCTGTTTGTTTGGAAGAACTTTGACATTTAATTTTGTGTATGAATATATTTCAACTCACTTTAAATCAAGATGCAACAACGATTATGATTATGATAGTTCTAAGATTCGGCCTTCCTACATGTTTGAGTTTCTTGTATATAGGACAATTAAAAAGATAATGCTTAATTTTTTTAGGATTAATTCCATAAATTATTTCTTTTGATGGTGGATTATAATTATAGTTCAGGACTTCAAGTTTATCTAATTTTCATGTTTCTTTTATTATATGTTCTTTAATAAGAACATTTCAAAAAGATATTCTTAGGACTTAATTTAGAATGTTTTTAGTAGTTATTTATTGCAATTACACTTATTTATATTTATTTTTGTTTTGGAGAACCAAAAAAGTTGGACTACAAATGAAGGACTACCGAATGAATGCACATATAAGGACCTATCAACCAAATTAGTGTTGCAAGATAGTGTTGTCCTAACTACGAATTAGTAGCCAATAAGTTTTTAGTTATACTTTTCTGAAATATTGTGCTAGACAAAGTAAATGAGGCCCATGACATGTATGGCAAGTCAAGTAAATTAGTTTTACAAATATAAGAGAAGTTGTGAAGGGAACGCGTCTCTTTATTCACATAGTCATCTCACAAATCCTCCATTTAGAATGCCCTAAAATTCTTCCATGATGATGAATCCCTTGCCTATTTATATCCAGTGATAAAACTTTTAAAACAAAGTTAGTTTCCAAATTAGGTCATCAGAAATTTTAACATTAACCCGAGAGTAGAAGATTCTTTTTCTAGAACTATGAGTGTTTCTAACAATTGTAAGCATTGAGAATATGTCAATATCTTGATTATCTACTGGCCATTGGAAGGAGGTTGGATATTACTTATGGGCATGTAATACCATTTCCCCAAACAAAGAACCTATTGAAGATGGAGAATAGACAAGCCAATTGCAGGTTGGTGATATAATATATGCCTAGATATCCAAGGTGCCAACCATTGGAATGGCATGTTCCATCCCATTAACCCAAATGTCAAAGCAGAGATACTTAGATATGGTGATTTTACACAGCAATTCTATGATGCATTTGACAATACACGTTGTTCCACATACAATGGGAAATTTAAGCACAACAAAAGCTTGCTTTCCCAGAGACTGGAATCGATAAATTGCAGGTGATGCTATCAAGTTATCAATATATATGCTCAATTTCCTTCACCTTTTCTCATGACTTCAACAAGAAAAGTAATTGCAAATTTTTAAAATAAGAAGGAAAAACAACTCAATAATTTTTCCAGGACAAGAAGAGAAGACTCCCTATTAATAAGAAAAAAATCCCCTATATTCCCTCTTGATGCCATTAAGTGGAAATTAAATTTTGATAAGGACTTGTAACTCCCAGTTAAAATTAGAAAACTGATAAATGGAGAAATTATACCAATGCAAATGGCCTTTACTAAGAATCTTAAAAAAATATATTATTACAACTTAATTTAGAATGTTTTTAGTATTTATTTATTGCAATTACACTTATTTATATTTATTTTTATTTTGAAGAACAAAAAAAAGTTGAAGGACTATTAAATGAAGAACTACCCATTGAATGAACATATAATAGCTTATCAACCAAATTAGATTTACAAGAAACATAAGTTTTTTAAAAATTGGGCAAGGGAAAATAGGGTACAAAGTGTAATAAGAAAGGGGTTGGTGTACATTGTAATAAGAGGTTGTAATTACATTTATACAATCCTCCTTGCTCTTCCTAAGGGAGACATATAAATTGTCTTTACATGCAGGAACATTGTTGGTAGCTAAAGGCTAGAAAGATGTGTGGATATGCCAAGTGATGGACTTGCAATATTGTAGTGAACACAAGACACTTTTTAACATAGAGACAAGACCACAACTATGTAAATAAGGTAGGTTATAACCTCACCTCATATCAAAACTTATGGGGAAACAATTAAAGGTCCCATCTAAACAACCATAATAGAATCTATTGCATGTTGAATCTTCCCACATGTTTTTCATATGGTGTAGAAAACATGTCAACCTTTGCTTGCATGATGATTCTTTCTTCAATGTGTTGGTGATATGTCATGTCTCTGTCTACCTACAAGCTAGCTTGAACCCGAAATTATTCATAATCCTATTTTGTTTACTCCTTTGAATTTAAATTTAAATCTTGTTTTACATTCTTGGAATCGAGACAAGCACTAAAATATATTGATCTGGGGCCTTCACATTCATTAAACATGTTTCAAGTCTAGACCCAAGGCGCCTATTAGAATCTACTTGAATGATGTTTCACATCTATTGACATAAATTTAACTTTGACTCAAAGTTTTTATATTGTTTTCTCACTTGGACTCTCATGTCTGGAATTTAATCCTATGTCATGTTCTAAGACCCAATAATGTGAATATGTCATGATGAATCTAATTCTTACATCTATAAGTTAAGAAAGTAAAGTCTAGTGTTCAATGTGTCCTATGTTGGCTTGTGGACTTGGACCTATATTAAATTCCATCTATCATGAGCTTCACATTTGTAATATGAAGTGTTTGGCATCTAGAGTGTTTAAGGAACCCCAAAATCCACATGTATTCTAGCTAACCAAGAGTTTCATGTCCACAGTCAATGCCTTTCTAGTCCAAACCTAGACATGCATATACACCATGTTTAAATTTATTCTCACATCCACCAATGTTAAATCTATAAATGGCCTTACTGCACCTTGAACTCAACCATATTATTATATTCAATTTATTTTAATTATGTGTGTGAGGATTAAATGTCTAGAAGTTTGGACCCAAGTGTTTTATAGACCAAACATCATTATCAATTATGATTTTAAACCAACATGATTACATCCAAGAGTGTCATGTAATTCTGAGTCTAATTCCACCTAAAATAAAGAGGACTATGAATTATAATCTAGTTGCTTCCTCATGTTTGGTTTTTGAATCATTTGAAATATGCTCACATGACTCTTTTGTTATGTAGAAAAGAGAGACTAGCTTAATAGATCAAACTAGGTCAAACCCTCTTCTACAAAATATTAGGACACAAACCGAGCTTAGCTTCTACCCAAGAAGGAGAGCCAAACTACATGGGTTCTACCCTTTTGTTGTATAGAGAAGAAATTAACCAAATCCAATCAATCAATCTAGGACAAAGACAAGAGACCCTAATTGACAAAGATCAGAGTAAAACAGACTGTCGGAAGCAGAAACCTAGAAATCAAATGAACATTAGAGATCAGGGATCAAGTCAGAACCTAGATCTAGAGGTAGAACTACCTAGTACAACGGTGCTTGGGTGCCCTAGACCCTGATTAGGGTTAGTAGGAATTGATAACTTAGATGTCTTTGCCCTCCTGTGATTCTACTCTCTACAACTTGTCTTCAACCAATTTCTCTAGATCTGATCTGCACACACACAAGAAGGAAAATTACTGGGTTCTCTTTAGGAGCTTGCCTCAAGCAAGCTCCACGAATAGTGTTTCCACCTCCACAATAGCAAAGATGATAGATAAAGAGTGTGTACCCTAGGAGGGCAGAGGCAAATCTGATGTAGAATGGAATGCTAGAAAGAAGCATGAAGGAAAGAACTTCACCATGAGCATGGAAACCCTAGCATGCTTGATGTGGCATCATAACTTGACTCAAGAAGTTGGTGTAGCCCAAAGAAGTAGAAAGATCTTCACAAGACCTGCAATAAGTTAGTGTCTCATCAATAATCCACAATAGAGATCTTTTGAGATTAGTACAGAGCATGAGAGAGAAGAGAGAGTGCAAGATTGCCTAGATTGCTTAGAAAACTTAGAGATATTCAAATGAGGCCGACATTAACTTGCTTTTATATGCATTCCCAGTGATTTTTGGAGAATTAAACCAAATGAGGCCGACATTACGAATCGTTTAAGTGGTCCCAAGCCGACAAGCAATTAATTAGGCCAGGGCTAAAAAGGGGACAAGGGCACTTGGGCATCCTGGTCCCTTAGCCCCAAACTCCTAGGATAAGGCACTTAAAGTGTGCTTAACCCTGCCTTATAATTACTTTTTAGGGCTTTGTGCATTGGGATCAAGAATTACACGTTTAATGCTAAAAAAGGTACTATAATAGGTCCTAATTAATAAGTGTAAACATTTTAGGTCCACCCGGGTGATAAACTAAGTGTAAAATGCTAGTGTACACATTTTACTCTATAACATTTAGTCCCCACTTTAGCATGAGTACGAACTTACGTTTCAACTCACGCTAAAGGATGGAGAAGACAAATTTCAATTATAACAAACATAGAAGCCAAATAATTCCACCAAGGTTGAGGGGTGATCAAGCTCTCAAGCTTAGGATTCTAAGGCTGCAAACATGTAGGATCATAGAAGCCATAGAATGTCACCAAAATTGAGGGGTAATCAAGCCCCCAAGTTTAGGATTCTAGGAGTCTATGATAAATTTCATACACACAAGACACATGACATAATTCACTCACATATGAAGCACTTAGAAAACATGAGATAAGACAAGTCATACATAAGGCATACACTTGAGAAATCACAATGTATACATGTTCTACACGAAGCATAGATGTCATACACAAAGTATACACGCCATAGACAAAGTATACACACTTGACACGAAGTATACACATAAGGCATAAAGTATACAGAGAATACACATGAAACACATATGGAATACATGCAAAACGCTTAAGGAGAATACATAAGGAACATATAGAGAGAACACACAAAGTACGTACGAGACATGAAGAATATATAGAGAGTAAGAATATAAGAGGAGAATACACGCATCACACATCAATCATGAGAAATATAATATAGAAGACCTTGAGTCAGCATGACAAAGGAGACCTTGATCTAAGTGATGTCTCAATCACCATGTATCATTCCCCAAGATGCAATAAAGAAGAATGCTAAGGGGTTAGTTAGAAATGAGAAGCGTAAGAGGAGTACGGACACATCATACATATAATCCACATTAAGGAAAAATGTTTCCACTCAAGGGAATACACAAACTACCTCCTACAAGAGATATTACATGAAGCCTTGCAGAATAAGAAGGCAAAGCGACCTTACTACCAAACTCTAGTTGGTGGCACAACTCTTCTCTCAAACATGCAAGGAGCTTCAACTTAGGAGAACAAGATGGACTCAAGATCTTGTTTCCAAGCTTTACATAATCCTTTCCAAGAGAGTGGAGTAACAAAGATAATCAACAATTGTTTTGATAGAGAGAAGAGAGTAAGGCTCATAACACGATATATACCCCCACCTTAAAGTGATTGCTAACTCCATCGGGGAGCAATTGCATTTAAGGTAGAGTGAGGAAGAAATAAAAATAGGCACGAGAGCTTTCTAAAGGCACATGCCCAAATGATATGTGTTTTCAAAAGCTACATCGCAACAAGGGGTTGCCCCCAAGAACAAACCAAGGTGATGCTTATGTTGGTTTTTTCCCAGACTGGATGCTTACTCCCAGATTTCCCTACAAGGTAGCCATCAATGATCAACAGGATCTCTGGGCCAGGGGCCAACAGTGTAGGAGATAGACTCTATATTTTATCTCCTCTTCTTCTTCAGGCTCTGCAAAACCTAGGGGGGGTATTCCCTACTCAACATCCATGAGGATATGCATATAAAGGGTAGGATGCTGACAGAAAGAAAATAAGTCCTCCTGTAAGTAGACCAAAACTGTAAGATAAGAGCAAAGGGGCTGGCTTTGGGCCTATTTGCAGTTGTAGACAGAGGACTTGGATCCTAAAACTAATTCTACTATCCTAATGGTTGTTTTGGAGTTTGATTTTGATTTTATATTTGGATGCAAAGCTGGACATGGTATATAACACAAACACAAAGCTAGATCGGTGCCTATCTAGGGCTTGGAGTCAGTAGACATACACCTGTGAATGATCAGCATGAACAACTAAAACTGGATTTCAGGGGGACACATGTGATATCTGCCTTACAGATATCTCCCAATACAAAGTGTTAAGCTATCTATACTTATGGCATCCCTATTGCAGTATATCCTTCCCAATATTCAATCTGAGAACAATTTAATCTACCCCTTGAGCAGAAGTTAAGAGATCAAACATTCAACACAGGAATTCTATGTTCTAGAATCTTAGATATTCCTTAAATATCTGGACTCAGAAGAAAGATACATGCAACACTGGAGACAGAATTAGCACAACACATGCAAACATAGCATTACTCATATAGGATAAACCATGAAATCAGTGGATTCATGCAAAAACATACCACAGGAGATACATAAACTCACAAGTTTTGCTGTACAGAGCAACCAAATCAGCTGTATTGCATTACAGAGCCAAAAATGTTCAACTTTCAACAACCACAAAAATGCTAACACAGTCTGCCTATATCAGCCAGAAAGTGTACCCACAACAATTAATTACATGATGGACATAAAAAAATGTCAGATACAGATCCCACAAAGGAATGGCGCTCAAAATTTATTGCTGCAACAGACAAGAGAGTAGACAAGGGTGGCCTCGAGCCCTGTGTTGCCATCTGGAAGTCCTCATGCCAAAAATTAGGTACATGATTGTTCAACAACTCGCCCACACCTCAGCACAGTCGCCATTGATGGCTCAACCACCCGCGGCCTACTTGAAAACTGTCGCAGCGTTCAAATGGAAGTTTCCCGCCAAAATGCATTTCACCCAGGTTTAAAATAATACAGGGAGATTAATCCCACATGCATGGCGCGGAGAGCCTTCTATTACTTTATAAGCATGGTCGCAAAAACAAAAGGTGTTGAGCACTTTTACCACGCTCGACACACACCTCTCAGCCCAAAGCCCATCGCTAAGACCCAAACCATCGGCCAACCCCACAAAAATTCTGTCGATCTCAACAGTCTCGCCGATGCAAACTATACTCCCCACCTTCGCAATTCCCTGTCGGCCAGAGATGAACCATCGGGCCAGCATTCCATAGTTCACCTGATGCACAAAGTCCCACCAACACACCTTCGCTTCCCATCTCCATCGGTGAGACCTAGACCGTCGGTGCAACATCTCAAACCTACGCCGATATGCAATTTCCTGCTGATGAACACAATGCCCAAATCCTCATCGGCCTGAGTAACAATATCAGCAGAGGCCAAAACCCCTCTGCCAATAGCAATAGTCTTGCCGATAGTCCTCTTGTCACCAAGACACACTCTCCTATCACCCCGAAATGCCGAACACCAACCTCACCATCGGCCAGATTTAGACCATCGGCACAACACAATATCCTCCTGCTGACATACATAGTTATATCAATAACACTTTGGCTTCCCACTTCTCCTTCCGTCGGGTTGAACCATTGGCTAGGTTCAAACGAGAAGTTCAACTCGACGGTTCAACGCCGATACCTCCTCTCGGCAACACAAAAGTAACCCCGCGAACCCATTGAACCGATGAACCGGTTCAACCCGATGGTTCAATGGCGAGGTTCAAACATCAAAAACAATACTCCAAAAAACTTCGGCCGAGACCAAAATCACAAAGCATTGAACCATTGAGAAAAGGGTTCAAGCGGGAGGTTCAACGATACAATATTTATGCAAGGTAAATGCATGATATGACCCATTAGAAGAAAAAATGAACCTTGAACCGTTGAACCATTGAACTTTCAAAAAAAAGGGGTTCAAGTTCAAACCGAAATGCCGAAGACACAATTGGAGCACTCAAAAAACAAAACTTTCGCCGATGGACAAAACATGATGACCCCTTCCTCAAGAAAGATGATGCGGATGCTGCAAAACACTGAAGGGGTGCCAAAACTTAGAACTTTTTTGGATTTTTTGGGAAGGTGCCTGCATGAAAATTCCTAAATTAACTGACAGTCAATTCAGGCACCAACAGTGGCTCTGTCTGAGGATGCATGCCTCTTGCAGGCATGGCAAGAACCACAAAACTCTGGGATGCAGACTAGTCCCTTATCCATTGGGCACGGAGTCGATCATTGCACCAACCTGCTCAAAAATTATATTTTTTAATCATCACTTGGGTGGCCCTGGGCAACCAAAAATGAAGAACCAAAACTTTATCCTGCCAAATGCCTGATTCCAAACTAAAAGATCCCAATCCCAACTAAAAAGATTGGCATAGTTTGCCCATAAGGTCATCTGCTTAATTAGATATTCTACCATTTCTGACAACTTGCCATTTGTAGTACTGCCTCTGTCACTCTGCATTTCAAAATCAAACATGTAGCCATACATGCTAAAAAATCCTTCAGCATTAAGCAACATATGCATGTTATACTCTTCAGATGGTATATTCTCCTCCTCCACTTGGCTGTTACATATCACCAGGCATTCATCTAGTTGATCCAAAAGCTGAAGACATTCAGAAAATATGAGACCCCCAATATTTATTGATATTGAAAACAAATCCTGATCCACACACCCAATGTTGCACATGTCTGGATCAAGTGATGATGAACATACATTATCCACAGTTTGCAAATCCATACTATCTTCACAAGAACTGAAGATATCTGATTCATATGCCCCCCCCTCACAAACTGATGTATCACCTAGGTCAACTGTCTCTTTATATTCATCATCATCCTCAAAAAGAGGATTAATCCTGCACCACTGAAAGTCAGGACTCACAGTATCAAAGACATCTGCAGACTCATCATAAAGGGGATTTATATTCACTGCAAAGTTCTCTGCTTCTTTTTCATGACAGTCCAATTCTTCTTCATTACTATCAGATCCAGAGTCATAAGAAGAACAAACTTGATCTATGCACTGGTCATGGATATCATTTTTATCATCTGATTGTCCCACATACAAGATTTCTGCTACTTCAATGCATTCTGAAGTTGAGCTATCTGCATCATTTTCCAGCCCTCTAATACTTCCTGATGAAACTGATACTGACTGTTGATCCACATGATCATAAATTTGTACAACTGGATCATTTAAACATGAAGGCTCTTTGATGAGGACTGGCATGCAAATACTACTTGAAAAACCATTGTTTTCAACTTCATTTGCTAGGCAAATTAGGACATCCTCCTCTATAACAGTAACATCATCAACTTGGAATGATGCAAAAACTGGGACAACAGGGGTGTGAGCACTTTGACATTCATTGTCAACTCCTAAATTAACTCTTTCATCTACGTTGGGGACTACAGGACAACAAATTTTTTTAGAAAAATAACCCTTTTGTATTCCATACCTCCAATTGTTTTCAATATCTATTGCAAACTGATGTGCCTGATGCAATGTGGTGGGCTCCTTATCTCTCAATCTATAACTCATTTTCTTATCAAAGGCTCCCAAATAGACAACTAAGTACAGTGCATCATTAGGTCTCGTGCATTCTGGAATTCTATTCAATGCCCTCATAAATCTGAGGTTAAAGGCTGGGATCAACTCATCTTCTTCAATATGGATGTACATGAAGTCACTAATAACTGCATATTCAGAAATTCTTTCACCATATTATACTAGAAATGTAGATTTAAAACCATGCCAAGAGCTGACAGAGTGAGCTGGAAGGTAGGAAAACTAGTCCCTTGCATCTTGATCTAGAGATTGAACAAATAATCTCATAATCACATCTTCATGGCTAATCTCAAAGTCATCTATAACATTTGTAAATTGTTGCAAGTGTCTCTCAGCTGATTCATCCTTTGCACCACTAAATTTGGGCAAAAAATTTCTGATTTTAGGTGGAAGAGCATTTGGATAGCCACAAATGCCACTGAAATTTATGGGCTTATATCTATCTATGTTGAAGCCTCTTTTATTACATGATTGGGACTGACTATTATATGTTTCTGCACTTGACACTTCACAAGGGTGCATGGGCTGACAATACATCTTTTTATGCTTTTGCAACCCTCTTCTCTACTCAGATTTTCAATCACAATATGACCTCAGGCCCTTAAAATGCAAACTGCTATTTCAACCTGCCTAAAGTCCTCTATATGAGTCTTTTGAACAATACTGCATGCCCTTTTGAAATACAAAGTAAGTTCTAACAAAAGCATGCAAGCTCTGCTTTCACCAATGTTTCCCTTTTAACCAGTGCCATTTCACCAAATAGGGAACTTTTCAAAAACTTGTACAAATACCTGGATATGTTGTAGCAGCTGATAGATTCATTCAACAGAGTCACCACCTCCTTGGCAGAGGAATGAGCTTCAAATAGGTTGAAGCTGAAACTTGATTTCTTTCTTTCTGGGTCATCCACCAGCAGAGCCACAGATAAAACTTTTTCTTTTGCTGTAACAAGGCACCTCCAGGTCTGATTCTTCAATTTCTTAGACTCAAGCTTCACGGATATGACATTGTCTCCCCAGCGGAGTCGCCAATTTCTGTTGCGACTCGGATGGGCCACAAATATTTCACCAGGGAGGACAAAAAATAACAATTTTCAAATCACTCCCCAGTGGAGTCGCCAATTTCTGTTGGTTTTTTCCCAGACTGGATGCTTACTCCCAGATTTCCCTACAAGGTAGCCATCAATGATCAACAGGATCTCTGGGCCAGGGGCCAACAGTGTAGGAGATAGACTCTATATTTTATCTCCTCTTCTTCTTTAGGCTCTGCAAAACCTAGGGGGGTATTCCCTACTCAACATCCATGAGGATATGCATATAAAGGCTAGGATGCTGACATAAAGCAGATAAGTCCTCCTGTAAGTAGACCAAAACTGTAAGATAAGAGCAAAGGGGCTGGCTTTGGGCCTATTTGCAGTTGTAGACAGAGGACTTGGATCCTAAAACTAATTCTACTGTCCTAATGGTTGTTTTGGAGTTTGATTTTGATTTTATATTTGGACGCAAAGCTGGACATGGTATATAACACAAACACAAAGCTAGATCGGCGCCTATCCAGGGCTTGGAGTCAGTAGACATACACCTGTGAATGATTAGCATGAACAACTAAAACTGGATTTCAGGGGGACACATGTGATATCTGCCTTACAGATATCTCCCAATACAAAGTGTTAAGCTATCTATACTTATGGCATCCCTATTGCAGTATATCCTTCCCAATATTCAATTTGAGAACAATTTAATCTACCCCTTAAGCAGAAATTAAGAGATCAAACATTCAACACAGGAATTCTATGTTCTAGAATCTTAGATATTCCTTAAATATCTGGACTCAGAAGAAAGATACATGCAACACTGGAGACAGAATTAGCACAACACATGCAAACATAGCATTACTCATATAGGATAAACCATGAAATCAGTGGATTCATGCAAAAGCATACCACAGGAGATACATAAACTCACAAGTTTTGCTGCATAGAGCAACCAAATCAGCTGTATTGCATTACAGAGCCAAAAATGTTCAACTTTCAACAACCACAAAAATGGTAACACAGTCTACCTATATCGGCTAGAAAGTGTACCCACAGCAATTAATTACATGATGGACATCAAAAAATGTCAGATACAGATCCCACAAAGGAATGGCGCTCAAAATTTATTGCTGCAACAGACAAGAGAGTAGACAAGGGTGGCCTCGAGCCCTGTGCTGCCATCTGGAAGTCCTCATGCCAAAAATTAGGTACATGACTGTTCAACAACTCGCCCACGCCTCAGCACAGTCACCATTGATGGCTCAACCACCCGCGGCCTACTTGAAAACTGTCGCAGTGTTCAAATGGAAGTTTCCCGCCAAAATGCATTTCACCCTAGGTTTAAAATAATATAGGGAGATTAATCCCACATGCATGGCGCGAAGAGCCTTCTATTACTTTATAAGCATGGTCGCAAAAACAAAAGGTGTCGAGCGCTTTTACCACGCTCGACATACGCCTCTTAGCCCAAAGCCCATCGCCAAGACCCAAACCATCGGCCAACCCCACAAAACTCCTGCCGATCTCAACAGTCTCGCCGATGCAAACTATACTCCCCACCTTTGCAATTCCCTGTCAGCTAGAGATGAACCATCGGGCTAGCATTCCACAGTTCACCTGATGCACAAAGTCCCACCGACACACCTTCGCTTCCCATCTCCATCGGTGAGACCTAGATCGTCGGCATAACATCTCAAACCTACGCTGATATGCAATTTCTTACCAATGAACACAATGCCCAAATCCTCATCGGCCTGAGTAACGATATCAGCAGAGGCCAAAACCCCTCTACCGATAGCAATAGTCTTGCCGACGGTCCTCCTGTCGCCAAGACACACTCTCCTGTCACCCCGAAATGCCGAACACCAACCTCACCATCGGCCAGACTTAGACCGTCGGCACAACACAATATCCTCCTGCCGACATACATAGTTATATCAATAACACTTTGGTTTCCCACTTCTCCTTCCGTTGGGTTGAACCATTGGCTAGGTTCAAATGAGAAGTTCAACCCGACGGTTCAACGCCGATACCTCCTCTCGGCAACACAAAAGTAACCCCGCGAACCCATTGAACCGATGAACCGGTTCAACCCGATGGTTCAATGGCGAGGTTCAAACATCAAAAATAATACTCCAAAAAACTTCGGCCGAGACCAAAATCACAAAGCATTGAACCATTGAACCTTGAACCGTTGAGAAAAGGGTTTAAGCGGGAGGTTCAACGATACAATATTTACGCAAGGTAAATGCATGATATGACCCGTTAGAAGAAAAAATGAACCTTGAACCATTGACCCATTGAACTTTTGAAAAAAAGGGGTTCAAGTTCAAACTGAAATGCCGAAGACACAATCGGAGCACTCAAAAAACAAAACTTTCGCCGATGGACAAAAAATGATGACCCCTTCCTCAAGACAGATGATGCGGATGCTGCAAAACACTGAAGGGGTGCCAAAACTTAGAACTTTTTTGGATTTTTTGGGAAGGTGCCTGCATGAAAATTCCTAAATTAACTGACAGTCAATTTAGGCACCAACAGCTTACAGGCATGATACACAATGGCTTGTGTAGTCATGGTATGATGCTGATCATTGCTACAAGGTGCCACATAGATGGAAGAAAGATCACATGATAGTAGAGTACACATAAATTGAATCATGAAAGGATGCTAAATCATCCAAGAAAATTGCACATCACAACATATAGAAGAATGAAGATACATATAGTGGAATGATACAACGTGTTCTTACTCCTTGTACCTTTGTGCTAGCAAGGGTGTCAAGGGAGAACCACAACATCACAATACAAGGATAACAATACATACAAGCATAACAAAAATGAGAGGAAGGGACCACTCTTGCGAGTCGGCCTATAAAAAATTATCCTCCCCCAACTTGATTATAAAATGGATGGATGACAAGGTGCTCTAGGGACTACATCAAGCATGGTGAGGAGTGCTAGAGCCAAACCTTGTTCTAAGTTATTGAATTTTATCACCAAAGACTCAACACTCCTTAGTGGAATGGCCAAGTGCTCGATGATATGCACAATAATGAGCTGATGAATGATTACTTTGTTAAATCTTTTTGTGTTTTGGAGTAGGAAGAGTGATTAAGTGGTTTTTGAGTAGACTTGACAAAATACACTCTTGTTGAGATAGAAGAGAAGATTTAGAGGGAGTAGGAAGCAATCCTTTTTGTTGTGAACAGGGTAGAGAGAACGTAGGAGAAGGCTGAAAACCCAAACCTACTTTAGACAAGTGCAGTGTTGATTCCACAGGTTCCTTAATTCCTTGTTCTTTACATCCCAACCCGTTTCCATTGTATCCTTATGTAGAATTTTTTTTGAATCCAAGGCCATAACGCTTCTCCAAATTTGAAGGAAGGGGAGAGGTCATATGACTATATTTTTTAAAATGTGTTGAAGAAGAAGGATCATTCTTTTTATCATGGTAAGGAGGGTCAACCTTTGTTTCAACCATCCCATGAGGGTTGAAATCTAAAGTGACCTCATCACTACCATGACATGTATTAGAATTAAATGGTACTTTATCACAAATGGCTGCCATTTCTGTAGAAGAAGGCGGATCTTCATATATTTTAAAGGCTCCATCATCATTAATATTAAGTTTAAACTTTGTAGGAGTATAAGATTATGTTGAAGAAATTGCATTTACCTTCAAGGTCTTTGGGTGTGGGGGTGAGATTTTATATTCACCCGCAAATGAGGGTGTAAAATCTAACGAACCCCAATCATCGTCAAAAAATGCATTCAAAGGACCAACACTATCCTGACCAATACTATTGTTAGTAGTGGAGGATAGCAGTTTTGCTTTTAAAGAAGGGATCAAATCACTTAAAGGAATTTGATGTCTCACTTCTATTTGTAAGCAACTTTTTGGAATCAGATCAGCTTCAATTGTATGTAATTTGTTTTTAAAGATGAATTTTATTGAATGATGAAGGGTAGATGGAACTGCGCCCATGGCATGAATCCATGGTCTACCAAGAAGAAGATTGTATGAAAGAGAATTAGGCATGACATGGATATGGGTAGGCAATGTCACATGTCTAATCTTAATATCTAAGGTGATTGTACCAAGTGATTTCCTACCAACATTATCAAATCCATGAATGCTCATTTTATCTGGTTTGATGAGAGATGTATCAATATTGAGTTTATGTAACAAATCTATTCCACAAATATTAAGACCTGATCCACCATCAATCATAGTGCATCTTACCCTCATGTTACCAATCATGACAAATATCATAAGAGGCTCATTTTGGTTTTGAACTTCTATGGGAGGTAACTCATGTTGTTGAAATGATATATTTGATGTTTTCGCATGCATACAACTAAGCAGAGATGCTACATCATTAGTTCTACCAGAGGGTGGAACAACTACCTTTTGTAGAGCCTCATCGAGCATTCTGTGGTATGTAGGCGGTGTTTGTATTAAATCCCATAGAGAGATCTTAGACGGAGTAGCATGGAGCTTCTTGACAAGATCATATTCTTTACCAGTATGTGGAGGAAGATGAGGTGCTTGAGGTAGGATAGGTTGAGAAGGTGGAAGAGAAATGGGCACATTAGGCATGCATGCTTATTTTTATTATGGGTGTTATATGTGTGAGCGATTGTGTGATGATGCAACACATTTTGAACACCTTGATTCTTTTGAATAATTTGTTTTGTAAGATTGAGAATGTAACCCAGGTGTCGAGCCAGTGTTGGATCACCTTGAACCATAATCACCAGTTTGAAGTGAGGAGGTGTATTAGGTACCTCATGCACAATGATTTCATGAATATTAGTACACTTATTCACTATCCATTTAGTGGGTGGAATAAGTCTATTGATGATGATTGAATTGACATTGTTTTCCTTTTGAGTAAGCTCAACATCCATCCCAAGGGATTTAATGTGAGAGACTGCTCCTCATCCACTAATGCCTCATCCTTTGAAGGGAGAGCATTGCAATGAAAGGAGAGTTAAGTGTCATTAAGACGCTTGTTGATTATTGTATCCTTAGTGATGTCCAAGGGGTTTGAACATTCAACCAAAGGAAAAATATATAGGGTCTTCACATCCTTAGTGATATCCAAGGTACTTGAACATTCAACCAAAGGAGGAAGATCAAGGGTCTTCACTTCCTTAGTGATAACCAAGGTACTTGAATATTCAACCAAAGGAGGAAGATCAATAGGATGATCCATAGAGTTATCTTGTGCCATGGTAGAAGTAGAAATAGTATGTTCAACTTTATTTCTAGAAGAGAGACTAAGGAGTATGTCAACGATCTCATCCTCTTTCACCAAAATGTCTTCATTTTTGGGAGAGGGATCCAAAGCATAGGGTGAAGTAGGCAAAGATAAGTCACCATCACATGCTTTAGAGAGTATATCCATGGAATTATCACGATTTGTAGTAGTAGAAGAAGATTTATCATCATCATGAGATATATCATACATGGATGCTATGTTATCTAACATGTGAGGATGCATATTAATGAATTTAGAAAAAAATTCAAAATCCATGATATGTGCATGAAAATATTTAAAACAAGAAGAAGCCATATTGAAATGCCTTGTTTACTATATGCACAATTTATTAACCAAGTACAATCAATATCCCAATAAGATTGCAATCAAAGACCTACAAGTGCAAGAAAAGCGGGCCTTCGAAAAATTGTGATATTCTTGGTAACTACAACAACTAAGTCTTGCAAGTGTAGGATGTGTAGTATGTGCAAAAGAAGTGCCTAAATGATTTATCCACTTAAATGCAACAAAGGTTCAGATATTTTTGCTTTGATAAAGATGCACTAAATGCAAGACTAGCTAGGGTTTACTAGCAAAGCCCTAGATTTTAAATGCTTACTTCCTAAACCACAATTTTTTAATGCAAGAACCATTTTTGAAAGAAAATGACATTTATGGAATGATACAAAAATGAAAGATCAGATTTGAAATGTAAATGATAGCAGCAAAATCTGAAACAAGATCCCTATTACAAACACTAGGTTTTGAATTTTTTACTAGGTTTTCAAAAATGCAACTTTTTTGACAAAACCCTAGCGAATAAGAGTCTTAAATGCAAGATGCAACACCATGAAATGATTATCTGCTGTAATTTCAACCAGATCTGATGCAAAATCAGAAATTTAAATACTTTTATGATGATTTACAACATATGCAATGAAAGCAATGCACAAATATGCCTTTTTGCAAGCCTAAAATGCTTGATTTCACACTTTTTTTTTCCATGCAAACAGGAAAGAATGTCCTAGAATAGAAAAGATGATAAGGTACAAAAAATTAAATCCTTTTAATCAACCCAATAATGCAAAAAGATTTGAAACAACACACTAATCTACAAACCCTAGGTTGAAGAATAGCTAGATTTCCTAGAAATGGAAGGTTTTTTTCAAACAATAACAATGAAATGATGCAAAATTAAGATATACAACTATGAAAAATGATAAATGAATGTAATCCAATTAGATCTAAGATAGAAAATAGCTTAGATCTGATGCAAGAAGGATGCCAAAGTGTAAGAAACGTCGGGTTCACCAAAATGTTATGTAGAAAAGAGAGACTAGCTCAATGGATCAAACTAGGTCAAACTCTCTTCTACAAACATTAGAACACAAACCGAGCTTGGATTCTACCCAAGAAGTCCAGAGCCAAACTACAGGGATTCTTCCCTTTTGTTGCATAGAGAAGAAATTAACCAAATCCAATGAATCAAGATAGGGCAAATACAAGAGACCCTAATTGACAAAGATCAGAGTAAAATAGACTGTCAGAAGCAGAAACCTAGAAACCAAATGAACAACAGAGATCAGGGATCAAGTCAGAACCTAGATTTGGAGGTAGAATTACCTAGGACAAGGGAACTTGGGTGCCCTAGACCCTAATTAGGGTTAGTAGGAAATGATAACTCAGATGTCTTCGCCCTCCTGTGCTTCTGCTCTCTGTAACTTGTCTTCAACCAATTTCTCCAGATCTAACTTGCACACACACAAGAAGGAAAATGGTTGGGTGATATTTAGGAGCTTACCTTAGTCAAGCTCTATAAATGGTGTTTCAACCTCCACAATAGCAAAGATGATAGATAAAGAGTGTGTGCCCTAGAAGGGCAGAGGCAAATTTGAAGTAGAATGGAATGCTAGAATGAAGCATGAAGGAAAGAAGTCACCATGAGCATGGAAACCATAGCATGCTTGATGTGATGTGACAACTTGACTCAAGAAGTTGTTGTAGCCCAAAGAAGTAGAAATATCTTCACAAGACTTGCAATAAATTAGTGCTGTAGCAATAATCCACAAAAGAGAGCTTTTGATAATAGTAGAGAGCATGAGAGAGAAGAAGAGAGAGTGCAAGAGTGCCTGGATTGTGTGATCTATGAAGTCAAAATGAAAGCTAAGAACACAAATCAAATGCAAAAACAAATGATATACCTTCACATGTGACCCATAAATCCAAGATAGGGTGGAAGGAGTTGCACCCAACACTCCTTAGATTTACCCAAATGGATGTAGAATGTGGATTGCTCCTTGTTTTCAACACAAATAGGATGAGATATAATGGATTTAGATAGAGATTGAGATGGAGATGAGGATGAGAGATGGTTTGGCTATGGAGATGAGGAGTGATTTTGGCATTATGAGGTTAAGATGAGATGAGAAGATAGAAATTTTGGCATAATTTTGATACAAGAAGTTGTTTTAAATGGCTTAGAGAAGGGTCTCATTTATATATTTTTAGAAAAGGGATGGAGGGTGAGGATTAAAAGTTGAGATCAAGGGCTAGAAATGATTGAGAGTTAGGGTTTGGATTGGATTCATAGCCTTGTGACAAGTGTCACAAGGGGAGTGGATGAGAGAGATCAAGGGTTGAGGTTTGGTCAATGGTTTTAGAGGGCTCTCATTATTTGTCAATTTTAAATTCACATGGGGAAAGGTGTGGAGGATAAAAATGAATTAAAAATTTATTTTTGAGAAGAGTGGATATGACAAGTGAATTAAAAATTTAACTCATGGGCGATTGTGAATTAAAAATTCACTTTTATGTGGAGATGTGAAGGTTGAAGGACACATGTACACTTACATGTGTAAGAGGGTGATAAATGAGTTGTAAGGGAGATTTGACCTTTGAAATAAAAAATTGATTTTTATTCAAAGGTGTGTGGGAGGATGGGCTAAGCAACATTAATTAAGTGTTTAACTTAATTAATTTGGGTCTAGGGGATAGGTAGGCTAGGGTAGCTGATTAAATAATTGCTATTTAATAAACTAGGTTAGGTTTAGGTTGATTAGTAGGGTAGATTAATTAGATAAGCATGATTTATCTAATTAACAAGGATTGGGGAAATGGGCAAAATTAACTAAATAAATATTGAGAATATTTATTTAATCAATGAGGATATAGTTGTAAGCTATAGTGATAAATTAAATAAATTAATTGATCACACGGGATAGATAGATGGTTAAGGGTAGATGATTAGGGATAAATTAATTAAATAAAATGATAGGAGGGATAATTGGTGGTGTAGAGATATGGGAAATTAGTTTGCGAAGCAAGTCAATTTTTGGTGTCTACAGATTGCTTAGAGAACTTAGAGATATTCAAATGAATAAAATAACTTGCTTTTATATGCATTCCCATTGATTTCCAGAGAATTAAACCAAATGAGGCCAACATTAGGAATCATTTAAGAGGTCCCAAGCCGACAAGCCATTAATTAGGCTAGGGCTAAAAAGGGGGCAAGGGCGCTTGGGCACCCTGGTCCCTTAGCCCCAAACTCCCGGGATAAGGCACTTAAAGTGTGCTTAACCTTGCCTTATAATTACTTTTTTGGGCTTTGTGCATCGAGATCAAGAATTACATGTTTAATGCTAAAAAAGGTGCTATAATAGGTCCTAATTAACAAGTGTAAACATTTTAGGTCCACCCAAGTGCTAAACTAAGTGTAAAATGCTAGTGTACACATTTTACTCTATAACATCTCTGAACTCTAGATCTTATTACTACCTAATCTACTTGTGATAATCAAAATAATACATAAAAATTAATATTATAACAAATATACAATTTTAACCTCTTTTGTGTGTGGTTTTTTAAAACTTGCCATGCTTGTAGGGAAGAGAGTAAGAATGCCATTGTAAACATGCCCTCTATGTTGTACTCATTGGTGACAAAGAAATAGATGGACATTTAACAAAATTAGTTTCTCATTTGGGGCCTAATTTTAGGAAAGTATAAATCTCTTCAATTTCCTTGTTTGCATGTGGGAGGATGTAATGCCCAAATCTTTCACTCGAGACATTAATGAAACAAAAATAGATGAACAATTTTTTGTGTGTTGCAAATGTGACATTTACATGTTACATTGCACACTCATGTGTACAAGGTGTCATGACAAAGCAAAATGACATAGAGGACACACATCACCAATGCACCAAGCATGGTGGAAAAAGTGGAAGACTTCACCAATCATGTGACAAAGTCACCAGGATGACTCTAAAAGTTATGGATTGTCTTACTCTAACAACCATCCATGCTCACAATGAGATAGGAGATGATGAAAATGGTATGATGACACATCCCACAACCTCCAACACCAAGAACATACATCCATATAAGGTCATAGACATGAAATTAAATATTGGTACATGTACACCAAAGGTCAAGTATGATGAGATTGATATCTCACAAAATACCCAAAGGACCACATGAACTAAGATGCTAGGTACACAAAGTAAACCCTAGGAGCATTCTCCTTCAAGAAACTTCCTTGAAAAAGTGTGGGAAATGCTCATTGTCCAAAGGGTCCATTCTATAACACATTTCTAGACAACATCACACTTTTAGGAATCCAATTTACTTTCAAGACATTAGTGCACCTACATTGTAATCCTTTAATTATGTTGAAGTCTCATGCTTCTGTCTTGGTTATGAATTCACTAGAACTAACTTCCTAGATCAAAATCAGTGACTTTGCTAAGGGTTTTCTGACTTGGAACCTAGTTCTCTAATGGAGTATGAACCCAAAGATAATTGGACAAGTTCTAGAAGTTTAACCACATAATTTCCTACTCGCTCAACATCTAAAAATTCACACCAGACAAGGGCACACATCCACTAGGATCTGGATCAACATACATATCTAAGGATCACACACTAAGAAAGCTAGAGAGATAGGGAAACCTAATGCCACACCCTACTTACTCTATTCTAGACATCCTAACACTAGGCATGAGTCCCAACACCAAAAGTGTCATAACTTACAAGCATCTCAAGCACTATCTGGATTCAACCCATAGGAAAAGCAAGGTATTCACAAAGACTTCATCAAATCTCTAAATCCACATACAACTATTCATCTTCACACATGGGTACATAGATGTGCAGAAATGGTAAATGATCTAGGGATATGACCACCACAAGGGATACCATTTTTGACTATCCATTACATTATTTCAATTACATCAATTATACATAGCATATATTACATCTACCTAGTTTACATGTTCATTCTACTAGAATATGAAACTAGGTTTTTTAATCATGTTTCTATCACATAGCTAAACATGAGAAAAATGAAACAAAATGTCATGCACATTCGACACCAATGCCGAGACATGCCAAAAGTAAAGATATAGCTCTTACCACTTATGTGGGCAGATCATATTCTAATATAAAATTGTCCATAATCATAAGATGGTTTTCATCCTCTACAAAAAACATTCTTAAACATCATAAATTCAAAACATAAAAATCATGTGTATGTGCATGGAAATGGGGGACCAAAAAGGGGTCAAAAGTGGCCATTTTTTTTTTCTAAAATCAATAAAAATTGATCTTGGATTAGAAATTGAAGATAACCATGCTCAAAATTTGAAGATGTGACAAGAACAAGATTGGTAGTGCTCGAAATTCAGTTTCTAAACTACTAATTTAAAAAAAAATGATGGAGATTAAGAGGTTCAAATAAGGAGAGCACACAAAGTGCTCTTATTTTTGTTATAAAAATATAACATAACATTTTGTGTGCTCCTCTTAAAATGTTGACTTTTTTAAAGTATTTCACAAATCACTTCAGTGGAAAATTAGCTAACATTATGTAGTTTATGCCTGACTTTTCTGCTTATTTTTTAATGAATATATGATTTTTTACAATTTTTTTAAGTGGACATATCCTGAAAAATAAAAATTTGAGCATGCTTCCCCCTAAATTTTTTGAAAACTAATCAAAAATCATTTTTTTTGGAATGTGTATAGAATAGAGTCTAGAATGTAAAAATGCAATTTGTTTTAAATTTGGATAAACAGATAAAAAATGACATAGAAAATACTATACATAGGTTTTTGGAAAAAAAGAAGACATTAGAAAAAGAAATTGAAGATGAAAACCATAATGTTTTAAGATTTGAAAAAAATTACCTGGTTAGAAATCTAATAAAAAACTTGAAGTCATCTTGACATTTTTCTAGATTAACACTAAAAATATGTAAACCTGATGGAGAGCACACTTGAGATTTAGTTGTTTCTCTATGTTTTCTTGAAACCACATCTTTGGGCATCTGAAATGTAATTCCAACCCTTTGGGTTGGATATGTAAGGAAAATTCAACCCTTAGGGTTGGAAGTTCCCATTGCAAGCATTTGTAATTGCTTAAAAAAGTGAGCAACAGTCTGAAAATAAGGTAAAACTTGTGATTAAGACCCACATGCTTTGTTTATCCCTGTGAACTATGCTTTCTGTGACATGGAATCAAACTCTTTATGCTTTTAAAGAATTACAATCATTAGTTAACAAAATTATCTCACTTTTTATTCTTGTATTGATGTGAAAGATTCTAATTGTATGTTTTTAAATCAAATTTGATATTATCTTGATTGTTTTTATGTTTTGAGAAATTAGAATAATTGTTTAACAAAACTAACTAATTTTGTTTTACATTAACAAAAAATATTCTAATTGTATGTTTTGTATTTGAATTTGATAAATTGTCAATCATGTTTGCATTATTTTGACCAATTGAGTTAAATTGATATAGAATTCAACATCATGTCGAGGAAATAGCCAAAAAATCAAACACCGAATGAGCATGAAGCTGAGATTGTGAAGAAAAGAGAACAAATGAGACAACTTTGTGAAAATAAAAAATTGAACCCCATAGATAAAGATATACCAACTTTGCCAATTGAATTAGATCATGAAGCATCCAAGAAAGAGAAAGATTTGGAGAAACAAAGGCAATGAATGCAAAAACTTTGTGCAAGTAAGAAATTAAATTTGAGAGTTGAAGGTGCGTCATCTTTGCCATCTCAATTTAATATTATAGAAAATTCTTAATCATTGATTGAAAATTATGATGCAATTTCAAATGTAAATATAGATGTTGCACCAATTGATCAATTGTTTAATGAGAAAAAATTATCTAATGAATCAAGTTTGCCATTGAGAACACTTCCTAGAATTTTATGTAAAACACATAAGTTTTTAATTGAAATTGATGAGAATATTTTAAAATCAATGCGTAATAAGATTCCCAAACATTCTTGTAGAATAAATATTAATAAAATATAAAAGAAAAATTGAAAACTTAAGTGAAATAAAAAAATATTAATTGTTTGTTGAAATGATGAAAATTTTGAAGTTTACACCCAACTTGAAGATTCTTGGTCTAAGAACATCAAATACTAATAGTGGAAAATCTAATGTAAAAAATTTAATCAATGCATATCAAAGTGTGGATTCAACTTCACACACCAAAGATAATAATGTTACCTGATGTGTAATTACATCAACTATAGTAAGTAATTGAACAAAAAAATCTCACTTAATAAGGAAAACAAGTTAAGCACTAAAAATAAGTAGAAAAACACTAATGAAAGCCGTTGGGAGTCATAAAATAGTTGAGGACCTAAATAGAAATGAACTATGGGTATTCTTTGGTAGACTTCTATGAAAAAATAAAGTCATAATTGAATCCTTAAATTTTCTAATTACTATTTTTTAAATAACTCAAGAGTATCACCTAATCAAAGATATGTTGTAAAAAAAAAGAATTAGTTGTCAAAATTCTAAGGCACATCCAAAGCATTTTTTAAATATGACTTCTACACTCATTTTTCTCCAAATTTGTAGAGAGTTATTCTCAAATAAAAATTAGTCAAAGTTATTTTGAAATGGTAAAACTTTTTTATGTCAAAATAAATCATACACACAACTTGTTGTAGAGTCCATAATAAATTTTCTATGCATTATGATATTTTTTGACATTGTTGTGTGACAACACACCCCATTTTGACTTGGCAAAACAGGGACCCGGCTTTTTGGCTTGGCTTGTGTTGTCTGCTTTCTGGCGGTTTGGTAAAAGTAAGTCAGGTGCATCATCATGAAGGGTCAGGATGAGGTAGATCATCCTCATGAGGTCAGTTTGTCAAAGTCCATATTTCATTTCTATGACCTCATATTTAGAAAGAGCTTGAAATTCCATGCAGGTTTGCCTTTTACATCACCTGAAAATTCATCCATATGTGGGAGTTATGAGCAGTCAAAGTTTTGGTCAAACCTGATAATCGCAAGATGATCATCATATTTTTATTTCCTTAGTCATGTTGTCAAGGTCATCCTGATCTTGGTCTATCACCCAGTCAAAATCATGCGGTCAAAATATCCGGACGTCAATTTTAGGTGATAGTGCCTTTTACCCGTCAAATAACCTCATGTATTTCGCGAGCATCATGTTGCAAGTGTAACCCGATATTTCATAATGTCCTCCTGTCGAGAAATATCACCTTATGCTAACATCCTGAGGACGTCATCCTAACCTGAGAAACGAAGAAATAACTATCAGGATGACATCATCATCACCTTTCTCCTTCGGCAGGATATTTCCTAAATATGATCAGGTTCACAAGTATGACGATGACGTCATCTTTTGCATTTTAACAAAGCCCCGGATATGACGGTGACGTCATCAGGACATTCGAGGGGGGGAGCATCACATTTCGCAATATCCTGCAGATATAGAGAAAGCTCTAAGTTTCCCCATCACCATAAGTTTAACTATTGGGAGTGCTTTGTTTTTTCTCCCCGATGGAGATAGTCACCTCGATATGGTTCCCCATCACCATAAGTTTAACCATCGGGAGCGCCTTGTATTGTCCCGTCGACTGAAGTAGTCTCCCCGATGGAGTGTCCATCGGCATAGAAGTTGCTATTGGCCGAGTCTTGATTTTTCATGCTGATGGTAGTAGTCACCCCGATGAGAGGTGATTGGCATAAGTTTCGCTGTCAGCCGAGTCTTGATTTTTCTCGCCGATAGTTGTTGTCTTCCCGATGGGTGGACATCAGCATACTCTTGGCTTCGGTGTAGCTTTAGCTATCAGCCAAGTTTGAATTTGTTATCCCGACCATGTGTGGTCATGCCGAAATATACATTGCATAATGTACAAGGCTGGATTTGAAATAATTTGAAATGTGATTTATTCCTTGTATATTTTGCGATTATATATTTCTTTTGTACATTCCGATATACATTGGTTATATGCATAAGAATGTTTTGCATGTATATTGTGACTTTTTTTATGCTTGTATATGCAGATTTGAGCCCGATATACATTGCATAATATACAAAGCCGGATTCGAAATCATATTAAATAGCGAGAATTCGTTGTACATTTCGTGATTGTATGTTTTTACATACATTGCGATATACATTATATGCCGGTACATACAAGGGCGGATTCAAAGGAAATTGAAAAGCAATTAATCCCATGTATATTTTTGTCCATGTATATGCAGATTTGAACCCGATATACATGCCGATAGCATACAAAGACTGGATTTGAAATAATTTGAAGAGCGATTTATTCCTTGTATATTTTGCGATGTATCCGCAGATTTGAAACCCGATATACAAGGAAATGGGCGGGAAAATGAAGCGATGGATTTTTGAATCCATTTGAAGGCCCGTTTGCCTGATTTTCAGTCAACGATGGTTGACCCGAGTATTTTTGGCCCTGTTTATGCATTTTGTGCATGGTTTTCACAAAATTTGAAACCCAATTGCATGTGTTGAACATTTGGCCTATTTTTAATGAAGGTTTTAGTTGCATGCTGTGTTCCAATTGATGAACTTAATGTTTGTCTGTTTATTGCAGGAAATCTTGATGCTGTTAGAGTTGTAGCTGAACATTGCAAATGTTGCACAAGGAGGCAACATGAAGCAGAAGTGAGGAGGATATTGTCAAATATGTTGTTTGCTAGCTGGAGACCGAATCAAGTTAAAGATGCTGGAATATTTTGTGCCAGCTATACATTTGCCAATTGGCAAAGCATGTGCTTTTCATCTGGACTGTTAATGTTAATTGGTAAATCTTGATCGTAGATCTTTTGTAAAGGATTCCTCACCTTATTCTATAAAAGGTGGTGGAATGCCTTGTTGTAAACATTCAAAACTTAATTGAAATCTGTTTGCTGAAGTATTCAGGGCTTATTTCAAAGTTATTGCATATGTACATGTCTTTTGCATACTTAATGAAAGAGAAGAGTATTTTGATTACAAACCTTCGTAAATCTTGAGTAATCTGTGTCTAAATTCTGGATATGTTCTTTGATTTGCTGCGTCCCTTGGAGTGCTCATCATGTTGCATATATTGTTTTCATTCATTATCCTCTGAAGTTTGCATCAACTATGTCTAGCTGTGGAATATCCTGGTGAACATATGGTTTGATATCTTCTCCTCATGACAGTATCAAGTATGTATGTGGATCAATAGCTAAAGGTTCAACTTTAAATTGTAGTATTCTTTTCAATTTCTTTTAAATTTCAGAGCATTTCACTACCACAATTGCAAATAATTGATAATCTTAAGCAAATAATGCAAATATGTAGACATCCCGTAGGTAATCGCAAATATTTAGCATTATTGAATGCAAAGCATGCACAATTGAAAAATATCATGCAAAGATTGAGGTATTTCTACATCTTTTCATCTAATAACTGCATAATATGACTTCTCTGTAAAGAATTTCTGCAGGAATGTCATGATGATGGAACAATTTCACGTAAGGCCCCAAAATGGAAACAGCAACTCACATTAGCCTCTGAGTAACTTCAGACGATTAAGACCTAATCACCGGAGACTTGGGATCATGAATTCTCTGAATTCACAGTATCTTTCAAGATGAATAAAGGTTAATGTGTACTTTTATTCTGTGCTTGTTTATGACTAACATCATGACCAACAGACATATATGTGTATTTTTGCATACTAATGATATTTTGCAGGAGTATATGATAGAAACTCCACTAAATCAGCAAGAGATTTCATTTCAAACATTTTTTGTGAAAGAGTAGATGGACAATTGTTTTATAAGAAATTATGTTTGGATGGAACATGTGATAGTTGTGATGGTTTGTAACATTTGAGAAATTGTGTATACATGGAGAATACACATGCGATTAGAAATGAACAAGTA
Source organism: Cunninghamia lanceolata (assembly GCA_027924645.1). NCBI lineage: Eukaryota > Viridiplantae > Streptophyta > Pinopsida > Cupressales > Cupressaceae > Cunninghamia > Cunninghamia lanceolata. The sequence continues at coordinate 3,503,822 of BSBN01000192.1, forward strand.
AGTTTTGAAAAATATAAGTCAGTGGCATACACTCTAAAAGATGGTAAAAGAAGCAAAAAAATATGAATTGGTGAGTGAAGAAATACTAGTATATGAATTTATGTATATTTTTTAGAGAGGATAGTGTATGAGAATGCAAAGCATACACATAGAGTTCAATGGTTGGACTTGCAATTAAAATTATGCAAAGACACATTTCTTTTTCATATGATCATGTCAATTGTAGACTTTGTAGAGAATTATACACTACAACCATAGAATGAGGTTCAATTATAGTACTACAACTCCACTCAGGTTGCTATATTTATGCATATAACATTCATTTATGCACTCACAAGTATAGAAGAAGAAAGAAATATCTTGAGGGAGTATCATTTTTATATTAGTGATGATCGCACACATTCTATAGAGGTTGTGCAAGATTTCTTTCAGCTGTACTATGATATTTTAAGTAGTAGGAACATCATGTTTGCTCAGCATATCACATGGTCAGATAATTATACATCATAATTCAAGAATTCATGGATGTTCTACTAGTTTAGTATGATTCATATGATGAGTGGTGTTCAACATATATAGAATTTTTTTGAGACTAGACATGAAAAAGGGGAGTATAATGGTGTGATAGCATGTATTAAAAGAGCCTTAAAATGAGAAGAGTCAAAGTACAAAGATAGTGTGAAGTTGACAGATACAACATCTATCATTGGATGGTGTAACTCTACAATGAGTCCAGGTAATGAAGGTAAGTCTATAGTTCATAAATTTTTTGGTTGGTAGAAGAAGCTAACATTGCAAAATATGAAGATTGTTGTACAATGATAGAATTGAGTGAGTTCCACTCTTTTACAATCTCAAATGCAATTTCATGGACTATTCATGATATGAGGTAGATGGTGTGATTTTGTTCTTTATGTATAGATTTTTCTTGGAATGAGTGAGTCAAAAGAGTGGGTCAATGAATAGTGTACTAAAACTTTAATCCCATTTGATAAATATCGACTTCCAGGAGCACTACAACTCGTGAAGATAGAATCATCAGTTGAATTTGACCATTTTTTAAATCTAGTTCAACTAGGTATTATTGATGCATTATTTAATGAAAATTAATACTTTAGATTATATAGTATTTTTCTATCATTTATTGAATTAATCTTTTTTGTACAATATAATGTAGGGCATGTTTATGCAGTTATTGCAGATGAAGGAATACATTATTATTTATGTTGTGTTGAGGAAAACAAAGAATTTGGTAGCCCCTATCATAGATGGAGAATAAATTGAGTATCCTATAGGATCAATGGTTGTTACTAGAACAAGAATCAGAAGGTACTCAATGAAGAAATCCAATGTGTGGTTGTTTGAAGACCTTGAAACACAAGAAAATTCTTCATTATTCTAACCTTGTTGTAACATCAAATGTTCAATTGATCAAATATGAGGTAGACCGTTAAATAAGAACTTGTGCAAAGTTTGTGAATTTGACCATGAAGTAATACTTGACACCATAAATAGTAGAGGGTATCCACATGGTTCATTAGATTGAGTTGGTAGAATGACACAAAGGTATGTTATATACCCCCCATCCCCGTCCCGCCCCGCTCCGTCTCGTCCCGTCCCGCACCGTCCTGCCCCGCCCCGCCCCGCCCCACAACCCCGTCCCGTCCCGACTTGGACGACTTGGCACCCCAAAGAATCCGCCCCGCCCCGCCCCGCCCCGACTTGGGCGAGTTGGCGACTTGGCCCCCAAAAGAATCCGTCCCGCCCCATCCCGCCACACCCCTGCAAACCCGTCCCATCCCGCCCCGTCCTGACTTGGGCGAGTTGGTGACTTGCCCCCCCAAAGAATCTATCCCGTCCCGCCCCGCCCCATCCCGCCTCGCCACGCCCCCACCCGTCCCCATCCTGGCAGTCCCGTCCCGACTTGGGCAAGTTGGTGACTTCGGCCGTGACGACTTGGCCCCCCAAAGAATCCATCCTGTCCGGCGCCGCCCCATCCCGTCCCGACTTGGGCGAGTTGGCGACTTCTTTTGCGGTGACTTGGCCCCCGAATGAAACCATCTCGACCCGCCCCACCCATCCCGACTGTCCCGTCCGTCCTATCCACCCTGGCTGCCCTATCCACCCTGTCCGCCCCAACCACCCCGATTGTCCCGCTCATCCCCGTCCCGACCATCCTGTCTGCCCCGTCCTGTCCCCGTCCCGTCCCGTCCCCGTCCCGTCCCCGTCCCGTCCCCGTCCCGTCCCAACTTGCCAAGCTCCCCCATCCTAAATTTTATGGGAACCCCATCAAATTGAATTATCTGGAAACCCCACTAGACTAGATTTTGAGGATACCTCGTCGGACCAGATTTTACAGAAAACTGCACTAGACCAGATTTTACAGAAACCGCACTGGACCAGATTTTACGGAAACCCCACCGGACCAGTTCTTGTGGAAACCCCACTGAACCAGATTTTCTGAAAACTCCACCGCTCCTAACTTTCTAGAATCCCCACCGGGACAACCGGTGCCATTATACAACAAGAGTGTGAAGACAATTTCATGTTGGGTGCGATCATACCAGCGTTAGTGCACCGGATCCCATCAGAACTCCGCAGTTAAGCACGCTTGGGCCGGAGTAGTACTGGGATGGGTGACCTCCCGGGAAGTCCCGGTGTTGCACCATTTTTAGTTTTTGGTTGGGCGTTGCGCGTTTCTACTCACCTCTTTACTCGATGCCATCCTATGTCACCAACTCGCCCAAGTTAGGACGAGACAGGTGGAGATGGTTTCATTTGGGGGCCAAGTCACCCAGGTCACCAAGTCATCGCGACCGAAGTCAGGACGGGACGGGACGGATTCTTTAGGGGGCCAAGTTGCCAACTCGCCCAAGTCGGGACGGGGCAGGGCAGGATGGATTCTTTGGGGGGCCAAGTCGCCAACTCGCCCAAGTTAGGACGGGGCGGGATGGGACGGCGATTTGAGTACATTTTTCTTTATTTATTTCTATTAGTGATATTAATGTAGGTTAGTGGTGCCTAATAAGCCTCCAGCTTCTTGTGGTTGGTATGTTAGTAGAGAATTCTATATTCTTGAAGTGAAGAGAATGTTTAAAAACTAACAATAAACTCACAATTTTTAAAACAATTACCAATAATCCATCATTCAAATTTAGTTGTTTATTTATAGGGTTAAATGGCAAGGTTCATTATTTAGGGTTTACAATTTAAATTTCACATGTTTATGGTTTAACTTTCAATGTTTAGTTAGGAAGAGAGGGGGGAGGAAGAGTGGAAGTGGGGAAGAGAGGACAAGAGAGAAACTTAGGTACAAAGAGGAAGAAAGAGACATAGGGAGACAGAGAGAGATGTTTGGCATGTTTTTCTTATCCTCATTTCACATTCTATACATTTACCATGTTTTTCTTAGATTTTCTCATCCTCATTTCACCTTCTATATGTTTGACATGATTTACTTATCCTTGTTTCATCTCCAGTTTCATTTAATGAAAGGTGCTAGGAGTGAAATTTTACATTACACACCTCCTGGAATCAAACTTATAGTTCCAACATGTTGGGTGGGTAGGTGAATTCTAGTGGAGGTCTCTTTTTGGTGGCCAAATGTATCAATCCTTCTGGGCTACATTAGATTGAGAGAGTCTCTTAAAAGCCCTAAGACCAAAAAAGTGCCAAACTTTGGCCCAACCGTTCTCTCAAATTGGGGCACCCATGAATATCTCATTTGCATGTATAGGTGGATGCTAGGTCCACCTAGAAATACATACCTCATTTTTTGCTAACTTGAATTTATTTTTTGTGGTGGTAATGAATGCAATGTTGTAAAATACTTCAGTTTTGTTCAATGAAAGGGTTCTAGGAGTGAAATTTTACATTTCACACCTCTTGGGACTAACCTGATGGCACCAACACATTGGGGTGGACAGATGAATGCTAATAGAGGTCTCTTTTTGATGGTTAACCATCTAATCCTTTTGAGCTGAATTAGACCTGTAAGTATGAAAAAGGTGCACAAGGGTACATGGAAGTTCGATGATGAGCTAATATAACATGTCATCTCATATTACCCTAATTAACATTCCCAATTTACTCACAAGTAAATAATCATGATCATCATAATCATATTTTGTTTATCAATAAACATTTGCATAGTCATTATATAAAAAGCATATCTTTTCTGAATAATTTCAAACTAAAAATTTACAACATATTCAAAGATAGCATGCTATTGATTCCCTTCACTTTACAATCATAATTTTTTTCTCATGGCAATAATGATAAATTTACATAAAATTTGACTGTCAAGTCATATAAATAGAATATACTGCATCTGGAGAATTGATATCTGTCTTCATAAATCTTGGCTTGTCATCTACTTGGGAAGGAGAGCATCACCTGACTGCTTTTCCTCCAACCACAGACCGGTAGTCCCCCGCACAACTTCCTTCCTGGAAGTGGCCCTACCCTTCATGAAGGGAATAGATATAAGGAACCATAAGGTTTGCCATATGAGTTTCTAGTGTTGTGTCCTTCATAATGCATCATGGTTATACAACTATAGATGCACTCTAACTATGTATGACACTACTGGATTGTTATGCCATCTAGAGCATAGCGGACTGACTAATACATGCAGAGATGGGTGTATTACTTTGGCCAAAGATTTAATATACATAGACATTTCACAATGAATGTAGTCAAATGTCCACACACTTCTAACTCGACTTAGAAGCTATCTCATCCTACAGTGAATTTAGTTTAGCCAATTCTAGCCATGGGTGTCCAGAATAATTCTCACCTATTGTCTTCCTAACTTAGATTTTTATCTCTATTTGTAGAGTATGATACCCACTAGGGTTTATACTGAGGTCTTGATCCTTCAAAGGCCTCTCGTTGCAACTGCAACCTGGAATTTCATGACTCTTTGTCATTCTATTCCTTGATCTAAGAGTTTAAATATGTAAATATTTTCTTGTTTCAGGTGTCTAGTACTAACACGGATAAAAAAGTTTGACAGGACATCTTATGTTTTCCCAAGTTGGTTATTGGATTCACCCTGAATCCAAATCGACAATTTAATGTCTGATAAAAGTCAATCATATTCTTGTAAAAAGATTTGCATGTTCAATATGCATGTATGCAAGATCCTTAGAAGTTATCTTTTCTAATCCCAAAACACACCTAAGGGAATAATGAAGAATCCCTTACCACAAATGGTTTCTTGGCATACTTCATAAACATAAACTTTAAGGCTAACTTTCAACAAATCACTTACTATTTTACAGCCAAAAGGATAACATCGAATTGTGTATTTTGAATCTATTGAGGCCCAAGGATTCTGCCAAATACATTATTGTTAATATATCAAGATAATCATTAGTCAACACTAAATAATATAGGTAACGTTGGGCTCAAAGACCACCCACTTAATACCTGGGCTTGGGTGTTTAATCCCGACTTTGCCCAACTGTCAAAATAATAATAACTTCAGGCTTGCACCACTGTTGTGCCCTTATCTAATCTTGGAAAAAGATTGTTATAGATGACTGACTTCCTTTAATCTAGAACAATCTAAGGTTATGCATGCAAGAAGTTTCCTCTAAATTTCTAGACTGATATTGACTTATTATTATCAAGCAAAAACAATAGTAACTTACAAAGAATAGGCTTCCACAACCATGAAGAATCGACAGTGCTCATGATGAAGTCAAGTTCTTCAAAGTAACAACTTGCACAGAGGCTACCAAGAAAATTCAAAGCACACAGTCAAGAATGATTGTTAAGATTCTAACAATAGTTTCCAGTTATTCAAGAATAAGAATGTTTATATAAAGGTCTGTGGCCTATTGAGCCTTTTAGTATACATTGAAATATACGTAGACCAAGTTATTATCAGTCTTCCGTGCTATTGAATAACTGTTGTGAAAACAATAGATGTGATATTATCTTACCCAGTCGTTCATAAACACAAGAAAGTATATAATAAAGTAAGGATACTACGTATCCAATTATCATGGCTTCGGTCATGGATAATGAATTACTTGCTAAAGGTTTAAAACAATCCTCCTCTGGTCTGTAAGATCTCAGCTCAAGCTCCCTCTTTCTTGGTTCTCCCTTGCCTAGCAAATTCCTCCCTTCAACTAACTATAACTATCAAAAATTGATAGCAACCAACTTACCTTGACACCCGAGTACCCATACCATTGAAGGGATAACACTACCAAAGAAATCCCCCCAAAAAGAGCACGCGGCCACCAATTGATTGAGGATCAATCCCACTCTTCCCACTTTACATGGAAATGTAAGGAACATACACCATCTTGCGGCACCACCTCATGGTCATATGGTTATCTAAACCATTGAAAGCTTATCTCAAGTAGATAAGTGCTTAAAACACAAAAGGGAGACATAATATTTATGTTATTAAAATATTTAATTAAATAAATACAAGACATCAACTTTAATGGTAGCAACACCATTCTAAGAATGGTGATAATAGACATTTTCAAGTTGCGACAATGGGGTCGAAGTCTTCTCCACCTTCGCAACCTCTTGCTGACGTTAGCGCCAATCATCAAGCAAAGCAAATGGATATGGTTGAAAACTTCCCAACAAGAAGAATGGTTAAACTATAACCTCTAAAAACTTATGTCTCACAACTAAAACAAATAGGGTTTGACGTCAAAAAACCTTACTTGGCAAAATGACGATAGTCGAATTGAAATCAACTAAACAAGGGAAGATAACTAACACATACCCTATCTCGCAATGATTCACGTAAAGAACAAATTTGAAACTCAGATGACAACTTGAATTTTTCCACAACATCTATTTCCTTCTCCTGGGTGATACTCTCCTTCCCTTCTTGGAATTGGAAATCTCTTTTCATGGTTACACTCATAGTCATAAAAACTATGATCAGTGTATCATCAATAAGTCTTTAAACATCATGCTAAAATAATCTCAACAACATGTAATCTCATGTCTAATTCTAAGCATTAATCATAATCCATATAATCAATGATTTATCCTAACATTTTCCCCAACTGTCAAATCATTAACGTATGATTACTTATCCATTAATCACATGAAAAATAAAAGTTAAACATAGTCAAAATTGGGGATGTAACAACTAATGTCCTAATCATGTACGCATGAATTATATATACCTCTCAGCAACTTCTCTCTTGGTGACATGTTTTCAAATGTTTTTCTCTTTATTTGTGCCTCTCCAGCCTTCAACCTAACCTTCTAAGGTCCTACATGCTTTCTTTTTATCCACCTAATCCATTTTTGACAAACCACTCCTATTACTTACCAGCCCTAATGACATAGATGGTCTAGCTCCTAAGGGGGGAAATTCACTTCCCCTAAGGGTATTTTTCATCATTCATTTTTTATGACCATCCAATTTACCTTTCAAGGTCCCTTGTATTGCTTAAACTACTTGTCCAAACCATTTTGGCTGGGTTGTTCCTATGTCTTGTAGGATCTCCCTGGGTGAACCTTTAGTTAAAGTGGGATCTCCAAGGGTGACTCGCCTTGTTAAAAGGGATGACCCACTTTACATGACTTGTCTTCCTCATTTCAGGCCTCCAAAACCATTTTCAAGTCTCTAAGACCACTTTTCCACCATCAAACCACCTATCCAAACCATTTGGCTTGGGTCACCCCTATTGTCTTCAGGATCTCCCTGGGCATCCCTACATCTTAACTAGGGTATCCAAGGGTGACCTGCCCTACTAAAAGGGGTGTCCCATTTTCTAAAAGGGATGAACCTGTTATCTTTTGCATGCATGATTTCTTCCAATCTTTGCCCAGTTTGACTCTATTTTTAACTTTTGATTACGATCTCCCCTATGCATAATTGATTGTTCACTTCCCCTAACTATTTCTAGACTCCCATCAATCTATTTTATCTCCCAAACAGTCTATTGTTATCTTTCATTCATTCTTCAGTGATCTTATCTCCAATCTTTATTCACTTCCAATTAGAGCTAGATCACTCTTCAGTCAATTCATGTTAATTCCCTAATCACCACCATATTTTATGTGGATTTCAAACCTATAAATACCCCCCTCCTCTATGCATTAGGGGAGGCAATTTCATTATTACATTCTTGATTTTTCTCAAGTTTTTGCAAATAGTTTCCCCCATAGCATTTTTATGCTCATTGCAGGACCTTGTGTGCTTTTTATTTTCAGTCATAGCTTCAAAGCTCAAGCCCTTTGTTTTTCCATAGCATACATATGCTTATTTCAATTACCTTACAATTTATATAGCTTCAAAGTTCATAGTCATTTGATTTTCATATCTTTGTTTTCATCCCTGTTGCCAAGAGGAAGAAGGAATGACTGCCAAAAGGACTTATTAGGACTCATGCCAAGAACTACCACCCAATTCATATAGGGTTTTCAAGATTTAGTAGTAATTAGACCAAATCTTGTTCTTGGGAAAGTAACCCATTTCTTTCTTTTCTCTTGATAGGTAGTTTTAATTTGCTTTCCTAGAGTAGTTTTACATTTAAATTGCTTAGATTAGTTTGAATTACTTTCTTAGATTAATTTCATTTCATTGCATCAAGATTAATTGCAAATTTCATTTCATTAGATTACATTTTCAAAATCAATCCATGAAAATAAACAAAACATAGTTTAGATTGCATACAAAAATCATATAGCTTGGATACATTTTCCCTTTCTAGATAATTAAATCATTTTAAATTAAAAAAAAGTAATCAAAAGTTGTTTTGCATTCATATAGGATTATGTTCATAAAAAAATACCCAAAACATTAGAAATCACAAAAAAAGAAACAAGCAATCAAGTCAAACCCTCGATTTCATCACGAGGTCAACAAAGTCAATAAAGTCGATTCAATCAAAACAAATCAACACAAACAAACATTCACCCTCTTATCTAGTATTCTATGTACCTAGGCATTAGGGAAGATTGGCTAAAATCCATCCTAGACGAGATTAGGGAGAACCCTCCTCAACTAATTCTCATTCAACAAAACATAAAATAGATAAGAGACGCTGAAGAACACTAATAAAGAATCACTAGTCACTAAGAACTCATACAACAACACATTCAAAATGAAAAAAAGGAGGTTAGATTGCCTCTGCATCATAAATGAGAAAAATAGTCTTCGAGATAGGCTTAGAACAAGTGACCCTTCAGGTCATATTTGTTTAATATGGAAAAGAGGGTGGGGTTGTTTGTAAGGGGGTTTTAGTTTGAATCCTCCTTTCCACTAAACATTCCAAGGGCTTTTCAACTGAGTGCTTCTTCTATCGAGAGGAGAGTCATCTATTAGATTGGGTTGCCACTTGGTTTTGCTGGGAAATTTAGAAGTTATCACACAATGTTTCTAATTAATGCTTTTATGCTCTTAAAACCCTAATTTAAGCAAAACAGTAAGTAAATCTACAAAAAATTTATGACAAATACTACTAGAACTAGGCAAAGGGTAGAGAACCTTAACTCACTATTTATCACAGTCCGGAGAACGGAAATGTCAGGGACAATGGTGATGGCACCCAAGTCCAATGTGCTTCTTTTTCTGTGGAATCCCGATCTCCTTCTGACACTGATTTCTGCTATATCTTTAGTTTCTAACAATGTAAATGCGGAGGACAATGTTGATGGCACCCTAGTCCACTGAGGGATCTTTTGCCAGATGTCAGAAGCTCTGCAAACCTTGATTATCATTGTCCAGTCTAATTCTATGGTTTCGAATGTGGAGGACAATGTTGATGGAGCCCTAGTCCAAGCAGGCTCCTCCTTCGGGATCCAGAATCTCCACAGTGTCCTCTTGTTCACTGCAAATCCACTTTCTCTAGATCTAGTACCTGTAACCTGCAATCAAAAGGAGTGTGGGAGGGGGTTGTGGTGTTTATAGGCTTGCCTTAGTCAAGCCATGGAGAGACATTCAAGTCTTCCAAACACTGTTGTTAGAGAGATAGTGCGTATCCTTGTGGGATAGAGGCAAAAATCTAAATGATAATAATGATAAAACACAATAGATGTCACCTTGATGATGAAGCTCTCATAGAAGGAATATGCTCTTCAATGCCATGAGGAGAAGATGAAATCCAACCTGCAAAAACAAACACAATAATAATGCTATGCTTTGCAACACAATGAAAATCACAAGTATACCAATAGCTCACAATCATAAACATCTTCTCTCTAGTTTCTAAATGATAACCTAGCACATGCTTATATATGCAACTACAAAGATTCCCACTGAGAATTTTGTAATTAAAACTTATGATGTCAACCTGGAAACCAAAAAATGGTCACAAACCTGACATTTGAATTTAGGGCAGACCCAAAATAGGGCTGGACTAGGGTGCTAGCGCCCTTGTCCACCCCCCTATCTTTGTTTCAGAATCATTAAATTAGCTCCCCCAAGGTCCTATTTGTCATAAGACCCAAGGGTTTTCTCATTGGGAGTTTGAATTATCATGCAAGATGCTCTAAATGCAATCTAAAGACCGAAGAGATAAACCTTAATAGGAAAAGCCCCCAAGGATGCATTTTTCCAACATAACGTTTAGCCCCCACTTTAATATATGTATAAACACAAGGCCAATACATGCATTAAAGTAAGGTCAACAAACACAGAAAACACGCTAGGCACAGAGAAGACATGCCAAACACATTCAAGACAATAGCAAGCACGCAAAACACAGAGAAGACAGTTACAGTCACACAAAACATGAAGAATACAACATTGAAGACATGCAGAGCACAGAGAATACAGTGAATGCAACAATTATTTCCTTTTTGATTTTCCCATATGAAATGCAAAATGTAAGTACAAGGAAAGTAAACAAACAAATCCTAAAAGAGTGTAGAGGAGCTCATCGCCGCCAGTCTTGCACCTTTTTGAGAACAGACACGCCATACAAAATCCCAAGGTGTAGAGGAGCTCATCACCACCGGTCTTGCACCTTGAGAACAAACATGTGCCAAACAAATCTCAGAGTGTAGAGGAGCTCATCACCACCAGTCTTGCACTTTGAGAACAAACATGCCATACACACACACATGGAGGACATGGAGAAAACACGGAAAACAAGTGATGGAGTGAACCTATTGCTAGGTTCATCACCATCTCAAGCACATTATAGGCACACACCGATGATTGGGATTCACCACAATAATCACCAAAAACACGCTTAAGGGTTGAGTTAGTCATAGAACCGCTCCCTGCCTCGCGATGAGGACTTTTCAAAATGACAAGATAATGCAATCTCTCCAAGAAATACACCATCCCTGCCTCGCGATGAGGGCTTAAGATAAAAGGATATGCTCGATATCCCGCCTCTGCAGAGGGCTTAAATGATTGTGATTGATTTTTAGATTTTTCAAACATGCTTTACTATGATCTAAAGCAGACAACTTACCTTATATATGCCCCCACCTTAAGGTGGTTGATATCACGTATCGATATCAAGCAGAAGAAAACACATAAGGGAGCACAAGCTCTCACAAAGCCCATGCCCCCTAGAGGTGACATGTGCTTTACGATTGCTGAATGTTCCCACAAACACATTCCTGCAAGAAAAGTGTTAGCATCCAAATAATCATGATAAACAACAATGCATATGATTAACTACATGAAAGATCCTAGCAAGGTGATATCCATGATAAACAAAGTGTACAGAGTAGTATTATTGTTAAAGTGTTGTTAGGAAGATAAGATAACATCGACATCAACATCAAGATAGAGAAATCATACGGAGTGATTCCACTAGCCAAGCGTTAGATAATATGTAACAACCATGTTGTCATGCATGGACTAGGTCCATTTTTTGATTACTCGCTAAAGGGACACTAGTCCGCATCAGTATAATATGTTTTTCGTCATCCGCCAGCTAGATGGAAATACTGGAGGAAGGTAAACAATAAATCAGAGAGAACAAGTGCCTTAGGGACAGTCATGTAGGAGGGTGCCCCCAAGTCACCAACCGCAACACTATGTCCGTAAGACACAACGCACAACAATGAAATTAGAGGAGAGGAAATATAGAAGAATGATGATACAAATAGAAGAAAGTCACAACAGAGGCGGTCTCCTAGTATCCTTGACCTTACAAGAGAATCAAGGCTCATCCTAGGAGGCCTAACAACACATAACACATCACAGGGGAAACACAACATGAAGATAAATGGTTAGAGATACTTGTAGTACTATCGTACTAAATTTTAGAACCTACAAACTTCTTGGAGAGGTACTCAATCAAGTTTTGTGAGAATCTTGAGTGGTTCTTATTAGGCTGTTGCTTGTTATCAGAGAGTCCATGCGGTACTTTCTCAACACTTCCTTGTTTATGTGAAATTTTTTGTTGCTTGTAAGGAGGAGAACCACTATTATTTCCAACTGATGATAATCATCTTGCTCGTTTCCAATTTTTATTTCTCTTATTCTATTGGTTCTGTCTATCATAACGACAAGGATTATCTTGTACTGTCTCAACATTTTCTATTGTCATAATCTCTTGTTTCAGTTTTACCATTTGTCTTTTTGTTATATGTTGATTCTCTCCTGATCCCTGAAGGGATAATGGAGGAGGAACTTTAGAGTAGATGACTTTTCTTCATGGACGAGGTGATACTTGACTATTGTCCTTATCCACTTCAATTGTAGCAATTATCTCATCATAATCTAAATAGTCCTCTTCTATCTCTAATGTGTTTTGTTCCATCAAATTGTTATCAGTATGCTTAGGGAAGGGATTAGTAAAGATATGTAAATTCTGATTTGGCAGAGCAACGACTTATTCCCATTATCATTCACACTCGATACCTATATAACATTCGAGTCGATGAGGTCTTGTATTTCACGTTTAAGATGCATACATCATTCAGTATCATGTCCTTGTGTCTGCTGATAGTGACAAAAGGCATTAGCATTGAAATAAGGTCCTTGTATTATGTTAGGATCCACTGGTTTAATCAGGGGAAGCTGCAAGAGATTATTACTCAGAGCTTGATTCATGATAGAATGATAGGACTCAGATATTGGAGTGAACTTTCTTTGCTGATACGGTGCCTTCTTCAGATTAGTGATAGCAGACACTTGAGAAAAGTTATTCGGTCCATTAACCTTGATGAAACTCTTATTATTCCTCTTAAAGTTGTTTTGTGATGACCCACCCTTGGATTAACCAACTTAAGCCGACAAGTTTTGATTTTCATACTAACTAGAAGAAAGTTGGTAGTCATGAAGGGCAGTACATAGGTGTTGAAAAGAGTTATACTTCATCAAGAGGATCTTATCATAGATGTTAGGTTGCAAATTTGTTATAAATATCTTCTGAACATCGTCATCTTTCATCTGATATTGAATTTGTGCATAAAGTCCTTTATACCAACTAATAAACTCAGTCAACTTCTCTTTCAGACCTTGCTTGCAATGAACCAAATCAATCAGAGAGACTTGGGGTCTGATGTTTGCTTGAAAATGTTGTAGAAATTGATCAATTAACTATGAAAATGAATGTTTTGAATTTAGAGGTAAGGAGCAAAACCATTCTAAAGCAATATCTTTGAGAGATCATGCGAAAAGATTTGCTAACAAGTCTTCTTCAAAGTAGAAATCACTACACATAGCCGTGAATGCCGCCACATGAGTATTAGGATCACATTTTCCACAATATTTTTCAAAGAAAGGAGTTTCAAACTTCTCAGGCATAGGAGTTCTCAAGATTGCATAGGATAAGGGATTACGAGCATGGTAAGTTGGTATATTAGGTTGTGAAGCATTTGACAAGTGTGTCACTTTTTATTGTAAAGAGGTCATGCCTTGCAAAAGTTGGTTTAGGATGGCATCATTAGGAGATACAGTTTGTGGTGAGGAATTGGAACCCAAGTGTGGAGGAGATTGAGCATGGGTAGTGACTAGTGGAGGTTGTGAATGGTTGAGCGGTGGTTGGACATAGTGATAGGTGGAGAATGGTTGAGAATAAGTGGATTGAATTAGTGGTTGAGAGTGACATGAAGACACCCTAGGGGAAAGGTTTTGATAGTTGAATCTGACAGCTCTGTAATTTTGTGAATTAGTTCCATTAGATACTCCAATACTAGTAGCATTACTACAAGCATTTGCATTAGTTGTCAAAATATTCGATGTAAATGTAGATATTCCCACAGTCGGTATAGGTACCGATACTTGCACATGAGATGGTGTCAAAGTGTTATTTATCACTTTTGCACATTCAATCACTAGCATAATATTGGTTTGTACAATATGTACTAAACCACGGATCACATTAACACCATCTTGTCCTTCTTTTATTAATTCTCTTATGTTATGAATGCAGGAATAGCTTCTTCAACTATCCTCTCATTTTCCATCAATGCTTGGAAATCAGCTAAATCTTTGTCAAGTTTATCTATTTGTTCATCAGATACCTATGCAATCACCTCAATAGTATCATCAACATCATGAAAAGTTTTCTCTTCTATTGTATTTGTGATAGGTATAGTATCTTGCAACGTTTGTGTCTCTCCTTTTGTAAAGAAGGTGTTCAGTGGATTTTCAGAGGTAGGAATACTGATTTCTTCAAAAGCACTAGATCCCATGAGTCTTATGCTTCTTCTTAAAGGGATATTTCTATTAGGGTAGTGAGTTATGATACTCATGCAAAAACTTGATTTAGGGCAAAAATGCTTGATTTTTCAACTTTTTTTCAATGCAAGAAAATGAAAGAAGAAGTGTTGTGAATATTTTCAAGAGGGAAAGAAAATGATATGCCTAATAATAGTCCACTAATGCAAAAATAGCTTTCACAACACACTTTTGAAGCAACTCTAGAGAGTCGATAAGCTAAAACCTAGTGAAAATAGGCCAAAATATACTATTTTTCACCAAATCTCAATGCAAAAGAGTAGGGAAATGGGTGTTGTAAGGAAAATGAAGATGGTAAGAAACTTGTAATAGTAATAACATCCACCTAATTCCAAAAAATCTGTTACAACACGCCTATATTGCCACTCTAGATCAAACCCTAGTGCAAAAACAACAAAAATATGCAAGTTTTCACAAATTCTTAATGTAAAAGCCCAAAATAAAGGGTGTTGTAAGGAAATTGAGAAGGGGAAGCAGATAATAACCCTAATAACAGCCAATTAGTGCAGAAAAATCCCTTACAACACACCTGGAGTGCAAATCTAATAAGACGATAAGGCCAAATCTAGTGAAAAATGCAAGTTTTTAAGCCCTAGACATGAAATTTCGCAAGGAGGCCACTATGATGCAACACTACATTTAGAAATCAGGACTAATGAGTGTTTTGACAAGGTAGTAAAATCTGAAACAAGATTTTGACTACAACCCTAGCTCATGCAAAACTAGCTTTTCATGAAAAATGCAAAATTTCAAGCAATTTCTAACAAATCAAGCATACAAGCACAATGCAAATGAATTGTAAATGATGAATTTCTATATTTTGTATCAGATCTAATGCAAATAACAGAAATTGATTTAAATTAGATTCCAATTAATTCAATTTTTACAAACATGCAAGTCTAATATGCTAATTTTTAAAAAAAAATCAATTTTTTTTGTAATTTTTCAAATGCAATATTGAAAATAATGAATTGAATGATTATGAATTTCAGATCTGATGTAAAAATTAGAGAATTAATTGAATAAATGCAAACTATGTCAAAAATCAAACCCTAGAATGCAATTTTTTTCAATTTTATATCATTTTTTTGTAAATTTTCAAATGTAATAAGATGAATGAATGCAAATCTATGAAACAACACTCAACAAGGTGCCAAAAAGTTCAAAAACATGGGTTCACCAAAATGTTTAATATGGAAAAGAGGGTGGGGTTGTTTGTATGGGGGTTTTAGTTTGAATCCTCCTTTCCACTAAACATTCCAAGGGCTTTTCAACCGAGTGCTTCTCCTATCGAGAGGAGAGTCATCTATCAGATTGGGTTGCCACTTGGTTTTGCTGAGAAATTTAGAAGTTATCACACGATGTTACTAATTAATGCTTTTATGCTCTTGAAACCCTAATTTAAGAAAAATAGTAAGTAAATCTGCAAATTATGACAAATGCTACTGGAACTAGGCAAAGGGCAGAGAACCTTAACTCACTATTTTTCACAGTCTGGAGAACAGAAATGTCGGGGACAATGGTGATGGTGCCCAAGTCCAATGTACTACTTTTTCTATGGAATCTTGATCTCCTTCTGACACTGATTTCTACTATATCTTCAGTTTTCGGCAATGTAAATGCAGAGGACAATGTTGATGGTGCCCTAGTCTACTAAGGGATCTTCCGTCAGATGTCAGAA
This sequence comes from Cunninghamia lanceolata, assembly GCA_027924645.1. Classification (NCBI taxonomy): domain Eukaryota; kingdom Viridiplantae; phylum Streptophyta; class Pinopsida; order Cupressales; family Cupressaceae; genus Cunninghamia; species Cunninghamia lanceolata. Next base: position 3,520,147 of record BSBN01000192.1, read on the forward strand.
GCTCTACAAACCTTGATTATCACTGTCTAGTCTATTTCTGTGGTTTCAGATGTGGAGGACAATGTTGATGGTGCCCTAGTCCAAGCAGGCTCCTCCTTCAGGATCTAGAATCTCCATAGTGTCCTCCTATTCCCTACAACTCCACTTTCTCCATATCTAGTACCTATAACCTACAATTAGGAGTGTGGGAGGGGGTTGTGGTGTTTAGAGGCTTGCCTCAGTCAAGCCTTGAAGAGACATTTAAGTCTTCCGAACACCGTTGTCAGAGAGAGTGTATATCCTTGTGGGATAGAGGCAAAAATCCAAATGATAATGATGATAAAACACCATACATGTCACCTTGATGATGAAGCTCTCATGGAAGGAAGATGCTCTTCAATGCCATGAGGAGAAGATGAAATCCAACTTGCAAAAACAAACACAATAACAATGCTATGCTCTACAACACAATGAAAATCACAAGTATGCCAATAGCTCACAATCATAAACATCTTCTCTCCAGTTTCTAAATGATAACATACACGTGCTTATATATGTAACTGCAAAGATTCCTGCCAAGAATTTCATAATTAAAACTTATGATGTCAGCCTAGAAACCAAATAACGGTCACAAACCTGACATTTGAATTTAGAGCAGACCCAAAATAGGGCTAGACTGGGGCGCTAGCACCCTTGTCCACCCCCTGTCTTTGTTTTGGATCCATTAAATTTGCACCCCTAGGTCCTATTTGTCACAAGACCCAAGGGTTTTCTCATCAGGAATCTGAATTATCATGTAAGATGCTCTAAATGCAATCTAAAGACCTGGGAGATAAACCTTAATAGGAAAAAATCCCCAAGGGTGCATTTTTTTGACATAACAATATTATTATCACAACAACAACCATTGAACTCTTTCATCAACATCAAAACATTCATAACAATTGTCTTCAAACCTACACAAATACACATCACATAAATAACTCAACTATGATCCACAACATTCTACTTCCTAGTGAATAGAACAACCCCTTGGTTCTACTTCCCCTTGATTGGCTCTTGCCATGAGAGTGGGAGTGACTAGGTATTTGTCCATAGAAAGGATATGGTTCATGTTTTGTATTGGAGTCTAAATCATTCGTGTTGTGTCTAAGTCACATTCTAAACAACACAAGACTATGAGAGTCTCTTAAGAGCCCTAAGACCACAAAGGTACTAAACCTTAGCCTAATTGTTCTCTCAAATCATGGCACCTAGGAATGTCTCATTTACATGTATAAGTGGATGTCAAGTCCACCTACAAATACCTACCTAAGTTTTTCTAAAATGAATTTGTTTGCCTATGGTGGTAATGAACACAATGTTGCAAAATGCTTCAATTTCATTTAGTGAAAGGGTGCTAGGAGTGAAATTTTGCATTCCACATCTCTTGGGATTGAACTGATGGCATTAACACATTAGGATGAGCAATTGGATGCTAGTTGAGGTCTCTTTTTAGTGGCTAAGTGTTGTAATCCTTCCAAGATACATTTGACCAAAAGAGTCTCTTAAAATCCATAAGATAAAAAAGATGCCAAACCTTGGCCTGATTATTCTGTCAAATCATGGCACCTAGGAATGTCTCATTTGCATGTACAAATGGATATCATATCCACCTACAAATACTTACCTTAGTTTTTGCTAACTTGAATTAATTTTCTTGTGGTGGCAACAAGTGCAATGTTGCAAAATCTTCAATTTCATTTAGTAAAAGGGTGTTAGGATTAAGATTTTGAATTCTACATCTCTTGGGACCAAACTTATGGTGCCAATGCATCGAGGTGGGTGGGTAAATGCTACTAGAGGTCTCTTTTTGGTGGATAAACTTTGACAAAGTGGTTCTTAGAATTCATGGCACCTATGAATGTTTTATTTTGACCTACAAATAGATGTCAAGCCCCTCCATAATAACCTCTCTCAATTTTCGTTAACTCAAAACTATTTGATTGTGCTAATAAGGAACACAATGTTACAAAATGCTTCATTTACATTTAGTATAATGGTGCCTAGTGTCATATTTTTCATTTCACACCTTGTGGGACTGTAAGCACTAAAAAGACCTATGAATGTTCTATTTCTACCTATAGATGGATGTCAAGTCCCTCAATAATAACCTCTCATTTTTCATTAAATCAAAACTATTTGATCATGCCAACAAGGAACACTATGTTGCAAAATGCCTCATTTGTGTTTAGTGTAATGCTACATACTATCATATTTTCCTTTCACACCTCATGGGACCAAACCAATAATTCCAACACATTAGGATGGGTGGGTGATTACTAGTGGAGGCCTCATTTCATTCCCCAGGTCTCTTGATCCTTTTTAGCTACATAGTTTTGGCAAAGTCTCTTAAGAGACTTAAGAGCAAATAACTACCAAACATTGATGGAGTGGTTCTTAGAATCCATGACACCTAGGAATGTTTTGTTTTGACCTACAACTATATGTTGGGTCCCTCCATAATAAACTCTTAGTTTTAATTAACTTGAAACAATTTGACCATGCCAACAAGGAACATAATGTTGTAAAATTCTCTATTTACATTCAGTGTAATGCTACCTAGTGTCATATTTTTCATTCTACACCTCGTGAGACTAAACCAATGGTTCCAAAATTTTAGGGTGAGAGGGTGAATTCTAGTGGAGGCCTCATTTCATTCCCCAGATCTTTTGATCCTTCCAAGCTACACAGTTCTAACAAAGTCTCTTAAGAGACCTAACAACAAAAAATTGTCAAACTTTGACATAGTGGTTCTTAGAATCCATGGCACCTAGGAATGTTCTATTTAAACCTAAAACTAGATGTCATGTCCCTCCACAATAATCTCTCTTAGTTTTCAACAAAATTAAAATTGTTTGACTATGTCAACAAGGAACACAATGTTGCAAAATTCCTTATTTGTGTTCAGTGTAATCCTACCTAGTGTCATATTTTTTATTTCACACCTAATGCAATTGAATATATGGTGCCAACATGATAGGTTAGGTAGGAGAATGATAGTGCAAACTTATTTCATTTTTTAGGTCTCCTAATCCTTCTATGCTACATGGTTTTGGCAAAGTCTCTTAAGAAACCTAAGAGCAAAAGGCTACCAAAATTTGATGGAGTGGTTCTTGAAATTCGTGGCACCTAGGTATGTTTTATTTCAACCTACATTTGGATGTCACATCACTCCACAACAAACTCTCTTTTCTTTAACAACTTGAATCTGTTTGACCATGCCAACAAGGAACATAATGTTGCAAAATGTCTAATTTATGTTTAATGTAAGACTTCCTCTTGTCATATTTTTCATTCCACACCTCATGGGACCAAATTTATGGTTCCAAAATGTTAGGTTAGGTAGGTGAATTCTAGTGGAGGCCTCATTTTGTTACCCAAGACTTTTGATCCTTCCGGGCTACATGGTTCTGACAAAGTCTCTTAAGAAACCTAAGAGAAAAAAACTACCAAAACTTGACGAAGTAGTTCTCAAAATCCATGGTACCTAGGGATGTTCCATTTCAAGTTGGATGTCATGTCCCTCCACAAAAACCTCTCTCAGTTTTCATCAAGTCAAAATTGTTTGACTGTACCAATAAGGAACACAATGTTGTAAAATGCCTCATTTGTATTTAGTGTAATACTACCTACTATCATATTTTTCATTTTTCACTTACGGGACTAAAATTATGGTGTCAACACATTAGGGTGGGTGAGTGAGTGCTAGTGGAGGCCTCATTTCATTCCCTAGGTCTTTTGATCCTTCTAGGCTACATATTTCTGGCAAAGTCTCTTAAGAGACCTAAGAGCAAAAACTACCAAACTTTGACAGAATAGTTCTCAAAATTTTTGGGACCTAGGAATGTTCTAGTTCAACCAATATTTGGATTCCATGTCTCTTCACAATAACTTCTCTCAAACTTCATCAACTAAAATCATTCGACCATTCCAATAAGGAATGCAATGTTGTAAAATGCCTCATTTGTGTTTAGTGTAATGCTATCTACTATCATATTTCTCATTCTTCACCTCATGGGACTGAACCAATAATGAAAACATATTAGGGTGGGTGGGTGAATGCTATTGGAGGCCTTATTGTGTTTCCTAAGACTCTTGATCCTTCTAGGCTACATAGTTATGGTAAAGTCTCTTAAGAGACCTAAGAATAAAAAATTGTCAAACATTGACAAAGTGGTTCTCATAATCTATGGAACCTAAGAATGTTTCATTTCAACCTACAACTAGACATCACATTTGTCCACAATAACCTCTCTCAAATTTCAACAACTCGAATCCATTTGACCATGCCAACTATCATATTTTTCATTCTCCACCTCATGGGATTGAATCGATGGTGCCACCACATCATGGTCAGTGAGTTAATGCTAGTGGAGGTCTTATTTTGTTCCCCAAGTCTCTTGATCCTTCCGAGCTACATTGGACCAAGAAAGTCTCTCAAGAGCCATAAGAGTAAAAAACATTCTTGAAATCTATGGCACATATGAATTTTTCATTTACACCTATAAGTGGATTTTGGGTCTATCTACAATATCTTAACTCAAATTTTGTCAATTGTAGATCATTTGATCATGCCAACAATGAATGCATTCTTGCAAAATGCCTTGGTTACATTCATTGTAAAGGTGCCAATAGCCATATTTTTTCTTCCACACATTGTGGGACCAAACCAACAATGCCAACATGTCAAGGTGGGAAAGTGAATTCTATTGGTGTTCTAATTTCATTCCCTAGGTCTCTTGATCCTTCCAGAATACACTGGACCAAGAGAGTCTCTTAAGAGCCCTAAGACCAAAAAGGTGTAAAAATTTGACGCAATGGTTCTCAAAATCTATGACACCTAGGAATGTTGCCTTTTTACCTACAGGTGGATGTTGGCTCCATATACAATAGCCTATCTTTGTTTCTATAAACTGTAGACTGTTTGATCGTGGCATCGATGAATGCATTCTTACAAAATGCCTTAGTTGCATTTAGTGTAAAGGTGTCAATAGCCATATTTGTTTTTTTACACCTAGTGGGACCAAACTAACAATGCCAACATGTCAGGGTGGGTAGGAGAATGTGACTAGAGGCCTTGTTTTGTTCTCTAAGTCTCCTAATCCTTCTAGGATACATTGGACCAAGAGAGTCTCTTAAGAGAAATATGAGCAAAAATATGTCAAAATTTGATGCAACGATTCTCAAAATTCATGGGACCTAGGAATGTTTAATTTACACCTATAAGTGGATGTTGAGTCTATCTATAATAGCCTATCTCAATTTCCATCAACTATAAATTATTTGATCATGCCAACAATATTGTATTCTTGCAAAATGTCTTAGTTGCATTTAGTGTAAAGATGCCAAAAGCTATATTTTTTCTTCCACACCTTGTGGGACCAAACTTATAGTGCCAACATATCAGGGTGGGTAGGTTAATGCTAGTAGAGGCTTGTATCATTGTCCATGTCTCCCAATTCTTTTGGGCTACATTAGACTGAGAGAGTCTCATTAATGCTAGTCTTAATGTTGACAATTTTTATAGACTGAAAACATACTCATATTCAATTTGAGAAGAGATTTGATAAACTAAGGCATGTTGAAGACCTAGGTACAACATTGAAGTATGTAAGGGTTTCAATTTTTGTTTGTTTAATAAGAAAGTGTTGGACATTGGAATTTTCTGATATAAACATAGAACCTTGGTTTTCTAATTTCAAGCATGTGATGGCTTCTTTTGGATGTTTTAATAGTAGATGCACCTTGGACAAGATAAGATTGATAAGGTAGGTCTATTGGGACTATGATTGAGATGTTGGTCATGGAACCCCACTCCTATTGGTATAGATCTCCCTTTCATGTGATCAAATTTATTGTCCTATGAGCTCCATGACTCTGATCTACTACCTTGATGGCATTCCATTTAAGGAGAGGATTGTGCAAGAAATCTCATGATACAAGAAAACATGCAATCATGAAGGAAGATAGTGAAGGTGATGAGCCTACCAAAGATTAAATTACTAAGGCCCATCATGTTCTTTATGCCATAAATTTCATTCAACACAAGAAGTGCTCAACTCAAAATCCAAAACCAAAACTAAAATATGTAAATTGACTTAGTTTGTGTTACTCCTTGAAATTGAGCAATAACTTGTGTTAATTTATTACTTAGTTTCCACATGTCTTTATCTTTTAAGGTAGTTATGACAATTTTTTGACCATACACATAATGATACACCCAACTCACAAATTTAAACCTTATTATCATTCTAACCACTCAAAAAATTTAAACCATTTAAGTCATCAATATAGAAAAATATTTATATATATTGATCTCAATTAGGCCATTAAGGTATACATAATGTCATGAAAATTCCATAAGGCCTACAATGCAATATACAAATATGATTACTATATAAACAAATCATATAGGTGTACAATGATATACGTTGGCAAAATACAAATCTATACCTAGACATGATGTGAAGGCATACAACAAAATTCCCAAACATATAGAAACTATGGAGTGTCCTATAACAATCAGTGAGTCTTGCTCTATCAGGAAGATGGAGAACCAATGTCATAGATTACATATCTCCTCTACCAACTGGACATCCTCTCAAAACTTTTTTATAGCTCCACCTATTAATACAATTAAAAAATATACACATTAATATAAAAATATACAATATACAATAACATAAGTAAATAATCCCTTACCGCAAGTTGATGATCCTTCTCAATCATGCGCTACCTCTCTTCATCTAACTGAGGGGTAAGTGCACAAATTGGAGTTGTGACCTTTGATAAGCATGAAGAAGCAAATTAGACTAAAGATGAATATCATTTATTTACACTAAATGATGTGAGATAAAACAAAAAATACATGACATTTACATTACGTGCTCATACCTCTGGCAAAGACATTGAAGATAAAACTAATGTTGTAGACACTTAAATTTGTCCATGTCTTGACCATCACCTTGTCGACACATTACTAGAGACATCATATGACATTTTGTCCTAATCCCACTCCTAATCCCATTTATCCCACTAGCTAATTAATTAAATAAATCCTATTTATTTAATTAATTTCTCTTCTCCCATTTTCTAACTAATTCAAATAAAATATTTAAATTTGTCCTCACCTTTCACCTCAATCCAAGACATGTCACATACTACATTTTTGATTTAATATACTTCACATGTCCCATTAATTTAAACAAAACATTATTTAAATTAGGTCTACCCTACACTTGTCACATGACTACAACTCCTTGTGGAGTGGGAAAGCCTATTCAATCTCAACCATCCACATTGTTCAAATCAACTTTCAATCATAGCCATTCATTCAAACCGGTCACTTCCTATAAAGCAACCCTCACCCAAGCCATTTGGGGAATCAAATTTGCAAGTGGCCTCATGTTGTTGAATTTCCTCTAGGATCTCCATTCTCATTCATTTTCTTCTTAGTGTTATGCTGTTGAAAAAGTGAGCGATCAACATTCATCCTTTGATATCTTGCATTCCTATGCAAGATTGAGAAGAGCAATGGAGGCAAACCAAGTTTGACATAGAAGTTTAGATATTGGTGTTTATTCTTTGATTTCTATGTTCATTTTGTACTCCATTGTGCTGTTAGGGTTTTATGCTTCATGTTTATGATTTATCCTTGATTTTTGTTGTTATATGGAGCCTAATCAGACTCAGAGGTTATATTTACGCCACTTTTATCGGCGCGGTTTCCCCCCAAATTCCTACGGGGTCAAGGGGCAGTGCCCCTTGTGGGGGTTTGGGGGCAGCGCCCCCAAGACGGGGTCAAGGGGCAGCGCCCCTGGCACGTTCCCTGTCACGATACAGGGCAGGGTCGAGGGGCAGCGCCCCCGAAACCTCACACGGTTTTTTATTATTTTATAATGCATCGGGAGTTAATTTTTTTTTCATTGACCGACATAAGAAAACCCTATTTTGTAACCGACAAAAAGCTTGATAAAAGGCGGCTAAGGGTTAGGGTTTTGGTATTGTATTGTAGCATTTTGCAGCGGTATTGAGTTGCAGGGATTGCTGATTGTAATCGGTTTGATTTACTGGATAATAATATTGGACTCTCTGTTTGGTGGATGTAGCCTGAGTTTGGGTGAACCACGTTAAAAATTGTCTCTCGCTATTATTATTTCTGTGTATTTCCATTTCTCTGTTTAATCTTTATTTGCATTTAATTGATATCTTCTGCCGGCTAACCTTAACAATTTTACCCTAACAACATTTGGTGAACCTGACGTGAAGTTTGTAAATCTAACATTTTTTATTAAGTTTTTGTGATCAAATTTTGTAGGTGATCTCCTGGCCTGAAACAGACCTCATCGTTGCGTTCGGGAGGCCTCACAGGTGAAGATTGGCATAAAACACCCTAGGTTTTGCCTCCTGCAAAATTTTTGAATTTTTTTGAAAAATGTTTTAGTCACCAGTCCATACTGTATGGATCTATACCATATGGACCAGCCGTATAGTGTCATACAATGTTCTGTGGTTGCAGGTGCCAAATTGCTGCTTGCTGAAGTTCTGTCACCTGCGTTTGTACCTCCTACCACTCTGTAGCCCTGCCACTAGTTTTTCACATTGCTGTTGACATGTTTTAAAACCCTAACTGCCGAAATCTAATCATGACAGTAACCACCACATGTGACCACTATCGTGCAGACCGCTAGCAGTTACACTCAAACAGTTAGGCCAGACCCCCCTTCATCCTCAAGCTCTAATAGGGCATTATTTTTCTTTTCATCATAACTTGGTCATATAGAGGCAAAATTTCACAAAATTGGCGGTGTTGGAGAGCTGATTCATCTAGCTTTGCTGTGGTGAAGGTTTCATCAAGTGACTGTGCCATTTTCATCAGTTTTTTTAGTCAAAGTCAACCTTGCATACAAACTTCAAACGAGCATAACTATTGCAAATTTTATCAAATTTTTGTGAATTTTTTTTCAAACAACATAGAATCTCATAAATTTTCTGATTATGCTATCTATTCTACTATCACTTTTCATTTACATCAGATTTTTTCTAGATTGTTACTTTTTCACATAACACCTTGCCTTGCAATGTTTCTTGTTTTTGTGGCTTCTAAGCAATCACAAGGCGCTGTAATAGCATTGGAATCAGTCACAATAGTAGATTGGAAGGTGAAAATCTCAAGTGCACTCATTTCATCTTTCATCTCTCATTTCATCAAATCAATCTTGCTTGTCTCACACTTCAATTTGGGCATAAAAATGAACATCTTGTTTTCCTTCACATTTGGATTTAGGCATTAAAACAAACTATTGTCTGCATTCATGCATTCAAATTGGGCTTAAAACAAACTAGTGTCTTCCTTTACACATTTTGGCTTTAGATTAAAACAAACAAGTTCTTTCAATTGCTTGGTGGATTGAGTGAGATTAAAGGTGTGTATGCTCTTCTCGTGCGCTTCGTGTGATCTTGAGAATCAAAAACATCTTTCATCCATTCAATTTCACACCACACATTTTATTTTCTAAGGGGAAATTTATATTATGAGTGTGAATCTAGTGTGCGTGTGTATGCTCTCTCCTCACATCACAAGGTGATCTTGGAGATCAAAAGCACCCACTAGATTTTCTTTTATCACCTTCCTAGGAGTCCTTCTTGGAGACACACCACTCTAAGGGATGACCTCAACTCTAGCATTCTAGCAGAGTCTAAATAGTGAGGTGTGAATCGAAAGACACCTTCTTGGAAGTCAAAATCTTGTCACTTGGGCTAAGCCCCCAAGAACTTTATACCTTGGGGAAGTGAAGGTGAAGGGTGGGTTACCCCTTTCTCCTGGCTGTGTGGCATTATTTTACTTTCATTTCATGGAATTGGGCGACCCGTACCTTGAGTATATTGGGGACATCCTTATTCAAACTTGTGCATCCTAGAGTAAGACATATTTGGCCACACCCACTTGACTAGTGCTAGAATTATTGATGTGTCTTCAAGTGCTTGCTTAATCATCACATTCAAATATCAAAATCAAACTTGGTGGAGTCTAAATAGTGAGGTGTGAATCAAAAGATACCCTCTTGGAAGTTGAAATCTTGTCACTTGGGCTAAGCCCCCAAGAACTTTATACCTTGGGGAAGTGAAGGTGAAGGGTGGGTTACCCCTTTCTCCTGGCTGTGTGGCATTATTTCACTTTCATTTCATGGAATTGGGCCACCCGTACCTTGAGTATATTGGGGACATCCTTATTCAAACTTGTACATCCTAGAGCAAGACATATTTAGCCCCACCCACTTGACTAGTGCTTGAATTATTGACGTGTCTTCAAGTGCTTTCTTAATCATCACATTCAAATCTCAAAATCAAACTTGCTTATGTGTCTTGTGTGTGTGATTCATGTGTGTACATGTGAAATCATTTATTTGCAAATTGCCAAGTCAAGCTATCAACACAAACACATAAACACATCATCCTAAAATATTCTTTCCATCACATTCATTCTAAGCCAAGTCACCTTCATCCTAATCAAAACCCTAATCATCATTGTCATTCACCTAATCCACATCCTAATCATCCTACTTGTCCATTCCTAATCATATCCTAATCATCTCATCCCTAATCATACCCTAATCATATCCCAATTTCATCCTAATCATCATCCTAATCATTCCACATGATCATCCTAGTCTTAGTTAAACACTTGTCAACATGGTCTTAATCCTTAGCAAGCCTAGTTCAAATCCTAAGCCCATACTTCGAGGAGGCCCTTCCTCTTGTCCTAGTGATGAGAACAAACCAAGACCAAAACTTATACTCTAATGGGGTCCTCCTCCTACTTCTAATGATGACAAGAATCATGTGGCATACCTTGAGGAACAAGAAATGAAAAGTCTTAAACACATGTGTGACACCATGCCAACACTAGAGAACAAGGTCATAGCACCACATCTCCAATCCATCATCCAAACACTTCACCAAATGCCACAACCCCTAGACCAACAAACCATACAACAACTACAAGACACCATCCAACCACTTCGACAAAATCAATCATATATAATACAACTCCTAGTCAAAATCCAACAATTCATAGCCACTTTTCAATCCCAAACACAACCACAACATCAACAAAGTCCACCTCAATCCTATGTGTCATCCCCATCCACTTCATACCAATCTAATCCATCCACCTATCATGTCAATGCCACATCAACCTATCAATTCATCCCACAACAAGAACATGTGGGCCTAAGTCACTCTTTGCAACAAGATCAAATAGCTTTGGGTCCAAAATGCCACCTTTGACAAGGGAGACACCAACCTAGCTCATGCAAGCCCTTTATTATCTTTTCCACCATCTAATCCTCCAACTCCATGCCCTAAGTTCAGACATTACAAAAGTAAACATATGGAGTTATCCAAACCCACCAATCCATTCAATCCATTTAACGTCCCATCCAATCAAAATGAAAACCCTAATCCTAATCCATATAACACCCCTTTTATCCCTCCACTATGGGACCTATCCACTCGTAGTCCTAATCCATCCAATCCAATTATCCCTCCATCTAATCCTAATCATAAGCCAACAACTTCCACCATCATTATCCATCCCTTATATTGTCCATCCACCCATACCCTTATGAAGGATGTGATCCATTGGCTACTAGCAAGGAATAAATCATGTCACCAAACACTCATCCTTAGTCCAATCATGGAGTCCTCAAATAACATGTCCATCCCTTCATCCCCATCATGCAGTCCACAACCCATTGAGCCTCTCCAAGAGTCTCCCACTTCCATTTTCACTCAAAGTCAAGAGTTATGTCAAGGGTATAATCCTAAGCATGAAGAAACATTAGTCCCTAATCCAAATAAAGGTCAAATCAATTCCATCCAACCCATCCATAGTAACCTTAATCCTATCTATGATCAAGCTCCCCTCTATGAGCAAGATCCTACTTATGATCAAGAAAGCCATGATGATCCCCTTAGCCAACTTTATGCATTTCATGGTCAAGAGGTTCACATGCCTCCCAAGCAAATATAGAAGATCAAACCAATACCTTGGATCTTAGTGAACACAATGATTATAATCAAGATCCTAATGATCCTTCATCATCATCCACTATCGACCCCATTTCAAAGCCATAATATCCCCTTGGTCTTACCACCATAATCCATGAATGTTCCTCCTTAGGACAACAACAACCATTATCCATCACCTCACCTTCTCCATCCAATAATGAGCTCAAGTCTAGTGTCCAAACTACACCTAGTCCCATAGTCCATTGCATACTCCAAAACATGAAGTATCAAGGTAAAGGCTTAGGCCTTCATGAACAAAGAATTTTGGAGCCTATCCATCTCAAAGTCCCTCCACGCTCATATGGCCTTGGATATACACCCCAAGGTAAACAATCTAAAGATGTTGGTACCTCCTCCATGCCTCCTAAGTCCATCACTTTCCATCACAAATCCTATCATACCCCCAAACCATATGTTTCCATTCAACCTCCATTTTCCTACAAGTGTCAAAAGCATATGACTATACACCTTCCACCATCCACTTTACCTCCACTACTTCCAACTCATAATATCCCTCCATATACTTTAACTCCACTTCTCCCAACTCCTTATATTCCTATCATCCAATTCCCTCATCTATTCATCCATAAATCCCCTCCAATTCCTAATCATGACCAACAAATGCACACATTGTCTAAACAAGAAGCTTCCACCCATTCCATGGGATTCAAAAATAAAAATTTGGATGCCTCTACCCATAAATCCAAAAATCCTAAGGGTCCTAATGCCTTAGGGTACAAATGCAAAGAATTAAAGAAAAATCCATCTAAAAAGCTATCCAGGCCCATACCTTCAAAAGACAAGGTCAAAACTAAAATGGTTTGGATACCTAAGCAAAAAGCAAGCAAGTCAAATGAAGAATCCACATCCTCTTCCATCCAAAAATTCCAAAAATCCCATTCCATTCAAAGATCTCAAATTCCTTCATCCCACATCTAAAGCAAAAATCATAAAAATTCTAAGTCTATGCGGGTACCTAAATTCCTAAATCAACAATCCCATAAGCAAACATCTCCATTACTTCCTACACCCCTTCCAATCAAAAGCTTCAATGTTTATCATGGTGTGTGCAACCATTGGTCATGGTTCACTTTCATTCCACAACATTTCCACATACCTCCATCTCCCCATCTTTCATCCATTATACTACATATCTCCCCCATCACTTTCCTATGGCCCATGGTTTTGGATAAGCCTTTCATCCATCCTTCCATACATAATCCACTATCCTTTCCTCTATAATCCACTATCTACTTAATCCATCTCCCTCTGCCAACATCTATGAGATAATAGAATTTTACATGATCCATGTGATGACATCACTCTCTAATGGGACTATCACCTTTCATGGAACTAGACACTTGAGTCCCTCCTTTCCATATTCCACCTATCCTATCCAAATATTCAAAAAAGTCAAAAAAGTCAAAAAAATCAAAATAGTAAAGAGAAATCCCTTCGTCCAATGGTGAAAACCACCCTTTGTGGCACCTTGGATAAGTACCATGATGAATACCTAGCAAACATGCATCTTTTGTAGGTTGATCTTTTATGTCACTTACACTTGGGGGCACGGTGTCTCATCCAACCTATCATTTCTATCCCATCATACCATTTCCATACGATCCTACCATCCTTAGCCATTACATCCATATACCTATCATATTGAATCCATTCATCCTCCCTTCCTCCTTTTGATCTTGATAAAGATATGGGGGCAAAATGTTGCAAATGTTTTGGATATCTCTTGATATACCTCATCCCTTCCAAACAATCCTATCATTACCCTCTTGTCATTATCCATTTTTCCATCATATCCAAACCAATCAAGTCCAACCATCCTACTGTCATAAGTGTTTCCATATAAAATCCTAAGCATTACACCTAGAATGGGGCATGTTATTCATATGTGACATTCTCTTTAGAGATCACATCCTAGCTCCTTTATGATGCACCCATCCATTCCACTTAGCCCACCCTTTTATCCATTCATCCCACCTACCTCCTTGCACCTAGACTTGGTTTTCCCTTGTCATTGGTATCTAGCACAAAGCCTACTCAATTTGTCATCCAATTCCATCTCAAAACATTTCAAGAAAATCCAAAAAAATCAAAACATTTCAAAACACAAAAAAAAATAAAAAATCCAAAAATCCAAAAAAATCAAAACCTTTCCAAAAAACACAAAAAAATCAAATATCCAACAAAAACCCAAGCAATAAAATCAATCCAATCAAGTCAATTCATCAAATCAATTCTTCAAATCAAATCAATCCAATCATCAAATCAATTCTTCCAATCCAATTCCTCAATTAAATCAATCAATCAATTTCAATCTAATCATCTAATAACCAGTCAAATCATTCCAAGCACTAAACTCAAATGCAAGTCATCCTTTATCCATACCAATCAAGTCAATCAATCTCGTCAAATTATCCAATTACATCAATGGTATTGATACTAATCTTGACGTAAACCAAATCAATTAATCATTAATCAAATCTTGGTGTTGATTCGCATGGCCAACAACACTAGTATCAATCAATCAAATCAATTGTCTTATACAGGATGTTGCATTGTCAAAACCAGATCAGGCATCTTATATGACATGTTTCATTTCCTGAAACTAGACACTATCATTATCTATCAATCAAATCAATCAATCATTGGTTTACAACTTGACAGGGGAATTCCTTATTTGTTTTTGTATCATTTGTGCATGCTTGCTTACTTGCTTATGTGTGCTATCATTTTTATCTTGCATTTGAATCACATCCCTAATCATTCCAGCTAATATTCATATCTTGTGTCTGTTGAAATAGCCTTTTTGCATTAACCTTTGCATCTAAGGTCACATCAGACCTTTTGTGCATTAGGACTTTAATGCTCTAAGTTTACTTCCTCATACATCTAGACAAGGTTGTATTATGTTGGGTACACAAGACACATCGTCACCTTGGTCCTAATATCTGTTGATCATGATGTTAGTCATATACAAACATAGAATAAAAGTACACATTAACCTTTATTCATCTTGAAAGATACAATGAATTTAAGGAATTCATGATCCCAAGTCTATGTGGATTAGGTCTTAATCAACTGACGTTACTCAGTGGTTGATGTGCGTTGTTGTTTTCCATTTTGGGGCCTTACATAAGTCTCCTGATCTTTACAATAATCCAGCCAATTTTCCTCAAAATCAAGAAATCTTGGCTCGCAAGATAAATACCAGGTCTAGATCCAGTGGAATCTTTGACGAATTACCTGTTAGAGGACTCAGACCTAGAACTGTAGATATCCATCACACTCCAGGGTCTAGTGCATTAGGAGCTTCACCCGAACGTCCTCCTGTAACTCCTATTGGTTTGCAAATACCTACAGGATCACCAGTTCAACCTCAGGTTCAACCTCAACCTGTTCAACCTTAGGTTCAACCTCCTCTGGTTGCAATGTCTTTCTTTGTGGCAGAGTCACCTTTGACCTTTACGGCATATCACGCTTTACCAAAGAATCCTAACAAACTCTGTCCAAAGTATCATCCTTATCAAGATGCGGATGATCATATCAGAACTTTCAAAGAAGCATGTTGTAGGGCAAGAATAGAGCATCAGGACGTTGTATGCAGATTATTTCCTTTTTCCTTAGGGGAAGAAGCTTATAATTGGTATATTAGTCTTGGCCAGGGTTCTATCGATTCATGGGTTGTCCTAGAGAAAGCTTTCACAGATAGGTTCAAAGTACCAATAGATCCTTCAATGAACTATCACCTATTTGTTATAATCAAAAGGTTTGAGGGAGAACCTATTGTCAATTTCAATGCTAGGTTCCAAAAAATGTTATCCAAGCTAGTTGCCCCATATGTAGTAGCAGATACTGCTGCCAGGAGTATCTATTATTCAGCTCTAGATCCTTTGACTTCCATGTTCATCAGGAGAGCACATCTTGAAATCACAACTTTGACAGGAGCTTTTCAGGAAGCTATCAAAGTCAATCAGCAGCTGGTGCCTGCTCCAACACCAAACATAGCCTTTCCTACATTGCCTGGATACCCTACATATCCTGCACAATATGCTAATGGAGCTATGAAACCTCCAGCAGTCATGCCAACACCATTACAGATATCTCCATTGAGTATCATGCCTCCTCCTAATGGAAATGGTCAGATGACATAGTATCCAAGTTAGACACAAGTGCCTCAGGGTGCTGATCAGTCCAACAATAACCATGATTCCTCTTCTTTTTTCAAGCCTCAAACTAAAAATGTAGTGGCCAAAGTCCAAGAAGAGAAAGAAGAAATCAAGGAAATATCAGCTCAGCTAAGGAAACTTACTACTTAGATTACTCACTTGAGAAGCCAGAACTTCTATTCTCAGCCTAATCAGAATAGAGGTTATGCCAATGACAAACCTAGTTATCCTGATAGGGGATATAACAACAATAACTACAACAATAATAGTGGTAACCACAATCCTCCTAGACAGCCTAGAGTATGGAACTCCAGGCCAAATAATTGTTCCTTACCATCACCTTTAGATAATTAGCCTCCTGGTGAAGCTAAACAGACTACTAGAGTCAATCTTGCTGAGGCAGCCCTCACTAATTGTGTAGGATAAACAATACAAATGCTCATGCAGAGCTAGACTGTCCACAATTTCAAATTGCTGCAAGTATTTTAAAAATTGAGGTATCCAATACTTCAGGAAATTCACATCATGTAGAAGGGAATGAGCTTGTTCCTTGTGGATATGATTCATCCTTAGTACTAGAAAGCTATACTGATTAGCCTTATCAGCAGACTGTGTCATCTCATCAACATTATACCCAGACATGTGAAGAATCAGCCATGGTTTTTGAGTCAAATTATGTTTTCCCCTTTGAGGATGACAATGATCCATCAAATGAGCCTGAAGAGGTGAATGCTTACCAGCAGCAATACCAGGGTAAGCATAACTATAATCTGAGAAGTAACTCCAACAGACCTATTGGTCCATTGACCTCTTCCTTACCGCTGAATAATTTCAACACACCTCCTAATCCCAAAGCAAGTAATAACCCAGGATTTCCTAAGGTCAATGCTCAGTATTTAGCACCACCAAATACAACATCAAAGGCTTTGAATATGCCTCATGAATTAGACAAGTTAGTCACTTATCTGGCTAATGAAATGAAGAAAATCAAAATTAGCTTATCCTTGTCAGAGTTGCTGAAAACTCCAGCCATTAAGAAAGCATTCATGAAATCACTAGATGATCCTGCTCCTAAAGAGGATAGCCATACTTCAGGTCAGTCTGGAGGTAAGGATCATCCTGCTAGAGATAATAATGTTAAACATAAAGTCCCAACTATTGTTCAAGCTGCAGAGACCTCTCACATGACCTTATACAGAGATAAGAGTGAATCACCTCCATTTCTCCTTACCATACGAATGTTTGGTAAAAATTTGCATAATTGTCTAGTAGAGTCAGGAGCATCCACCAATGTCATGCCCTTGTCCATATTCAATGCTTTAGGGTTGCATCCTGCTAAATCTCTGAAGAAGGTAACCCAACTAGACAAAATAGAGGTGAATGTAATAGGAGAATTAACTCACTTTCACATGCAACTGGCATCAGTCCCTAGGATCCAGTACTATAATGACATTTAGGTAGTTGACATACCTGATACATATGGGATGCTACTTAGCAGAGATTGGTCCAAAACTCTCAACGGATATATGTCTACCGACTTTAGTCATATGTGGCTACCTTGGAAGGGGATACCAAACCAGATAAGGGTAGATGCTGAACCAAGAATGAAACACATGATCACTGAGTACAACAAAACAAATGAGATCATGTACGTGAATGTTGAACCCGGAGTTTACTCCATTAGACCTCAGACTGTCAAGATAGAAGAGGTCCTGATGTATGATTTTCATGATGATCATGATCTTGATGATCATCCTCATGACGATAATGCTGTAGTTTTTGGATTTGGTCATGATCATGGAGATGAAATAGAAGTAGATTATTTCAAGAGCTTTGAAATATACTTGTCCAAGCAGGTAAAACACTGTCAATTATTGGATATACCTGTTCATGATATTTTGATTGATGGTTGGTGCAGATTACACAATGAAGCACATTCTGAGAAAACTTGTGAAGCCTGCATTGACATGATGGAGCTTGAGCAAACATGCGGAGAGGCGACATCATCATTAGAGGTAAGTTCCACATATAGTGATGATGATCATACTGATTCTTGTTCGTCTGCTACAGGAACAGGAGAAAATATGAGTCAGGATGAGGATTTCATCTAGAAAATAGAAGTCCTGGTATGCAATGAATATAATGGTAAAGAAAATAATAAGATGACCCTAGGGAGTGATTGTTTGGTGGAGTCAGATTATGAGTTGTCTGATGAAGACAGAGGTAGTAACTTGACTAGATTTGAGGAGTTTTTATCAGAAGAAATTAAAAAGATGATAGAACAAGGGAGACCTCCACAAGATGCATTGACTGAAGAATGGTGTAGGTTGCATGAGGCACCTCACTCAGAGACTGCTTGTTCACTGTGCCTACATTTTTTAAAGAGAAATACTTTGCCTAGTCCAAAAGATCATCCTCCTGATGATGAAAAGAAGGAAGAGACCTCAGCTTCACAGAAGAAAGGAAAGATGAAATCTGAGAAAGCTGAAATTCCTAGGTTAAAATGGATATTAGGTGGAGCATCTGCCAGAGCTGCAAAGATGAAAGAAGGCTCAAGTAAGCCTCCTACTGAAAATAAACTGTGGATCCTTAGATTTGATGGATCCAAGTCAAAACAAGTTGCTGGAGTGGGGATTGATCTCATTGATCCATTAGGAAAGTCCCACCTAGTAGCCTACAGACTACAATTTCCCTGTACTAACAATGCAACAGAGTATGATGCTCTAACACATGGGATGCTATTTGCCCTTAAGAAAAAAGTAAAAATTCTGCATGTCTATGGAGACTCAGAATTAGTAGTGAGACAAGTGAGAGGAATTTACTGCTACAATTACAAAAAATTGTCTAACTACAGACACAAAGTGTGCGAATTGATTGAAGACTTTGATGCATTTAATATCACCCACATACTTGGAGAGCAAAACCATAGGGCAGATGCTTTAGCCCAAGCTTCTAGTACCTTAGAGCCACTGTCTATTTCTGGTTGAAAGAGGTTTTCGGTAGAACTGGTATCAATGCCTTCAGTACCTGATAATGTTACTAATCTCCAAGTATTCAATGATGATCAACACATCCTGGATTTCATCTCCAATAGAGATATATTCGATGCTCAGATCATAGATGAGAACAATATGAAAGATCATGTTTGGGAAGAAGAAGAAATATTAGAGTTGCTTAGCAACAGGATTCCCAAAGGAATGATTGAGTTAGAAAGGGCCTTTGATCTGGATAACATGCTGAAGCAGAAGGATCTTCCAAAAGCTGATGGAGGACAATATTCACAAGTGAATATTGGACAGAATGATGACAAAAGAAATGTTCTGATAGGGAAGGTGTGCACAGAAGAAGAGTTAGAAGGAATAACTCAGGCACTCAAACCATGATGAGTTATTCCTGAGTTATAAGGAATAACCAATCTAGTCCCAGTGAGAAAGAAGAATGGAGACATCAGGTTATCTGTAGACTTTAGGAACCTGAACAGAGCATCAGAGAAGGATAATTATCCTTTACCCTCCCTAGATGAAGTTTTGCAGATTGGAAATGGAGAAAAAATGATGTCATTCCTGGATGGTTTTTCTAGTTATAATCAGGTAATGGTTGACAAAATTGACAGACTGAAAACTGCCTTCACCACAAAGTGGGGGATATTTGCTTATAGACGTATGCCATTTGGGCTGATAAATGCTAGAGCAACATTCTAGCGAGCAATGGACATAGCTTTTAGAGGCTTAATAGGAAAATGCATAGTCATATACATGGATGACTTAACAGTATTCTCTAAAGATAGAGGAAACCATGTAGCAGATCTCAGAAATGTATTGAAAAAATGTGAGTAGTATGGGATATCCCTGAACCCCAAGAAGTGTATATTTGGGGAAACAACAAGAAAATTACTTGGCCACCTGATAACTGAAAATGGGATCACCATTGATCCTAACAGGGTGGATTCCATCCTGAAAATATAGCTTCCTAGAAGAAAGAAAAAGCTCAAATCTTACTTTGGTAAGATAAATTTTGTCAGGAAGTTCATCACTGGCTTTGCTGAAATAGTTATACCTTTAAATGCTATGCTGAAAAAGGATGCCAAGATTGAATGGATATCAGAAGCTAGAGCAGCCTTTGAAGACATAAAGAAAGCTATATCTGAAGCTCTAGTGCTGATTAGTCCAGACTACACCAAGGAATTCTATATTTACTCATTTGCTTTAGAGCATACCTCTGCAGCAGTGCTGACACAAAGGAATGAGGAAAAAGAAGAAAAGCCTATAGCATTTATGAGCTGTTCATTCAGAGATGTAGAACTCAGGTATATGGATGTAGAAAGAAAAGCTCTTGCTTTGGTTAGAGCAGTGAAGAAATTTAGACGCTATATCTTGAGGAGCAAAGTGATTGCTATGGTACCTGATGCAGCAGTGAAGATGTTATTGATGCAGAGCAAGCCAGGTGAAAAGAGGGCTAAATGGATCACTGTCCTATAGGAATATGACATGGACATCACACCCATGAAACTAGTAAGGGGACAATCTTTAAGCCAGATGATATCAGAGATTGATCCAAATATCACAAGTCAGCAGTATGTTATTAATGAGAAGGACAATGGAGAATGGTACTTAGACATCAGGCATATCCTGATTACTGGAAGATGTCCTCTTAGATTGTAGGCTTCACAAAGAAGAGCCCTGAAAATAAAGTCCCAGAAGTACATGATGAAAGCAGGGGTACTTTTCAAGAAAAATTATGAAGGAATATACCTAAGATGCCTAAAAAGGCTAGAAGCAGACAAGGTATTATCAGAGCTACATGACAAGTTTGGAACAACACATGGGTCATCCTTAGCCACAACTCATGCTATTCTAAGAGTAGGATATTACTGGCCTACAATTTTCAAGGATACTGCTGAACATATGAAGTGCTGCCATACATGTTAGGTAGCTGCCAATAGAGAGAGATATGTTGCTCAACCTCTGCAGCCAATGATGGAAGCACGCCCATTTGCACAATGGGGCATGGATTTCATAGGACCAATCAATCATCCATCATCATCAGGCCACAGGTACATGTTAATGATTACTAACTACTGTACTAGGTGGACTGAAGCCACTAGTAGCAAGACCTGTAGTGCAGAGGATCTCATCAGATTTCTGGAAAGTAACATAGTCACCAGGTATGGGGTTCCTTATGCTCTGGTAAGTTATAATGGTTTTGCTTTTGCTTCAACCAAATTGTCAAGTTGGGCCTTTGATTATGGGATCATACTGAAGTTCTCATCCAATTATTATCCCCAAGGGAATGGATTGGCAGAATCCACTAATAAAAATTTGCTGAATATCATAAAGAAGTTAGTAGACAATAACCCTAGGGAGTGGAATACACTTCTAAAATATGCCTTATGGGCAGATAGAACAAGAAACAAGGCTGCATTAGGAAACTCACCTTATCATTTAGTGTATGGCGTGGATCCCATCCTCCCTATTAACTTGAAGATTCCTACCCTGCTGTTTGCCCAAGAGTACCTAGGCATAGACAATAACCAAGAAGTTAGGTTGCTTCAGCTGATGCACCTGGAAGAGAAAAGAAGTCAGGCAATTAATCAATTTGCCAAACATTAGGCTGTTGTCAAATGCTGGTTTGACTAAAGAGCCAGGGTTAAAGCCTTCAGGATATCTGATTTAGTCCTATTGTGGGATAAAGCCCATGAGAGGAAAGGAGACCATGGTAAGTTTGACAAATTATGGATAGGCCCCTTCCAAATTTTTGAGATATTAGGAGACAACACTTTCAGGCTTAAAAATTTGACAGGTTAGGATGTTCCATTACCAGTTAATGGACAGTTCCTCAAACATTATTTTCAGGCCTAAGTAGCTTCATGACAGTCATGTGTATCATAGTGTATATTTGTATAGTTGTTTGTACAGTGTTCTTTCATTTTTTTTGGTTTTGTTTGCTTGTTGAGTTTTTGTTTTGGTTAGTCAAGATGATGTAGCTCATCACCCTAGAAAATAACTAAATTGTTAGGATTCAAGTGATGAGAACACATTTATATATAGATTATGACTGATTTTGAGAAAGTACTTATGATCAGGTCTGTGATATCTTTTCATCAAGGTGCCTTTTCTTAACCAAAGTGATTTTTTCACAATGACTCACCTAACAGCCTTGGGTTTGTTGAACACACAAGTATAGGTGTTAACTAAAAAATCTAAAGGGACTCCCTTGCTACCAATACAATCTCCAACCTAAAACAGCAAGTGACCATACCTTGCACATTGAGCTTACATGATGACATCAGATATATAAAGTATAAATGTTAAAAAATCCAAAAATATAATAAAATTAGGCCATCTAAGTAACCTTACCGGGGCTATAGATGCCTGCTAGCAGTGGGGCTCTACTTAGGGGGATTGTATAGATAACCTTACCGAGGCTATAAACGCCTATTGGCAGCAAGGCTCTATCCAGGTTGGCTATGAGGGATGATCTCCAACTATGTAGCTTAACACTAGTTACTCATGTTTTCAGCTTGCTTTCAAGATGAGGATAATTAATCATTTGCACACTACTGATCCTTTGTTAGCATTGTTACCATGAGGACATTTTATCATTCAGAAAGATTATGATGCTTAGCCTTGAAGAGAGTTAGAATACTATATTAGAATGTGTTCACATCACTTGAATCATTTGAATTTTGGTGTTTTCTTTGGTGGCAAGTTGTGTGGTTACACAACACGCCTCATTTTGACTTTGACAAAATAGGGACCCAACTTTTTGTTTGGCTTTGCTTGTGTTTTCTGCTTGCTGGCGGTCTGGTAAATTAAGTCAACACAGAGGGTCCTGCATAAGGGAGATGGGTAAGTCATCATGATGAGGTCAATTTTTCAAAGTTCATATTTCATGTCAATAACCTCATGGTTGGATAGAGTGCAAAATTTCATGCAGGTTTGCCTTTTGAATCACCCTAATTTTCCTTAGCATGCGAGAGTTATGAACGGTCAAAGTCCTAGTCAAACCTAATATTTTGAGGAGAGGATCATATTTCTTAACATCAGTCATCTTATAAAAGATCACCCTGATCCAATTTAATCACCCGATAAGTCATTTATCTAGAGGTCCAGACATTAACTTTAGGTGATAGAGGTAGTTACCCTTCAAACAACGCCATATATTTTGCGGGGGTCATATTTTGAATATCACTTGATATTTTGAATATCACCTTATCTTTTGAATATTGTCTTGTCACAAAATATCACCCTAGACCCCATGTCATGATGACATCATATAATCCTGATTAACAAATGAAATGGCCATGATGATGATCTCATCATCCTTTTTACCTTGTGGAGGTATATTTCCAACAGTGCCCCTTTCTGCATAATATGACGATGATGTCATAGTGCAACAATGATGAACTAAGTGATTATCCTGATGATGTCATCCTGATATTTTCAGCATTACTCAACATTTCAAAAGTGACCTGATGTTTGAATATCACCTGATATTTTCAAACATCACCTGATGTTTTCGACATAAGTTTTCCTACCGAAGGCGGATGGTCATAGTACACCTAGGGGGTCATATTCTGAATATCACCTAATTTTCAAAAGATCACCTCGTTCTCCTTGCCACGAAGCATTGAATGCTCATAAATGTAGTAGGTGGATTCCCGTAGACTGCGAATGTGATCCAGACACTTGGCAACATCCATTAATTAATGACAGGAGATCGATGGTTAAGATTGAATAAACCTTGTGTTGCCCTAAAATTGCCCTAATAAGAGGGATAAAGTGAATTTACAGAGTCATTTTTACACTTACTTTGTGAAAAAGAGAGAATTTACAGAGCCGAGCTTTCGAACCCTCATATGAGTAATTGCATACACCTACAACTTATAGCAGAATGAAGCACGCGATTATCATCAGGATCAAGATCACTTTCAGATAATCATGATGCAGAGGCAAATTGGATACAAGAAAAAGGACAAATTTGACAAGGTTCAACTACACCAATGAGCCCAATAACAAGGATCTTCATAGAAAAGTGGGAACAGTAGTTAAGGCTCTTGAATTCTTCTTGGAAATGGTGTTTAGACATGTATTAGAAGCCATCCCATCCATTGGCAAAGGTGGATCAAACTTCGAACTAGTAGTTCCTTCACAAACCTCAAGAAAGGCAAGTAGCCCTACAAACAGAGAACAGTCCCAATAACATTTTATACAGACATCCAAATGCAACTCTCAGACATGAAATAGATACCCATTATACCTCCCCACAACATACTCCAGAATGGGTTTGGGTTGTTTTGGAAAGTATGCCCTAACCAATAACTGAAATGCAAAAATAACAAGGAAAATGCTGCTACAGTCACCTAGGGCATCAATTTAAACACACCAAAACAATTTTTTCAGTCCTGAGCCTTGTTAAACATGTCAATCACTCTCTCTACTTCCATTCCACTAAGTTTTAGAGGATTCCCATGGTGGAATGAGGTTTTATGACATTTTTCCTACCAAAACCCTAGTTAACCTAGTTAACAGAGTAGTTTTAGAAAAAATGTGATATCTTCCTCTAGGAATTGAGTTAAGACCTCACACCAGATGCATTTGAAAGGTAACTCATTCCTCTTTCCAACCATATATGGCTTTCCTTGTATATGTCTGTACAGAACTGTACCAAACGTTGCAACATGACTGTTATAGGAGAATTCTGGAAATTGCAGTCACTAAAACACTCATATCTTTGAAAAAACTAAATCATTTTTCATGAGACAAAAAGGAAATAGAGGGTGATTGAACATATTATCACTTAAAAAAACTAGGCATCATTATTTGTTCGTACAGGGTCGTACAACAACAGAAAACAGTGAATTTATGAGGAAATACACTCAAAACAGTGCCCTTATTGATTCAAACTTCAAACCTACAATCACCCACGAATTTCTAAAGGTTACAAGGCCTTTTTAAAGGCATCTAATCAAGACTTTTCAGTTTCCAACTGATTTCTAACTTCCTCCAAGCGAATGACCTTTGGTATTCCCCTAGTTGTTCTTTTTTTGCATTTTATATTGGCAACCTTTACATAGTATGCACTATTTTGCAATTTAGAAACTCCTAATCTCCTAAACACATAAAGATGACTTGATAAACCTCATTACAATGTGGAAGCATTAAAATTTAATCAAACTCAAGGATTTTTCTAGGGCAACATTAATTTGCCAAGTTTCTCCTGCACCAAATCACTAGTATAAGTAAAAAGATAAACGCACTAGGTAAGTAATTGAAACCCTCTTACTATCGTTTTCCGCATATTCAGGTAGTATAATGTTTAATGGTTTGAAGCTGTGAATTATGCATATCATGCTGAACTAAATCTTGAATGAATGTAACATGCATCATGCCATATAATGTAATATATATGCATTCACGTGAAGTACCAATTGTAAGACCAGTCTTGTCAATTGTAGGAAATCATGGCAAACAAGAGACTGAGTAAGTCTGAGGCCGAATTTCTTAAACCCATGTTCACTCAACCTGAAGGTGTACAGTTTAAATATGGAGTTATAGGAGATACACACCAAGGAAATACTAATTTTGCGGCATGGTCAATTAAGATGAGTGATGAAAAGACTAACAGCACCTTGTTGGATGCAATTTTTGTGTCAGGGATGTGGAGTGCTGCAGGATTCCCTTACTCTATGGAAGCTCTTGAGTTAGTTATTGAATATGCGAGAAATTATAATCCACACACAAGAAGGGTGGAGAAGCATGACAGAGTGTATGTAGATCTATCTATCAAGGGCCTTTCCGCCACCTTCAATCTGCCACTGGGAAAGAAGGTTGTTAGCATGGATTTTAAGAAACTAGAGGTAGAATATGAGAATAATAAGAAGATTGCCTGGAAGAGAATCTACCAATGGAGGGCAAGAAATAGTCCTTATCCTGCAGCTGCCAAATTGCCGGTACATCTGTATAAGTTTGATTTCGATGAGGAATTCCAATATATGATCGCCCTACTCAGTCGAGTAACGGGCCAACCAAACGCTGGAAGTTTTAAGGACTGGATGTATGGCGTCATCCTGATGTCCCTCTACACAGACAACAGGCCATTGTGGGCCAAGATGATAAGCTATGCCCTGCATGATCAACTCATGAACCTGTGAGGTTCAGAATGTTCTTTTTATATGACTTCTTACATAGTTTATTCATGTGCCTACAAGGGTACATTTGATGTGTTGACAATAGAAGGAAAGATTGGTGGCAGCACCAATGATGCTCACATTTGGGATCATTATCCCCAGCTGCAAAGGTAGAATTACCTCTAGGACTACAAACTAGTGAATGATGCATTTTCTATGCATCTAGTCAGAACAATGGAGGAGGATAGAACTAAAAGATTGAGCATGGAAGCTGAGGAGGTCATATATAGGCATGGAGCCTAGTTTATTTAGTATGCAACATTCTCTTATGTAAGAATTGAGGGCTTTGAAGGTCAACCCCTCATGCTACCAAGATACCCCACTGATGCAGTAGTTTTGATGGAGTTCATGAGACAAGTGGCTACAATACTGGATGCTTACAAAGCAAGTAACAAGCTTCCACTAGTATTGTTCCCAGTTACAATGGGCTGGTATATGTACCTAGATTTTGAGAGCATTAAGAAAGCCATAGCTAGCTTAAGTATGATGAGACTACAACCATTCCCACTAGCAAGGTCATATGATCCATATGGCAGGATGCATAAGATCATGGGGAAACCCATCCATCAGAGGAATCTTGAAGATTTTTGGGTAGATTGTGAGGATGAAGCTGAAGCCAGAAGGATAAAATACCAAAGGCTAACCCTCAACCAGATCAGGACCTTTGATTGCATTCCAGTGCCTACTCAGTTGAAAGTGGATGATGGCAAGATAATAGCTAATGAATATGAAGAGAAAAAGATATATAATGACACTATTTCAGCACCTAATCTTACACAGCATGAGGATATATCTTTAGATCAGTTTACAGGCAGGACCCTACAGTTAACCCAAGCTTGGGTAGATGAACAGATAAGTGCACTAAAGAAGAATGGTGTAGCCCTTAGTGTTGATAATAAGAAGAAGAGGTAGGAGCTTCCTGACAATGAATATGATGATTTCCTGACAGAGAAGAGGAAATCCAAAGGAGAGAGAATGAAGTCTCCAGAACAAAGCAAGAGACCCCTTAGAGGTAAGAAAATTGATAATGAACCTAAAGGGGTAGTAATTGAAAGAATAGAGGTGCCAGCTGAAGGTGCATCAGGATCAGGACATGCATCAGCATCATCCAATCACCTCCTATGGATAAACAAAAAGCTAAAAGAATCTTGAGGCCAGCTGCACAACGTACTGGCACATATGAGGAGGGTCAGGCATCTCAAAACAAGAACATAGAAGAGAATATTTCTCTAGATGAAGAGCCTGCAGAAGAAGAAGACCCTACACCCCTCACCAGAAAGAGAAAAGCACCTCAGGTGATGGTATCCACACCTAAGAAATAAAGAACTTCAATGAGAGGTGAAATAAAACAAGACCCCATAATGCTAAGAGGGGTAGGTAGTGAAGAGTTTAGAAAAGAGCTGCAGCATGAGGTACCCCTTCCTACCATAGTTAAGTTCAAGACCGAGAAGGCTAAGGAACAAAGGAAAGAAACCTCAAGAGTAGTACGAAGCGGTCCTGTCTCACTGGAGGAGACTGTGGACCTATCTGATGATGAGGTAGTAAAAGATGTCACCTCTCAGAAAATGGAGACTCTTGTTGCTAACAACCGCATAACACCAAAAGGAACACCATCAGTCCAGCCAGCAGTGTTAGAAGAGTTAAAGCAAGTGGAGTAAGAAAAAGAAAAGAGCCCAGAAAAGATTGCGAAACAAATAGGGCTAGATGCATTAGTTGATCAAGTGACAAGTCCTGCAACAATAGACTTGATGTATATAGAGGATGTAAATCCTAAAGATATAGTAGGTACATCTGATAGAACAGAAAATGTTGAAGAAGTTAAATAGATGGAAGTGGAGGATAAAGATCTAGATATGGGTCAGCAACAACAAGAATTATCAACTGAACCTGAAATAGTTGAAGTCTGGCCAAAGGACGGAGAAACCTCAGGAGATAAAGAAACATCAGGTCATGATGACCTAAAGGCTCAAGAGGTAGATACATCAGGTACAGAGCAAGATGCGATACAAGATCAAGTAGAGGCATCTAAGTCAAATAAAATAATATCCATAGATACCAATGTACCTCAGGATGAGGAAAATACTAAAGTGGATGAGACACCCCTAGAGGAAGTAAAAGATCAGGATCATGATAAACATGTAGATGATCAGCAGGATCATACTCTGAAAGAAGAGATTCCTCAACAAGAGGAAGCACCACAGGATCACCCACATAAAGAGCATCATGAGGAGGAAATAAGAAAGTCACCTTCACCACAAAGGATGATAATAGATACTGGAGATCAAGGTGTGCATGATGATGATGGTGGACATCCAGGATCCAGTAACCAAGTTCCTTCCTGGCTATAAAAAGAGATAAGTACAGAATCTAGTTTTGAAATTCAAGAATTTGATATATCTACATTATTTTTAGAAACCCTAATAAAGCCTAAGAGGAAGGCAAGATTAACTTCTACCATTAGAAGAGATCTTGATACAGGTAGAAGAATTGTCCAAATAGCACTCCCCACAGTTGAGAAGGAAAGAAGCAAAATTACTCTGGAAGAATTCCAGATTACCACAGTAGATCTAGGATTTGCCAATGAAGACCAAGAAGGTCAAGAGGGGAAAGACATTATTGATTCTTTGACCCAGAGGATAAAAAGAGAGAAGGAGAAAAATAAGCAGCATAAAGAGTATATTGCTCAGTTGCATGCCTATATAAAGGGGTTAATTAACCCTGATGATACATCAAGTGATCGAGCAGTCCCATTGACTGCAATTTCTCAAGAGGAGGTCAACAGGTTGAACCTTATGAGACATGAATTAGTAATAATGTTAAAATGGATGTCATCTACGCTCGATGAAGCTGAGGTAGTGGTAAAAGCCTCTTTGAAGAGGTGGAATTCTTTAGGTACCTCCAGGAAGAGGGTGGATAAACTACAGATGGAGATCGGGAAGAGGTCATTTCGGCTAGAGAAATCCTTGAGTGTTTTAGATGAAATAAGAAGCATTAACCCTCAAATTTCTTATAAATAATCAAGTACTAAATAATAACACAGCCATATTGATTGATATCTGGAATAAAGACATCAGGTTTGAATGTGATGTGCTAAAGAGATACAACAATAAACTAAGAAACATCAGTATGAAGCTACATGATATGATGTCTTATGAAGCAGAGGTCCTGGAGACCTTAGAAGGGAAAGTAGAAGGGAAGATTGAAAATCAAGATGAAGAGTTTGCAATTAAGGCTCTACATAGTAATTTCTAGTTGGTAGCTGATGACCCTTTGAACCACCTGACAGAAGAAGTAATGGATAAAGTAATGAGAATAAAATTCAGAGTGGAGAGTTATAATGAAACACTGAGCAATAGGAGGAATAAGTTAGAAACCCTTCGGAGCAAATATCAAATGCATAAACATGTCATCGCTAAAGCAAGAACTCAAGATGGCAGAGAATTGGAAAGGATAGTGCAAGCATATGAAAGTATTAGGATATCTATGTAGGTCCATATTCATAGAGATAATTATCAGGGTGATGAGGATAGTGAAAGCGCTGAAAGTGATGATCATGACAATAAAAATGATGATGAAGAACCTGATGAATAGATGAAGATGCACCACAAAGGGAACACATGCATCAGGTATTTAGATAAATATGAGTTACCTGTTGGCAAGAGACACTATATGGATTCATGAATGTTGTCATTGATGGCAACAAAGGTTGTCCCACACATCCGCAATGCATGATATGTCTATACCGGAAGTCAGAATGAAGAATTTTGTGGTCTGGTAAACAAGAATAGAGCAGTCAGTAAGGTTCAACAGACAGGTCCGGATCTCTCAGCAGAAGTATCTCAGTGAAGTGTGGATTTGGGGAAGTCAAGAGGAGTATCTTGACTGATATATTCCAAGATTTGAGCCTCCGGTGTGGAAAGGATAAAGAGATATGAATGCTTGAGTATCGGGTTCCCAAGTGATAGTTTGAATAGAGGAAGAACTGACTGGCAGAACATCAGACATTATTCCGGATGTGTTACTGATGTTGGTAAAGGCTATGAAGGCATGAATTATGTTTGGTCGACATGATTAATGATTTCCACAAGTATATCCTTGATCCGCATTACTTGGTGTGCAAGGATTCAGCCGACAGATTAGAGTTTGTGAAAAGATTGACTATTCTGGGTGCCGACTAGAAAGGTGATGAAATCACTTGTGCAGATATATGTACAAGATGGATTTAGTTATGAGTGGTGTGGTGATTGTAAGTGATGTGTGAAGAAAAGTAGTAGAGCCAAATAAAAGCAGAAAGGAAGATCCAGTATGTGAAAGAAGAGCAGCGTAAAAGAAGAGGAAAGATGAAGTGTAGCAGATTAGTATACAGAGCCTAACCAGAACTGAACTCTAGCATATGTTGATGCTTCTTATCAGTTCAAGTATTGCATTACACTCTTTATAAATTGTAGACAGTGTGTCTCTTGTAGGCAGTGTGCCTCTTGTGAGCACTGTGCTTGGGCAGTGAGCCCTAATTGGCAAGTGCCATTTTGTACTTCCATTCTTCTAACAGAGAATACAATCTTGGGTTAATCACCTCATGGTTTTCTCCCTTAATAGGGTTTCCATGTCAAAAATATTGTGTCATGTGTATTTCTATTTCATGCTTATGTTTGCTTGTTTGAATTGATGCTGCACTAATAATCAAGAAAGTTCAGAAAGCTGAAATAATTAAGATAATTGATTCACCCCCCCTCTCAGTTATCAACAATTGGTATCAGAGCCAAGTTCCTCCTAAACAGAGTCTAATAGCTTGAGGAAGATCTGGAAATCCAAATGGATGCATATGGTTTAAGGGAGCAACTCAAGACTGCCCTTGATGATCTTGAGCAGTCAAACTCTGAAGTCAATGAATTAAAGTAAAGACTCAAACAGGCTGATGATTTCATGAGGGAACTAAAAGACAAATTAAGTCTCTCTATGAAAAAGAGAAAGGAGCTACTTCAGCAATTGGCAGGTCAAGGTGAAGCAAATGATGCAAATGAAGATCTGAAGGAGAAAACCAAGTTATGTGAAAAGTTATCAAAAGAAATCATTATGGTAAGACATGAAATGGAATCAGTAGTCATAAAGTTTACCCAAGAAATTGAAGAGAAAAGAAAAACTGAAGATAATCTAAGACAATCTCTCAAGGAGAAATCTGAATATTGCCACAAGATGGATAGAATTATTAGACATCTTGAATCTGATCTTGAAGATGCTAAAGATAATGAAGAAAAACTTGAGGATCAAATTGTCTCTCTCAAAAGGGATCTTCAAACAACAAATGAATATAAAGAGAAATTCAAGATAAGCTCTGCCCAACTTGAAGTTCTTCTTCAAAGCCAAAAGAGGGTAGATGACAAGTGTGGTTTGGGATATGAGAAAGGAGAAAGCTCCAGATCCGGTCAGAAGAATTTTAGATCAGAAAATCCAAGGAATAGACCTAGAAGTCCTCCGGTAAGGCAGCCTAATGCTCAAAGATATCCATCCTTCAATGGATACTGCCACAACTGCAATAACTTTCATCATAAAGCTAATCAGTGTAGAAGGAGAATGAATTAGACTAATACATCCTTCTCCGGACAGTGGTTCAATTGCAAAAGGTATGGTCACAAATCTCATGAATGCAGAAATATGCAAATGAACAATTCATTCAATGGTAGATGCTTTGCATGCAATAGAATGGGTCATATGGCTAATCAATGCAGATCAAGAGGATATCAATCAAATATGCAAAGAAATGTTGTTTTCCAAATTTGCAATAGATCTGGTCATATAGAAAAATTCTGTAGAAACAAGAATCAAGATAAAAGAGGTCTGGTATATTATAATCAGAATCAAGATAAGGGAAAACAAAAAGTAAATGCGGATGAAGTTTGAAGTGAGATGAACAAAATTTGCGTGAAGAGAAGTACAGATAATGTAGGGGATGGATCCGCACCAGACTCTGGTGCTGATATTCCTTCTAGAAATTAAAAGGTGAGCTCTGGCTAAAGGGGAGACACAAAGAAAACCTTATTCCCCCAGCCAGTCAATTGGTGCCGGAACTGGCACAAGGAGAGCTGTGGATTAAAAGGGGTCATACAAGAAACATCTAAAAGGGGTATGGTAAAGATTTGAGAGATCCGCAAGAAGATTTGAAGAATCTAATCCTACCAGAATTGATCCGGTAAAATAGTCTTCTAGTAAAAATAGATTCCTTACAAGTTTGGTCTGGTATGAATCAAACTATGGTGTCTTGATCTGCAAATAGATCAAATGACTAATGAAAGGATGATAGATTATCACTACTCTCCTAGAATAACTTCAAAATTTGTCTCAGTGATCTAGAAAGGTTTTTGTCTTTGAATAAGACAAACAAGGTAAACTGGAATGAATTAGGTTGTGCATTTATTTCTGAATAAAAATTAGGGTTTCTCAGAAACAAAAGAGTTCATTCGCTCATCATTTGTACACTCACATGCGAAGAAGAGAGAAAAGGAGCTCTGCAACTACTTCTCCCAAAGATCAAGATGATTCTTCATATAGATCAATCTGGATTTCATCGTGTGCCCTAAACAGCGTAAAAGGTATTCTTCGTTCTTGATATTTCTTAGTAAGATTCCTTGATGATGGCTACCCCGAATATAGTAACGATTTCTGATAGACCTCGCCCCATAGTTAAGAAGCATCCATACAAATCCTTGGAGGTAGATCCCCTAGGAGCCTTCTCTAGTGTTCTGCATGGTGTTTTGCACACAGAAGATATTAGGGCTTACATACACGCTAATATTGAAGAATTTGGGGAATCAAAATTAGTGGATATCTATCACAACCAATTGATAGACGATGCTTTTGAGCTTAAACTAGAATATAAGGGCATCCAGAAGAAACATTTTGATCAGTTCATTCATTTCCCCTACTTTGGAGAAGATGAATGGGTCCGGTATGTGTTAAGTAGGGTTCATGACAACTTTCTATGGCTTAACAGACCTTGCAAAATTACCAAGGAAGCAATTAGGGCAGTAACTAGTTTACACTCCTCCGGAGGAATTCTTGTCCTCAAATCTGTCAAAAACAACATTGTAACTGAGGCCACCAGATCAAAATTTGATAAGAGGGCAATGACCATTGAAGATATGACTGACCCGGATATCAAGTATGCATCTATGATAATAGGATACAAGATATATCATTCCAGTAGAGAGAATTCAGTATCTGAAACTACAGTATACACTGCCTATGAGATGTTGAGAAAGAATGCAGAATATGATCTATGTGAACTTCTTTTGAGCCAATTAATGGAAAACATACAGAAGATCAAAAAGGACAAGAAAAACTCCTTTAAATATGGTAGACTAATAATATGCCTATTTTTCTACTTCATGAATGAGCTGCCCAGATCAAATGGATGGGTATGGCAAAATGACAAACTGGTAGCAATTCAGATCAGAGATTACTTGCATGGGCTTGGGGATGCTAAAGCAAGAAATACAGCCATGTGGGGATATTTCAAGAATTTTTAGAACATGATGCAGGCTAGAGAAAGGATTCCACAGTCTCTTGTTGAGAAATACAAAGACACAGTATGTTTTATGGTAGAGACTGATCAGTGCCTAATGGAGGCAGTAGAACCAAGAACTGTATGGATCATGCCCATGGGGTATGAAGTTGATGAACAAATTATGGAGCTGCATGTTCAACACATGCTAAGTCAGCCAAAGGATCCAAAGGCAGAAATGTTTGGAACCTTTGAGGAGCTGAGTGTAAAGATTCATGTCAAACTTAGAGAATTAGAGATCAAGAGGAAGGTGAGAAAAGAAGTAGAAAATGTTGCCAAAGGTCTTGGCATCTCAAAGGAGGCACTTGATGCCCACATGAAAAAGATGGAAAGGGCTGAGGAAGAGAAGAAGAAGACAGAAAAGAAAAATGAGGAAAGTGCTCCGGTAAAACCTTCTACCTAGACTAGATCATCAAAGAGATCTGCACCTACCACTGCCAAAGGCTCAAGGTCATCAGAACCGGAAGCACAATCATCCGGCAAAGGAGAGAAAAGAACAAAGACAAAAGCTACAAGAGCCTATGCCAGTCAAAGGGATGAAGAGGAGACTGAATCTGATGAAGAAGTCAGGAAAATGAAGAAAAAGAAGAAAACATCCGGCCAACCCTCTACCGGACAAAAGGAAGAAGAAAAGACAGAGGAATATGTTGAAAAACCCACTCTTCACATTGATGACATAATCAAATCAGTCACAGTGGATGGAAATCTTCAGCCAATGGTTGAGTTCTGTTGACATTTCTTCTGAATCAGCATTAGGGTTTGCCACTTCTAATGCACAAGCAGATTCAGGCCAACTGAATACAGGAGGTTGCGTGAGCTCCTCCCCTTCACTTCTGGTTCTGCCGCACCAAGGGGGGTATCCCTATAACTCAAGATGTAACCTTGACTAGCTCAAAGATAGAAGGATCTAACTTGACAACAACAGGCAGAATACTCTCATGTATGGACCAAGATCTGTATGATAGATCACAAGGCTGGCAACATTCTTGGACATGATGTCTGGTTGGGTATGAGAGCATGCAGGGGGTTCCTAATCCTACTCCTACAACTAACAGGTGGAAGTATGAAATGGTTTGATATGAATTTGGATGCAAAGCTGGACATGGTGTATAACACAAAAACACAGCATGATTGGTGCCTATCCAGGGCTTGGAGTCGGTAGACATACACCTGTGAATGATCAGCATAAATAGCTAAAACTGGATTTCAGGGGGATACACATGATATCTGCCTTACAGATATCTTCCAATATAGAGTGTTGAGCTATCTCTACTTATGGCATCCCTACTGCAGTATACCCTTCCCAATGTTCAACCTGAAAACAGTTTAATCTGCCCCTTGAGCAGAGGTTAAAAGATCAGACATTCAACATAGGAATTCTATGCTCTAGAATCTAAACATAAGCAAACATCCAGATCCAGAAGAAGGATACATGCAATACTGGAGACAGAATTAACACAACACATGCTAAACAGCATTACTCATATAAGATCAACCATGAAACCAGTGGATTCATGCCAAGTCCTACAACAGGAGATACATAAACTCACAAGAAAAACTGTACAGAGCAACCAGATCAGCTGGTTTTGGATTACAGAGCCAAAAATCATCAACTTTCAACAACAACAAATGAACAACACAACCTGCTTATAACAGCCAGGTCGGTGCTCAGCAATTAATTACATTGTTGACCAAAATTTCGCCAGATACACAGTATCATGAAAATGGCGCTCAAACACAACCAGATTGGCGCCCAAACTTGAATGCAGCAGGTAGGGGAGGAGACAGGAAGATTTCTCGAGCCCTGCGCTCCTGCCCGCTGATTGACACCTCCAGTCGGGTACAAGATCGACCCACGCCATCGCCCATACCTCTGCAACAATCGCCATTAATGGCGCACCAACCCGCGGCCTTGGGAAAATCATCAAACAGACTAACGCAAGCTTTTCCCGCCGAGACTCATCATCATGATATTTCGAATATGCAGGATCACATTATCCCACATGCACCCCGCAGCAACCTCCTTTGCACTTTATATACTAGGTCATGAGCATATATCATGTCGGTACTTTTGCTCCCGACGACACTAGTATAGACTTCATCATCATCATCCTCCAGCAGCATGATATCCTGTTGTTCGAAATATCACCCTGACGTCATCATGATATTTGAAATATACCCTTCATGATAATCGGCACAACCTGATCCTTCGGAGGAACATCCTCCTGCTGAGCTTATAACAAAAGTCTGGCCGATGAACATCCTGATGACGTCATCATCATGTTTGCAAATATCAGGAAATCTCTTCAAGATGATCAGTGTTAGAAATATGACCCCCGCGGGACCTTGATGACGTCATCATCATACTAACATCATCATGATATTCGGAAGACAACCGGATATTTGGAAATATCCTCCTGATGTTCAAATATCAGGTTGCACTGTAGCTCCTCTATAAGATCGGGGCGATAACTGAATATGATGATGCTGCTTGAAAAGATCACCCCCAGTAGATAATGCGCGAAGCCAGCAGGCGGATATCTCCTTGATATCAACATCATCATGATGTTCGAACAAACATATATCCGGGTGATATGAAAATATCACCCCCTCCTTCGCGAATATCATGATGCAGATAGGCAGAAAGAAAAAAAAATATCACCCTGATATACGGATGACGTCAGCATCATCAGGATGAGAAACAAAGAACAAGAAGTGATACAACATCATCAGGATGATATTGACTAAGATCATCCTGACGTTCAAAATATGATGACCCTAGTGAATATCGGGTCGCACTTAAAACTCTTCAACATCATCATCAGGATGATCATAACCAAGATCACCCGATGATAGAAATATCACCCTGGCGAAATATCATGAAGGCAGAAAATATGATGACCTCCACAAGCAGCAGGATGATAACTGGAAATATCATGATGATGACGACGACCCTTAGGATAAAACAAGTTAGGTCGAGCAACTCAAAGAATAAACAACATCATCATCATGCCTGCGCAAGGTGATAAATGGAAGATCACCGGAGACTTTGAAGAATCACCCTCGCAAGCAGATAAGGGCGCACTGTAGCTCGTCAGCATCATCAGGATAAAACCCGAACATCACCCGATAGCGAAATATGATGATGACGATGAGAAACCGATCGAAGGAGAACATGATGATGCTGACCTTCATGGAAACAAACATGATGATGATGACCTCCTCCTCAAGAAAATATGATGATGCAGCTGAAAAATACTGAGGAGGTCCGTTACTTAGAGCATTTTTTGGATACTTAGGGAGAGTGCCTGAATGAAAATTTTTCAAAAAACTACCAGTCAATTCAGGCATCAACAAGTTCTATGATGATTATGGTGAAGTAGATCAGAAGATATTATAAGATGCTACAGTCAGGTATCTAAATATCTACAACAAAGCATTCATTGAAATTATATCTCTGATCCCCAAAAGCTTGGAGAAGGAACTAGAAATAAGAAAGAACAATGCCCAAGCCAAAGACCTAGAAATCTGGGAACATATAGCAATTCAGCTATATCCTTCAATCAACCCCAAGACAATGAATATGGTATTCAAAGATTGTAAGGATGAGTTCAGAAGCAAAGCAAGGATGAATCAGCTTATGCTTGGTGAGACTGACAAGGTAGCCAAGGACGTAGAAGAGATTCTCTGGAAGGCCTTCAAAAGATTTAATCTTCCTATTATAGAGGACTTGGGTATTGATCCCTCGACTACAAATGTTGCAGAAGAATCTACTGAGAAAATGTCAAAAGAGGTGGGCCTTGAACAGACTAACATTTCTCCTCTGGTTTCTCCTACAGTCTCTGGATCTATAGGAGAAGAAAGAATACAGGAGAAAGAAGCAGAAGTGAAGGACAAAGAAGATGATAGTACCAAGGTTGCAGAAGGAGAAAAGACTTCAACAGAGAAGTCCACAACTGCTAGTGGTAAGAATGTAGAAGGAGAGAAAGCTCCAAAAGATAGTTCTGTGATTGCAAAAGAAAAGAAAAATTTGTCTCCAGCAAGAGACACTGCAGAATTAGTCAAGGACTTTTTGACAAAAGCAACTATGGAGATTGATGAACCAGAACTATTAAAAGGGCCATTAAATTTTGACTCTCTATCTCCGGTGCAAACAATGAAAATAGCTTCATTTGCAAATGCGAAGGTCAAAGAGAAACTACTAAAATCTCACATGGAAGACTGTGAGCTTATAGAGGTAGCATCCAGAATGTTGGAAAAGATCATGCCATCTTTTCAAAAGGATCCCATAGTCTCTTCCTCTGGTAATCTCAAAACTCTAGTCAACAGTGTTAGCACACATTTTGATTCTCTAGAGAAGTTATCTGAAGAAAAGGTCCGGAAGGAGTTTTTGGACAAGAGATTCTCTGAAGTATAGGGTCTGATAACAAATGATAGGAAAGTTATGGATATTGGGATAAAGAGCTTGGAAAATGCTCTTAAAGATGGCAGAAATATGTACAAATTTTGCTTATCTTGGCCCACAGTGACCAAAGATATTGAGAGGAAAGTAAAAGAACAAGAGGATAAACTATTAAGTCTGTCTCAAAGTTTTGATCCTCTCTCATCCTCTATAGTAAATCAAGAGTGTCAGACTATTGCAATCACAAATGCAATAAAGAATTTTGAGAAGGAAAGGAAGAACATAATTAGCCGGATGGGTGAACTTAGAAGG
This sequence comes from Cunninghamia lanceolata, assembly GCA_027924645.1. Classification (NCBI taxonomy): domain Eukaryota; kingdom Viridiplantae; phylum Streptophyta; class Pinopsida; order Cupressales; family Cupressaceae; genus Cunninghamia; species Cunninghamia lanceolata. The sequence continues at coordinate 3,558,885 of BSBN01000192.1, forward strand.
ATCATTGTCTCTAAGTTAGAGGCCATGCATGAGGCCATAAGTGAAGCTCAAATCACAGCCCAGACCAATGATCCAATAGATCTAAAAAGGGTAGATGCGTTTGCATTCCTGTTGAGTGGTCATATTTCAATTTTGGATAGGATGAAGCAAAGTTGGGCTACAGAATTTATTCAATTAAAGACAACTTTTGCAGACATACTTCAGTATATGTAAGTATGCCATATGTATATACTTATGTGGCTAAGTATAGTTGAATTTTTGAAAGTTTTGATATACGGACCCTACCCTTTGCCATTGATGTCAAAGGGGGAGTGAAGAGTAGTGAAAAATGAGGAATCCAACTAAGGGGGAGCTCTAGAAAATGTATATAAAAACAGAGCATCAGCCAAGGGGGAGCATAGTGTAAAAACTTAGTCATTTTTTACTAAGTGTTGCCATCAATGCCAAAGGGGGAGATTGTTGGCAAGAGACACTATATGGATTCATGAATGTTGTCATTGATGGCAACAAAGGTTATCCCACACATCCGTAATGCATGATATGTCTATACCAGAAGTCAGAATGAAGAATGTTGTGGTCTGGTAAACAAGAACATAGCAGTCAGTAAGGTCTGACAGACAGGTCCAGATCTCTCAGCAGAAGTATCTTAGTGAAGTGTGGATTTGGGAAGTCAAGAGGAGTATCTTGACTGATATATTCCAAGATTTGAGCCTCCAGTGTGGAAAGGATAAAGAGATATGAATGCTTGAGTATCGGGTTCCCAAGTGACAGTGTGAACAGAGGAAGAACTGACTGGCAGAACATCAAACATTATTCTGGATGTGTTACTGATGTTGGTAAAGGTTATGAAGGCATGAATTATGTTTGGTCGACATGATTAATGATTTCCACAAGTATATCCTTGATCTGCATTACTTGGTGTGCAAGGATTCAACCGATAGATCAGAGTTTGTGAAAAGATTGACTATTCTGGGTGCTGACTAGAAAGGTGATGAAATCACTTGTGTGGATATATATACAAGATGGATTTAGTTATGAGTGGTGTGGTGATTGTAAGTGATGTGCAAATAAAAGTAGTAGAGCTGAATAAAAGTAGAAAGGAAGATCCAGTATGTGAAAGAAGAGCATGATAAAAGAAGAGGAAAGATGAAGTGTAGCAGATCAATATACAGAGCCTAACCGGAACTAAACTCTAGCATATGTTGATGCTTCTTATCAGTTCAAGTATTGTATTACACTCTTTATAAATTGTAGACAGTGTGTCTCTTGTAGGCAGTGTGCCTCTTGTGAGTAGTGTGCTCGGGCAGTGAGCCTTAATTGGCAAGTGCCATTTTGTACTTCCATTCTTCTAACAGAGAAAACAATCTTGGGTTAATCACCCCATGGTTTTCTCCCTTAACAGGGTTTCCACGTCAAAAATATTGTGTCATGTGTATTTCTATTTCATGCTTATGTTTGCTTGTTTGAATTGATGTTGCACTAATAATCAAGAAAGTTCAGAAAGCTGAAATAATTAAGATAACTGATTCACCCCCCTCTCAATTATCAACATTACCTAGATGGTTGCCAGCTGGCAACCTGTGCCACGTTGAAGGAGTTGACAAAGTCAAAGATGAATATCCATCGTAGATCTTAATAGAAAAATCTTGATCGTAGATCAATTGTAACCGCTCCCTCACCTTGTTCTATAAAAGGTACAGGGATGCTTTATTTTGAACATTCAAAACTTAATTGAAATATGTTTGATGAAATATTCAGGGCTTATTTCAAAGTTGTTGTATACGTATATGTTCTTGCATACTTAATGAATGAGAAGACTGTTTTGATTACAATCCATCATAAATTTTGAGTAATCAGTGTATGAATTCTTGATACATGTTTTGATTTGCTGCGTCCCTTGGAGTGCATATCAACTTGCATGTGTTGTCTTCATTCCTTCCTTTGAAGTTAGCATCGACTGTATCTAGCTGTGGAATGTCCTGGTGAACATATGGTTTGGTTTCTTCTCTTCATGACTGTATCTGATGTGTATGTGGCTCAATAACTGAAGGTTCATCATTATTTGAAGTATTCTTTTCAGTTTCTTTTAATTTTAGAAGAATTCATCATCATAATTGCAAATAATTGACAATCTCAAACAAATAATACAAATATGCAGACATCCTGTAGATAACTGAACATATTCAGCATATTTGAGGTTAAAGCATGTCAAAAAATGATAGATATCATGCAAAGATTTAAAGATAGACACACTATTTGAAGCATATATTGTGTAGAATAACTATCTGTGCAGCATCATTACAGGAAACACTATCTTACTGATGAGACTTATGTAAGGTCCCAAAATGGAAAACAACAATGCACATCAACCACTGAGTAACGTTAGTAGGTTATGAACTAATCCACGGAGACTTGGGATCATGAATTCTCTGAATTCATCGTATCTTTCAAGATGAGTAAAGGTTGTTGTGCAATTTTTATTCTATGTTTTCTTATGACTAACATCATGATCAACATAAATTGCTGCTAGAAGGAGGGCCATAGGACGAGGATCATCATCAGTAGTTCAAGTGATGATAAAGATTGTAAGGTAATACTAAGACACCGCTAAATTTCCAAGTTAGATGCAAATATTTGTTGTTCTAAGCTTGTACATGCTAATCCTGTGTAAAGTTCTTGGGATGGATCATAAATATTGCAAGCTTTACAGCTGATCATCACAAATTTGCAGAAATAGGCCTTATCTCATGTAAATTTGACCAAATCTTTGAGGTAGTTAGCCTAAAAACTTGATATCCTGCCATTTGTGACACAGAATTTCAAATATCACTTCATACTTGCAGCATCTCTGCAAATATTCTGCAAATATCTAGTTAGTACAATTTTCTGACCATAAATACAACCTTTGCTGGTGAATTCCAATTGATCTTTACAATAATCCAGTAGATTTTCCTGAAAATCAAGAAATCTTGGCTCATAGGATAAATACCAGGTCTAGATCTAGTGGAATCTTTGACGAATTACCTATTAGAGGACTCAGACCTAGAACTGTAGACATCCATCACACTCTAGGGTCTAGTGCATTAGGAGCTTCACCTGAACGTCCACCTGTAACTCCTATTGGTTTGCAAATACCTACAGGATCACCAGTAAAACCTCAGGTTCAACCTCAACCTGTTCAACCTCAGATTCAACCTCTTCCGGTTGTAATGTCTTCTTTGCAGTAGAGTCACCTTTGACCTTTACGACATATCACACTTTACCAAAGAATCCTGACAAACTCTGTCCAAAGTATCATCCTTATCAAGATGTGGATGATCATATCAGAACTTTCAAAGAAGCATGTTGTAGGGCCAGAATAGAGCATCAGGACGTTGTATGCAGATTATTTCCTTTTTACTTAGGGGAAGAAGCTTATAATTGGTATATTAGTCTTGGCCAGGGTTCTGTCAGTTCATGGGCTGTCCTAGAGAAAGCTTTCACAGATAGGTTCAAAGTACCAATAGATCCTTCAATGAACTATCACCTATTTGCTACAATCAAAAGGTTTGAGGGAGAACCTATTGCCAATTTCAATGCTAGGTTCCAAAAAATGTTATCCAAGCTAGTTGCCCCATATGTAGTAGCAGATGCTGCTACCAGGAGTATCTATTATTCAGCTCTAGATCCTTTGACTTCCATGTTCATCAGAAGAGCACATCCTAAAATCACAACTTTGACATGAGCTTTTTAGGAAGCTATCAAAGTCAATCAGCAGCTGGTGCCTGCTCCAACACCAAACATAGCCTTTCCTACATTGCCTAGATACCCTACATATCCTGCACAATATCCTAATGGAGCTATGATACCTCCAGCAGTCATGCCAACACCATTACAGATATCTCCATTGAGTATCATGCCTCCTCCTCCTAATGGAAATGGTTAGATGACATAGTATCCAAGTCAGACACAAGTGCCTTAGGGTGCTGATCAGTCCAACAATAACCATGGATCCTCTTCTTTTTTCAAGCCTCAAACTAAAAATTTAGTGGCCAAAGTCCAAGAAGAGAAAGAAGAAATCAAGGAAATATCAGCTTAGCTAAGGAAACTTACTACTGAGATTACTCACTTGAGAAGCTAGAACTTCTATTCTCAGCCTAATCAGAATAGAGGTTACGCCAATGCCAGACCTAGTTATCCTAATTGGGGATATAACAACAATAACTACAACAATAACAGTGGTAACAACAATCCTCCTAGATAGCCTAAAGTATGGAACTCCAGGCCAAATAATGGTTCCTTACCATCACCTTTAGATAATCAACCTCCTGGCGAAGCTAAACAGACTACTAGAGTCAATCTTGCTAAGGCAGCCCTCACTAATTGGTGTAGGATACACAATACAAATGCTCATGCAGAGCTAGACTGTCCACAATTTCAAATTGCTGCAAGTATTTTCCAAACTGAGGTATCCAATACTTCAGGAAATTCACATCATGTAGAAGGGAATGAGCTTGTTCCTTGTGGATATGATTCAGCCTTAGGACTAGAAAGCTATACTAATTAGCGTTATCAGCAGACTGTGTCATCTCATCAACATTATACCCAGACATGTGAAGAATCAGCCATGGTTTTTGAGTCAAATTATGTTTTCCCCTTTGAGGATGACAATGAGCTATCAAATGAGCCTAAAGAGGTGCATGCTTACCAGCAGCAATACCAGGGTAAGCATAACTACAATATGAGAAGTAACTTCAACAGACCTATTGGTCCATTGACCTCTTCCTTACCCCTGAATAATTTCAACACACCTCCTGATCCCAAAGCAAGTAATAACCTAGGATTTCCTAAGGTCAATGCTTAGTATTTAGCACCACCAAATACAGCATCAAAGGCTTTGAATATGCCTCATGAATCAGACAAGTTAGTCACATATCTGGATGATGAAATGAAGAAAATCAAAATTAGTTTATCCTTGTCAGAGTTGCTGAAAACTCCAGCCATTAAGAAAGCATTCATGAAATCACTAGATGATCTTGCTCCTAAAGAGGATAGCCATACTTCAGGTCACTCTGGAGGTAAGGATCATGCTGCTAGAGATAATAATGTTAAACATAAAGTCCCAGCTACTGTTCAAGCTGCAAAGACCTCTCACATGACCTTATACAGAGATAAGAGTGAATCACCTCCATTTCTCCTTACCATATGAATGTTTGGTAAGAACTTGCATAATTGTCTAGTAGACTCAGGAGCATCCACCAATGTCATGCCCTTATCCATATGCGATGCTTTAGGGTTGCATCCTGCTAAATATCTGAAGAAGGTAACCCAACTAGACAAAATAGAGGTGAATGTAATAGGAGAATTAACTCACATTGACATGCAACTGGCATCAGACCCTAGGATCCAGTACTATATTGACATTCAGGTAGTTGACATACCTGATACATATGGGATGCTACTTAGTAGAGATTGATCCAAAACTCTCAACGGATATATGTCTACCGACTTCAATCATATGTGGCTACCTTGGAAGGGGATACCAAACCAAATAAGGGTAGATGCTGAACCAAGAATGAAACACATGATCACCAAGTACAACAAAACAAATGAGATCATGTACGTGAATGTTGAACTCGGTGTTTACTCCATTAGACCTCAGACTGTCAGGATAGAAGAGGTCCTGATGTATGATTTTCATGATGATCATGATCTTGATGATCATCCTCATGACAATAATGCTGTAGTTTTTGGATTTGGTCATGATCATGGAGATGAAACAGAAGTAGATCATTTCAAGAGCTTTGAAATATACTTGTCCAAGTAGGTAAAACACTGTCAATTATTGGATATACCTATTCATGATATTTTGATTGATGGTCAGTGCAGATTACATGATGAAGCACATTCTAAGAAAACTTGTGAAGCATGCATTGACATGATGGAGCTTGAGCTAACATACAGAGAGGTGACATCATCATCAGAGGTAAGTTCCACATATAGTGATGATGATCATACTGATTCTTATTCATCTGCTGTAGGAACAGGAGAAAATATGAGTTAGGATGAGGATTTCATCCAGAAAACAGAAGAAGTCCTAGTATGCAATGAAAATAATGGTAAAGAAAATAATAAGATCACCCCAGGGAGTGATTGTTTGGTGGAGTCAGATTATGAGTTGTCTGATGAAGACAAAGGTAGTAACTTGACCAGATTTGAGGAGTTTTTATCAGAAGAAATTAAAAAGATGATAGAACAAGGGAGACCTCCACAAGATGCATTGACTGAATAATGGTGTAGGTTGCATGAGGCACCTCACTCAGAGATTTCTTGTTCATTGTGCCTACATATTTTAAAGAGAAATACTTTGCCTAGTCCAAAAGATCATCCTCCTGATGATGAAAAGAAGGAAGAGACCTCAGCTTCATAGAAGAAAGGAAAGATGAAATCTGAGAAAGCTGAAATTCCTAGGTTAAAATAGATATTAGGTGGAGCAGCTGCCAGAGCTGCAAAGACAAAAGAAGGCTCAAGTAAGCCTCTTCCTAAAAATAAACCATGGATCCTTAGATTTGATGGATCCAAGTCAAAACAAGGTGTTGGAGTGGGGTTTGATCTCATTGATCCATCAGGAAAGTCCCACCTAGCAGCCTATAGACTACAGTTTCCCTGTACTAACAATGTAACAGAGTATGAAGCTCTAATACATTGGATGCTATTTGCCCTTAAGAAAAAAGTAAAAATTCTGCATGTCTATGGAGACTCAGAATTAGTAGTGAGACAAGTGAGAGGAATTTACTCCTGCAATTACAAAAAACTGTCTAACTAAAGACACAGAGTGTGGGACTTGATTGAAGACTTTGATGCATTTAATATCACCCACGTACCTAGAGAGCAGAACCATAGGGCAGATGCTTTAGCCCAAGCTGTTAGTACCTTAGAGCCACTGTCTATTTCTGGTTTAAAGAGGTTTTCAGTAGAACTAGTATTAGTGCCTTCAGTACCTGATAATGTTACTAATCTCCAAGTATTCGATGATGATCAGCACATCTTGGATTTCATCTCCAATAGAGATATATTCGATGCTCAGATCATAGATGAGAACAATACGAAAGATCATGTTTGGGAAGAAGAAGAAATATTAGAGTTGCGTAGCAATAGGATTCCCAAAGGAATGATTGAGTTAGAAAGGGCCTTTGATCTGGATAACATGCTGAAGCAGAAGGATCTTCCAAAAGTTGATGGAAGGCAATATTCACAAGTGAATATTGGACAGAATGATGACAAAAGAAATGTTCTGATAGGGAAGGTGTGCATAGAAGAAGAGTTAGAAGGAATAACTCAAGCACTCAAAGATTACATCCATGTCATTGCATGGACTTATGATGAGTTGAAAACATATGACACATCAGTCATAACTCATACCATACCCCTCAAACCAGATGCCAAGCCTTTCAGACAAAAGCAAAGGCCTGTCAATGCCTTGCTAGAGCCTATAATTTTTGAGGAAGTTAAGAAATTGTTAAATGCCAGGATTATATTTCCTATGAGACACTCCACCTAGGTGGCCAATCTAGTCCTAGTGAGAAAGAAGAACGAAGACATCAAGTTATGTGTAGACTTCAAGAACCTGAACAAAACATCAGAGAAGGATAATTATCTTTTACCCTCCCTAGATGAAGTTCTGTAGATTGTAAATGGAGCAAAAATGATGTCATTCCTGGATGATTTTTCTAGTTATAATCAGGTGATGGTTGACAAAATTGACAGACTAAAAACTGCCTTCACCACAAAGTGGGGGGATATTTGCTTATAGACGTATGCCATTTCGGCTGATAAATGCTGGAGCAACATTCCAGCGAGCAATGGACATAGCCTTCAGAGGCTTAATAGGAAAAGGCATAGTCATATACATGGATGACTTAACAGTATTCTCTAAAGATATTGGAAACCATGTAGCAGATCTTAGAAATGTATTGAAAAAATGTGAGCAGTATGGGATATCCCTGAACCCCAAGAAGTGTATATTTGGGGTAACAATAGGAAAATTACTTGGCCACCTGATAACTAAAAATGGGATCATCATTGATCCTAACAGGGTGGATTCCATCGTGAAAATACAGCTTCCTGGAAGCAAGAAAGAGCTCAAATGTTACTTTGGTAAGATAAATTTTGTCAGGAAGTTCATCACTGGCTTTGCTGAAATAGTTAGACCTTTAAATGCTATGCTGAAAAAGGATGCCAAGATTGAATGGACATCAGAAGCTAGAGTAGCCTTTGAAGACATAAAGAAAGCTATATCTGAAGCTCTAGTGCTGATTAGTCCAGACTACACCAAGGACTTCTATATTTACTCATTTGCTTCAGAGCATACCTCTGCAGCAGTGCTGACACAAAAGAATGAAGAAAAAGAAGAAACGCCTATAGCATTTATGAGCTGTCCATTCAGAGATGCAAAACTCAGGTATATGGATGTAGAAAGACAAGCTCTTGCTTTGGTCAGAGTAGTGAAGAAATTTAGGCACTATATCTTAAGGAGCAAAGTGATTGCTGTGGTACCTGATACAGCAGTGAAGATGTTATTGATGCAAAACAAGCCATGTGAAAAGAGGGCTAAATGGATCACTATCCTACAGGAATATGACATGGATATCACACCCATGAAACTAGTAAGGGGACAAGCTTTAAGCCAGATGATATCAGAGATTGATCCAAATATCACAAGTTAGCAGTATGTTATTAATGAGAAGGACAATGGAGAATGGTACTCAAACATCAGGCATATCTTGATTACTGGAAGATGTCCTCCTAGATTGCAGGCTTCACAAAGAAGAGCCTTGAAAATAAAGTCCCAGAAGTACATGATGAAAGCAAGGGTACTTTTCAAGAAAAATTATGAAGGAATATACCTAAGATGCCTAGAAAGGCCAGAAGCAGACAAGGTATTATTAGAGCTACATGATAAGTTTGGAATAGCACATGGGTCAACCTTAGCCACAACTCATGCTATTCTAAGAGCAGGATATTACTGGCCTACAATTTTCAAGGATACTGCTGAATATATTAAGTGCTACCATACATGTCAGGTAGCTGCCGACAGAGAGAGATATGCTGCTCAACCTCTGCAGCCAGTGATGGAAGCACACCCATTTGCACAATGGGGCATGGATTTCATAGGACCAATCAATCTTCCATCATCATCAGGCCATAGGTACGTGTTAACGATTACTGACTACTATACTAGGTGGACTGAAGCCACTAGCAGCAAGACCTGTAGTGCAGAGGATGTCATTGGATTTCTAGAAAGTAACATGGTCACCAGGTATGGGGTTCCTTATGCTCTGGTATGTGATAATGGCTCTGCTTTTGCTTCAACCAAATTGTCAAGTTGTGCCTTTGATTATGGGATCATACTGAAGTTCTCATCTAATTATTATCCCCAAGGGAATGGATTGGCAGAATCCACTAATAAAAATTTGTTGAATACCATAAATAAGTTAGTAGACAAGAACCCTAGGGAGTGGAATACACGTCTAAAATATGCCTTATGAGTAGACAAAACCAGAAACAAGGCTACATTAGGAAACTCACTTTATCATTTGGTGTATGGGGTGGATCCCATCCTCCCTGTTAACCTGAAGATTCCTACCCTGCTGTTTGCCCAAGAGTACCTAGGCATAGACAATAACCAAGAAGTCAGGTTACTTCTGCTGATGCACCTAGAAGAGAAAAGAAGTCAGGCAATTGATCAATTTGCCAAACATCAGGCTATTGTCAAATGATGGTTTGACAAAAGAGCTAGGGTTAAAGCCTTCATGATAGCTGATTTAGTCCTGCTGTGGGATAAAGCCCATGAGAGGAAAGGAGACCATGGTAAGTTTGACAAATTATGGATAGGTCCCTTCCAAATTTCTGAGATATTAAGAGACAACACTTTCAGGCTTAAAAATTTGATAGGTGAGATAGTTCCTCAAACAAGCCTAAGTAGCTTCATGACAGTCATATGTATCATAGTGTATATTTGTATAGTTGTTTGTATAGTGTTCTTTCATTTTTGTTTTTGTTTTGTTTGCTTGTTGAGTTTTTGTTTTGGTTAGTCAAGATGATGCAGCTCATCACCCCAGAAAATAACTAAATTGTTAGGATTCAAGTGATGAGAACACATTTATATATAGATTATGACTCATTTTGAGAAAGTACTTATGATCAGGTTTGTGATATCTTTTCATCAGGGTGCCTTTTCTTAACCAAAGTGATTTTTTCACAATGACTCACCTAATAGCCTTGGGTTTGTTGAACACACAAGTATAGGTGTTAATTGAAAAATCTAAAGGGACTCCCTTGCTACTAATACAATCTCCAACCTAAAACAGCAAGTGACCATACCTTGCACATTGAGCTTACATGATGACATTAGATATATAAAGTATAAATGTTAAAAAATCCAAAAATATAATAAAATTAGGCCATCTAAGTAACCTTACCAGGGCTATAGACACCGGCTGGCAGTGGGGCTCTACTTAGGGGGATTGTATAGATAACCTTGCCGGGGCTATAGACGCCTGCTGCCAGCAAGGCTCTATCCAAGTTGGCTATGAGGGATGATCTCCAACTATGTAGCTTAACACTAGTTACTCATGTTTTCAGCTTGCTTTCAAGATGAGGATAATTAATCATTTGCACACTACTGATCCTTTGTTAGCATTGTTACCATGAGGACATTTTATCATTCAGAAAGATTATGATGCTTATGCTTGAAGAGAGTTAGAATACTATATTAGAATGTGTTCACATCACTTGAATCATTTGAATTTTGGTGTTTTCTTTGGTGGCAAGTTGTTGTGTGGTTACACAACATGCCCCATTTTGACTTGACAAAATAGGGACCCAACTTTTTGTTTGGCTTGGCTTGTGTTTTCTGCTTGCTGGCGGTCTGGTAAAAGTAAGTCAACATAGAGGGTCCTGCATAAGGGAGATGGGTAAGTCATCATGATGAGGTCAATTTTTCAAAGTTCATATTTCATGTCAATAACCTCATGGTTGGATAGAGTGCAAAATTTCATGTAGGTTTGCCTTTTAAATCACCCTAATTTTCCTTAGCATGCGAGAGTTATGAACGGTCAAAGTCCTGGTCAAACCTGATATTCCGAGGAGAGGATCATATTTCTTAACATCAGTCATCTTATAAAAGATCACCCTGATCCAATTTTATCACTTGATAAATCATTTATTCGAAGGTCCAGATGTCAACTTTAGGTGATAGAGGTAGTTACCTATCAAACAACGCCATATATTTTGCGGGGGTCATATTTTGAATATCACTCGATATTCTGAATATCACCTTATCTTTTGAATATCATCTTGTCGCAAAATATCACCCTAGACCCAATGTCATAATGATGTCATATAATCCTGATTAACAAATTAATGGCCATGATGATGACGTCATCATCCTTTTTACCTTGTGGAGGTATATTTCCAACAGCGCCCCTTTCTGCATAATATGACGATGACGTCATAGTGCAACAACGATGAACTAAGTGATTATCCTGATGACGTCATCCTGATATTTTCAGCATTACTCGACATTTCAAAAGTGACCTGATGTTTGAATATCACCTGATATTTTCAAACATCACCTGATGTTTTCGACATAAGTTTTCCTACCGAAGGCGGATGGTCATAGTACATCTAGGGGGTCATATTCTGAATATCACCTAATTTTCAAAAGATCACCCCATTCTTCTTGCCGTGAAGCATTGAATGCTCATAAATGCAGTAGGTGAATTCCCGCAAACTGCGAACGCGATCCAGACACTTGGCAACATCCATTAATTAATGACAGGAGATCGATGGTTAAGATTGAATAAACCTTGTGTTGCCCTAAAATTTCCCTAATAAGAGGGATAAAGTGAATTTATAGTCATTTTTACGCTTACTTTGGAAAAAGAGAGAATTTACAGAGCTGAGCTTCTAAACCCTCATACGAGTACCTGCATACACCTACAGCTTATAGCAGAATGAAGCACGTGATTATCATCAGGATCAAGATCACTTTCAGATAATCACCAGTATAAGTAAAAAGATAAGCGCACCAGGTAAGTAATTGAAACCATCCTACTATCATTTTTTGCATATTCAGGTAGTATAATGTTTAATGGTTTGAAGCTGTGAATTATGCATATCATGCTGAACTAAATCTTGAATGAATGTAACATGCATCATGCTGTATAATGTAATATATATGCATGCACATGAAGTACCAATTGTAAGACCAGTCTTGTCAATTGCAGGAAATCATGGCAAATAAGAGACTGAGTAAGTTCGAGGCTGAATTTCTTAAACCCATGTTTGCTCAACCTGAAGGTGTACAATTTAAATATGGAGTTATAGGGGATACACACCAAGGAAATACTGATTTGGTGGCATGGTTAGTTAAGATGAGTGATGAAAAGAATAACAGCACCTTGTTGGATGCAGTTTTTGTGTCAGGGATGTGGAGTGCTGTAGAATTCCCTTACTCTATGGAAGCTCCTGAGTTAGTTATTGAATGTGCCAGAAATTATAATCCACACACAAGAAGGGTGGAGAAGCATGGCAGAGTGTATGCAGATCTGTCTATCAAGGGCCTTTCCACCACCTTCAATTTGCCACTGAGAAAGAAGGTTGTTAGCATGGATTTTAAGAAACTGGAGGTAGAATATGAGAATAATAAGAAGATTGCCTGGAAGAGAATGTACCAATGGAGGGTGAGAAATAGTCCTTATCCTGCAGTTGCCAAATTGTTGGTACATCTGTATAAGTTTGATTTCGATGAGGAATTCCAATATATGATCGCCCTACTCAGTCGAGTAATAGGCCAACCAAACGCTGGAAGTTTCAAGGACTGGATATATGGCGTCATCCTGATGTCCCTCTACATAGACAACAGGCCATTGTGGGCCAAGATGATAAGTGATGCCCTGCATGATCAACTCATGAACCTAGGAGGTTTAGAATGTTCTTTTTATATGACTTCTTACATAGTTTATTCGTGTGCCTACAAGGGTACATTTGATGAGTTGACAACAGAAGGAAAGCTTGGTGGCAGCACCAATGATGCTCACATTTGGGATCATTATCCCCATCTGCAAAGGCAGAATTACCTCCACGACTACAAACTAGTGAATGATGCATTTTCTATGCATCTAGTCAGAACAATGGAGGAGGACAGAACTAAAAGATTGAGCATGGAAGCTGAGGAGGTCATATACAGGCATGGAGCCTAGTTTATTTAGTATGCAACATTCTCTTATATAAGAATTGAGGGCTTTGAAGGTCAAACCCTCATGCTCTCAAGATACCCCACTGATGCAGTAGTTTTGATGGAGTTCATGAGACAAGTGGCTACAATACTGGATATTTACAAAGCAAGTAACAAGCTTCCACCAGTATTGTTCCCAGTTACAATGGGCTAGTATATGTGCCCAGATTCTGAGAGCATTAAGAAATCCATAGCTAGCTTAAGTATGATGAGACTACAACCATTCCCACTGGCAAGGTCATATGATCCATATGGCAGGATGCATAAGATCATGGGGAAACCCATCCATCAGAGGAATCTTGAAGATTTCTGGACAGATTGTGAGGGTGAAGCTGAATCCAGAAGGATAAAATACCAAAGGCTAACCCTCAACCAGATCAGGACCTTTGATTGCATTCCAGTGCCTACTCAGTTGAAAGGGGATGATGGCAAGATAATAGCTAATGAATATGAAGAGAAAAAGATATATAATGACACTATTTTAGCATCTGATCTTACACAACATGAGGATATATCTTTAGATCAGTTTATAGGCAGGACCCTACAGTTAACCCAAGCTTAGGTAGATGAATAGATAAGTGCACTAAAGAAGAAGGGTGTAGCCCTTACTGTTGATAATAAGAAGAAGAGGTAGGAGCTTCCTGACAATGAATATGATGATTTCCTAATAGAGAAGAGGAAATCCAAAGGAGAGAGAATGAAGTCTCTAGAACAAAGCAAGAGACCCCCTAGAGGTAAGAAAACTGATAATGAACTTAAAGGGGTTGTAATTGAAAGAATAGAGGTGCGAGTTGAAGGTGCATTAGGATAAGGACATGCATCAACATCATTCACACCACCTCCTATGGATAAAAAAAAGCTAAAAGAATCTAGAGGCCAGCTGCACAACGTACTGACACATATGAGGAGGGTCAAGCATCTCAACAAAAGAACATAGAAGAGGATATTTCTCTATATGAAGAGCCTGAAGAAGAAGAAGACCCTACACCCCTCACTAGAAAGAGAAAAGCACCTCAGGTGATGGTATCCACACCTAAGAAATAGAGAACTTCAATGAGAGGTGAAATAAAACAAGACCCCATAATGCTAAGAGCAACAGGTAGTGAAGTGTTCAGAAAAGAGCTACAGCATGAGGTACCCCTTCCTACCATAGTTAAGTTCAAGACCGAGAAGGCTGAGGAACAGAGGAAAGAAACCTCAAGAGTAGTACGAAGCAGTCCTATCTCACTGGAGGAGACTGTGGACCTATCTGATGATGAGGTAGTAAAAGATGTTGCCTCTCAGAAAATGGAGACTCTTGTTGCTAACACCCGCATAACACCACAAGGAACACCATCAGTGTAGGCGGCAGTGTTAGAAGAGTTAAAGCAAGTGGAGCAAGAAAAAGAAAAGAGCCCAGAAAAGATTGCACAACAAATAGGGCTAGATGCATTAGTTGATCAGGTAACAAGTCCTGCAACAATAGACTTGATGTATATAGAGGATGTAAATCCTAAAGATATAGCAGGTACATCTGATGGAACAAAAAATGTTGAAGAAGTTAAACAGATGGAAGTGGAGGATAAAGCTCCAGATATGGGTCAGCAACAACAAGAATTATCAACTGAACCCGAAATAGTTGAAGTCTGGCCAAAGGACGGAGAAACCTCAAGAGATAAAGAAACATTAGGTCATGATGACCTAAAGGCTCAAGAGGTAGATACATCAGATGCAGAGCAAGATGTGATACAAGATCAAGTAGAGGCATCTAAGTCAAATAAAATAATATCCACGGATACCAATGTACCTTAGGATGAGGAAAATACTAAAGTGGATGAGACACCCCTGGAGGAAGTAAAAGATTAGGATCATGATAAACATGCAGATGATCAGCAGGATCACACTCCAAAAGAAGAGATTCCTCAACAAGAGGAAGCACCATAGGATCACCCTCATGAAGAGCATCATGAGGAGGAAATAAAAAAGTCACCTTCACCACAAAGGATGATAACAAATACTAGAGATCAAGGTGTGCATGATGATGATGGTGGACATCCAGGATCTAGTAACCAAGTTCCTTCCTGGCTAGAAAAAGAGATAAGTATAGAATCTAGTTTTGAAATTCAAGAATTTGATATATCTACATTATTTTCAGAAACCCTAATAAAGCCTAAGAGGAAGGCAAGATTAACTTCTACCATTAGAAGAGATTCTGATATAGGCAGAAGAACTACCCAAATAGCACTCCCCACAGTCAAGAAGGAAAGAGGCAAAATTACTCTGGAAGAATTCCAGATTACCACATTAGATCTAGGATTTGCCAATGAAGACCAAGAAGGTCAAGAGGGGAAAGACATTATTGATTCTTTGACCCAGAGGATAAAAAGAGAGAAGGAGAAAAATAAGAAGCATAAAGAGCATATTGCTCAGCTGCATGCCTATATAAAGGGGTTAATTAACCCTGATGATACATCAAGTGATCGAGCAGTCCCATTGACTGCAGTTTCTCAAGAGGTCAACAGGTTGAACCTTATGAGACATGAATCAATAATAATGTTAAAATGGATGTCATCTGCGCTCGATGGAGCTGAGGAAGTGGTAAAAGCCTCTTTGAAGAGGTGGAATTCTTTAGGTACCTCTAGGAAGAGGGTGGATAAACTACAGATGGAGACCGGGAAGAGGTCATTTCAGTTAGAGAAAGCCTTGAGTGTTTTAGATGAAATAAGAAGCATTAACCCTCAAATTCTTATAAATAATCAAGTACTAAATAATAACATAGCCATATTGATTGATACCTGGAATAAAGACATCAGGTTTGAATGTGATGTGCTAAAGAGATGCAACAAGAAACTGAGAAACATCAATATGAAGCTACATGATATGATGTCTTATGAAGTAGAGGTCCTGGAGACCTTAGAAGGGAAAGTAGAAGGGAAGATTGAAAATCAAGATGAAGAGTTTGCAATTAAGGCTCTACATAGTAATTTCCAGCTGGTAGCTGATGACCCTTTGAACCACCTAATAGAAGAAGTAATGGATAAAGTAATGAGAATAAAAGTTAGAGTGGAGAGTTATAATGAAACACTGAGCAACAGGAGGAATAAGTTAGAAACCCTCCGAAGCAAATATCAAATGCATAAACATGCCATCGCTAAAGCAAGAACTCAAGATGGCAGAGAATTGGAAAGGATAGTGCAAGCATATGAAAGTATTAGGATATCTATGCAGGTCCATATTCAAAGAGATAATCATCAGGGTGATGAGGATAGCGAAAGTGTTGAAAGTGATGATCATGACAATAAAAATAATGATGAAGAACCTGATGAATAGATGAAGATGCACCACTAAGGGAACACATGTATCAGGTATTTAGGAAAATATGAGTTACCTAGATGGTTGCCAGCTGGCAACCTGTGCCACGTTGAAGGAGTTGACAATGTCAAAGATGAATATCCACTGTAGATCTTAATAAAAAAATCTTGATCGTAGATCAATTGTAACTGCTCCCTCACCTTGTTCTATAAAAGGTACAGGGATGCTTTATTTTGAACATTCGAAACTTAATTGAAATCTATTTGCTGAAATATTCAGGGCTTATTTCAAAGTTGTTGTATACATATATGTTCTTGCATACTTAATGAATGAGAAGACTGTTTTGATTACAATCCATCATAAATCTTGAGTAATCAGTGTATGAATTCTTGATACATGCTTTGATTTGCTGCATCCCATGGAGTGCATATCAACTTGCATGTGTTGTCTTCATTCCTTCCTTTGAAGTTAGCATCGACTGTATCTAGCTATGGAATGTCCTGGTGAACATATGGTTTGGTTTCTTCTCTTCATGACTATATCTGATGTGTATGTGGCTCAATAACTGAAGGTTCATCATTATTTGAAGTATTCTTTTCAGTTTCTTTTAATTTCAGAAGAATTCGTCATCATAATTGCAAATAATTGACAATCTCAAGCAAATTATACAAATATACAAACATCCTGTAGATAACTGAACATATTCAGCATATTTGAGGTTAAAGCATGTCAAAAAATGATAGATATCATGGAAAGATTTAAAGATAGACACACTATTTGAAGCATATCTTGTGTAGAATAACTATTTGTGCAACATCATTACAGGAAACACTATCTTACTGATGAGACTTACGTAAGGCCCCAAAATGGAAAACAGCAATGCACATCAACCACTGAGTAACGTCAGTAGGTTATGAACTAATCCATGGAGACTTGGGATCATGGATTCTCTGAATTCATCGTATCTTTCAAGATGAGTAAAGGTTGTTGTGCAATTTTTATTCTATGTTTACTTATGACTAACATCATGATCAACAATACCTTGGTGCATAATGTCTAGTGCTATATCAAAATTCATGGTTGCTCACCTTCATTGTAGCATAAGGTATCATTCATTTCTTCTATCCATTCTCTTATTTTTCTTCCGTGACCAATCCCTTTCATTTCATTTCGAGAGCCTACCCGTGTTTGTCCAAACCACCTATCCTCTCGAGGGTGCATCATCATCCTATCCCTACATCATCATTGTCTTCTTCTATCCATACGTTATCTTCTTTGAAATGATGTTACTTCTCTTAGTCACAACATTCACATCATCTCAAAGAGGGGAAAAATGTAGACACTTAAATTTGTCCATGTATTGACCATCACCTTGTCGACACACTAGTAGAGACATCATATGACATTTTGTCCTAATCCCATTTATCCCACTAGCCAATTAATTAAATAAATCCTATTATTTAATTAATTTCCCTTCTTCCATTTTCCAACTAATTCAAATAAAATATTTGAATTTGTCCTCACCTTTCACCTCAATCCAGCACATGTCACATACTGCATTTTTCATTTAATACACTTCACATGTCCCACTAATTTAAATAAAACATTATTTAAATTAGGTCTACCATACACTTGTCACATGACTACAACTCCTTGTGGAGTGGGAAACCCTATTCAATCTCGACCGTCCACATCATTCAAATCAACTTTCAATCATAGCCATTCCTTCAAATCAATCACTTCCTATAAATCAACCCTCACACAAGCCATTTGGGGGAATCAAATTTGCAAGTAGCCTCATGCTATCAAATTTCCTCTAGGATCTCCATTCTCATTCATCTTCTTCTTAGTGTTATGTTGCTGAAATAGTGAGCGATCAACATTCATCCTTCGATATCTTGCATTCCTATGCAAGATTGAGAAGAGCAATGGAGGTGAACTGAGTTTTACATAGGAGTTTAGATTCTGGTGTGTATGCTTTGATTTCTATGTTCATTTTGTACTCCATTGTGTTGTTAGGGTTTTACGCTTCATGTTTATGATTTAGACCTGATTTTTACCCTAATGACAACTACAACAATTCACATCTCCATTGTTCCATGAATATTAAGAGCTTGTACTGATGTCATCAACTAAAAATAGCAACAATGTTATTTGATCAAAATCTACATAACATTATTTACATACATAATGATTAAAAATCGTAAAACTTATCTTAGTGAAAGTTGACATCTAAGTAGTACCACCAATGTTTCTTGATGTTGGAGGTCGAACATCCACTTGTTCATCATCAAATTGTCATTTTAAGATTACCAATGATATATGAAAAAAGTTTACATGTGTCACATTTACTATTTTGTTATAAATTACATACTTGTGGACTTGACATGCCCACACAATCATGTGATGAAGGGTTGATAGATACAGGATGCATACTTTGACCCTAAAATTTTATAATGTATACAATTTTCTACATTAGTTTTCATTCATAATGGATTGACATCTAGTTAATTGTAGATTTCAATAGGAAATATACTTAGAAATTACATAACCTTATTAAAAATTACATGTTAGTCAATACCAAAGGTCACCTCCAGCAACTCATTTATCATGACAATATTATCTAAAATGGATGCATCATTTGTCCAACCCTATGTAGCATAGTCCTCAAAGTGTGGATCATCCTCTTTGACATGTGTATCAACATCATGACGGTACATCCTGTGCTATATACATCATTGAATAATCCTAAAACCCATAGTTAGACATAGGTCCAAAATCATGAAAAGCGTGTGATGAGATTTGATGCCTAGAAGACTCATCCTCATCACCCTATGGAAGAAACCTACTATGCTGTAACAAGGTCTGCATGAGGGAATTGATGGACTCCAAGATCTCCACCTCAACACTATCCTTCACAATGGAAGTGATTGTGAAATGCCCAATATATGGGTGGGCAAGGGGTCTCTCTAGCTGGTCCTAGGAATGATGTTCCCTATCTTTGTTCTATACAAATCCTTTACCTCTGCACTAGAAGTCACATATATCAAAATAATTTAAGATTTTATTGAGGATGAACTTGCAGTAGAGTTTTCTCAAGAAATATTGAGGCACTTTGTTGTCATTGCATGGGGATGGTAAAAAACCATCCACCACCTATCCCAAAAATGATCCCTTATTCCTTGGTGTTGGAACCAATGAATAGCGAATTATTTGTAGCTTGTGTGTAAGCTCTGATTGTTTTAAGGGTTGACAAACAATGCACACAAGTTAGATTTTTTAAATTTCTTGTATTTTACTTTCTTGTATGAAATTTTTGAAGAATAGTACTTTTAGGAATTCTCTCTATAATTGGCCCATGTGTTTATTTGTCCATTAACTGAATCTATGCGATAAACTGTAGATTCAAGGGACATTGCAAGAGCTCTCTGATATGTGGAAGTTGCATCTAGATTTTTTAATATATCAACCAATATTTGAAGCTCTCTTTTATTTCACTCAATTTGTCCTAATATGGTTATTTCAGTCTCATGAGGATGCCTTTGAATGGACAAAGGATTTTGAGGGGGATCGGTTTGTGCTTTCTCTTCAACAAGAGTTTCCTCATGTGTTTAATTAGGTGGACTAGAGTTTGGAGGTGTTTGTGGGTTTCGGTTTTCCAAAATTAAAAAACTAAATCAACAAAAATGCTTCATTTTAATTGAAATTTCTAAAAAAATCACCAAACTCATCTCTTACACATCATGTTGGCATGGCTCCATCATCAAATCAACTCCAATGTAGAGAAAACATGCTCGTAGAATAGTGGGATCACATTTTGGGTTAACTAAAAGAATGAGGCTGTGGGTTTTATGTTTTTTCTTTTAATAGTATAAAATGTACCCATGTTATAATATGAATCCATTTTGTCTTATTTGGACCAAAAAGACATTTTTTAGCCATTTTTGGTCCTCCATCTTTGTGCACATGCCCTCATGCTAACGCCCTCTCAACACAAGGTGTGAAACCATCCACAACAAAACATAGAATCATTACAATTAATGGGTATTTTACCAAACATGGTTGGACCATAATAAACACATGAGAGCTCAATGATACATGAACAACCAGTTATTACAAGGGCTAAAATAACTCAATTTATAATATTTCCAAAAATTCCAACAATGAAGAGCTAAAATTAACATGATAACATGAGTGTTCAACATGCCCTCCAATGAGAATCATGTAAATTTATCTAGCCCCAATAGTGTTTCAACACCACCCAACCATGTGGAACCCTTAGGCCCACCTCTCTAAACTAGGAGATGATCAATTGAGTACCAATCACACTCACACAAAATAAGGAATATATTACAACACACACACACACACAAATCAAAAAATATAAAGAATGCCATACAAGCATACATACATTAGGGTTATACATGCCATTGATGCACTTACAAGGTGTCTCAACACATGTTAGATGTAAATTTTGATGAAATAATAGGAAGAGGGTCCTAGACATAAACCAAGGAGTATTAGCTACTATGACATGATGACCATGTAATATGTTCATCAATATTCCTATCTATGATAGGGGTACCCAACGACATTCACCAATCTCTATGAGTTTTGAAATGTCCTATTCCCCCAAGTCTTGAATCCTCTTAATTCATTTGGTGCATGGTAAAGGTTTATCTTGATTAATTGTGTGTCTAATTTGATCCCCATTAATTTTATTGTTTAAGTTGTTTAAAATCTCACTTGTCTTGGTCCATGAGTTCCTTTTAAACCCATGCAAGCGTGGGAGGCCGCTCCTTCTTTACTCTATACCTCATTCCTATGTGCCCAAGACACCAAAATATGAATTAGCTGTGTCACAAAAATCAATGCAAAAAGTCATGGTCCACGATGCACAATCATAAACTAACAAGGAGACTACACATCCCATAAAATAAAACAATCTAACATTGTTTGAAATCAAAATTTCATTTTCTAAAAAGTTCAAATTCCATGAAGGTGCCCAAATCCACTATTAATGGATTTAATGAGACCTTCAAATTTTAATTTCTAAAATACTCAAAATCTAAAAAATTCAAGCATAATCTTAGAAACACAATATGCACAACTACATGCTTTTCTGTTCACATAATATTTTTGGGAAAAAATTCCATAACCCAGGTGTATTTTGCATTTTTTTAAATAATAAAAATCTACAACAATTAAATCTACACTATATTTTTCTATGAGTTCAACTTCAAAGTAAGCCCTATGCAAGGAGAAACATATGAACCCACCTATTGTGTGCATGAAAAATGAATAAATTCATTTTAAAATGCATAAGTATTACAAAGGAAAAATATGTTTCAGCAAAGACAAGCTACAACAATAGAGGGAAATCTCTCTACAAGAAAGCACACCTCCTTCACGATAACCTTCCAAATTCCAAGCAATCCAAGCTCATGCAATTTAGAGCAATAATAATTTATTTTACAAAGGAGGATAGGATAGAGGTTTTTAAACAACAAAAAAATACCTTCCCTTTTTCTTTTGTTCAAAATTCCCTAAACCCCTTTACACTTTTTCTCCCCTTTCCCATTTGAACTTGTTATTTTAAAAATGGCTTTTTGTAAAAGATCTTTTGAAAGAGATAATTTTCAATAGATATTTCTCATACAAATGTACTAAAAAACTACTCTATTTCAAATAATTAATTAGTAATGTATTTCCATTAACCTTTATATATAAATTTAAATCCTAACTGTTTAACATATTCTATTCCACATATGCAATTGAACTCATTTTAAATTTCCTTTTGTTAATGCGAAAAGTGGTTTTACCTAACTATTTTACATCTACCTAATTGTCCTATTCACACTACATTTTAAGTTCACTTAGAGAATTTTATTTTTTGGTCTCACCTCATCAGTGCTTTGTGTCCTCACACTTGTCTCTAGTGCACCCACATGTATCACACCTTTGGTGAGATAGTCATTCATTCAGTCCTACCTTCTTTCATCTTCCTTATCCTACATATACAAGGAGCCTATTATACTTTGTAAGCTTCATGTTATCGATTCACTTTCGTATAATAGTTTTTGTCATTGTACTTCATTTAGGGAATGGTTTAGATCTTGCAAGTTTGATCTTGGCTGCTCCAACATGGTATTAGAGCCATCTTGAAAATCCCTTCTCAAATTGTTTTGAACTTGCAAGCCCCTTCTCTTATTTAGGGGGTTTTCATCAAATATTTTCATATGGTTCATCCTAGAGTAAAAATAACCTCACTATTGCATTCAAAAGGTGAAAAACATATTAATCAATTGGTAAACTTGATATGGTTTGCTCAAAGCATTGTACAGAAGTTTTTGAGAGGATCTCATCGATTGACGATGTATAAAAATCCATACAGTCCATACCATCGTACAACCATAATATTGTACATGTGTCATTTTGTTGTGTTGTCATATTGTCTCTGCATCAACCTGCATAGGCCTTTGCACCAGTCTAGTCTCTCATGTGCATGGTTATATGGGGGCTAGATTGTTGTTCCCACCAATCTAAATGGGCTTACTCATAGTGCTTCACTAGTGACCAACTCAGTGCTGATGTGCCACCCATTTGGGCTACCTCCACTAGAAATTCACCACCATGGCCTTGTCAACCTGACCTTCATGCCACTGTAGCCCTACAACCCCACCACCTCCATGCCACCCTTTGTAGCACCCAAGTGCCAATTGTGGTCATCTAGGCTTGGAAGCATTGTCCAAAAAGGGTCTATGGCCCTTTTTATCCCTCGGAGGACATTTTTTCAACATGCCATAACTTTTTCCCAAGATATCAAAATTTTGACATCTTATAGGCAACATAAAGATCTTTCCGAGACCTTCATTGTGGTGTTGGTCTCTTTTTCTAATTTTTCTTTCTATCAATGTAATTGCAATATAAAGCTCCCATTTGCTTATTTTCTTGACAAGGCATATCTTTTGCTCATGATATTAAAACTTAGGCAACTTTTTTTAAAATTTTATTAGAAAAATGCAAGGATTCTAATTGTAATATTAGAAATTTAGTTTGGTAAGCCATTTTTTTTTATAAATTTATAAAATCACCATGTGTTATAAATGGTTGATTCAAGCTTTGTCCTTGTAAAATTTGCACTCAACACACCTTGTAATTTTCTAGGGGGCTCTACTTTCAACAATATTAATTATGGGGGGTTGTAAAGAATAATTTTTAGTACCCATTTGTATTTTTTTGTAGTCATAATTGCTCAAACTAAGACAAATTAAACATTCAATTCCACAAAATTCACAACAATCTAAGGAAAAATCAACTTCAAGTCATGATAATTCCTTCCACTTGAATCTAAATCAAATAAGTAATTCACTCCCTCTTCCAAATCTAGTGAGTCTCCCTCCATGAAAAAAAGAATTCAAGGGACAATCTCACCTTTTATGGAAAATGTGACATGTTGAGTCTCATTGTTTCATGCCATTGGTCCTTTTTTAGACATTGTATAACTCCTTTGTATGCACTTTTGTAAACATACTAAAATAATGCACCACCATTATATTTTGTGTTTCAGAGAATCCTTTCACATCATATTGTGTCATTTTTTACTTGCACTATTTTATAAAGTGCCATGGGAGGTTGTGTGAGTGCCTTGTTATTTGCCATCACAACCTTGTCTGGTGAGTGTCCCTCCATGACAATGAAGAATTCAAGAGATAATTGCATCTTTTGATTCTACCCTCATGCATGTGTGCCTTGTTAGTTGTACACCCCTTTTAGTTGCATCTACATCAGATTGGACCTGATGTTCCTCCTTCATCTCCTTGCACTACATTGTGACCTGATTTTAGTGGATCTACCAATCCCTCTCCCTTCTCAACATTATAGGGTTATCATCACATGGTTATGCTAATGCTTCCATGATTTTAGTGGAGTAATATAATCACCTTCTACCTTCATTAGTTGGTTTCAATGTTCTTGAGATTATTGGCATTTGTATTTTTGACTGATAGATTGTTGCCCTATTTGTTACATGTGCCTTGTTCAAGTAGTGTCATTGGGGTCACTTGTGAATTTTTTTTGGCCTCCTTGAGGCTCATTCTCATCTTGATTTTAGTGTAGATCCATTAATTTTAGCATAAACTATTTATTCTTTGGTCTCTGCAACTTCTACATACTTCAATAGTTCTACATGTTCCTAATATGTCAAGGATAATTTTTGAGAAGGTTTATTTGTTCTTCTCATTCTCCCTTTTGGAGAGAATTTTTTTCCCATAGGGTTTTCTCCTTTTCTCCATTTGCAAGAAACTTTATTGTACATGGGTACCTCATCAGGCCTTGTAGTTGAGACCCATCCTTGCATCTTTGAATTTCTTGGTATTTAGCTTTCTCCCTAAGTATCACTTCTTAAGGGGGTGTTAGTGTGAAAAGTGGTTTTATGTAACTAGTTTACATCTATCTAGTTGTCTTATTCACACTACATCTTAAATTCACTTACAGACTTTTACTTTTTGGTCTCACTTCATGAGTGCACTACATGTATCCTCACACTTGTCCCAGGTGTGCCCACATGTGTCACACCTTTAAAGAGGTAGTCAGTCATTTAGTCCTACCTTCTCTCCTCCTCATTGTCCTACATATAAAAGAAGCCTATTGTACTTTGTAAGCTTCATGCTATTGATTCACTTTTGTATGATATTTTTTTCATTGTGTATGGTCATTTGTGGAATGGTTTTTATCTTGCAAGTTTGATCTTGATTGTTTCAACTCTTTTCACATGCAATAAAATAATGCATGACCTTTTTCACCAAGGTGTAATTTATTATATTTCCAGTTACCCAAAGTGTAGACACCCCAAATTCACCACCAATATCCATCTTACTAATTTCTCATAAATTAATTAAATAATTAATTATTTAATTAATTATCCTTGCATTTAACCTACCTTCCCATAATTAATTAATCATTAATTACCCTCTGCAATTAATTACTCCCATTCCTCCCTAAGGTTAATTAATTAAACCAACTTAATTAAATAACATTAGTTTCCAATTCCTCCAACTTAATCAATTAATAAATCCATGATTAGTTAATTAATTAAGACTAATTAATCCCCCTTAACATGTCTTCTAATTTAATAATTCACTTCACCCTCAATCCTTATTCTTTTAATCATAATCGTTAATCCATCTACATGGATCAAGATTTAAACTATCCATCATTTAACACATGTCCAAACCCCCCTTAATGCTCACACATGTGTGAGCATGCTAATCCATCCCACTCCTTGCTCACACATATGTGAGATTGCCAACTTGGAGGCATACTGGCCCTCCACCTCAACCCACCTCATACTCCCACATATGTGAGCATGTTTGACTCATTCCATTCCTTTCTCACACATGTGTGAGCTTCCCAACTTGGAAGCATCTTTAACTTCCATCTCATCCCTCAACATTAACTCATCCCCCACTCTTTGCTCACACATGTGTAAGCATATTACATAAGTTAATCTTGACCCTTGATTTCATCCCTTCCATATCCACCATCCACTTGCATCACTCTCTGTCTTCCACATGTTTTCATCTCATTCTATCATACAAATTAAGGTAATCTTGACCCTCCATCTTGTATGGGGCCTCTCATCATGCCACTTGTAAAAAGGCTAATGAATATCCTCTTGAAATCAATCTCGACCATTGATTTTCATCTCTCAATCACAACCATCCATTTTCCCATAGGAAAGTCTATTTAAAGAGGCTTATCCAAAGGATTTCATCATGCATTCTCATAATATCTGGATATGTTTCCAAATTAAGCAATATTCAAGAACTTGAGCATCCACATTACATTTTAGCACATCAACTTGATCATTGGAGCACATCCAAAAGAATAATGGAAGTATATTATTATTTATTTGTGTTTTTCATTATAGTTTTAACTTCCATTATTTGCTTAAACCAAAAGTAGGAGTTGATATTGGGTTGTAGGCATGTTTATGTTGTTTTACATCTTTCTTACAATTTTTTGAATCTAATTTTAATAACCTCTATACAAAGAATATTAAATATTTTGTAAACACACATTTCAAAATTAATTTTAAATGCAATGTAACAAAGAAAATAAACACACACAAAGGACCCGCTCACTTTATGGGTTTAATCACAATACATGGATTCCAAAATCTCCATTTATTTGAATCAAGGTTTCATACGGATTCAAAAGACTAATCTCGCAACTCAAATCGAGTGAGATGGATGTTAAATAATCATGTTTTACCTAAGAGGACCATCTTCAATAAACCACCATTGGGGAAACTTATACCTATACACTCAAGTGAAACATCATGCATACTTGCACCATAAAACATTTAATGAAATAATACCAAATCATCACATCTAACTAGAAATCATCTACAACTAACATGACCAAGATATCAAGATGTAGAAATCAACAATAGTCCATAATGTTGACCTGGATACAATAATCAATATCACATATAACATATATAGTGAAAATGATGAAGTTGGAACACTTTAATAGCCTAAACATATAAAGGCTTAATATATGCATCCCATAATACAAAGTTAAAAATCAAATGTCAATACAAAACCTCATTGATAAAATACATCAATAGAATCCAAAACATCCCATATAGTAATAAAACATATAAAATCATAGCATAAGCATCCAAAATACATAGCCAAATGCCTCAATGGAAATATGAAACATCATAAAAAAGTTTGATATAAAAGATCATAACATAAGTATCCCATGATACATGATCAAATAACTCAATACAAAATATAATATCAAAATCAAATGACACACAAGACACATGTGCTAGTGTGCATTATAGAGGACAAGGTCATAAAAGAAGATTGATGGTCAAGTTCTTGTTCAAGGGTGATCTTTTCTTCTTTTATGGAATAAGAGCGGAGGGTAGGGTCAAAAATATCTATTGACATGTGATGAAGCATTAATAATACATCAAAATGGCTTGAAAGCAAAGACATGAAAGTGTACATTCATCAAGTGAGATATCTTTGTAGTATTGATCATGAGTAATTTTGTATTACCATGATGCTTTCTACATACACAATGACCAAAGAGGTCAATGCATAAAGAATATTTCTATAGTCACTTTTTTTTTGGCCTTTAGATATGAAATAACTATGCATGAAAAAGAAGGAAGGATGATGCTAAACTCAATCTAAATAAAAATACATAAGACTCTATATGTTTAAACAAAATTTTAATATATTATAAAAGGAGAATATTAGTTCTATTTTCACCTTTTTAATGAGTTTTAGATATTAATAAAAGTAGGCTTAACCGCTTTTAGAAATTGATTCTGAAAGATATGAGGAAAAGGTTCATTATCTGCTAAATAAATTGAACATAAATAAACCTAACTATCATCCTATGTAGCCACAGTTTCAACATGGAATTTTTTATAGAAAATGAAATCTTAAATCCAAGCCAATTTAAAATAAAGTGTGAAAAATTGTAAACTCATTAAAATTAAAATACAATTTGATAGATTACACAGACCAATTTATCTTAAACATTAAGTCATCCTTTGTAGAACTACAGTAGTGATTTTTATCATATATTAATAAATGAACCAAAATTTCAAACCAAGACACTTAAAAAACCTAAGAAAACTATCCACAATTTCACAAATTGAATAAAGTAATTAGATTGTTCAAATTGATTAACTCATCAAAGATTGTTTTTTTTTTAACAAAAGTGGCAAGCCACTATAATAAATTAATAAAATAAAATATTACAAAAGCCTGGTTCAAAGAGCATACTAGTAGGAAAGAACCAGGAAGAAAACCTTCGGTTATAGCTTAGGTAGATACAAAATTCATACAAAATTGTTCCAAAGAAGGAACCATAACATGATTACATAGATACATACCATTGAGACTAAAATGGACTATACTATACTTCAAGTCTCAAGTGACCAAAGAGTTTACAAAATGCAGGGGAGAAGGCACCCTACTAAAGACATTACAAAATTTCTCCAGGATCGATACAAAACTGATAGTAGTAGACATTACAAAATTAACTCATCAAATATTGTTATCCAAATATATTTATTATAATTACTAACATAAATTAATGAAGAAATTTCAAAAAATTAGTAGGTATTCATCCAGATCATTCAATACACTTTCATAGACAAGCCCATCAAATTTGTTCTAAAACTTTAAGTTAACACATTATAATATATGAGCATGTTTAAAAGATAAAATAAATAGAAAGTCACTATTCATCACAAAGAGTAAAATAAATATATAAAAATATAATACATTAGTTTCCATAAAAATTGGGTGGAATGAAATCACACCCCCAAAGGTCCATGTAAAGGTCCATAAACAAAATCTGAAAAGCATTCATGTATGCAACTAAATAAATATGAATGGGAGGAGGAGAGGGGTCATGGTCAAGGGGGTTTCCTAGCTATATCTAAGTGGTCCTCACCATCAAGAATA
The DNA here is from genome assembly GCA_027924645.1 of Cunninghamia lanceolata. Taxonomy (NCBI): domain Eukaryota; kingdom Viridiplantae; phylum Streptophyta; class Pinopsida; order Cupressales; family Cupressaceae; genus Cunninghamia; species Cunninghamia lanceolata. The sequence goes on from BSBN01000192.1 coordinate 3,587,955, forward strand.
AGCTCCCAACTTGTGATGATATCCTCTTTGTATTTTTCTTCTTCTTTATAAAAATGAGCTATGCAAACAAGAGAAATAGCTCTATCCAAGGGCACTTCCCATTGGTATGGTAACTAGGAATGCCATGATCATGCTAAGAAGTAGAAGATTTGCTACATGGTGAGAAAGACCAATCATGACATATATGCTAAGGGGACCCATGAGAGTTGTGAGAGCCACATTTGGAATGAGCAATGTGGATACCACATCAGCTAGTACGAGAAGGTGACACACAAGAAAGAGTACACAAAACATTAGCCCAATGCCCAATAAGAGTTTGTAGGTGGGAAACCTCTGAAGAAACTTTATTATCTTGAACTTGAATCTATAACATAATATTAGAGAATATAATGGCTTTGGTATTCATGGAAAAATGAGCATCCACAATAGTTCCTAAAAATAAAACCAACATTCCTATCTTTTCATATGTTGAATAGAATTTTCACTCTAAAAGCATGCCAAATTTGGGTAATTCTCAAAGGCATTTTGGGATAATTACCTAGAAGAATAATATGTAGGAGAAAAGGTTTGGCCAAAATGGCTTAAAAAAATCATGTATCCAAGTCCATGCATTTTGGGTCCACAAGAAAAGTTAGAAAATATGCTATAGAGTTTCCAAATATCTGCAAAAAGGATAAAAGGGGTTGGAAACACCCAAATGGATAAGTCAATATCCAATGGGAAGACCTTGCATACGGAGACACCAATCAAAGTGAACCAATTTAGGATCCAAAATGGTAGATTAAACTATTTGAAACATATGGTGTCACTGAGTAGCAATGGATTGGAGATTCCACTTGACATTGATGTTTGAAACCATAAGAAGGTGAGGAAAGAGCCATGAGTAGCCTTGAAAGGATTTTAAATCTAAAAAGGAGTGTTAGGATACCACCTCCAATCCTTCTTCCAAGGTCTAGTACACCACATTCCAACCTTAGGGATCATCTATGGAGGATCAAACTCCATAATGGTTTGAAAGGATTCATAGTTATAATTCCCAAGTCTATATTTAGCCTTAAATTCTTGCCAATACAACCAACTCTTAGTGATCTAGAGAAGAGGTGTAAAACATAAAAAATCCCTCTTTTGAAAATATTTAATGCACAAACTTAGGGAACTTTGGCAAGAGGTCAATTCTGCCAAGTAATCATAGGAAACCACCAGAAAGATTGTTGGTTTATGGAAACCCTAGTGCAAAAATCATTCATATTCTAAATAAGCTAGGGCTTAATGGCTTCTAAAGCCTTCCATATATTTTTGGAAACAAAAGAACCTTGGATTTTCACAAGCTCCTTCATGATAAGAATAGAGTGAAAACCTAGACCTTTCAAAGCCTGTCTACCATGAGGAGTTCCAAAAGCAATACAATGTTGAAGAAGAATTTTCTAGGCCTCATTTCCCTCCAGGGATCTAATAATCCACTTGGCACATAAGCATAGATCTTCACTATGAGTACTAATAAGGCCAAGCTACCAGAGTCACATGGAGGCAAGAAAATTCTCACGCCACTCCATAGAACCCTTTTCCCTAGTCAAAAGAGGCCCAAAGAAAATCCTTAAGTAATCTCTCCAACTTTTGATATGAGGCTTTGGAAGGAGCCTAGAAAGAGGAATATTACACAAGTGGTGGGAAGTCTTTAGAACAAATCTGGAACTTCCTTACAAGGAAAAGAGGCTTAGCGATCCAAAAGTGCAATTTCTTCTCAATGTGATCCAAAATAGATTTCCAAAGAGTTGAAGAGAATGAAAAAAGGCAAAAGGAATGCCCTAAAACCTAGATATTTCCTCATGGAAAATCTATTTGTAGCCAAAAGGATCAAGATAGGTAGGTTTGGACAAGAAGGACTGACGATAGTACTGAGTCTTTGCCATTGTTGTTGGAGTTAAATGCAAGGCAAAAGGTATTTAACTAGTGCCTTCTTGGCTAAAATTTATTTTCTCTTTTGGGAGAGTGAGAAAAGAATCATTAGTAAAGTGGCCATTAACAAGCTAGAGATTAGAGTTGGGGAGGGAAATAATATTAACCTTTTGCTAGGAAATTACATTAGCAAGAAAATAGATAAAATTTTTAGACATAAGAACATAGAGAGTAGGAACATGAGGGCATCTTTCATAGATGGATCTAAAGAGCCCAAAATAAGAGGATTGTCAACCATTGATGGTGATACAAGCTAAGAAATTTAGGTCCAATTCCAAGATCTTGAAGCATGGATAGAATGAATGACCACTCAATACAATCATAAGGATTAGCAAAGTTAATCTTGATGGAAATAGATTTTTGTTGAGAGTGGAAGGCCCAAATTCCATACCTTCCAACACAACAATAATATTGCCCAGAATATATCTACTCTTGATGAAGCCAGTTTGTTTAGACTGAACAATAAGCGGAAGCAAATGGTAAATGTGGAGAGTAAGGGCTTTGGATATAATCTTATAAGAGGTATTCAATTGAGTGATCTGTCACTCATTGTAGATTTTTTTCATGATTGCTCACCTTACGTATGCATATAATATTGTCTTTATTTTTCATAACACATAAGGGTCTTATATCAAAATCTTCCAAGCAGACTTGAAGAAGCCTAGGGCCAACAATACCTCATAAGGCTTTATAAAATCAATAAGGAAACCCATCATAGCTAGGAGCTTTGTCATTGGCCATATAAAAAGACACATCTCTAAGATCCTCCAAGGTGAGTCTTTAGTTATATAAGGCCCACTACACAATAGAGAGGCTACAAGTTACCAGACAAACTACTAAAGGGCTTAATCAACTTCAAAGGAAGGTTGTTGAGCCCAAAAACCTATTAGTAATGGTTAATAAAATTCTCAAAAAATACTTGTTGTCCTTTGATATTTTGAAATTTTGGAGGAACCTATAAAGCTCAAAGGGATTGAAAATTCCTTAGAAACTTTATCCTCAATTTCAAGCCAATGCAAACATGCCTTGATTTGGGTTCCCTAGGTTGTATGATTATTTGCAATTTGCTTCTATTGGTAAAGTTTGACAACACAAAATTTTAAAGTAGGATAAAATGAAAGTGCCTCTAGCTCAATAGTCACATGACGGAGCTCCAAGGTGGTGGTCTCATAGGAGTGTTGATAGACCAATGCAAGTTGGCAACACAGACTTTTTTAGTGTTTATTTTTTGTAAAATGGAGAATAGTTAAAATCAGGCCCTCAATTTTTTGTTAATAGGATAAGCTATAAAGGGGACTAAATCACCACATTTTTATGAAAATTATAGTTTAGTTTTGTTAAATCACCCAAGCATTATTTTATTAAAATTTTAAATTGAAATTTTTTGCCACAATAAGTGACGCATGACTAAAGCCTAATCATCTGAAGTTTATAACATTTATAAATATTAATCATATTTGTCATTAATATTATATTCCCACTTATTTTTTAGGCCATATTTCTATTACTATTAAATTCCCACATGATTTTGGGGCCATATACACTTTAAAATTAACATTGGGAAGGATTTACCACTTAGAAATTATATATAACTAGGTTTTCAAGAGTTGAAAATGACTCTTTCTCTCCTTTATTATCATGGCCTTGTCATGCCCACATTTCCCATACAGTCACGACATGCATCACATGTGTCATGTCCACATTTGTCATGTGGTCATAACATGAAATATCAAAAATTTTACCACGCTTCCCTAGAAACCCCCTCGCACGCGTACGAATGCTCGGTGGCGTTACGCATAAGGCGTAAACATGACAGTTGAAGGCGGGGTAATGCGTTCACTTGCGCATACCATTTCACAATGAAGGCCAACTAGGGGGTCGATGCGACATGGTTATCGTCGCCAATAGGGTCAGGATCAATGATCGAAACCCTAGGTTGACCTAAGTGAATGATGGGATTTTGACATAAGTCAAAATCAAAAGCCAAATTCTAGTGCATGAGAAAATATAATTTAATACCAAAACCTAATGTCGATAACTGACAAAAAATAATAATTTAATCCTAAGCAAGGTTAAATTTTACTAACCTAGCATAAACTCTAATTCTGGAAAAATTCGGTAGCATAACGCCTCACGGGCGTGATTAGGGTTTATTATAATAAACCTGATTTTGATCGAAGGTTTACTAGGTTGGTTTTAAATTACCTACGTTACACTAGTTAAATTGGTAGAAAAGTTAATCAGATTAATTAAAAACCCCAAAACTCATTAATGAAATCTCTACAAAGATGCCCAAAACATTTTTCAACAAAGCTCGATCAATTTGTTCTTCTTCATGTTCTCTATCAATCAGAGCTATCACTACATCCTTTACATTATTCTTAATTTCTTGGTAGACCAGATCACGGAAGCATGCTATACTAACTTCGTTTAGATAGCTTACTAGGTTTCCAAGTTGGATTAAAATGACGTCTTTATTAAACTAATAAAATCACTCTAGATATAATTAAAAAAAGGAATAATAAATTAATAACAATCTAGTTATATATTAACCTCATTGAATTTGGTTTGAAAGCAAAGGATTAACCCCATTGTTTAAAATAAAAACATCTCAATATTTAAATTGGAGTAAGATTTAATTAAAACAATAGAATCCCTTTTCAATAATCAAATTTAAATCCAAAATTTATAAACTCACTCTAGCTTTATACTATTTTATTTAAATATTGCCATACCTCTAAACAATAAAAAGAACATTTCCAAAAGAAATAAATATTACTCCAAACTATCATTTATCTCTAAACCCCCATTTTAAAATAAGAACATAAAACAAATGAAATAAATAAATAAAAGAGTGGGAGTAAATAAAACAAGTTTTAAAAATTCTCTTGCCCTATAAGGTTCACAATAAAATAAGAATTTCCTTAAGGAAGAGAGGACAAAACCCTAGCCTCCATCTAGATTGTTCATTTTGCTCCTTCTTCCATTTCTCTCTAAATTTATCTCCTATGATTTTATTTTGCAGGTCTTGGAGAAGCCATTCATGGCTGCTACACCAAGAAGTGCATATGCTAGACATATATATATATATATATATATATATATATATATATATATATATATATATATATATATATATATATATATATATATATATATATATATATATATATATCTGTGTGTGTGTGTGTGTATTGAGGTGAAGTAAGAGAGAGAGAGAGAAAGAGAAAGAGAGAGAGCTTGCAGATGGTTGTGGTGTGGAGTTTACTGCCCATAGAGGGGCCGAAGGAAGAGTGGCGGATGACATGGGAGGTGGTACTATTGGGTACAGCGGCGGTGGGGATGGTAGACGGGTTAGCGGAGGTGTTGAAGGTATGGGGAGTCCGCAGGGGAAAAGGGTTTCGTGGGGTGTGGGGAAGGTGGAGCGACAGAGAAGAGGTGTTTGGACTGCGGCAGTGGCGACGATGCGGGCGGTCTATGCGGGAGTTTGGGGAGTGTGGGGAGGGGCTGAGCCCCACCCACACTCCACTACGGTGGAGTGTGGGTGGGGCTCGGCCCCTCCCCACACTCCCTTTGGGTGGTGGCGGTGAGGGGGTCGAACCCCCCCACCAAACTTCCTTTGATTTTTTTTTTTTAATTTTTAAAACTGTAACTCACGGACCACAGTCTGATCTCTCAACACAACTATGTGTGTGTGTGTGTGTGTGTGTGTGTGTGTGTGTGTGTTAAGAATTCATTTATTTTTCTCCTAAATAGATGCATTTAGTTTAATCCTTCAAAATAATAGCAACAACTAAATTTCCTTCTCTTAAGAAAAATGTAAAATTTTCATTTTTTTTTCCCCTACAAACAAAACAACAACTATCCAATTTTTTTTTGAAAATTAAACATACAAGTCAAACCAATATAAGCATGCTTTTATTTTAGTGCTCTACTTTTCTTTAAATCATAAGGCATTTAAAATCTACAAACTAAGTCTTCTATTAGCAAATGTAAATAATTTATTACAACACAAGTAACAATATATCTCATACAAATTTAAGAGAGAGAACAAGGGTCTCCTCTTTTGAAAACTAAGATGATACACAAGGCCTCTCATGGCCATGCTCTCTCAAGAGCACAAAAATAATAACTCATAATGACAATAATAATTTCTTCAACAACACCTAGCTCCAAAAGAAAACCTGCATAAAACACATAGAAGGGAAAGGAAGCCACTCAAACTGCCCTCCTCCCTACCATTGACTCACTCACGAGTCACCCCCAAGCTAGGAGGTCATCCACACACAAGGTAAGCACACACCACTTAACAACAAATTCACTCAACACAAAACAAGAATATTCCCATGGTTTTCACATAACAACAACTCACTCAAGATGAGTTTAATGGGGTAGGGGAGTGGACATCACTCAACTCAAGAGTGCCACTCCAAAAAACTTTCTAAAACATAAATCCCTCAAGGCCTCAAGCCCACACTTATAAACATGATTTCACAACTTTCTCTTATACACATATTGCTCCAATTCACAATTTTGCCCTCAAGGCTAAAAATCCATGAAACCAAGGATGTGACCTCGAGGAGGTTCACTCCTCCCCCACCCCACACATGTTGAGCATTTTCTCCAAAGTAGGAGAGGCTCTCACAACTCGCATGCCCAATTTTCCCACAACAAAAAAGTGAAACAACAAAATGAAACTCACACACACACCACATGCAAGCAAAAAAAATGCATAAGGAAAGGCATTTGCCTTGAATCCTACCTTATAAAGCCCAAATGGAAGATAGTTGAGAAGAGCTCCTCTAAACTCCTTCTCCAAGTTGAGCCACCAATTTCCCATCTAACTTTGTCCTTAAAACAATTAAAATTTTAAAAAAAATGGAAAAGATTCAACAACCCCTCCCTCTCTTCAAGATGGATTAAAATAGACTCTTCTTATGAGCCTTGAGGAATGGGGAGGTGACACATGTCACCTCCTCACTCCTCCTCCCAACTACTAGAAAGACTCTTGGAATGGGGTGGTGACACATATCATTCACCCATCCCACCAAGTCTTTCTCCCATCCACTTGTCCTCTCTTAATTAAGTGGGAGAGAAAGGTGGAGCCAAAGAAGGAGTGGGTGCCAGATGTGCCCCAATCCTCTCCTCCTAAGAAAGCCCACTCAAATCCAAGGTACCCTCACCAATTGTGGGAGAGGCTTGGAGTTGAGTCCTCCACAATTAAGTGGTCTTGAAGACTCCCCCAACCTAGGGAAGGGGAAAGGAAGAGGTTGAGCGTTTGACCCACTCATCCTCTCCCTCCCAAGCTTCCATTTTCGTCACTTTACTTTAGGGTGAAGTTAAAGTGACCAAATGGGAGTTTACCTAAGGTTACACAAGCCCAAATGGCTCCTAGACCCTAGGGGTACAACCCAGGGTCAAGTTTAACCCATTTTGTGCACCAAAGGTTGAGTAAAAACACATAAAAGGGGTCACAAAAATTATAACTCAAAAAATGAAAATCAAATGACACTACAACTTACAACACCAATTAGAGATCAAATAAAAGAAGGGTAGACCTAACCCAACTAACACCATGCAACAACATTACAAAAATTCATCATGCAACATAGTTGATCTTGGTTCCTCTTGGAACTAGATCGACTTCACATGTGAAAACAACACAGTGTGTGGGATGATGTCCGAGTATCTGTGGCTTTGTTAGAAACACCTGTGCACTCAAATGAAATGTTAATCCCACATGTATATAATAGCTGAAGAAAAATTGAAACATACACTCACATCATCACAAGATCATATAAACATCAATAAATCTCGTCATAATTAAAACATCTAAATTTTGCATTTTCAAACATCCATCACAAGATAAGGTCTCATAATAAATTTCTAACTAAAATCACATGAATAGTATCCCAATAGCATCATAATATAAATCATATGTCTAACATCATCAGTGAATCAATATCAAGGTCTAACCACATCATAAACATGCTAAACATAATAAATCCACATAAAGCATAAAGTCTAACAATCTTGCAAATCGGGATCAACAATCCCATAAGTCTAATACATATCATCAACAATAAAATGAAGTAGTCAAATGTAAGGGAATGAAAAGGTAGGCCTCATATCCTCCCCCCCTAAAACTGTACTTCCTCTTGGAAGTCGTCAAAGAGGTGAGGATAAAGGGCCCTCAATCTCGCTGCATCCTCCCATGTCACCGTGACCTCATCGTACATGTCCCACTGGACCCTAACTTGGTCCAACTCTCGACGTCAAAGGCCCAGTATCTAACAAGCCAATATGTGAATTGGCTCCAAAGCCAACTGACCATCTACCTCTATGTGAAGAGCACTCCAATCCAATACATGAGATAAATTAGATATGTAATGCCGTAAAATGGAAACATGAAAAACATCATGGATACACGACAGGCTAGGTGGCAAGGCTAGATGATAGGCTACGAGTCCTATCCGCTCTAAGATCTCAAAAAGTCCAACAAAACAAGGTGCAAGCTTAGAGCCCTTTCCGTAACGGATTGGACTCTTGTGCGGTCGCACTCTTAAGAACACTCTGTCCCCAACTGAGAAGCTCCGATCTACCCTCTTAGCATCGACATACTTCTTCTGTCGATCTTGTGCCTCTTGAAGTCTTTGCCTAATCAAAGTCACCTGCTGCTCCATATCCTAAACCAATTCTGGCCCTATCGGAACCCTGTCCTCAATACGGTCCCAACTCAAAGGTCTCTTGCAAGGTCTGCCGTACAAGGCCTGAAAAGGAGGCATACCCAACAAGCTGTGATACCCATTATTGTAGGAAAACTCAACTAGATACAGGTACTCCTCCCATCTACTCTGGTGATCCATGACATACATATGAAGCATATCCTCAAGAACCTGATTAACTCTCTCTGTCTATCCATCGGTCTCAGGATGATAAGCAGAACTGAAGTTGAGTTGTGTGCCCAACACCTGCTGCAAGGCTCTCCAAAAGGCTGAAGTGAACACTGAATCCCTGTCAGAAATGATATGGTGAGGCACCCCATGTAATCTAATAATTTGATCCAAGAATACTCTCGCCATAGATGGTGCATTGTGCATCGTGTGTATAGGTGAGAAATGCGCCACCTTGGTCAACTTGTCAACCATCACCATGATGGCATCATGGTGGCATGATGACATAGGAAGACCAACAATGAAGTCCATGGAAATGGTGTCCCATTTCCACTCAGGTATCTTGTGAGGGTATAAAAGACCTGCTGGATGCTGATGCTCGGCCTTGACCCTCTGGCACTCAAGGCAATAAGCAACATACCCTGCAATATCTTGTCTCATACCCGCTCAATGGTATAATTGTCGCAAGTCAGCATGCATCTTCTTCACCCCTAGATGTGCTGCATAAGGTGCTCTATGAGCCTCTAAAAGAACTACTGCACGAAGGTCACCTACACGGGGTACATAGATGCGCTGTCGATGTCTAAGAAATCCATCTAACTCAAGGGAATATCCTACAAATCTACCCTTAAGGGCCCTTTGTTTCTGGATCTCCTGCTGCACCTTAAGGAACCACTCGTCCTTCAATAGATGCTGAATGATGCACTCTCTCAAGTCCACACTCAAGGTCAAGGTTAGGACCTCGTGGCACCTCTCACTCAAAGCATTAGTGACCATGTTCTCCTTCTCTTTGATGTAGTAGACATCAAAGTCATACTCGCATAGAAACTCCATCCAACGCCGCTGGCAGGCGTTCAAATTCAGCTATGTGAATATGTACTGCAAACTATGGTGATCCGAATGAAGCTCAAAGCGATGACCCAAAAGAAATTTTCTCCAACGAACAAGAGCATGTACCACTACCATGAGCTCTAAATCATGAGTAGGGTAGTTCAGCTCATGTGTCTTGAGCTTACGCGACTCATATGCAAGCGCTCTACCATCCTGCATAAGCATGGCTCCCAAACCCTTAAGTGATGCATTTGTACAAACTACAAAATCCTCTGTAGGATTAGGAACCACTAAGATGGGAGTGTTGATAAGGTGCTCCTTGAGGACCCCAAAGGCCCTCTCGTACTACTCAGTCCAAGTGAAACTCTTCCCTTTCTGTTGAAGGGAAGTGATGGGGTGCACTATCCTGGAAAAGCCCTCTACAAATCTGTGGTAGTAACCCGCTAATCCCATGAAACTCCTAACCTCTATCACACTAGTGGGTGCTGGCCAATCTCTGATAGCTCTGATATTTGATGGACCTATGGAGATGCCATTGCCTGATAGGATGTGCCCCAAGTACTATACCTCTGTCGTGAAAAAGGCACACTTCGCCAAGTTGCCATATAGCTACTACTCTCTCAAGCACTGCAAAACTTGACGTAGGTGCTCCTCATGTTCCTCCTCAATCTGTGAATAGATCAATATGTCATCAAGAAATATAATCATGAACTGATCCAAGTAGGTACAAAACACCCTGTTCACGAGACTCATGAACACTGTAGGGGCATTCGTCAAACCGAAGGGGACGATAGTGAACTCATAGTGGCTGTATCTAGTCTGGAAAGTAGTCTTATGAATATCTACCTCTGTGATACACAACTGATGGTAACCGGACTTCAGGTCAATTTTAGAGAACACCCTGGTTCCCTGCATCTGGTCGAAGAGATCATCAATCCTAGGTAGAGGATAACGGTTCTTCACCGTCACCTTATTCAACTGCCTATAATCCATGCATAACCGAAGTGACCCATCCTTCTTCTTCACGAAGATAACTAAAGCATCCCAAGGTGAAACGCTCGGTCGGATGTGCCCCTTCTCGAGCAAGTCCTCAAGCTGCAATTTGAACTCTATAAGCTCATGAGTGGTCATCCTGTAGGATACACGAGACACTGACTTGACACCCGACACTAAATCGATATGAAAGTCTACCTCGCAATAGGGTGGCATCCCTGGTAACTTTGATGGAAACATGTCAGCAAACTCTCTCAAGATGGGATGGTCATCCAATGATGCCTCATGCTCATCCTCTGATCTGTCACTAACTGTGATAGCGAACATTTGACATCCCTTCCGCATGCAATGCTTAAGCTATTGAGTAGTTATTATACGAATTGCTATGGGCTTCTAAATGCCCACTATCTCAATCAGTGCACTGTGATCATCTAAGCAGCTAGTTGCCTTTTGGCAACAATCTAGCTTGACTTTATGAGCCGCAAGCTAGTCCATACTCAAAACCACATCGTAGGATGCTAATGGCATAACTCTAAGGTCACAAGATGTAGTGAAGGACCCCAAAAAGATCTCACAATCCTGAACCAAGGCATCTACTGACATCCTGGCCCCAGTGGCCAACTCAACCTCCCACCTAATGCCTTGCCTAGAAGCCACCAGCCTACAACGTTCCACTAACAATGTAGATAGAAAATAATTAGTAGCTCCATAGTAAAAAAGAATAGAGATTGGGGCACCCCCAATCATACCTGATGTCTCAATCACTGATGCCTGATAGTCAGCCTGGCGGTTATCAACTGTTGTGAACATGCGGTGGGACTTGCCCACATCTCCTACCATCTGCTCTGACCCTCCTGAACGGGGTTGTTCCCCTACCGTAAAGCCCTGTGGGCACTCTCTGGCTAATTGTCGTACTCCACCACACACATAGCATGGGCCCCGAGTCTGTATCTGTCCCATCTGAGTCCTACTTGACTGCTACTGTCTAGATCTACCTGTGGAACCTAGTGAACCCCTGTATGACTGCTGAGACCTCACTGGCCCCGTAGGTGGTATCTGTTGCCTTTGATCTCTATGCAGGCCCTATTGCTGCCAGCCTTGATTCTACCCTCCCTGTGCCCTCTGTTGGGGTCTAGACCTCTGCTGATTCTATTGCTGTTGCTGCTGTGGAGGCCTAGGAGGTAACGACAAAGAACTGAATCCTCCTCTCTGTGGTGGTAGTGGTGGTCTGCAATAACTTTGCTGGTGCTGCTGCTGCCCACGATCCTAAAAATGGGGGCGTGATCCCTACCCTTGTCCCTGTATCTCCTCAGCTATGCATGCCTTCTCGGTAGCATCAATCAATGTCTGGGGGTCTGCCATGCATACAGTTC